>OX104114.1:36899742-37571775 GCA_944474755.1 Limnoperna fortunei | reverse complement strand
CAAATCATTCAGGGAACGAGTTGTCACTTTGAAATGTGCTAAATGCAAAAATACTCGTCGTGTAACCACTACGCTTCCGGTACAGTTCGTTAACTCTCCTCATGTTGTTGACTAAACGATAAAAGGTAGCACGTAGTAAATTCTGCCATTCATTATGAGTTTACTGAGGATAACTCATTTTAGTGGGCCTTGGATACGGGAAAAGCATTTTCTAAATCTAATTACTTTTCTTCTATTTTCAATCTCAATTTTCAAACAAAATTTATTAATGGAAGTTGATGATTGTCAAAATGTGGCACAATAATAGCGTTACAGATTCCGTTTACAGTCGTATGAAAAGCCTCCCCACACTAACACCACCACCGCCAAACGCTGTAGTGCCTAGGATGTTGTTCTGGTTGAAAGCAATGTGCCTCGTTGTCTCCACACGCGCATGCGCCCATCAATATGACGAAGAAGGATTCTGCTTTCGTCGGTCCAGTGTACTCGTCGCCAGCTTCGCATATTCCAATGGCGGTGATATCGTGCCCACTCTTAACGTGCTTGGCGATGTCTCTGTGGCAACAGTGGAAGTTTCAAGGGACGACGAGCTCTCAATCTTGCATTTTATAGGCGCCTGTTAACTGTTCGAACGGCGACTCTGGTTGCAATATTCCAATCGTCACGAAGATATCTTGCAGTCGCAAACTGTTGGCGTTTGGCTACATAAACGAGTTCTCTATACTCCCTTCCAGATGTTTTTAGTGGTCGACCTGACCTAGGACGTTACTGAATTTCTATCATATGGATGACGTTTCAGTAGCCGAGATGAAACACTAAAGTGAATGCCAAAGTGGTGTGCTATGTGACACAAGCTATGTCCTTTATTACACATTCCAACGATCTGCCACTTTTCACCTTCACTTAATACCCGTCCAGGCATTGTAAATGTGTACAGATGAAGTCGAAAAAGACCAGCAGATGAACACTAAATCGTTAAGGAAAACAAGGCTGGCTTTTAGGCGTGCTCGACTACCGTATGAAAAACTTGTTTTGCTATTTAAAGATTTACCTGAGGAGTTTATGTGAAGTATCTTTCCCGTGCTTGAATGATGGCTTTAGTACATAACACAGTTAATATTCATTCAGATTTTTGAAATTTTAAATAAAATTTGTAGGTGTTGCTTAACTTATGGCGAGGTGTCTATACCTTTCTTTTTCATTCTCGCAGTATGTGTTGAATGCGCTATAACGTCCATTTTTTTTATCCACACCTCTCCCAAAACATTTGCCACAAAACCTCAGAAAATATATTGTCTTGGTCAGATGAAAAAGATTTGATTTCATATAAAACCTCTTTATCTGAACTTTCTGATTTAGATACTTCTGTTTCTTGTATTTTTATTGTATTAAATTGTTTTAGAATAGGCGAAAGGCAAACTTTACCAATAAATAAAAATTTGAAATTGAAAATTTGAAATTGAAATTGAAACACAAAAGAAATTGTTTACCTTTGATGCTAATGATTTTTCAGAATCGGCCAATTCATTCCAGTTTTCGATGACATTGTGCTATATATCATATTTATATTGCTCAAGCAAATCATTAAATGCTATGTTTGTTTGCGCTCTATCAGACATGAAGTTACGAATATTGCAAAGAATACCATACCATGGCCTCCATTTTTATCACTCATGTCTCTTTGGCGAAGAAAATAAACAGTTTTGTTTTAATCACTTATTATGAATGATTGATAAGTTTTGCCAAACTTTCTAGTCTCATCTCCATAAAGACTTGTATTTTTTTGTGCAGCAAGAGTTTTACCAATTTGCATTTGTCCCATTGGAATTTTTTTAACAACTATACTTTATACAGTTTTTCTAGATGGGAATGCATTGGGACTTTTATTTGCAAGTTTAAATACTTCTTTCATTACTGAAACAACATTCTCAGAAGAAACATTGTATGATTTTGTTTGTTTGAATGGTGACTTAACGCCACTTTCCGCAATTTTTCAGCTATATCATGGCGTCCAGTTTTTATTATGGGGAGGAAGCCGGAGTACCCGGAGAAAACCCCCGACCTGCAGTAGGAAAACTGGCAATCCTTGTCAATTAAGATTGGAGTCGAGTACACCCTGCCTGCAGTGAGAATCGAACCCGCAATCTCGGTGTTGACAGACCGCGTGATTAATAGTAGACAAACTACCTTGACCACTCAGCCACCAAGGCCCCCAACATTGTATGATGTTAGATTCAAAACACATTGCCTACCATATGGTGTACATATTCTTATCAGTATCGTAAAGTTTATTTCACTATTGTCCTGTATCAGTGTGTTACATCCTTTTATTGATTTCGTAAATCTTTAATATCAGTTGTTGAGTCTGTCTGTTGTACATTTCGGGACATTTCGTGAAGATTTTTGAAGCTGTTGATTCATTTCCTATTTTTGCTTCATATTTTGTAATTTTAAATTTTCAACAGTTATCAACTTTTCGTTTCTGTTCAGCTATAACCGTCTTCAAAAAGTTATTTGCATTTACTTTGTTTTTTTAAAACGTCATATTAACTCCTTTTCAATTTTCTTTTTCGCAAAACATTTTTTTTTTATAATTTATTTTGGTTTTTAATAAATTCTTAATTGTTTCCTCGCGTTTTTCATTTTTATCACCTTCTAAGTCTAGAGAATTATGCAACGATACATATAGAGATGTTTCTACTATAAAATAAATATATATTAATAAATACGATGGCCTTCTTCAGTGTCGATATCAATCTATAAATAAATGATAAAAGTTGGTTATTGGTACATCAGCAACCGGTGGTAGTGTTGACACGTAATCGAGTCTGATTTTATTGATCTTTAACACACACACACACACACACACATATGTTCGTTTAAAAAATAGTACAACAACATCTAGATACATAATTGAAGCGAAAACAAAGTTTTACACCTCAAAAATTGCACAGACACATGACACATGACAGAATTCGCCCGACCAAGTTAATTCAAATTATAACAGGTTAAAAAGTGTTTGTCATTATACGTATACGATTTCTTATAACTAAAGAAAAATAAATTTGTTGGTGCTCTTACACGTATTTACATGTGTATAAGTAATTGGCACTTTCAATAAGGTTACAATCAATATATAAATACAAAACAAGCAATTTTAAAATAAATGAAATGAACGTAATTCTGTATGAATATTTGGAGACCATGGATGTATCTGGTCAACAGTCCTACAATTTTCACTTATTCCCTTTGGAAATGATGTTTCCAATGTTTTCTCCATTTGTATGTCCACCATGGGTTATGGTCTAATAGGATCACCCTAAATTAATTGTAAATGTCAGTTATAGCAGTGCTGTGCGTACGTAGATGCATCTAAAGGGGTAAGTAGGGTTTGCATCTTGAGTCGCTTCTGCGCCCATTCATTCGTTTGCTGAACCTTTGCACAGACTCGCCTACATATTGGAGACTAAATATACCATACTGTAACAGGTATATGATGTCTCACTTTTGCAATTCAAATTGACATGGATGTCAAATTGTATGCCATTTGATGTGCTCGCATGTCATACAACTATCGTGTTAAGATTTTTAACACGCTGGGGAACAAGCTGGTAGAGCCAAAAATACTAAAGACTGGTAGTAATAAATTTATATTCAATAAAAACAGTAATAACAAAATCACTATAAGATAAGATAAGAAGATAAGATAAGATAAGATAAGACAATATTTATTGATATAAAACCCAAAAATGAGTTGTTATCAGCAACAAACATAAGGAATACAGTATATACATAGAAAACAACAATTACATATATATATGTGGGATGTACCCACGAAACCACTGGGATGTTTCGACTGAGGAGACAACTGTATACAATTCATCATATATATATACTCAATAACATTATTTAATGATATAATGGGCTTATAAAAGCCTATTTCTATATTTATAAAGTCCACTTATTCCTGAAATACAACACATGCTAACATCATAATCATTACTTTGAAATATGAAATGAAATTTTTCTGTGTCAGACATTTTAATAAAATCTGGAACAATATCAGAAATTCTTTTGAAAAAGTCTATGCGATATTCTTCGAGCTTAATGCATTTAATACTAAAGTGTAATTCATCTTCTACTTCATTCTTACATAATGGACATAATCTGTTGTCTAAACTGAGTTTTCTATGTCTACCCTTTTCAATCATTAAAGAGCTATTGCTTATACGAATTCTGACAAAATTTATAAGATCAGTTCTATCAGTGTCTAAAGTTAAAAATTTTTCCATTTCAAATTCTTTTTTAAATTGTTGATATGTTCTTAGCTTGTTTCCCGAGTTGATAATTGAACTATTGGAAATTTTATCTTTCCAACTGTGGACAAACTTTTCTTTTAAATTTCTAGAAATTGCAAACATTAATCTATTTTTACTAAATGTATTTTGGTTTTGCCAGACATGATTAAACCCTGTTTTATGGAAGAGAAGTTTCATTTTCTCTTTTAACCAAAATGAAATATTATCATTAGAAAAATAACAACAGTTTATCAAACTATTACATTTTGAATTAATTAGATGATGCCAATAGCCTATAGATAACTTTAAGGCATCTATTGAACATGGGAACATACCAAGTTCCCCAAGAACTGCATTATTTGAAGCAGTTTTACTAACACCTAGAGTGTGTTTTGCAAATCTGATTTGCACTTTTGTCTGTGGGTATAATATATATCTATCTTCCAAAATTGTATTCTCTTTTAATAAAGAATCTAAACATATAATTTCACTGCAGTAAAGAAGTATAGGTTTGACACATGCATCAAACAGTTTAATGTTAATTAGAATATTTAAACGGTCTGAAAAAAAGTGTTTTGTAAATACAAAATAAAGCTTTTCTTGCTTTTTTACATAGGTACTCATTAGCTTTTGCAAAACTACATGAAGGTTTGAAAATGATACCAAGGTATTTATATTCATTAGAAATTTCTAAGTCTTGATTATTTAATGAAAAGCGATATGAATTTATCAGTTTACCAGACTTGTTAAAAATCATAACTTTGGATTTTCTAATATTAACAGACAAGTTCCACATACTACAATAATCATATAACTTATCTAAACAACTTTGTAACCCCTTTTCTGATTCTGATATTAAAACAATGTCATCAGCATACAAAAGAGATGAGACTTTAACACTATCAATAGTAACTGGGTCACATGAGTAGTCAAATATCTTTGTCATATCATTTAAATAAATGGAAAAAAGTGTAGGACTTAAAATGCATCCTTGTTTTACACCAATTTTTGATGAAAACATATTAGTACAACCATCTGAAGTTTTGATAGAATAATGAACTTCATCATACATATTTTTAAGGATATTGAAAAAATTGCCAGATATATTGTATTTGCATAATTTATATAATAAAGCTTCTCTATTGATGGTATCAAAAGCCTTATGTAGGTCAATAAAACAAACATATAAACGTTTTGACATTCTGAAAGATTTATCAATTAAACATTTCAAAGTAAAAATATGATCACTAGTTCTGCAATTTTTTCTGAATCCTATTTGTTCATTACATAAAATGTTATTTTGATCCAAAAATTTATCTAAACGATTTGATAATATTTTAGAAAAAAATTTTCCAAAACAACTTGATAGGGCGACTCCTCTGTAATTGGCAGGATTATTAAAACAGCCCCCTTTAAAAATAGGTTTGATAAAATTTTCTTCCCATAAATCTGGATAGATTCCATGTTTAATGATAGAATTAAAAATACTTGCATAAAACTTTGTGTTGAAAATACAAGAAATTCTTAACATTTCATTAAGTATACCATCAGGCCCACTGGCCTTACCATTTTTTAATTCCCTGACAGCTTTAAGTACCTCCTCAGTCGAAACATCTATATTAAGTATCTCTGAGTTGTAATTATTATTTATAAATGCTTCAATGTTTGAAAAATTATTTACATGTTTTATATTCATTAATTCTGTGAAATAGTTTACCCATTCGGTAGGAGATATGTTGGTACTGGGGTCTTCTTTTGCTTGGTTTTTTAATTGATTTATTTTTGCCCAAAATTCAGCTGGATTTCTTTCCTCTGAATCAAGAATATTTTTCATTAAATTATTTTTAAATAATCTATTTTTCTTTCTGATCAATTTGACTAGTTCTTTGTTGTTTAAAGCCACTTTTTGACGGAGATATTTATCCCAGGGATTATTACTTAATTTTCTGGCTAAATCCTTTACATGTCTATACTTAATGTCACATTCACTGTCATACCACAATTTCTTTGGTTTTCTTTTCCGTTTTAATTTTAATTTATTATGATTATTTATGTGGTAGCTTTTTTTACTTGTAGCAGCATTTACTAAAAATGAGGAGAATTTATTTATTTTTTCATTAATAATTTTACTTGGGTTTACAACGGTTGAGGGTGTAACCATGTTTAAGCTAGTTATATCATTCAATTCTTTATCAAAATCAAAACTAGTCAAATTAGATTTAATTAGATTATATGCATAAACAGTATTCCGCTTATAGTTCAAGATTCGACGGATTTCCACTCTCGGATCACAATTCAGCTATACGAGTTTCCGTATGCTTCCGTTAACGGTCTCCGATTGTGTTCTTGTGTCAATGAAAATTGAAGTTTATATAACAGATTTAGGCACGCTAAATAAGATAATAAAATTAATAAATTAATTATAAATAATGTTAAGCTAATTAGTGTCATGTACATAAATTTTGCTCGACATCAAAGGTAAAACTGTCATAATAATAAGCCGATTAAAATGTCACAAACCAATTTTCGGATTAACAGAACATGTTTGTCCGGGTAAAAATCTGTTAACATTTTACACCACGACACAAGGACCGTCACCACAGATGCAACATTGCCCCAATCGGCGGCTACATGACGACATTTCTGCTCTGACTTGCTGATCTTTTAAACTTTTGGGTTTTCTAAATGCCATTACAGAATGTTCTGGAAAAATGTCAACCTGTTGGTCAGGCGAAATATTTGTGCAATTTTTAATGTGTAAAACTTTTTTTTCGCTTCAATTATGTCTCTAGACGTTGTTGTACAACTTTTTTAACGAATATATTATTATTTTAGTTTGTACAGTATCGTTATCTACCGTAACGATCCCACATCCCGTACTCAAATCAAACTATGTTGATATCTTTCTATAACTTTCTGTCTACATGTATATAAAGTTTATCGAAATAATAATGGCACGAAATTGCCATACCTGTCCTTTTATATAGTTGCAGTGAAATGTTCTAAAAATGTATGCGACGGGTTGTCGTTAAATCTTCCTTTCTCAAAAGCATCAGCTACAGCTTTCCTTATTTTGTTTTTTTAAATATCTATGTAGTTGATCAGTGCGCGTTGCGAGATACTTAGTATAACCTTTTACGAAATGTAATGTGTGATACATTTGGGAAACCAAACGAAGTTGTTAAAAACACAAATTTTACATTATTCATGAATAACAACAAATAAGATTTGTAGATAGTTTTTTTTCTCTGTGGATCAGGAACAGGAAGTCGGCCAAATGTTAGAGAGAAACTCATTTTACAAGACATGTACCATATTTCTCTTGACAAAGTTTGTTTCCATGTATTCTGACAAAAGTTAAAGAATTTAAATTTCTTCTTAGACATGAGCAAAGGACAATGTAATAAACAACTTACTTTCAATTAAATTGAATATAAATAAGGTCATAAAGCTCCACAATTTAAAGTTTCATTGATTGACTGATTGATTGGATGTCTGCTTTACGTCCAGCGAGCAGTATTTCAGCTATATTCAGGACGGGAACAAGTTAACAAACAATAAATCAACGGAAAATGGGGGTGGGATGAGTCACAGGGAATACAATTTTGACTGCCACTGGAAAAGTATGGAGTTTTGGGTAGGGGCGGAAAATTAAGCCTTTTATAGCGGCTACAATGAGCCTACTCTTTTTCGAAATCTACAAAAGGGTCTTTCTCGTGCAAGGAGCATGGCAATCTCCAAACACGTTACCCACTACGGTCCGCGGTCAGGCTTCCCGTATTATTACCTGACAAATCCCCCCCCCCCCCCCCAACCGTGAGGGTCTCCCCTATCCGCCACCCGGAAACGCGCTGGGCTGCCCTGTGGGTCGAGCACTGGGAACCCTCCCAATTTAAAGTTACATATTTTACGGATATCTCAGTATTTTTTGCCTGCAAATTTTTTAATTTCTGAAGACAAATTTTAAAATATTTTTACAGGTTTAATCTAAATGTCATTCAATACAACGTTCTTTTTGTGTTGCTTTAAAAATTGTAAATCAGGATGAATGGAAGGTTTCCAAATTGTACGAGTTACGTTTTATGTTTAAATTGTGTTAAATAAATGATAAAATTTAGCACCTTTTGTCGACTTATCCCACCCAATAAATTTCTTGTATGTTAATATAATGTTGGGTAGACCCTGGTATTGTTTGACGAGGTGAACATAGCTAATGATCGTATATGTGTCTATATCGTTTTTGCTCAATCTTTACTGCAGTTTCAAAAAAAATCTAACAACAGCTTATTTACACACTTTATAAAAACCATATATTGTGTTTAAAAACCAACGCAGATATCGCCTGAATATAGCTGAAATATTGCTGCTCGGGCGTTAAACACCATTAATCAATCAATCAACCAACGCAGATGAGCGATTCCGTTGGCCTCATTCGTTTTTTATTTCTTGTCTCCCTAAGGAACTTTATTGAACTTTTTAAATATTGCATTCTCGTTACAGCCTTGTTATTTGAGATCACTCACATAAATGAATGTCGCTGGCTTGTGTAATAAACAAAAGGCTTCGTAAACTACTTAAATATTCTCACCAGATTAACTCAATAGGCTGGTTTTGCGAACTTCTAAGTTTTAAAATGTAAGTAATCTGAAGGATAATTATATTAAGTTAAAAAAGTGAAATCAAGTGAAATCTTTCATAATAAAGCCTTTGAAAGTCTAAGATGACAAAAACGCCCACTTGAACAATTATGTAAAATTTAGAGGCTTTTAAGGCTTTGTTGGAACATGAATTACCGGTATCTCACTGCCTACTGTACTTATATTTGTAGGTCTCATTTATTTGTTTTCTGTGCTGAAAATTACACTCCTAACTATGTCAGTAGTCCTGTCAGATATAGACACGTTTCGAGGATCTCGTAAGCTTAGCTCAAGACGCATTAGTCGTCATGATAACTGAGAACATGTACTGTTTTTGACTTTAAAAAAAATAATATTGGTCAAAACAAATGAAAGGTAACGAACAGATACCTGATCTCAAATTTTATTATGTTTTTATTAGTGTGTTGATTGATGTCTCGCTAGGTTTTATACAAGTGTCTTGGACTTCTGGGTTTGAGTACCTCTTAACTGCTCGTAGAAATAAAATAAGAATGTATTTGGACTTTGAAAAGCAGTTAAAAATGACATCATAGCTTCAAAGACGGTTGCTTAGGCCCCAACAACACAATTAGCTGCGAAGGAGAGACGCTGTTTTTAGGGACTGCACGAATCAGTTGGAAAAAAAATAATATTGGTCAAAACAAATGAAAGGTAACGAACAGATACCTGATCTCAAATTTTATTATGTTTTTATTAGTGTGTTGATTGATGTCTCGCTAGGTTTTATACAAGTGTCTTGGACTTCTGGGTTTGAGTACCTCTTAACTGCTCGTAGAAATAAAATAAGAATGTATTTGGACTTTGAAAAGCAGTTAAAAATGACATCATAGCTTCAAAGACGGTTGCTTAGGCCCCAACAACACAATTAGCTGCGAAGGAGAGACGCTGTTTTTAGGGACTGCACGAATCAGTTGGAAATATTTGACGATAGTAACATGAGTTAGTAAGATTAAGAATAGTTTGACATATGATACTTAGCATTATTGATCTCCGAAGCGATACGATTCAGCCACAAACCAACAGATGCCATAGTATACCGGAAAATTTGCAGGTTCCCACTGCCCTTCGTTTTTATGTAACTAGATCCTTCCACCAGGTGACAGCAGACCTTGTAGGATTCAGCCAGCCTTCAGGTTAAAGGATTAAGGACAGAAAATCGAAAGCACTTGCAATCAAAATAGGTGATTTTATCAAATTTTATACAATTTATTCTTACCCATGCCGCGGAGTTCAATATTAAACATGGGTGTTCCATTAAGTTAGGTATCCCGAATTGCATAAACTCTTTTGATGCAATACATTTTCAAGGGATTTGTTACTTATAAACCTTGTTTTACGTTGACAGACCAGTACTAATGGGGAGGAATACGTGTGCGTTGAAACGATGGTTAGAAACACAACTGTGTGTTAGTCATCTCTTAGGATATTCCGGCTATTCATTTAAACGATATTTATTGACACCAAAGAAAGACCATTAAACTCCTGTTAAAGAGAATACAATACTACAAGAAAGTCCGCCAAAAAATCGAAATTACGTATGGACGATGAGAAAGCAGATGGTTATGTATCCATGTGTATTGTTAGGTCGTAATCTACAGGTAACAATGCAGTAAATAAATGTTATAAGATCTTTCAATGTTATAAGATCTTAAGAACAAACTAATTATTTTTCAGCACACTTTATTATATATTACAATAAACACGTATCCAGTCATGAAGGATTATGTATAAATTATCATTCTTGAAGATTAAACAATATGAACACAACTATTTTTCCGTTGCATTTAATGCGTAAAGCTTTGTAGTGACACACAAATTATGATGCAGAGCAGACTATCATGAAAATTTTAGCAACAGTTTTTTCTGCCACTAGAAATGATAGGTCTATTTCTTAGAAACAATAGTTTTATTGGAAGAAGAGTAAAACTACAATAAAAATATAAATTATAAACAAATTTTCGTGTTCAAGTTTTCTGTATAAGAAATACTGAACAATTGACCCCCTTTTCTGTTCGCACGAGGACCATTGACTGTATTCTTATAAAATGTCACTGAAATATCAACGGGGATACTTCAACATTTGTGAAGATCGATGTATTCCTGATGATATTCAACAGGGGGATAACGACTAGATGCTACAAGAAAAAGTTTAGGTGAGTGGAATATACTTTTAGCTTTATATTATTTATATATTCAGATTTAAATGATACGTTTAAGTCTCTTTACAAACAATACATTAAGGGGACATTAACTTTTTTTCAATATGTAATTTGTTAAATACTTTAAGTATCCCTATAAAAGCTCAGAGATTTCAGTCACTTTGCATCCGTTCCTAAACCTATCTTTTCTACTAGAAATTATAATAACCCCAAGACCATTACCATCAACAGTTTTGTCGACTGTATCTTGAGTTTTTGGGTTATATACAGATCCCAATACACTTGTAAAAGAGTATTTTACATGTAAAAATCAAGTTGCATAAATGCAGTACTTAAGAGTTGACCTGACGGCCTCGGTGGCCGAGTGGTTAAGGTAGCTCGTTTACTATTGATCACGTGGTCTGTCAACACCGAGATTGCGGGTTTGATTCTCAATGCAGGCAAGGTGTACTCGACTCCAATATTAATTGACAAGGATTGTCAGTTTTGATACCGCAGCTCGGGAGTTTTCTTCGAGTACTCCGGCTTCCTCCCCAATAAAAACTGGACGCCACGATATAGCTGAAAATTTGTTAAAAGTGGCGTTAAACAACATTCAAACTAACAGTTGACCTGTTTTGCTAATGTATGGCAAGCTATCATATGAGTGCCATGATGGCAAAGCATCTAAAAGCTTGTAATGCAGCGTTAAAGTCACACATCTCTGCTCCTCAAGTTGCAACCGACGAAGTACAATCTGCAGTCTTTTGGGTTTAAATGGCAAGTCTCTTTCTCTATATCTGGACCAATTCTATTAAAGTGGCAAAATATTTAAATAAATTTGAAACAGAAATTATACAATCAATTTTCGCATATTTATAAGCCTTGAATGCACTTTATTAAGTTATGACTAAACCTGTTTAGTAAATAATATTGAGTATGAGATTTATATATTCGGAGAACGTTTGACGTGTAAAACGAACCAAAAAAGTAAATTTATTTATTGATTAGCTAGATATTGTGGACCGTTAATTGTTAACCTGGCATAAACGTTATTATGTGCCATTTCTTGCCAGTGTGAGATTCTATAAAGTAGCCACATCAGAAAAAATACGTTATGATCATTTCCCCTTTTTACGCCAAAGAACATAGCTATGACCTTCTTAATTTCATTTGTTGTTTAATTAATGCACGTTTATTAGTAAATCGATTAATATGTAAGTGGTGTTTCCCAATGAAAAAGTGATATCAAAAGAGTGATAACTCTTAACTTAATTTTAGACTTACACAGGTTTTAATTAAGAAAATCTTGTGTAGTCTATTTCAAATCTTTAGTCTCTGGAAAACAAAATAAACATAAAAAATTCTTAGTTTCACATTCAAACATATAATTTATTTAATTAATATATAAGAACACATATTGTTTATTAGAAATAATAAATGAAATAATATTTTTTTATTTAAAAAAACAATTAAAATAGTAATGAACATCATAAAAAGTTGTGTAACTAGGCACCAAAAATTCTAACAAGCTATATTATTCTTCAGTATAAGGTAAGATTTGTATTTTATCGATAGATTTGTATTCTTGTATATTTTAAATGTCTAAACAAACTGTTATTAAAATTTTAAAATGAATTTCCAACCTTAATGGTATTATACATTTAATGACTTTGATATAGCTTAATACCTGGTTTTATCAACCCTGAAAAAATTATATCCACTGAGCCGACGGCGGGTGTGGATATTATTTTTAGGGGTTATAAAACCAGGTATTAACCTATATAAAAGTCGATGAATGTTTTATTATATGACTGTTTATTTACTTTTCCACTGAAAATCTGTAATAAAATAGGATAGTTATAACAATTTATTTCAACACTAAACTATCACATTTTAAATTTAAAGAATCACATTTTCCAATTTCAATTTATAGTAATATTAGCGCAATTAGGAAAATTTGGCAAAAAAGTTCATGTTCATTGACAGTTGCAAACCTGTCAGCTATTTTGAAACAATGTCAACAAATAGAATGTTTTAAAAGAATGATTTTGATTGGCTGATGTTTTTTTATTCAACCTATCAAACTAATGTGTGTGTTCTATTGTTGAATCCTATTTTTAACTACTGAAAAGTGACCAATATTCTATTTAAAGCTACTTAAAAGTCAAAACTTTTATATTTTTATCTACTTTGAATTTAACACACTGTAAAATACCTTTCATGATACCGTGGGCCAATCACAATGTCAGTCATATAATAAATTATTTTATTGAACATTATTGAAAAGCGCGATTGAAAGCCACGTACATTATTTTAAGGGTGCTTTCATTTATGTCTTCTTTAAACTCTTTCAAATGAACATTGTATTTTGGTTGTCTTGAATGATATTTTCTATCTTTCTTCCAAATAAGTAGTCTTAAAAATAAAACATCAATAATTTGTCTGATGTCAATATGTTTCATTAACAAGTAGCTGTACAACACTGCATTAGAGTGTTTTCAGTGTTTGAGGAAAAGCCATCCTTACTAGGCTTCTGTGCTATTTTCATTCCATAACTTCATTAGTTAAATGTTTTAAAATAAATTTTAAAATGTGCGTAACAGCTTTAATGAGGAATATCAGTCCTATTTTGAAGATACAACTTACTGTTCCTTTTCTTTTTTATTTACCTTTATGCATAACATATAAAACCTGTATAAACCGGCTACCTATGGGGCCGAACAATAAGGCCGGTTTGGTCAGTGGGCCGGTTTATTCAGATTTGGAAAATCACCGGAAGTGGAGATGAAAAGGGGGGTTATGAGAGACGACAGACACAAGGGATGCACACTCATTTTATATGTACTGAATACATTAAGAAATGTAATAAAATCTATTTAATTTAATAAAAGTTTTAATGCATTATGATGTTTTATTTATTAATACAAAAGTAGTAATTACTTAATAGTTTATCGGAAAAACATGTCAAGGGTTCCTTGTTTTTTCTCCATTTTTTTTCGCACGATAGTGTCCTCTGTCAGTGATTGCATAGGCAAAAGAAACTCCAGATAACGATCATCTTTACTGTTTGCAAAGTTGATCATTTGTGTGATGTATCGTAGCATATCCTCGTGTGTAAATTCGGATCCTGTGTTGTCTATTTCTATCTCTATTTCGTCATCACTTTCAGTTTCACTGATTTCTGATTCATTGTGCTGTTTAAACTGTTCAATAAGATTCTTCTCCCATTCTCCGTTGTAACATTCTTCTATTGGTACCGATTCCTCAATATCGAACATTTCCTCAAAAGTTAACAGTTCATTTGAGCCTGACCCTTGATGCACAATCCTAATCAGCTGACCAAGTGGAACGTCATCATCTGGGTCATCATCGTCTTCAATGACTGAATCTTTGGGGCCCTGTAGAGGGAAACCGGCGTCCCGAAAACATGAAATTATCGTTGTCCTTTGTTTCTTTCCATGATCGATTAATCCAATGTATTGCATTAAGTATGTTTATGTCCTTTGTGATTGAATGTTTATTGTCACACACGTCAATTTTGGCAATAAGATGCTTCAGCATATGTTTTCTGTATCTAGCCTTGAAAGCACGAATAATCCCGAGATCCAACGGTTGAAGTTTCGATGTTGTGTTTGGAGGAAAAAAACGCAATGTCACATTACTTAACTGCAATGAATCTGTGTGAGATGTAGCGTTGTCTAGAAACAATAAAATTTTTCTTTTTTGTCCTTTCATCACTTGGTTGACCTTCTTTATCCACTGAAGGAAGACATACCCCGTCATCCATGCCTTCTTATTCGATTCGTAATAAACTGGTAGATTTTCAATCTTAATATTTTTGAAGCATCTCGGATTTTTTGATTTACCGATCACTAATGGTTTCAATTTCTCACCCGTGCTACTGCATGCCAACAACACTGTAACACGTTCTTTAGCCAGCTTTCCGCCTTTGCAAGCTTCGCCCTTAATACCAAGTGTTTTGTCCGGTAACGTCTTGAAAAATAATCCAGTTTCGTCGGCATTGAAAACATCTTCTGGTTTATAGTCAGAAACTAGTGTTCCGAGCTTCGAACGGAAATCATCAACTACCGATTGGTCGACATCAGCACTTTCTCCGCAAACTTTGAAAAAAACCAATTGTAAACTTTGATCGCCAGCTTTCTAGCCAACCATTAGAAGCTTTAAATTCCAATAGATCAAGATTCTGAGCGAATTCTAGAGCTTTCTCCTGGATGATAGGACCACTCAGTGGAATATTTTTAGCTCGGGCTTGCTTAAACCACTCGTAAACTAAATCGTTTAGTTCACTGTATTTACTGCCAGTGTCATGTCTTTTACGTTTAGATGTTGTGTTTTCTTCGTAATGTTCTTTGTACTCGTCCTTCCTTTTCAGAATATCCGAAACGGTTGTTTTGCCAATTCCAAACATAGAAGCGAGATCTTTTTGTGTTGGTTTCGGTATCCGTTCTGACGCCTGTATTAAATCGCACTTTTCCTTCAGACTTAATTCTTTACGAGATCGTTTTGGCGACGGAGTGTTACAACTCAATTCATTTTCAAATTTTCGCTTTTTCGGTGTGATCTCCATTTTTACTTTTAAAATAAATGGTATTGAAAACGATTCACCTTTTATTTTATACCTTGGTTCATTAATAGAATTCACTTTTGAAATTACATGTAATGGTTTTGAAAACAATTCACCTTTATTTTACGCTTTGGTTCATTAATTAATACGCCCCCAGGGAGACCTCACAAGTCATGTAAATTATCTTGTTTGGATAGCGATCGATTGATAAATAAATACATCTGGTCATGTAAATTAATCGGTTTAAACAGGTAAATTTTAATTGGGAAATGTGTATTGGGACTGGACATAATGGTCGTTATTCGGAATACACGAGGTCCGGTTTATACAGGTTAAATTAACGAAGGACTTTAAGGGAAAAAAATGGGACCTAAATTTTCGACCGGAATCGACAGGAAACCGGTTTATTCAGGGGCCGGTTTTAAAAGGTTTTACTGTAGTTGAAATAATTTAATATTTGTCTATAAGCATATGCACATTTAATTTGCATAGGTTAAAATACTTAATAATTATGTGTTTCAACAACAATTCAACATTCTCAAACCAGTTACAAAAACACGCTTCTTTTTAGAGAACAACAAACTATACATATTAAAACAGCAATTTTAAAGATTGGTATGAATGTGCCTTCAGTTTTTTACTTGAAATTATATTACAGAAACAAACTAAAGTACCACACCATAAAACATGCATTTAAAATAAATATCAATATTTTCATAATTTCGATAAATGGGTAAAATGGGAAGGAAAGAAAAGAAAATGAAGATAGAGGAATACCAATTTAAATTGATAAATAAACATGTGAGTTCTCATTCTGCATGTTTTCTCGTGTAGCAAATACTTTTAACTGCTTGATTTTTATGTCCTGATATGTAGTTTTGTACTTATTGGGATGAGAACCCATGTTCACAATACAGTACTCAAATACTTTTATAGAAACACAAACAACAAACATACCAAAGAAACAAACAAATATGTGTATTGACAATCAATGTGATCTCTGAAACTGTAAACAAAACTGTTTGGGTAATGTGTTATGACAAGAAATTGTAATATCAAGGATGTGCTTAAACAAAAGGAATCCTGGGAAATATTTACCATAAATGTTAAAGATTATTCAGTGTAATATAAAATTTTTCAATGTATTCTGTTAGCAGTCTATTGCCTTCATCCCAAGTGACTAATTATTTCTTTCCAACATATTTTTAGGCAATTTTAAATAATAATTTTTATTAGTAT
Source organism: Limnoperna fortunei (assembly GCA_944474755.1). Classification (NCBI taxonomy): domain Eukaryota; kingdom Metazoa; phylum Mollusca; class Bivalvia; order Mytilida; family Modiolidae; genus Limnoperna; species Limnoperna fortunei. The sequence continues at coordinate 37,554,854 of OX104114.1, read as the reverse complement.
TATTTTCTGGTGACTGTTCAAATACCATTTGTTTATTTGAAATGTAGGTTCTATACTATATAGCAGGATATTGGTCTAAATGCATAGGTCGAGTGTAGAGGTGTTTAAATGCGTCAGTTTTATTAGATTATGAAGTTTTGACATTTCCAGTTTTTTTTAATTTTTAAGTTATTAATTCCCTATTATCAGCGACCTGATTTAAAATATCTTTCCGGTATGAAATTTGTAATTGTATGACGGACACTTTGTCCTTCTTCAATTTGCAATTTCTGATAAAGTTGTTTATATCGGCAGGGCTAAGCCACATACCACCTATTTTTTCAATGTCAGAATAAATAGTACTTTCTTCGTTTTCTTCTTTCTCATTTGTCATTTTTTCAATTATAGCTGACCTCTCCCGTTGCAAATTTGTTTTCTCATTACTGTCATTTTCTTTTTCCGATGACAGTAATTTTCTTGATAAAGTGATGATAGCAATTTTTTGTAAAGTTTTAGATTGTAACCATTCAGAAGTTTTGTTGTTTGAATACATGTACATAATTTGGGAGTTTATGATAGGGATCGAAATGATTGGTGAAATAACTTTTTGTCTGTCAGTTGTGCCATAAGTTTTTCTAATGAGATGTTGTTTGATTGGCATGACTTTAACGAAATGAGGAAATAAAAACATTTTTTGCATGTAGCCAAAATATTTTTTTGAAAATTTGCAAATACATTCGGTAACTATGGTGTTGATGGTATCCTCGGTATTATCAAAAAGTTGTTGTTAAGAAATTTCTACTTCTGTGTGGTTAAATGAATTAAATATAATGTAGTTTAAATCGAGCAGAAATGAGGGATTGTCAATTACATTTTTAAGACCTTAAATAAGTTGTTGGTAATTCCCATGTCTATTGCAGACTTGCACTGGAAGCCATTTAAAAATATAATGTTGTTATATGCCAGCATATAATTCCTAAAGCATAACATGTGTATATAACTGTTCTGTTATGAAGATGTTGTAAGATTGACGTCTGCAGCAAATTGACTTTAAATGCGTTTAGGTAATTATATGTTTTCGTATGGCAAATGCTTCTAATGTGTTATAAAAAAGTCTTAAAACGGTTGCCAAATCTCATAATTGGTAATGATTAATTTCCATTTATTTCCAAATAATGTTTTGCTAGTAGTGGATCTCCAGATTTAGCATCAAAAAAAGTTAAGAAATGCATCTGAAATCGTTGTAAGTGAAGAATTCTCGTTTGGAAGTGAAAAGTGATTTGAAACTAATTTCTTTTTTTTTCTTCTAACTCTTGCCACTTTTTTATGCAAACTGCAACAGGTTAAAACATCGGTAGAACTTACATTGTTTTTAAAAATTCACCTTATTGAAATAGAGCTTTGGGTATTTGTATTTAATAATTGCAAGTCTCGTATCATTTTTTTTATTTTGCCTGGTTTAGTTCTGATGAAAATAAAAAAAAAATGACTGTGTATTATTAACTTGAATGATAAATAAAAGTAAGGGAGATAATTTAAAACAAGGGGGATAAAAATGCTTGTAAATAAAGAAGAATAAAGAAATAGACTAGCAAAGGGAGATAATATAATAATTATGTTTTTTTAACCTGCATGTTATTATAGCAGAAAAAAATATATGTTTTAACTAAAGTTTTAATTACTATACCTTTTATCATCTCGTGAAACGTAAACTGGGGCGGTTCCCAGTGCTCGACTAACAGAGAAGCCCAGCGCGTCCCCGGGTGGCGGATAGGGGAGACCCTCTCGTTGGCGGTGTTGTCAGGTCATAATACGGAAAGCCTTGCCGCGGACCATAGTGGGTAACCTGTTTGGAGAGTGCCACGCTCCTTGCAGGATAAAGATCCCTTTTGTAGATTTCGAAAAAGAGTAGGCTCATTGTAGCCGCTACAAAAGACGAAATTCTCGGACCCTTCCCAATACTCCAGTGGCAGTCAAAATTTTTTTCCCTGTTTCCCATCCCACCCCTTTTTTCAATTGATGTGTGTGTTCACTTGTTCCCGTCCTGAATATAGCTGAAATACTGCTCGCTGGACGTAGAGCAAACATCCAATCAATTGTTAGACAATGATAGTTAACTGTTTGCAAAATATTTTTTGAGTTGTACCGATATCATTAAAGCACATAATGGAATTGCACGGAAAACTACTAATTTACTACACTTGTGCAATATTTATGAATTCAAAACTTACTATTCAATACAGTTCAATATATAAAAATTAAAATCTCCACAAAAACGAATGTCAGTCAACTTGAGAAATATAATCATGTGCCCCTCGCTCTCTATAAGGTAAGTATCACAGATACCCAACCGGAAGTCACAAAAAATTCATGCAGTTATCGTTATTTTTATTGTGTACTCTCCTGTCGAAGAGAAGGACAACTCACGTTGCTATATTAAGTTAAGTATATCCAATTTTCAAATTATTAATGGAAGTAATACTAATGTTTATTACGTGTATTTTATCTTTCTCTCGTTCTTCTCTGGTTTACATTATTTTCTTCTTGGGCTTTGGTGCTGATGTAAAGCTTCCACTTGTAGATACATCGTATGTTCTTTTTTGCGTGGATTCCGACACACGGCGATGTTTTTTGCGGCTTCATTTGCTAACAAAGGACCAGTTAAACAAAGAAACAATGCTTGAATGTATTGTGTTCATGCAATCATGTGTTAAGTTAAAAACAACTCTACATTGTCACACATAACAAATTCATGTCTGATGATAATTCTATAATTTGTATTCAAATATTTTTTTTAACACAATAATACTGATGAGATCGTCAGGGTTTGGATTATCCTCACTCCTAAAACTTTGGCCAATAACGGGCCGCGGCAGCGTTAGCCAATCCACCGAACTGAGGTGCAGCTGCTGCTTTTCCTGCAAGGTACCCGGCAATCCATATATCTGCTACAACTTTATGGGCTAATGCGCGGTCGGTGATGGTATAGTCATCGAGACTCTTTTCACCTCGAAGCTCCCGGTATAACCGACGAGCCACATAAAATGTCTCCTTGAACCTTCTTGAGGCACATGCATCACGGAGAATTTCAGAATAGGCTCCTCCACCAGCTGCAGGCGGTGCGGCTCCGATTGCAAACCCAGCCCACGGACGGTTACGAAGGTCGGCTTGTGCTTGTGTCGGATCCTCACCGCACTGAGCAAACCAGAGTGCCCACGGGAAATCCGGAAAGTCAGCCGTTGCAGCAACAGTGGTCGTAAGATGGGTGAACCCACTGTAGGCGGTTTGAGTTACGATGGTTCGAATCGCGACGCTTGTAGCATTCGCTGCTAATGTGAGAACTCCAAAATGAGCGTCCCAATCGGCCTCAGTTAACGCTAATTTATTCCCTAGCCGCTGCCAAAATGCTCTAACATCATCCCTCCCAAAGGTTAGCTCAGTTCCGATGTCAACATTTAACTGCCCTAGACGTCTCCGTAGCCAGGCTGGCGTACATGTTCCACGTTTGGCAAGAGAAAGGATAGTTAGAGCTACTGAGCTCTGCATGATGGTCCCACGGTGCTGGCTCCCAACCCATGTCAAGTGTGCACGGACATCAACTGCCGTCAGGGCACCTGCCTGAACCACTACGGGTTGACCGTGCGCATCAACAACGTTTGCCAAACCGATCACAGCTTCGTAATGCAGGAGTAATGCTGCATCGGCCACGTTAAGTGTCTGATTTGCTCCGTTGTTAGTTGTGAGCATTGCTGGTGGAGCAGCAGCATGAAGAAGCTCCATCGCCAGGTATACTTCTTCTGACGGCATTTCCGCTAAAAAGCCCTTTCCATTTCGGATCAACCAGCGCTGCCGCACTATCGCAAGCCCAATGTGTTGTGTATCATTCTGGATGAGACGATTACTGATTAGACAACATGAAATATCTTGAGCTCCCTGCAAGCGTGCGTTTGCAGCTTGCGAGAAAGCTAAGAGTGCCATAGGGAAGAAATCATGTGACCCGGTACCATCGAGATGTAAGCACCCTTACCGAAATAACAATCAACCTTATTAAAAACCTAAACTTCATCGCCAGGTATACTTTTTCTGACGGCATTTCCGCTAAAAAGCCCTTTCCATTTCGGATCAACCAGCGCTGCCGCACTATCGCAAGCCCAATGTGTTGTGTATCATTCTGGATGAGACGATTACTGATTAGACAACATGAAATATCTTGAGCTCCCTGCAACCGTGCGTTTGCAGCTTGCGAGAAAGCTAAGAGTGCCATAGGGAAGAAATCATGTGACCCGGTACCATCGAGATGTAAGCACCCTTACCGAAATAACAATCAACCTTATTAAAAACCTAAACTTCATCGCCAGGTATACTTTTTCTGACGGCATTTCCGCTAAAAAGCCCTTTCCATTTCGGATCAACCAGCGCTGCCGCACTATCGCAAGCCCAATGTGTTGTGTATCATTCTGGATGAGACGATTACTGATTAGACAACATGAAATATCTTGAGCTCCCTGCAAGCGTGCGTTTGCAGCTTGCGAGAAAGCTAAGAGTGCCATAGGGAAGAAATCATGTGACCCGGTACCATCGAGATGTAAGCACCCTTACCGAAATAACAATCAACCTTATTAAAAAACTTTTTAAATAATTTAACTAGTGAATTAATTTTCTATGTCTTTTATGGGAGTGTCGTCCGTATTCAATTATTTGATTGTAGTCAAGTGTTAAGGGAGTACAATTTTTAATCAATCGTATTTCATGCTTGCCGTTGGATTTATTTTATTTATATATGAGTATAATTTAAACGAATTAATATTTCATAATTTTTACCTTTGCATCCAAGGTATCAACACCGTTAGTGAGTCTCTTTCCTTTCCTAGGATAGCTACAATATTTTCTATGCATGCAAGTCACTAAACCACCTTCTTTCCTCCGCCGGTCTTGATTTCGCCTTCCTTTGCCTCAAACGCTCTTTTCTTTGTGCTCTGTTTTATATCATCCCATTTTTCTTTTGTTTTTCACTGGTTCTTCTTGAAAAGGATGCTGTATTAGCGCCATCCTCAACATAATCCCATGACATCTCTCTTCCGTTAAAATGAATTTTCAGAACAAGAATGTCACTAACACACAAGGAACTTTTTTTCTTCAATCTTGCAAAAAATAAATTAATGACGTTAAAAAATCTGATATTGCTACACAAAAAAAAATGACGTGATTGCTGCACAGGAGAAAATGACGTTATTTCTGCACAACATAATGCTTTTTAATTGACCCCTATGGATTAAAATTCTGTTATTTTCTCAATAAAAACATTGTCAAGCATTACACCTTCTTTTGTGAACAAATAATTGTTTTCTGTTTGCTTCTTGATTGTTTAGTGAAATAAACAAAAAACATTTTTTTAAAAGAGATCGTTAACATTAAAAAAGTTGTAAATATAACGTACAGATCGAATCATTATAATTAGATATAAAAGTATAGTGTGTCGACTTGATTAATAGTTAATGCCTTTAAAAATCCATAAATCTCCGCACAAAATCCGAAATCATCGCAAACTTGAACGAGGCTTTGTGAATACGGAATCGGTCCATAAACACTTCTGCATATTTGGAATTTTATGAGTCTTCGTGAAAGCTTTCAGTATACTTTACTGGACAAACCTGAATGCCATTAACAACCCATGCGCAGCTCTGTTGTTCAAGCCTTAAAAATTCCTACACTTATTAATATTAGTTAGCCTTGCATTATACATGTGTTTTCTTTACAACATAAATAAAGTGATGGAATAGCTCTACCCTCCAAACATGGGTCATGCTGAAAACATGTGTATTTAAAATGTCTGTTGTTATATTATTTTTGTCAGAAATAAAGTGTATTATATCCCATGAAATGAAATTACAACGACAAAAAATACAGCATTCCTTGCATTTTGTTGTATAATACGAGATATTCTTTTCTTTGTAAGATATGTTTTAGAGCCACAAATGACTATATATCGCTCTGAATAATTATTCCAATGTACTGGCTACATTTATACTCACCTACCGTATACCGACTGTGTGTATGGCATGTATGCATGATAGGTAATGCAATCACAATTTACCATTAATAAAACAGTGCATTATCACAATCAGCTTACACGCGATGTATACTAAACCTCAGAACTCCAACCTATGTAACTTCTGTGGAAGGATTAAAAGTAACCTCAGAACTCCAACCTATGTAACTTCTGTGGAAGGATTAAAAGTAAGCCAAATGATATTTTCATAGGCGTTATGCAATTGTATGAAGATTTTTTGCATAATGTTTTTTGTTTTCTTTGATATATTGTGGTTTATTTTATATCGATTTTTACTTATATGAATCTTATTTCGCTTAATGCTAATTACATTAATAACAATGTGAAGGAAGTTTCAGAAATTTTCCGAGACGCCTTACTCGTCAGACTGAAATGGAATCTTAAAAAGTCAAAATATTTTACTTATATCTTTTAATTTAGAGTCTCTTATAGTCTGTTCTTACATTTTAACTTTAAATTTTCAACTTTCTATACAGAAATCACTCATTTAAAACTCAAAGCCAGTTAGTCCACTATAAATATTTAGTCCAAGGTAAGTAATGGGTATATTTTGTAAAAAGCGCACCAATTCCAAAAAGAATTGAAGATAACACTGTACATATTGCAGACTTCTTAAATGATATGTTTGGTGAAGTTGATCCGTAAATATTTTTCGAGAGACAACGGACACTACATTAGGACTAAATGTGCTACACTCTTATGATTGCATTTGTACTGTTCGAAATTTAAATATATACCAAGGCTAGAGCTACTAAGTAGATACAGCAGGACAGGCATTTTGATATATTGGTGACGTCATATCAATCACAAAATAGTAGGTGGAGTTACTTTGTGTACATTATATACATGTGTCATGCAAAGTTGGTAATTAAAATTACTACCAGCAGTAAAAGTAAGGTTTATGATTTTTTTTCTCAAAATTGATAACCAATAGTAAACTCGCATCTACAACAAAAGAAATAATTAAATTTTCTAGTAGTCATTCCTCTTCTTTAATAGCCTTATTAATTATTGCCAATTTGTTAAATAGTTCAACTTACATGTATACGTTATTCTTGAGCTTTATTCTGTAGACGGACATAGCTAGAGAGGGATTTTATTGTCACGCAAACATTTAAGTAAAGAAGGGAATGAAAGAGCTAACTGAAAACATTGTATGGCCGATCTAACGAGCATGTCAAAAAATAATGTTATTGTCACAACTACACTTTAATTTAAATATACTTATTTTTATGTTCGTAATTGTTTACTCCTATTCATGAATAAAAACACGCCAGGTGGTGTTATATTTCAAGAAACGCTAACCTTCCTGAAAGGTATATATCCGGTTATGGCCGTTCATTGTTTGTCTGTCTTGGAGATTATAAATCCTTAGTAAATGCATGGAGGAAAATTGTTTGTATCTTAATATTAAACAGAAAACGTCACAGAACCTAACCAAAATTCAGAGAACCTCAACCAGCAGACTCGATGCAATCTAACTAATATGGATTCAGTCTAACTGGGTTAAAACAATATGGTACAACGTCGAAATAAGAATCTTAGACATTGCTATAATAAACCAATTGAATGCCGTATTCAAAGACGAGGACGATATTAAGTGCCTCGCTTCCTTCCATGACAAAATTGTATCATCATTGTGTTTGTATGCAAGTCACATAACCATATATTCCTCATTAAAGAGCTAGGCATCAAGTATAACTCTGTAATTCCACATACAAACGTACAACATTTGACATGTATGAAATCCTGGCTATGTCCTCAGTTACTAATTTGAATATTAATTACGACAAAGATTCTAAAGACTTACTATCCTTGTTCAAAAATTACTTAAAGTCCTCACAAGGACAGATACATAGCCGGTTCATCTACAATGTCCTTAAAAGAGTTATCAAACGGTTTACTAAGAGAATGTCTGTAGTAATATAAGGACAGCAAACATACTTTGAAACCTTTATTCGCGAAGTAATATCAATCACATATGGATTTTTTTTTAAAAAGAAGTGAACATTTTAAAACAAGATCGATATATAACATTTCATCTGTTAGATGCGAAAGCCCAGAAGGCCCATTTGAGAATCTTAATTCGAAATTCAATCTAGTTATAACCAATCAAATAGCGTGTGACATTATCTTCTACCAATCAGAATAGTTCTAACATATTCGTGTTTCGAAATTCGAGATTCGAAATTCAATAAAGTTTTAGCCAATCAGATTGCTTCTGACATAATCTCTACCAATTAGAATTACTTGGTTATATCGCAACTACATCAAATCCATAAAAAAGGAGGTGGGAGACACTGACTGGCCAAGGGGGGGGGGGGGGCCACTGCTTCAATGATTTCCTATATATATCCAAACAAATTTTTCCGTCAAAAGGGAGGGCCCCCTCTGGATCCACCACTGATAGCCCCCACACAAAATTTGAGGACCAAAACGCTCTGCTTATATGCACAAGTTAATATTGTGTAGGTACGTTATACCAAGTTTTGTAAAACTCCATGCAGTAGTTTTAAAGAAGTAGCTCCGACAAGATGATAAATTAGTATTTAGCTAATTTTAAGTTCAAAGAGCCATAGCTCCCATGACAATTTGAAGATCAAAATTGCCTGGTAACATGCACAACTGCATATTCCGTTCTACAGGTACTTTCTTGATTTGTAAAATTAAGTTGTAATTGTGAACTGATTTGATTTGATAAAAATAAAGCTTATAGATTTTATTTTTTAACAAAACCATGTTGAACACAGTCATTCTTTGACAAATTTGTGGACGGTTAAAACCCCAAATAAAAATAATAACACGTGGCTACGTTTATATAAGAACTATTCTGATTGGTAGACGATTATGTCATACGCAATCTGATGGTTATAACTATATTGAATTTCGAATATCGAATGAGCCTTCTGGGCTTTCGTAGTTAGAACCTTGATTTTTCAACTCTTTACACCACCTTGCCGCACGAAAAGCTAAAATCCCGTCTTAAGGAATTTTGCAAATATGTAGTTAAATGGTACAATGAGCTTTTTCTACTTTAGAGTTAACAGGATTATCTTTCAACAAAAAATCAGGTTTATAGTATGCCACCTTTTTTGATCGACAGCATATTTGTTACTTTTTGGAGGATGTGTTTTTCAGTAGGCAATAAGATGGGTACAATCTGTGTTCCACACCTTGTCGATTTGTTTCTGAATTATTTTTAAACTGAATTTCGTCGAAAAGGCAAGAAGAAATCAGGTTCTTTAATGTTACATATAGATATATAGATGATACAATTTCAATTAACAATCATCTATATGCGGAGTGGCTTCCTTAATAAATTCTTTAGAAATGGAAATCAAATAAGTCACAAAAACAGCTACATCAATTTTAGACTTACAACTCGAATATGACACTAACGGCCATCTTAGCACATAAACTGACGACAAACAAAACGATTTTAATTTCAAAACTATAAATTTTCATCAATATTCCTGCTTCTCTTGCATACAGTGCCTTTTGTTGCAGAATATTTCTCAATAAATCAGGTGTGCAAGAGTTTACAGTGAGTACACTGATTTGAGCAAAAATCACCAATTTCGTTGGGATTAATTTATAACCACGGTTACAAGAAGAAAAGAAAAAAAAGACAAGTATGCGCCTGTATATACCATTTCCTTGTTAAAAAATTTAATATATGGGGGCAGAAAGTTTTCCTAATTTTGGAATTATAAAACCAGTTGAAGGCAGTCAAATCGGTGGGAACTATAGTTGTGAACAGCACTTAAAATACGAAATGCTAAATCTATAGTCAACCATAATATCGTAAAAATACTCCATACATGTATATTTGATTATGGAGCGGTTGTTAAGGGCAAATGGTATACAATCTCATATTGAGAACCAAATAAAACAGTTTTTCTTTGGTTGGAGCTAAAAAGATAAATATTTAGTTAACTAATATTATGTCACAAGCTAGTCGATGCCTTATAGATATATAATTTATCTTCATGTCAGATTTGACAAAATTTTAATAGCATATAAAATTATTCTTGACAATCCGCGATGGTATTTGTATATCTTACAGAAAAAGCTGTGTGTGTTGACAAATACAAAACATACAGATATTTTAATTTAACATCGATGTTATATTAAACATTTCTATCAACCGAGACACTTAACTGAATTTCTACTTTGTATGTTCGTTCCAGTTATCTGTGTCCATACTGCGAGTCCGCATAATCCTCGACCCACGGAGCTGCACAGTATGTCCCGTGGGTGGCGGAGAAGTGAGGCCTTGTAGAGTAGTTGTCTTGTCATAATGCTTAAAGCGTGGCAGTGAAACGAAGTGCTTGAAATGTCTGAATGTTACACCCCATTTCCTCTTTGTAAAATAATAGATCTGGGTCACCGACTTTTATTTTTACAGCAACACTCATCTACATACGCATACAAAAACAAATTGGCGAGGTTTGGAGCTCAATTTGTAAAGGTTGGACTATTGAAGTCTGCTAAATAAGGACGTAATGTTTTCACTTGCATTTACCAGGACTGCGTCTTCAATAAATTTATTCTTAATTTTGTATCATGCAATTTTAGATCTGTCATCACTAATAACCAGATAACTTTATTGCCGTTTTGAAAATATAATACGAATGCAGCCTTTAACGAGATATTTTAGTTTTTTGCTGCATGTGAGAGACTGTTGTATATAGTGTGGCAAAATCTTTGTAAGGCTGTTACATCCAGGAACAAGACAATGACCTTCTGCATTACGACGTCGACGGAGGCCATGCTTGGAGGTCCTAGCTCTCGACTAATAGTGCCGCCCGACACGTCCACCTGTGGCAGAAATGGTATGCCTTCTTATTAGGAGGTTGTCAATTTATTATTATAATACAGAAGGTCTGTCGGCAGACCGTAGTGGGTAATGTGCTTGGGGTGTACAACGATACTAGTACGATAAAGACCTTTTTTAAATGTTCAGAAATAAACTTACGGAGCTGCAACAAACCCAGGTCCGTCCTTAACCAATACTTCATACTTTTCCGGTATGCGGGTTTACAGTGCTCAACCGACAGCTGCCCAACGCGTCCGCGGATGGTGGATAGGGCTGACCTCTTGTTGATGGTTGTCAGATCGTGATACGGAAAGCCTTGTTGCGGACCACAGTGCGGAAGGTGATTGGTGAGTGCCATGCGTCGATAAGAGTAGTCTTGCTGTGGCCGCTACCAAAGGCTAAATTATCCGCCTCTACCCCATAACTCTTTTAAGTTGTATTTAATAGGATTTTAGTACTTTTGTCCATTTTTCCCGAATTGATTTATTGTTTGTTGAATTGTTCTAGTCGTAAGAAAGTTTAGTCATAGAAAAGCTCATAAAGTTCAATACTTATATTTACGTATAAACTATGCATATACGCCTATACAATCAAGAACGTAACCAAGAGAGTCCCTAAAGCTGGATTTCCAATGGATTCCATAAGGTCTCTACAATGCTTCTATAATATGTGTCTGTCATTTACAAAGCCCCGTGCGGGATCCGGGTGGCTAAAAGAATAGACCGCAGTCGCGCTAGCTTGTCGTAAAAGGCGACTAAATAGCGCCCAGTACCCTGACCGGCGTGTCAGGTCGGTTTGCCTAAAGACCGACTGGGATGTGTGCCCCAGGTGGTTGAATGGGGTACCCCTGGCAAGCTGGGGTTGTCAGGCCATAATACGGAAAACCTGACCGCAAACCATATTAGTGCACCGTGTTGGGAAAAATGCCACGTTAAAGAACGCTGCTGTAGTATTCGCTATGAGTAGGGATTTCGATCCCGCTACAGGAGGCTAAATTGCCCGACCATATCCATCCTCCCATTTGCCAGTGGCAATCTAAAATCCGTTACCCCTATTTTTCCTTGGGTTCCATCCCATTTTCATTCATCATCATTTCATGTTCATTTTATCATCACCCCGTGTGGGACCCGGGGCACAGGAGAATAGGCCCACGGCTTCCTCAGCCTGCAGTAAGAGTCTGCTAACAGAGGCAACACTTGCCGTGTGTTGCGACCCGTGTCGATTACAGGACGGGATTTCAGTAGGCCGGGTAAACGGTCCCGATAACCTACTGAACCCTTACTTTTTCTAGACGGGAAATCGAGTTAGCCCTGACTTCGATGAATCGGCATGTCACGTCTTGCCCTTTGTAAATCCTTCTCATTTTAGCTTTTCTATTACATTTATTTCTTTTCAAACTATTCCATGAAATGTATTAACCAGTTGATAGACAGCTTCCTTTAAGAATTTACAAAGAAGGCGGTGGCTGAAGGGCAAAGCTTCCTCAGCTTTATAGAGGCGACATGTTTGCCGTGTGTTGCAACCCGTGTCGGTGGAGGATGGGATCCTGGTGGTTGAGAGATCACTCTCTGCTGCATCCATTAGTGCGGGTCAGCGGGTTTGATTTTCAATACACCACTTTGGCCCTGACTTCAACTAGACGGGAGACCGGATGGACCCGGTTCGGTCAATCGGCTGGTCATGCCGAGCCCTTAACAAGCTTGTCGTCATTTGTCTTATAACTTAATTATATCTTGTGAATTTCAGTTCTAAAATTGTTCAGTAACAAGCTGTTAAGAAGGCGGTGACTCATGGGTCAATCGAGTAGATCGAGTTTCGAACGGTTGTTTCGCCAGTTAAGTCTGGCACGAAGCTTGCGTTCGTGAAGAAATTCATCTATTTGAGTATACCACCCTTGGAACACCTGATGCTTTCTGCTGGTGATCCGCAGACATCAAGCATCGCCCCTGTTGGCACTCCGTGGCGGGTGGGTGACGAGGGTGGTGAACCGCATTCTTTCAACATGGCTTCCAAAACAACAAGTATAACAGGTTCCAAAAAAAGAAAAAATGAATGCCCTCTTGAAGAAGTTGTTGACGAAGATCACTGGCCAAGATTTATTGTCTTATCAAGTAAAGACCAAAATAAACCACTTTCCAAAGTTTCTCCTTTTGTTATAGAAAAATCGATCAAGGGCTGTGCAGGAGACGTAAAAAACGTCACCAAAATGAAATCCGGCTGTCTTCTTGTTGAATGCTCTAAAAAACATCAATCCTTAAACTTACTTAAATTAAATAAAATTATTGAATTGGAAATTTCGGCCTCTCCCCACAGAACTTTAAACTCAAGTCAGGGAATCATTCATTATAGAGATGATGACCTCGCTGAACTGACCGATGAAGAAATATGTTCAGAGTTGCAGCCTCAGGGTGTAACGAAAGTTAAAAGATTTATTTCAAAGAGAGACGGTGTTCCGGTCAAATTGAACACATTTCTGCTAAACTTCAATACTCCCACTGTCTCCCAATCAATCAGAATAGGTCTCTGTGGTGTTAAAGTCAGCGCATACGTTCCAAACCCTGTGCGCTGCTTTAAATGTCAAAAGTTTGGACATGGCAAGGGACAGTGTAGAGGAACGCTGATATGTTTTAAATGTGCAGAAGTCGGGCATGAGGGCTTTGCCTGCACTAATACACCAAAATGTGCCAATTGCGGTGAAGCCCACATGTCCTCGTCGAAAGACTGTGTACACTTCAAAAAAGAAAAGGACATCCAAAAGTTGAAAACTGAAAAAAACATCAGCTACCCTGAGGCTCGTCGACTGTTCAGTTCGGCGAATGCATCATCTTCTTCAGTGTCATATGCCAGTGTGACCAAACGCGTTTATACTACATCTGGAACGCAAACAATGATCACCTGGCCTATTGATAAAAATGACCCTGAAAGACTGCCAGTTGAAACCAGTGACAAAATTATTACACCATCCCGAAAATCTTCAACATCCCAAACTTCTTCGTCTTTGAAATCCACCCAATCTAAAACGTCCACATCTTCTTCAAGCAGCCCCAAAAAAAATTTAACAGCAAATTCTACCAAAAAACCTACATCAAATAATTCAAAACCTAAGGAAACCAAGAAAAGCGACCGAACTCCGAAATCTATGAGAGACCCTGTGCAGGTCCATAATAGGTTCGGCAGTTTGGAGGACATATATAACGAGACAATTTGGGGCGATCCAATGGATACTACGGGATCGCACAGTCGGTCTCCCAGTCGAGACGGACAAGGGAGAACACAACGAAAAATTAGTATCTCCCCCATTCGTCCTCCAAAATAATGGACAGAATCATTCAGTGGAATTGTCGAGGTCTTAAGATTAATTTTCTTGAAATCACATTATTAGTTCAAGCCTTTCTTCCTGTTGCATTTTGCCTCCAAGAATCCCACCTAAAACGAAGTGATAACATATCTTTAAAAAACTACTCTATATACAGCACATATGTAGACGAAAATGGTAGAGCTGCTGGCGGCTCTACCATTCTTGTAAAAGATCAAGTTTTACATAGCCCTGTAGATCTCAACACTGATCTTCAGGCGGTTGCTGTTAGGATATCTTTAGACAAAACGATTACTTTATGCTCTGTGTATATCCCTCCGAATTCTTCATTAAATTTAAATCAGTTGAAACATCTTACTGATCAGCTTCCGGTCCCTTATATATTACTTGGGGACTTCAACGGACACAACCCTCTATGGGGCAGTAACACAATAAACGATAAAGGTAAAGTCATTGAAGGCTTAATGAATCAGGAAGATCTGTGTATTTTTAATGATGGAACCAATACATATTTACATCCTGGGAATGGATCATATTCGGCTATTGATCTTACAATAGCAGATCCTTCTCTGTTGCCCGATTTCTCATGGAAAGTCCATGACGATCTCTGTGGCAGTGATCACTTTCCCATTATTTTGGAATCTTTGCACTCTTCCAGCACAGAACGAGCCGCTCGGTATAAATTTAACAACGCCAATTGGCCTCTGTTTGAACAACTCTGTATAGAGCGACTTAACTCTGATACTTTTGAAACTATTTCTGATCCAATTTTAAAATTCAATGAAACACTTATTTCAATTGCTGATGAAACCATTCCTAAGACCTCGACAAATCCAAAACATCCTAGTAAACCATGGTTCGATGACAGCTGTGAGGACGCTATTAAAGACCGGAAAAAAGCCGAACGACGCTTTAATAAACACCCAACTCAAAATAATCTTAGCCAGTTCCGAATTTTTCGAGCGAAAGCTCGCAGGGTAACGAAACAAAGACGACGCACCTCTTGGCGCAACTTTGTTTCTAAACTGAATAACCATACCCCCATGAATAAAATTTGGAACATGATTCGTAAAATTAAAGGTAAAAACAGTAGAGCAAATGTCCATCATTTAAAGGATGGACAAGACTTGTTAACATCAGAGTCGGAAATATCGAACAAATTGGCCGAAACATTTGCAAAACACTCGTCCGCTGAAAATTATCATTCGGATTTTCAGCGTATCAAAACTCAAAAAGAAAAATCAAAACTTAATTTCCAGTCAAAAAATCTAGAAGATTACAATACACCGTTTTCTTTGGAAGAGCTAAAAACCTCTTTGAGCAAATCTCACGATACAGCATGTGGTCCAGATGACATCCATTATCAACTTCTCAAACATCTGCCACAATCTTCTCTCCAATGCCTTTTGAATCTTCTTAACAACATTTGGGAAACGGGTGACTTACCATCTATTTGGAAAATGGCCACTGTTGTGCCTATTCCAAAACCAGGAAAAGATCACTCTGAAGCGTCAAACTATCGGCCTATAGCCCTCACAAGCTGTCTTTGTAAAACCATGGAAAGGATGATCAATGATCGCCTTGTCTGGTTTTTAGAATCCAACAATCTACTTTTTAATATTCAATGTGGTTTTAGACAAGGGCGAAGTACCCTAGATCATCTTGTACGTTTCGAAACGTATATTCGAAACTCCTTTGTAAAAAATGAGCATGTTGTGTCTATCTTTTTCGATTTAGAAAAAGCGTATGACACAACCTGGAAATATGGTATTTTAAAAGATCTTTTTGATATGGGGTTGAAAGGTAGACTTCCTACCTTTATTTCAAACTTTTTATCTGACAGAGAATTTAAAGTTAGGGTCAATTCTACTTTATCTGACCCTTTTGAACAGGAAATGGGTGTTCCTCAGGGAAGCATCCTTTCTGTCACTTTATTTAGTATCAAAATTAATAGCCTTGCTCAAGTTTTAAAAGATAATATTGATGGTTCTCTATATGTTGACGACTTCCTCATATGTTACAGAGGAAAAAACATGAATAATATTGAACGTCAACTGCAGTTATGTTTAAATAGAATAGAGAAATGGGCAATGGAGAATGGTTTTAAATTCTCCACTGCAAAAACAGTGGGGATGCATTTTTGTAATAAGAGAAAGATGCATCCTGATCCCGAATTAAAATTATATAATAATCCTATCAAAATTGTAAAAGAAACTACTTTTCTTGGTCTCATATTTGATTCAAGGCTAACCTTTCTTCCCCATATCAAAATGTTAAAAAATAAATGCCTAAAGGCATTAGATATTTTAAAAGTCGTTCCCAGCACCGACTGGGGTGCTGAATGTGATGTTTTACTCACTCTATATAGATCGCTGGTTCGATCGAAGTTGGATTACGGTTGTTTTATTTATGGTTCTGCTCGCAAGTCATATGTCAAAATCCTTGATACTATACACCATCAAGGATTGCGACTATGCCTTGGAGCTTTCAGAACCACACCTGTTGAGAGTTTATATGTAGAAGCAGGCGAGCCTTCTTTGTATCAAAGAAGAATAAAGCTCGCTTTGCAATATGCAACCAAATTAAAGGCATATCCTGGCAACCCCGCCCACGACTGTGTTTTCAAACCTCTTTATCAAAACATTTTCGAAAAACATCCAAACAAAATTCAACCTTTTGGCCTCCGAATTAAATCTCATTTGGAAAATTCTGGTATAAATTTAGATGAAATCGCTGCAATCGTAATTCCGCATAATCCCCCGTGGTTAAACCCCAAACCGATATTTATTTATGATCTAAGAAAACATAAAAAGTCCGACACAAACCATTTAATAATACAACAACATTATGCAGAAATTAAATCTTGTTACCCTGACTATAGTACTATTTACACAGACGGGTCAAAAGACGGTGATAAAGTCGCCTCGGCCGCTGTCTTCGGAGAGCGTGTTGAAACTCGCCGCCTTCCGTCTGCCTCATCTGTATTTACAGCAGAGGCGCAAGCTATTCTTCTTGCGATGAAAATAGTTGCTTCGTCAGAAGAATGCAAATTTATTGTCTGCTCCGATTCCCTGTCTTGTCTACTGGCTATTGAAAATTTCAAAATTAAAAATCCTTACATTTTAAAAATTATTCAAATCTACAAATCTCTTGTTGCTTTGGGAAAAGAGATTATCTTCTTCTGGATTCCCAGTCATGTCGGAATCCATGGAAACACAGTCGTGGATCAGGAGGCTAAAAATGCATTAAAGGATAGCATCATTAACTGTAATATTCCTTTTACCGATTTTAAAGTGTTGATTTTTAAATATATTTCTAATTTGTGGCAGAGTGGTTGGGATCTTCAAGTTCATAATAAACTTCATGAGATCCAGCCACTACTGCACACAAATAATTTTAAATGTTTTAGAGGTCGAAGAGACCAAGTTGTTTTAACAAGATGTCGTCTTGGTCATACCAGGACGACACATAATTATATTTTAAACAATGAGCCACGACCCGAATGTGTGCCATGCAACAGTCCATACACCATTAAGCATGTCTTGATGGACTGTGTGGACGTGGCCCACATTCGGGAACGTTTCTATAGTGCAGATACGTATTTTAATTTATTTAAAACTGTCGCAGGCGACACAATTTTAAAGTTCTTAAAGGAAATTAATTTATTTAATAAAATTTAATTTCACTATTAATTGTGATACTTCATATTTTTATTGTTTTAACTACCATTTTTATCTGTGTATATTCTCATATTATTGTATGAGATCACGTTTTAGTATAAGAAGGAGGCATGACGTTCTACTAATTTAAAAATTATGGTTTTCACGTCCTGAATATAGCTGAAATATTGCTTGCTGGACGTTAAACATCAATCAATCAATCAATCAATCATTTATCATCCATTTCATGTTCATCGCCTGAATATAGCTGAAATATTGCTGCTCGGGCATTAAACACCATTAATCAATCAATCAAGTCATTTACAAATAGTTTCAAAACTAGATAAAACACATATACATGCTGCTAGGAAAATTATTCTGTAAATAGCATTTTCGAAAATTATTAAATGAAAATGTGTACAGATCTAGACTTGAAATTCGAAAGAAAACCGCAGTCACCAGATGATGAATAAGTGTACAGCGCCACTGGAAGTTACAACTAGTAAAGAATGACTCATGGTAAATGTATTGCACTATATATATCGTTGAAAATACAAAAAGTAATTTTATTTTATTATAATTACTTATTTCGTATTTTAAGAATCCGACATGTGTTTGAAAATGCGTCATTTAAGAGTAGCTTTCTGTAGTGAAAAAAAAACTTGAAAAGAGAGGCGTTACTTCCTAATTATTTTCAGCAATAACATCAGGTAACTAACTAATCGAGTGACCCTTTGAATTAATTATAAAACACGCAAAGCTGTTTATTGTTATTATTTATTTATTTAATGACTTGTGCAATATCAAATTAACCACAAAACTTCAAATATATGAACATTATTTATTATAATTATTAGTTGGAATTTTAATTGTAGGTATCGAACGTTAAGCTATCAGTATTTCTCCCATACACATTCATGACGTTCGTTTGAATCTAAATATAGCTGATGCGACAACAAAAATGATTTTGTGAATTTTGTATACAAAGAACTTGTGATCAACACAACTACTGCAAACAAACACAAGATGTGAAATCTAAAAGAACAACAACAATAAAACTGACAGAATTGGAATAATTTCTTGAAAAATATTGTTAAACTTATATGTAAAGTTAGATAACTTAAAAAAAGTATAATGTTCACATAGAAAACATCTTTGATTCAGGCATTAATGTTTTCTTATTTAACGAAATGACACAAGATAAACGAGTAAACATTCTCGATAAATTTAACAATTTCAAAGAATTTTGAATGTACAGTCATATTTAAACATGCAAATCATATTAAATTACAGATAACATATGTTAACCATGATGGTAATGTTTTCGAATTTTGAAGGAATTTTAACATCGGTTAGCGATACTGGCCCCGAATGTTTTAAGCGTGTGCGTGGTTATTACCTGCTCGTCTACAGTTATGCGTAATTATTCAATAAGACACCTCAACATTTTATATTGCACATGTATGAAACATCAACTGGAAATATGAATGTCTCTTTAATGCAAATGCACATATATTTAACGGTTAATGTTTCGTGTATGCAAAGTCTACTGTAAAAATTTCAATTATAATTTATAAATACATTTAGTTATATCAACCGACTACTATTTTGGTATCAATTTCATTTACGAGCACTGGGACCATACTTAGAGATTTATTAATTTGGATATTACCTGAAGTCAATTAAAGGCCATAACTGTATTATTATACTGAACTAAACACAAAAACGAACAAAGGGACTGTGTAGTCAAAACTGTAACCCTTATATATTTGGCGCGATTTTGCACCTCAGATAAATAACTAGTCATTTCTCATTTTCAAATTTGGCGCTGGGAGCATACTGAGAAGGTTCCCAGTGCTCGACCCATTGAGCAGCCCAGCGCGTCCCCGGGTGGCGGATAGGGGAGACCCTCTCGTTGGGTGGTTGCCAGGTCATAATACGGAAAGCCTGACCGCGAACCGTAGTCGGTAACTTGTTTGGAGAGTGCCACGCTCCTTGCACGCTAAAGACCCCTTTTGTAGATTTCGAAAAAGAGTAAACTCATTGTAGCCGCTACAAAAGACTAAATTTTCCGCCCCTACCCAAAACTCTATACTTTTCCAGTGGCAGTCAAAATTATATTCCCTGTGACCCATCCCACCCCCATTTTCCGTTGATTTAATATTTGTTATCTTGTTCCCGTCTGGAATATAGCTGAAATACTGCTCGCTGGACGTAAAGCAGACAGACAATCAATCAATCAAATTTGGCGCGCTTTGGCACGTCGAACAAATAACTAGTTATTTTGTATACGTGCAAATTTCCAGACAATTATTTAACCCAGGTGAAGTTTTGAGCGAGAAAAAGAAGTTATTGCTCGTAACATTTAATTTATTTTAGTACTAGTTACCATAGTAAAGTATAATAATATTTTTTACTGATGAAGCCTTTTGATCAGGCGAAATATTTGTGCACTTTTTAAAGTGTAAAACTTTATGTTCGCTTTAACTATGTATCCAGATGTTGTTGTACAACTTTGTAAACGAATATATTAGTATTTCATTCCGTACAGTATCGTTATCTTTAGAGGAATTATATACGCATAATTAAAGAACGATTCATCGATTGTATACACCATAAGTATACCTTTTCTGGGAAAAGTGAGAGAACAAATACAACAATAAAAGTTCATTCGTTCTCTGGCTCGAATAAAAGACCTCCCACTTAATGCAACTAACACGAACCGACATGTACTATAAGACGTTCCGATTTAACATATAAGCTTTATTAGTAATTGTTTTTAAAAATAAAAAATTGTAAAGAAAAAAAAACTACTTTTATATATCAGTTATAATACGAAAAGTAAAATTGTGGAGCAGTATTACCTTGATCTTCTTTACATTTACGTTTGAACGTTTTTTACAAAAAAAACAATCAACAAAGTTTATTGTTGCGCAATATCTAACAAATTAAACGTGTTTGGAGTGTGCCACGCTCCTTGCACGATAAAGATCCCTTTTGTAGATTTCGAAAATGAGTAGGCTCATTGTAGCCGCTACAAAAGGCTAAATTTTTCGATCCTACCCAATACTCTGCTGTACTTTTACAGTATCAGTCAAAATTCTGTTCCCTGTGTCCCATCCCACCCCTTTTTAATTGATGTAGTTTTTGTTAACTTGTTACCGTCCTGAATATAGCTGAAATACTGCTTGCTGGACGTAAAGCAAACATCCAATCAATCAATCAACCAATCTAACAAATTGTTGTGATCCATTACTGACCACATTGGAACAACTTTATGCTACATCTTTTGCGCTTTTAAAGTTTATTTGAGCACAAGTGGTTTTTGCTACAGTGAAGATAATTTCATAAAGAAAAAATGTTCGGTGTGCCTGGGTCAACTTCAATAGTGTAATGTCTAATTGACCTTATATTTAAAAAAAATTAAAGTAATAATAAAATTCGGACAAAAAATAAAAAAGAAAAAGTAGACTCGTAATAGGAAGACTTTCTACTCTGAAAAAGGAAAACCCTTATGAATTTCAAAAAGGCAAAACAAATTATAATTACCGCTGTTCTACTAGAATTTAACAGTATACAAAATAAAACGCCAGAAAATGTTTTCACAGTGGACACAGGTTACATGTTTAAAACATTTATCCGTGTCTTGGAATAATATATCGACCAGTTCTACAATCTTTATAATCATAAGATTCTGTTGTGTCATTTTTTACCAACAATCTTTCACAGCCGTCCGGAACATACTTACATCCAGGACCAGGATATATTATGCCTTCATAAAACCCGATTCTGGAAAAAAATATATTTAATTTATATAACATGAAATGGTATGCACATTTCATGTTATTTTAGCACACAACATAATAAAATACAGTCATCTGGTCTGAAACAATACATGTGCACAGTAGGCTTAAGTAAAATATTAACCTTATAATGATTACTATTGTCAAGTGCTACATATGATACTAGTTGCAATATTCCCTAATATTAATATAAATACACTTTTATCATGTACACCAACTATTTGTAGACATGAAATACGATTTTTGTCGACCAACTCTTGGAAACATAATTAAAATGTGTTGTTTAACCATTGTTTTCTTTCTATCGTCTCTTAAAATATCGTTATCTACTAAATCGCTTGAGACATACTCAACGTAATAAAGGAGCTATATCTGCACATTTTTAGTATTCCTTTGTTAAATGATGTTATTATATGTTGATTAATAAAGAAGTCCTTTGAGAGAAACGATTAATATTTTATGCGTTCATATATAAAATGATGTAAGAATTTTTGCAATTCATTGTTATTCCGAATTTTTATAAATGAATTACAATATTTTTCATTTACCCGCAGCAAAGGAAACCACTGTGTGTACATGTGCAATGAAAACAGTCTATGGTAAAATCAGATCCGATTTCAAAATTGAGAGTTATTCCCTTTATCTTATATGGGCACACCTGTTTTAATCCTGTAACTGAAAAAGAAACATGTAAAATGTATCCAAAAATAGTAAAACGTATGTAATAACAATGTAAAACAATAACTAAAGTAACTAAAGATTGTTGCTGGCAAACTTACATTTGCAGAGTATTACAAACATCAATTCTAATGCAATTCATAATGTAACGTCAACTCTGATTGGACAACGTGAATAATTTTATGGAATCAATTCCACGATTGAGGCGTCAGGCGTTAACGCAAGCATAGACGTATTTCATTAAACTATAAAAATAATGTCGTTTTACTAAACAATAGTGTATTTGCTGACTTTATACCTTCATTCTACACTATCGAGCATTGACACAATAGAAACCAACAATGCATTTAGATTTTTCCAACGTCTTAGCCTTTACAAAAATTGGCCAAACTACAACTAGACTACAAACAAACGTGATAACTTCAAAATTACAATTGTTCAATTCTCGTGAATCGAAATCCACATAGCAGCACCGGGGCATGATGATACACTTCAAAAATTATACATTATATTAGATATTTTAGTCTTTTGATCAGTATTCTGATTTTCTAGACCGTAAACTACTCGTTACTATTGAGCTAGTTTGTTGTACCCAAGTTAATGTTATCCATTTAGACGTTTATATCAGTACCCGTAATGTTTTCGTGATTATAAGAAATACATTTCTCCAAAGAAGTTTTTTTTTTGCTTAATCATATGTCGTCTTTCCTTTTCTTGAATTTGACTTTTTCCTGGACATTACACCCTAACTCAACTAATAAGAGAAAGACACTGCTTGCTCTTCTCTACCATCTAAGTGTTTAGTGTTTGATTAAATTATGATTTTAATCTTCTTAGGAGGATAATGTACCATTTTATCAGGTTTGGATAACACCCTAAGACTTAATTGTCACAACCATTAATCACTGCAGCTTTAACAACATCGTAACCTAAATGAAGGTATAACAAAATACGACCACGCAGAAAACTAGTATAGGGCATGTAAAAAGTGAGTTAAATCAAATTTTGTGGCATGCCAAACCTCCCTCATCTATTAATGTAATGTGTAATTTTGCTGCGTTGATAAAGGGTGTGTATCATTATACCACTAGTCCATAATACTTGTATCCAAGGCATTTATAAAATAGTTTTAATGGTTTTTTTTGTTATTTTAAATTTGAAGCGTTCATCATCATTTCTGTTCGGTTAATTTTGTGTACTTGAATAGCATTTTTAATAGACAATAAGGGAACTTGATCAATGAGTCGTTGATACTTTTTGTAAAAACAAGTAATCCTACGGCACAATATCGTTACTATATTTTCTTTTTTAAGATGTCATTAAATTCGTGTGGGTGTAAAAGCGGTATGTTTGCATACTTTTTATGTTAACAAATGTCAAATTTAAGCTGTATTGTAGAAATGGCCAACAATCTGCATGGCTATAATACAATGTTATCATATACCGTTAAAAAAATATATATAATTTAGCAAATTCGTCCAAGGTCAGATACGCCTTGCAACACAAATATTAACATATATTGGTTTAGACTGGATATAATGTCATCCCATAGTAACATTTACTATTATTATACCTCATGAATATTAATTGCAATATAGTCAATTTCTATTGGTTATACTTAAACATGTGATTTCAATTCATTTTCCACTACATTACCATGTTTAAGGTCACCTCAAGCCCAGGTCTTAGGGTCCATTATTTCATGCTGTTGACCACTAAAGCAGTAATTAATTGTATATTACTATTTATATAGTTATGCATCTACTGTGTCTTTCAATTTTCAAATTTAAAATACCTTAAATACAATGAAGGTAGAACAAGACAACTCACCTGTTTTTTCATATTCAAGTTGAGTACCGAAGCATGAAGTATTTATCCCATGAATTGAAACTAAACTGATAAAAAATACAGCAAATCCGTGCATTTTCTTCTATAATACGAAATAGTCTTTTATTTCTAAGAACAAAATATAACTTTATATTACACTGAATAAGTATTTCAAAGTACTGGATACATTTATTCGTATACACGTACTTATAATGTTTGTATGGCTGTTGCAGTCATCAATTATAGTTAAGTAGATCAAACTTTTTGAATAATAAAAGATTACACAATCAAAATCAGCTTATATATAGGCCATTTACTACAACCCGGAATATGTTGTTTAGAAATAAATTAACTAGTAATCCAAAGGATATTTTTATAGCGCGTAAGTTTTTTGTCCTGCCAACAAAAGTTGACGGTCCTAAAGTTCCAGTTCGGTTTTTCGTACCCCGTGTGGGACCCGGGGCACAGGAGAATAGGCCCACGGCTTCCTCAGCCTGCAGTAAGAGTCTGCTAACAGAGGCAACACTTGCCGTGTGTTGCGACCCGTGTCGATTACAGGACGGGATTTCAGTAGGCCGGGTAAACGGTCCCGATAACTTACTGAACCCTTACTTTTTCTAGACGGGAAATCGAGTTAGCCCTGACTTCGATGAATCGGCATGTCACGTCTTGCCCTTTGAGAATCCTTATCATTTAAGCTACTCTATTACATTATTTTCCTTCAAACTGCTCCATGAAATGATAGACGGCTTCCTTATAGGATTTGCAAAGAAGGCGGTGGCTGAAGGGCAAAGCTTCCTCAGCTTTATAGAGGCGACATGTTTGCCGTGTGTTGCAACCCGTGATGGTGGAGGAAGGGATCCTGGTGGTTGAGAGATCACTCTCTGCTGCATCCATTAGTGCGGGTCAGCGGGTTTCGATCGTCAATACACCACTTTGGCCCTAACTTCAACTAGACGGGAGACCGGATGGACCCGGTTCGGTCAATCGGCTGGTCATGCCGAGCCCTTAACAAGCTTGTCTTATTTTTCTTATCACTTGATCATATCTTGTGAATTTCAGTCTCAAAGTTGTTCAGTTACAAGCTGTTAAGAAGGCGGTGGCTCATGGGTCAATCGAGTAGATAGAGTTTCGAACGGTTGTTTCGCCAGTTAACTCTGGCACGAAGCTTGCGTTCATTAAGAAATTCATCTATTTGAGTATACCACCCTTGGAACACCTGATGCTTTCTGCTGGTGATCCGCAGAGACCAAGCATCGCCCCTGTTGGCACTCCGTGGAGGGTGGGTGACAAGGGTGGTGAACCGCATTTTTCTCATCATGGCTACTGAAAAACAAATAAAAAATGGTCCAAAAAAAAGAAAAAATGACTTACCGCTTGAAGAAATGGTTGATGAAGACTTCTGGTCAAGATTTATTGTATTATCCAGAAAAGATCCTAGTAAACCAATAACTAAAATCTCTGCATTCGTTATTGAAAAAGTGATAAAAGGTTGTGCAGGAGATGTTAAGAACGTCACCAAGATGAAATCTGGTGGTCTTCTCATTGAATGCAACAAAAAACACCAATCCTTGAACTTGCTAAAACTTACAAAAATTATAGATTTAGAAATTTCGGCCTCCCCCCATAGAACATTAAACTCAAGTCAAGGAATTATTCATTATCGCGACGATGATCTCGCCGAGCTTACAGACGACGAGATCTGTACAGAATTACAACCTCAGGGTATTACAAAAGTTAAAAGATTTATTGCCAACAGACAAGGTGTTCAGGTTAAACTGAACACCTTCCTTCTAAATTTTAACTCTCCAACTGTCCCCCAATCAATCAAAATAGGTCTCCAAAATATTAAAGTCAGCGCATATATTCCCAATCCTGTGCGCTGCTTTAAATGTCAAAAGTTCGGCCACGGAAAGGGACAGTGCAGAGGTCACCAGATTTGTTTTAAGTGTGCAGAGGAAGGACATGAGGGCTTCACCTGCACTAAAACTCCAAAGTGTGCTAATTGTGGTGAAGCCCACATGTCCTCATCTAAGGACTGTCAGCACTTTAAAAAAGAAAAAGAAATTCAAAAAATAAAAACTGAAAAAAACATCCCTTACCCTGAGGCTCGTCGTCTGTATAATACAACGAATAATCCCTCATCTCCTGCATCAACGTCATACGCCAGTGTAGCCAAACGCGTTCTCACGTCAGTTGAAACGCAGACAATTATCACCTGGCCTATTGACAAACAGGAACCTTCAAAATTAACAGTTACAACAACAGACAAAATCATTACATCTTCACGAAAATCTTCATCTTCACAAACTGCTACGTCTTCAGCACCCTCTCAAACTGCTACGTCTTCAGTACCCTCTCAATCCTCAACCAATTCTTCAAGCAGCCAAAAAAAAAATTCAAAAAATATCAACTCCAATTTAAATTCTTCTAACTCAAATAAAAACTCGAATCAAAAAGGAGATCGTACTCCAAAACTGCTGAGGGATCCCATAAAGGTCCACGACAGGTTTGGAAGTCTAGATCATCTAGACACTACTATCTGGGGCGATCCCATGGATACACTACCCCCAGATACTGGATCTAAAAGTAGATCCCCCAGCAGAAACCGGCGGAATAGCCCCAAAAAAACTGTCAACTATTCCCCTATTCGCAGACCATAATGGGTACAATAATACAATGGAATTGTCGAGGTCTTAAGATAAATTTTCTTGAAATTACTTTATTAGTTCAAGCCTTTCTTCCTGTTGCATTTTGCCTCCAAGAATCCCACATAAAACGAAGTGATAACATATCCTTAAAAAACTACTCTATATACAGCACATATGTAGACGAGAATGATAGAGCTGCTGGCGGCTCTACCATTCTTGTAAAAGATCAAATTCTACATAGCCCTGTAGATCTCAACACTGATCTTCAGGCGGTTGCTGTTAGAATATCTTTAGACAAAACAATTACTTTATGCTCTGTGTATATCCCTCCGAATTCTTCATTAAATTTAAATCAGTTGAAACATCTTACTGATCAGCTACCGGCCCCTTATATATTATTTGGGGACTTCAACGCACACAACCCTCTATGGGGTAGTAACACAATAAACGAAAAAGGTAAAATTATTGAAGGCTTAATGAATCAGGAAGATCTGTGTATTTTTAATGATGGAACCAATACATATTTACATCCTGGGAATGGATCATATTCGGCTATTGATCTTACAATAGCAGATCCTTCTCTGTTGCCCGATTTCTCATGGAAAGTCCATGACGATCTCTGTGGCAGTGATCATTTTCCCATTATCTTGGAATCTTTACACTCTTCACACACAGAACGAGTCGCTCGGTATAAATTTGGCAAGGCCAATTGGCCTCTATTTGAACAACTCTGTATAGAGCGACTTAACTCTGATACTTTTGAAGCTGTTTCTGAATCAATTTTAAAATTCAATGAAACAATTATTTCAATTGCTGATGAAACAATTCCTAAGACCTCGACAAATCCAAAACATCCTAGTAAACCATGGTTCGATGACAGCTGTGAGGACGCTATTAAAGACCGGAAAAAAGCCGAACGACGCTTTAATAAACACCCAACTCAAAATAATCTTAACCATTTCCGAATTTTTCGAGCGAAAGCTCGCAGGGTAACGAAACAAAGACGACGCACTTCTTGGCGTAACTTTGTTTCTAAATTGAATAACCATACCCCCATGAATAAAATTTGGAACATGATTCGTAAAGTTAAAGGTAAAAACAATAAAGCAAATGTCCATCATTTAAAGGATGGACAAGACTTGTTAACATCAGAGTCGGAAATATCTAACAAATTGGCCGAAACATTTGCAAAACACTCGTCCGCTGAAAATTATCATCCCGATTTTCAGCGTATCAAAACTCAAAAAGAAAAATCAAAACTTAATTTCCAGTCAAAAAATCTAGAAGATTACAATACACCGTTTTCTTTGGAAGAGCTAAAAACCTCTTTGAACAAATCTCACGATACAGCATGTGGTCCAGATGACATCCATTATCAACTTTTCAAACATCTGCCACAATCTTCTCTCCAATGCCTTTTGAATCTTCTTAACAACATTTGGGAAACGGGTGACTTACCATCTATTTGGAAAATGGCCACTGTTGTGCCTATTCCAAAACCAGGAAAAGATCACTCGGAAGCGTCAAACTATCGGCCTATAGCCCTCACAAGCTGTCTTTGTAAAACCATGGAAAGGATGATCAACGATCGCCTTGTCTGGTTTTTAGAATCCAACAATCTACTTTCTAATATTCAATGTGGTTTCAGACAAGGGCGAAGTACCCTAGATCATCTTGTACGTTTCGAAACGTATATTCGAAACTCCTTTGCAAAAAATGAGCATGTTGTGTCTATCTTTTTCGATTTAGAAAAAGCATATGACACAACATGGAAATATGGTATTTTAAAAGATCTTTTTGATATGGGGTTGAAAGGTAGACTTCCTACCTTTATTTCAAACTTTTTATCTGACAGAGAGTTTAAAGTTAGGGTCAATTCTACTTTATCTGACCCTTTTGAACAGGAAATGGGTGTTCCTCAGGGAAGCATCCTTTCTGTCACTTTATTTAGTATCAAAATTAATAGCCTTGCTCAAGTTTTAAAAGATAATATTGATGGTTCTCTATATGTTGACGACTTCCTCATATGTTACCGAGGAAAAAACATGAATAATATTGAACGTCAACTGCAGTTATGTTTAAATAGAATAGAGAAATGGGCAATGGAGAATGGTTTTAAATTCTCCACTGCAAAAACCGTTGGGATGCATTTTTGTAATAAACGAAAGATGCATCCTGACCCTGAATTAAAATTACATAATAATCCTATAAAAATTGTTAAAGAAACTACTTTTCTTGGTCTCATATTTGATTCAAGGCTAACCTTTCTACCCCATATCAAAATGTTAAAAAATAAATGCCTAAAGGCATTAGATATTTTAAAAGTTGTAGCCAACACCGACTGGGGTGCTGAGTGCGATGTTTTACTTAATCTATATAGATCGCTGGTTCGATCTAAATTGGATTATGGTTGTTTTATTTATGGTTCTGCTCGCAAGTCATATGTCAAAATCCTTGATACTATACACCATCAAGGATTGCGACTATGCCTTGGAGCTTTCAGAACCACACCTGTTGAAAGTTTATATGTAGAAGCAGGCGAGCCTTCTTTGTATCAAAGAAGAATAAAGCTCGCTTTGCAATATGCAACCAAATTAAAGGCATATCCTGGCAACCCCGCCCACGACTGTGTTTTCAAACCTCTTTATCAAAACATTTTCGAAAAACATCCAAACAAAATTCAACCTTTTGGCCTCCGAATTAAATCTCATTTGGAAAATTCCGGTATAAATTTAGATGAAATTGCTGCAATCGAAATTCCGCATAATCCTCCGTGGTTAAACCCGAAACCGATATTTATTTATGATCTAAGAAAACATAAAAAATCCGACACAAACCATTTATTAATACAACAACATTATGCAGAAATTAAATCTTATTACCCTGACTATGGTACTATTTACACAGATGGGTCAAAAGACGGTGATAAAGTCGCCTCGGCCGCTGTCTTCGGAGAGCGTGTTGAAACTCGCCGCCTTCCGTCTGCCTCATCTGTATTTACAGCAGAGGCGCAAGCTATTCTTCTTGCGATGAAAATAGTTGCTTCGTCAGACGAATGCAAATTTATTGTCTGCTCCGATTCCCTGTCTTGTCTACTGGCTATTGAAAATTTCAAAATTAAAAATCCTTACATTTTAAAAATTATTCAAATCTACAAATCACTTGTTGCTTTGGGAAAAGAAATTATTTTCTTCTGGATTCCCAGTCATGTCGGAATCCGTGGAAACACAGTCGTGGATCAGGAGGCTAAAAATGCACTAAAGGATGCCATCATTAACTGCAGTATTCCTTTTACCGATTTTAAACCGTTAATTTTTAAATATATTTCTAATTTGTGGCAGAGTGGTTGGGATCTCCAAGTTCATAATAAACTTCATGAGATCCAGCCACTACTGCACACAAATAATTTTAAATGTTTTAGAGGTCGAAGAGACCAAGTTGTTTTAACAAGATGTCGTCTTGGTCATACCAGGACGACACATAGTTATATTTTAAACAATGAGCCACGACCCGAATGTGTGCCATGCAACAGTCCATACACCATTAAGCATGTCTTGATGGACTGTGTGGACGTGGCACACATTCGGGAACGTTTCTATAGTGCAGATACGTATTTCAATTTATTTAAAACTGTCGCAGGCGACACAATTTTAAAGTTCTTAAAGGAAATTAATTTATTTAATAAAATTTAATTCCACTATTAATTGTGATACTTCATATTTTTTATTGTTTTAACTACCATTTTTATCTGTGTATATTCTCATTATTGTATGAGATCACGTTTTAGTATAAGGAGGCATGACGTTCTACTAATTTAAAAATTATGGTTTTCACGTCCTGAATATAGCTGAAATATTGCTTGCTGGACGTAAAACATCAATCAATCAATCAATCGGTTTTTCGTTAGTTCGTTTGTGTGTCCCATTCCAGTCTTTGTGTTAAATATGTTGTCGTCTCGCTAACGAAAGTTAGGGGATATAAAGATTTTCGTTCCGGTAGTCTGTTCGTTCGTCCGCCCCAACTTTAAAAATGGGATGTTTACAATATTTGTTACTGTAATATTTTTATCCTTAAATGTCTAAAATTGGCTTCGATATTTAAATGTAAAACTCGACGTTATTTAGGAAAGATCCAGTTTCAGTAAGGGTTGTTGTTTATTGTCTGTCCTTACGATTTTAAGTACTTGGATAAATCATAAAGTAAATTTGGACTAGGTTTAAAAGTCACATGATCTACCCAACATTATTAAAATTGTTCGATTCTTTAAACTGTACTGCTTTTTGCCATGCTTTTCGCTAGCGATGCATTACTTTTAGTAGTGCAGTACTGTCAACCTTTATGGACCACGATTGTATGTATCCTGTATGGAGGGTGCCTTAAAAACAGTAAAGTGTGAGGAATATCTTAGGAGGGGGGTTGTAAAAAACCAGGCCGTACTAGGTGATGTTTAGGAGTGCAACGCCCCTTGCACAGAAAGTCCAAATTTGCAGCGTTTGATTAGAATAGGCAGTCAAAATCGTGTTAATTACAGTCCTATTTACCGTTTATTGTGTGATATCTTGTTACCGTCCTGAAAATGGCTACAATACTAGCTCCCAGGACGATAACAATCAATCAATATTGACCTTTAACAATAATGGAATATTATAACAGATAACTATACACAATTGATAAATACTTCAGTTTTTAGTTATGGTACAACACTTATACATTATAGCTGACTTGTGCAAACGTTCTATGAAATCTAGTCTAAATAAGCTAAATCTCCCACAGCTGAAGCGGATCCCTACCTATTTCTTGTATAATGTAAAATAATCTATTAGTTTGTAAACTTTCCTCAAATTGATTTTATTCTACACAATTATGTAATCCAAAGTACTTGTCACATTTACATTAACTTACCTCGTACCATCTGTTTACTTTTATCGTATTTATTATCGTTAAGGAATTTATATTTAATCATTACTTAACCAAAATCAGATTGTGGGTCATTTATGCTTCAACCGATTATTTGTTAAGGAATAAAAAACGAGATCTAAATATATGACTAGCTATTGACACGTGGTTGAGTTAAATTTTATAACAAATTATAAACTTAAATTGTGTTTGCTTTTTTGATAAATTATGGTCCCTATCCTGATTGCTACAACATTCTTCTGCATTGCTCAGAGCGTAAAGGAAGAACAACACCGCCTACAGATGGATTGGTCGGTCAGATGTAGATTGAATTAAAAAAAAACTTAAAGTAGGTCACACCATTGTAAATATGGTAGACTATTTAAGACTATTTATTCGATGAGTATTGCGATGTTGATCCATGATTATTTCGAAAGACGGTGGTCAGGCTTTCCTTATTATGACCTGACCGCATCCCTGTCCAACTGGTGGATGCGCTGGGCAGCTCTGTGGAATTTATTAGAAATTAAATGTCTTTAAATATTCACCTAACTTTTTATACACA
The DNA here is from genome assembly GCA_944474755.1 of Limnoperna fortunei. NCBI lineage: Eukaryota > Metazoa > Mollusca > Bivalvia > Mytilida > Modiolidae > Limnoperna > Limnoperna fortunei. Next base: position 37,522,591 of record OX104114.1, on the reverse strand, counting down.
AGAATATAAATCTTACAAAAAGAACTTAAAACACACATTCAATACCGACACAACTTATTCGATTCTTGGGGTAATTTGACACATTTCCTATTTTTTATTTATCAAACTCTCATTTAATCACGTCTTCACTATTGGTTTACAAATGACTATACATAGAATGGTATAGAAGCGAAAGTATGATATCTGTCAAGGACTGCTACAGTGAACATCGGTCATACTAAATCAAGGTAAGAACTAATGATGACTGTCAAGGACTGCTACAGTGAACATCAGTCATTCTAAATCAAGGTAAGAACTGGTAATGACTGACAAGAACTGATACAGTGAACATCAGTCATTCTAAATCAAGGTAAGAACTGATGATGAATGACAAGGACTGCTACAGTGATTATCAGTCATTCTAAATACAGGTAAATATTGATAATCATTGTCAAGGACTGCTACAGTGAATGTCAGTCATTCTAAATCCAGGTAAAAATTGAAAAGTATGATGCAGTGACTAACAGTTCTTTTTGACCCTACAAAAGTACTGTACTTAACTGTCATGAACTGTTTCAGCCAGGACAGAAGCAATCAGTAAAAGATAAAAATTGTAAATGACTGACGTGAACTGTATGAATTGTATACAGGGATTTACAAATCGTGAACAGTAAATTTACAGTCGCTATCAGTTTCTATCAATCAAATTTGAACTGTGTATGGTAATGTCAGTCCTTATTTGGGTTCATAGTGTAGGTATGCATATTCCCATTTGCTACAAACAGAGACAAAAAGGGTCCCAGTAAACCAGAAACACATAGTTTTTTGTATATACATACAAATAAAACAGTTTCTCTGATGCAATGTGGATTGTTGAAAAGCCATGTGTTCAACTATACATATTAAGATGCATACTAAAAATTCTCAGTTTTCAGCAACAGCTATGTATCTTAATTGCATTTTTTTCGTGGATCAATGCATTTTTTCTTTTATGTCTCTCCCCACATGGTGGGTAGACATATTGTTTTTGTCCTGTCCGTCTGTCTGTCACAAAGTTATTCCGCTCAACTCCTCTGAAACTACTCAACCAAATTTTACCAAACTTGGTATGTAACAAGAACACCAAATGTGGTTGTGCATATTACCAGGAAATTTTATCCTCAAAATTTTGTGGGAGTTATGGCCCTTTGAACTTTTGAATTTTCCAACAATTCCTTATAAATCATGGTTTCCGCTCAACTACTCTGAAACTACTGCATCGAATTTTACTAAACGTGGTGTGTAGCAAGTACACGATATTTAGTTGTGCATATTACAAGGAAATTTTTATCCTTGGAAAGGGTGGGGGGGGGTTACATCATTTTTGTAAGCAAAAACAAACTTTAATATTATAAATAAGTGTACTTATGCTAATATTTAAAAAAAAATTTAAATTATGTTTAGGACATTGTTCTATGTTTGGGCCTGAGACAGGAAAAATAATCAGTTACACTGAGAGGTCCAAAGACTGCAGATTTTGCAGCATTGCAAACTCCAAAAATGAAACATCAAAAGACTATAGATGTTTTTGCAATTGGGAAGGAAGTGCTAAAGGGATAGAAGGAGATATGGTCATTGAAATGATGAAAGATGTAAAAAAAAAAGGATTTTCAGTTAATGCAATGGTTGGAGATGAAGATTCAACCACAATAAGAAGAGTGAAATCCAATGTAAACAGTAAAATTGAAAAAATATCTGATAGAAATCACCTAAAAAAATACTAGGAAACATCTTATACTCTCTGAAGAAAAAGCACCAAAACACTAACAGTTAAAGTAATTAAATATTTACAGCGTTGTTTTAATTACATATTGGCTCAAGGAGAAGGAAAGCCTGATCAGATAGCAGACGATCTTCGGGCGTTATCGAAGCATCCATTTGGAGACCACCAATGCTGCTCCAGTAGGTGGTGCAAGTTCCTAAGTAATCCAAGTTGTATTTTGTGCACAAGGAAGACCATTTTCAAGTCCTGGTTTACAAAAATCGATGGAAAATGTTTTTGAAGGATATGCTTAAAACAGCATGAAATTGTCAACAATGGGCAGCACTCAGATAGATGAAAGTTTTAATAGAATGGTTGCAGCCAAAGCACCGAAGACAATTCATTATAGTTCATCAGGAAATCTCAACTGCAGGGTTGCTGCAAGTGTTGCACAGAAGAATATAGGACATAGATATGTAATAAATGTAAGTTTATTGGCCTGCTAAGGGAAGTGTAGACATAAACATGTTGTTTTGCCGTCTCTCCATCGCATATTGAGCTGATTAATTGTAAATGTAAATCCATTCTTCGTATGATTTTGTACACTTGATTATCATAATAAAGAAGTTATATGTACTTAGCAGGCTATCATTGTCTAGGGAGACATCTTTGCTTGTTACTGTATTGTTTATCATTCTGCATGCTCTATTAAAAATACAGATATCTCAATTTGTTCTATATGTAATCGATTCCAATACGTTGAGATGGAAGTTTGTTCTTTCCCCGTTGTTCTATCTTTTCAAATAATTACTTAAAGTAATAATATATCTAGCACAAACAAAATGTATAATAAAAATAAATTAATAAATAGATTTTAAAAACTGAACTACATTTATACACATTACAGTTTTTGTTTAAATTTCAGATCAACAAGAAATTAGGACTTTCACTAGGTGCTCACACTTTACGCCTTGTTCGTTTGTCGTTTGAGGAATTACCAATGAAGCAAACAGAGAGCACTTGCAACTGCAAGATCATTCAAACGAAAACGGCTTGAAAAGAAAGCAAAGATGTAAGTATACTCAATTTTAAGATTTTGTTTTAACACTCACAATAATGGAGGAGCTTCTGCTTAAGCGATTGATTTCAAGTTTGGTACACAGCTTTAAGTTGTACCTGGTCTCCCCTTTCCAGGTCAGTCGAACATCTCCTTCCTGTTTTACGAGCTGACTTTTTAAGGGTCAAAAAATAGACAAATGTCCATAACAGATTTCTTGGCTTCTTCTTAAGTGTTGGATTTCATATGTAAACAACTTTAGTATCACGATTTTTAATGTTCCTTCTTTTCTAGGTCAGTCGGGCATCTACTTTCTGTTTTCTGAAGGGCAGAGTGGGGGTTTCCTTGGAATGACTTAATGTAACCCGTTGTTGCCTCAAAAACTATGTATAGTTCAGTATTGATTTTATTAAGGTTTGAGTGCCAATGGAGTCTAGAGGGGCTGATTCAGTGTGCAGGGAGAGGGGCTGATTCAGTGTGCAGGGCATTTTTTAATCCATTGTTTTCCCTTTGTAGGCACAAGATGACTGCATCTTCAGAGATCAGAGAAGGTGTAAGTTATCTACCAGTGTGTTCTCTTGATGGTGAAGCAGCAACATACATTCAGTCCATACCTCCTCCAGTTACCAGCCCAGTGTTTCTTCCTGTACAACAAGATGCATTAAAGAGTTGCAACTTAATATTTTTTGATACAAAAACAACAGGATTGGGTAGGGAAATTCAAACATTGTTAATATTTTCAAGATAGCTGCTAAAGCAATACTAAGCTTCAAAATTTGAATTTGTTATGCACAATAGTGTGTGTACTCTTATGTCTAAAAATGACTTGTCAGTGTCATTTGAGTTTGAATTAAAAAAAATTGTGAATGGTTTTTAGGATGAAAATAAAAATTATTTAAATAAATTTTTCCCCGATTTTAAGGAGTGAAAAATCCGGGTTCGTATCAGCAACTAGAAATTCAATATCATTATCACTTATACATTTTGATAGTATTTACTAGTAAATAAATGTGCCATATTTGCAAGAGACAAGTAATTAAATGTCTTATTATACCCCCGCTACGGAAAATAGGGGGTTAACTGTTTTACCTATGTCCGTCCGTGGTTCTGTAGTTCCATGCCATGTTTCCGTTGCATTTGACAAGTTTTGTTGTAAAGCTGGGGTATCACTCAGGTTGAAGTCTTCTTTGCTTGAAGGAAGTAATATTTTATCATGAAATTTTATACACATTGCTTTATCAAAGAATAGGGGGTGTTATACTTAGGTTTACTTGCATGTTTAAGTTTCCTAACCATGAACAAAGTATGAAATTGTTATGAAATCTTACACATATAATAGGGTATCAACATAAAAATATCTTCATGAAATTGTACTGCTAACATCAACTTTACTTATGGTTCCTTGATTAAAAAAAAAAATTGTTGTGAGGCTGGCATCATGCCTTTTAGAGATATTCTTGTTACCTTTAATTATTTTTTTCCAGGTAGAGACTCTCAAATTATACAATTGTCTGCTACGACCTGCAAGAACACCAGCTTTTCAAGATATATAAAACTAACCAAAACACTATCACACAGGCATCAGAAGTAACTTCAAAGAAGAATGTATCATAATGATAAGGAGGTAGAAAGCGTTGGCATCTATGAAGCCCTTACATGTTTTATTAAATTTCTAAAAGAAACTGGAAATACCATTCTTGTTGGCCACAATTGTAAAGTCTTTTACATTCCTGTTTTATTTAATGCTTTGGAAAGAAACAATCTGCTGGATTTGTTTATGTCATCTGTAGCTGGATTTATCGATACAGTTCCTCTGTTTAAGGAATGTGTTCCAAATCAGCATTCTTATTCACAACCAAACCTTTATAGTTTTATATTTGGAGAAAATTACAATGCTCACGACTCAATGGAAGATGTCCTTGCACTATTGAAATTATTTAATAAAACTAGCACCAACTATGGCTTTGAAATGTCAGTTTTCTAGAACCTCGGAATCTGTCTTGCAGATATTTCAACACAAAAAGATTTTTGAGGCAATTTAGCTAAATGAATATCAAAATATTAATATTTGCAATAATTAACTTTCTTTTTTATTATTATATATTAAAGCATTTGTAATAAGCTACTTTATAACAGAAAACAATTATATGTACATGATTTAGATAAAAGTTATAGCAAGTGAATGCTGAACCAATCGATTTAAAAAATGGTGTACTTTTCCACCCAAAATATACAATATATACATGTACATGTGCCCCTTTTAGTGCGCGGAGCAGAATTTTTGCCGCTCGCCTGGGGACACATGAATTCCGTTCTTGTTTGATGGGTGAATTGTGAAACTTTTCTAAGTTTAGTCAATTTACTGTATTTACATTTATTTGTGAATAAGAATGCTAACTGTCATGTGGAGTAAATATATTTGACACCTAAAAGTACGGGAAAACTTCCCTCCAATTTAGAATTTTTTTAATTACAAAACATACTGTTTGATTTGTTTTTGTCTTTCTTACATTTATTCTTAAAACTAAAAACAAAAAAAAAATTATATGAACATATTTGTACAGTTTTTTTACAAAAGTGATACTGTGGTATTGGTTAGATGGGATAAGACTGTCGGCTTGGTATGTTGTCAAAGAGAGGCCAAAATTAATCTGATAACGTATAGTAAAACTTGTCTTAGTGACCCCCTCCATATAACGACTTCCTTATTTGAAGAAACAAAACAGTGCTCATGATTCAATATAAGATGTTTTGGTTTAACTACCATTATTTGAAAAATTATCACCCAGTTTGGCATTGAAATCTCAATTGTAAGGAACTACTGAATCAGCAAAGCAGAAAGTTAACAAAACCACTGCTTACAGTGCTGACACCTCTTACTGACAGCAGAGTTATTACTAACTGTATGGCAACTAAAATTGCAAACAATGGATTAGGTCTTTGTCACCATAAACTTGCCATAAGAGAGATAGGCAACAAGGAATAGAAAATCTTTATACAGAGATATGTGTACAAACATCAAAAGCCAGTGTCACAAAGTAAACAAACATAATTCAGGCTTCAGTAGCCTATCTGATTGACTTGGAAGAATGAACTTCATAATTGTAGATTTAGTTTTATAAGCTTGTTTATTTGACTGATGTTTAATGCCACTTTCAGCAAGTTTTCAGCTATATCGTGGCATCCAGTTTTTATTGGAAGAAAAAGTACTAGTGAAAACCCCCACCTTTATTATAGGAAAACTGGCAATCCTTGTCAATTAAAACCTTCAACCTCAGTGTTGACAGGCATTTTATAAATGGTATATGACTAACTACCATAACTACTCGGCACCAATGCAGTTTTATTAGTTAACTTAACATGAAACCCAAAGACAAAAGGTCCATTTCAAAGATACTAGACATGACTTGTTTTGAATAAATATAACAGTGAAAAGTACGGGAAAAATTTCCCGCCAAATTTCCTTTATATAACCAATCACATTTTTTTTTCAAAAACCTTGGACTTGATTTGAGATTAAGCAAATGTAGGATTTGGATATAGAGCAAATTAAATACATCTGAACAGTTTGTGGTCAATTTAAGCTTTCTTGATACATGTACATGTATATATTGTATATTTTAGGTGGAAAAGTACACCATTTTTTAAAAATGATTGGTTCAGCATTCACGTGCTATAACTTTTTTTCCAAATCATGTACATATATATTTTTTTCTGTTATAAAGTAGCTTATTACAAATGCTTTAATATTATAATAATAAAAAAGAAAATTAATTATTGCAAATATTAATATTTTGATATTCTTTTAGCTAAAGTGCCCGAAAAATCTTTGAAAATGAAAGGCAGAATATTATATTATGGGATTTTATTTTACATAGGTTTATAGTATCTTTAATTTGTTTTGGACTTGCTAAATGTTTATCCCTTGCACATATTTATAGTACAAATAAATCAAATTCCAACAATTGCTTCAATTAATTTTTTATGCATCTTTACGTGATATCAGTGTCTTAGAATATACCAAAATATGCTATGTTTAGAAGCCGTTGCCATGGAAACGAAGTCATGTACATACCAATTTTATTTAATTTTTCTTTTAAGGAATATTGTTCCTGTGATTAGATACCATTTTTATATAACTTTAATTATTTTTGTGTCAGGTGCGTATCTCCTTCAGTAAATATTTTGGCTACAGCTTTGTCTATCTATTAATATCAAAATCAATATCCCGAGTTCACCACAGTTGTAGAAATGCGTCAAGAACACTTTCGGACGTCGCCATCAAGGTACAAATGGGAAAGACTAAATTGGCAAGATAACTCTACGGAGGTTTTACTTTAGAAAACTACAAAGATGAAAAAAATTGATGTCCTATATCAAAAGTTATAATTATTTAAACTGAATGGTCGAACATTGGAAAAAACGACTTTGCAATATGCGTGCGCACAGATGACGATTTCAAAAAGGTGAACTTGTTCGCGCACCTGTTATTAAAATGAACACCTTCTATTAAACTATTTACCAAATTAAACAACGGGCTACGAGGTAAAAAAACAAATTTAATAAAATAAGTACATGTCCGGAAAAAAAACATTTTTTAACCCGTCTGTAAAGAAATGTTATTCAATTTGTTCGGCGACTTTCGAGTCAAAATCTAGGACAATAAAATTATAACAAGTAGGGAAAGTAAGGGGTATTGCTGATATGCCTAAATCCTAGATATCTAAATAGGTTTCAATAAATGTGTATAAATGCAATACAATGCAGTTTGTTTTAAGTCAATATATTAAATATCAAAGGTTTTATGCTCATGTTAAAGTAGGTAGCCTCTGGCGTTTTGCTGTAAAGTCACTTATTCAAAAGGGTTGATTGATTGATTGATTAATGGTGTTTAGCGCCCGAGCAGCATTATTTCAGCTGTATTCAGGCGATGAACATGAAATGGATGATAAAATGAACATGAAATGATGATGAATGAAAATGGGATGGGACACAAGGAAAAAATAGGGGTAACGGATTTTAGATTGCCACTGGCAAATGGGAGGATGGATAGGGTCGGGCAATCCAGCCTCCTGTAGCGGGATCGAAATCCCTACTCATAGCGAATACTACAGCAGCGTTCTTTAACGTGCGAGGAACGTGGCATTTTTCCCAACACGGAGCACTAATATGGTTTGCGGTAAGGTTTTCCGTATTATGGCCTGACAATCCCAGCTTGCCAGGGGTACCCCATTCAACCACCAGGGGCACACATCCCAGTCTGTCTTTAGGCAAACCGACCTGACACGCCGGTCAGGGTACTGGGCGCTATTTAGTCGCCTTTTACGACAAGCTAGCGCGACTGCGGTCTATTCTTTTGACCACCCGGATCCCGCACGGGGCTATTAAAAGGGACTCAACTTTATAAACATTTGAACAAAAAATATCCAACATTTTATCATAAACAAATCAAACACATATTTTGACAGTATAAACATTGTTGAACAATTTTACAGCAAAAGAGTGTAAGAAAAGTCACTTGTTCACATTTTCTGTAACACATTTTCTTGCCAATATCATGTCCAACAGTAGTTAATATAGCATTGTAATACTTACTTAAATATGTAAAAAGAATATTTGTAAATCTAGTATCTTGAATTTAGTTGTCTGAGGTCACCTGAAACAAAAAATAATATATATTTTGAACGTATGAAAAAATACAATTAAAAATATATATGTATACTTCTTCTTAACTTTGGCTACAATATTCAAGATCTCTTATAACAAAACTTCTGATACTTTCAATGTAAAGTGAAATTAATATTGAGATCATAATTTTACCATTTTGTATTCAACAATAGACAGAATAATTAGATATTTAATACTGGCGAAGTATATATAATTTGTCATTGATATTTACTGCGGATAACTCATTTTAGTGGGTCATGGATAGGGGAGAGCATTTTCCAAATCTAATTACTTTTTCTTCTATTTTTAAACCAAATTTATTAATTGAAGTTGATGATTTTCCCATATATTCCATCCATTATTTTATGCTGCCCTATGACATAACAACACTAATTTATGTAACAATAAAACAATAACAATAAATAACATGCAGACATGCAAACATTTAAATCATTTCTCATCAAATGTTCCTCATATAAAAAAAAATATGTACATAGTAACTGTTCAATCACCAATACTCTTGTTGATGTTAATGATGGCATCTCTGGTCAACATTGCTGTTAGAAGTAACAATTAACTGGAACAACTGCTGTAACTCACCACCTCTTGAATAATTTTAAGATTTCCATTTGTATAATCTTTTTTTAAGTTTATAGGTGTAAATGGCTGTAGCCGTAGTAGTATCATCAATGTCTCTCATATTTATAACTTTTCAAGTCCATTTCCTTCATCAAAGATGTGAAGAACTCTTTTTCCTCACAAACAAAGGGACACTTTTGAGATTTTCTTTCAGTACTTTGGCCTGTCCCAGCTTCTCAAGTTTAAGAACATGATTTTTAGTTTGTTTATCGAATGAGACAATCCTTTTTCACTGACCTGATCGAAATTTTTATAAATTACTATTTCAATACCTTTCGGCGAAAGCGAATCTTTGCTATCAATGCTTTCCTTTTCTCTGTTATACCTTTAATTTCATCTAAAATAGAGTCAACTTCATCTGGTTTCTGCCACAAACCATAAAATATAATGTCATCAGTATGCTTGGTTTTGGTTTTCAATACATTTCGTTGTGTTTTCTCTAAAGCCATTTTCTTATCTTTCAGTTTTTATATTCGTTGTTCATTTATTTCCTTTATTCGCTTCCTGTACTTTTCACGAATCTCTCCACCCTTTTAAATACTATCAGTAAAAAGCTTTTCTTTTTCTTCTCGAGGTAGTGAATAAAGCCAGCCAGAAATTTGTATTGAAGACAACCACAAGAAAAGCTTCATTTGAAATTGTAGAGGCATTTAGTCTATATCTAAGAAAGAAATCGAATATTGCAATCACTCGTTTTAGTAGTTTGTTATGGGTAATTACAGATTTTGATTTATTTCCCATTTATCTGATGGACAAAAAAATTGTCCACCTGGCTTTTGTTCCTTCATGGCTTTTCTAATATTAAATGTAAGCCTTTAAACGCCAGCTGTGCAAATCCACATGCTATATCATCTAATTCCTCAATAGGTTTAACCAACGTTCTAACTTGTGATGTCTCTTTCTACAAGTTCATCTGGAAATGGGTAGTCCTTACTATTAAGACATGAAGTAACATCTCCATTTATTCTTTCCAGGTACTGAAAAACTGCATAATAATGTTCATTAAGTTCAAGAACATGTTTACTTCTTTCAATTACCTCCAAAATGGAGCTATCAATAATTTGGACTGTCAATTTATGAAGTTTGTCCCATGTGTGGCTTCACAAAATGTTTTTATCCTTTCCTAATAGTTAAATGCTTTTTGACCCATAAGAAAAATTAAATTAAATCTGTTTGCTGTAACACCTCGCCATAAGTAAAGCAACACCCTATTATTTTCCAGGTATTCATTCAAGACTTTATATATTTTAATATTTTTGTAAAGAAATGACAATTTATTGAACACTAATGACAAATGAAACATACAAACAACATGTTTACAGTCGCTTTACTTATTGTTTGATGAAAAAATGTTTAAAGCAAAGATATAAAAAAACTGTGCAAATATAACTTTTATCAGTCAAAAAATAAGTTTGATTGCATACTTCAAATTCATAAACTTAAAGTTAACAAATCATTCAGGGAACGAGTAGTCACTTTGAAATGTGCTAAATGCAAAAATACTCGTCGTGTAACCACTACGCTTCCGGTACAGTTCGTTAACTCTCTTCCTCATGTTGTTGACTAAACGACAAAATGTAGCACGTGGTAAATTCTGCCATTCATTATGAATTTACTGAGGATAACTCATTTTAGTGGGCCTTGGATACGGGAAAAGCATTTTCCAAATCTAATTACTTTTTTTCTATTTTCAATCTCAATTTTCAAACCAAATGTATTAATGGAAGTTGATGATTGTCAAAATGGGGCACAATAATAGCGTTAATGAAGTCTGCCCTCTCATTGTCCCATCAACCACATACAGATTCCGTTTACAGTCGTATGAAAAGCCTCCCTACACTAACACCACCACCGCCAAACTCTGTAGTGCATAGGATGTTGTTCTGGTTGTAAGCAATGTGCCTCGTTGTCTCCACACGCGCATGCGCCCATCAATATGACGAAGAAGGATTCTGCTTTCGTCGGTCCAGTGTACTCGTCGCCAGCTTCGCATATTCCAATGGCGGTGATATCGTGCCCACTCTAAACGTGCTTGGCGATGTCTCTGTGGCATCTCAATCTTGCATTTTATAGGCGCCTGTTAACTGTTCGAACGGCGACTCTGGTTGCAATATTCCAATCATCACGAAGATATCTTGCAGTCGCAAACTGTTGGCGTTTGGCTACATAAACGAGTTCTCTATACTTCCTTCCAGATGTTTTAGTGGTCGACCTGACCTAGGACGTTTCTGAATTTCTATCATCTGGATGACGTTTCAGTAGCCGAGATGCAACACTAAAGTGAATGCCAAAGTGGTGTGCGATGTGACACAAGCTATGTCCTCTATTACACATTCCAACGATCTGCCACTTCTCACCTTCACTTAATATCCGTCCAGGCATTGTAAATGTGTACAGATGAAGTCGAAAAAGACCAGCAGATGAACACTAAATCGTTAAGGAAAACAAGGCTACCGTATGACAAACTTGTTTTGCTATTTAAAGATTTACCTGAGGAGCTTGAATGATGGCTTTAGTACATAACACAAAGTTAATATTCATTCAGATTTTTGAAATTTTAAATAAAATTTGTAGGTGTTGCTTAACTTGTGGCGAGGTGTCTATACCTTTCTTTTTCATTCTCGCAGTATGTGTTGAATGCGCTATAACGTCCATTTTTTTATCCACACCTCTCCCAAAACATTTGCCACAAAACCTCAGAAAATATATTGTCTTGGTCAGATAAAAAAGATTTGATTTCATATAAAACCTCTTTATCTGAACTTTCTGATTTAGATACTTCTGTTTCTTGTATTTTTATTGTATCAAATTGTTTTAGAATAGGCGAAAGGCAAACTTGACAAATAAATGAAAATTTGAACTTGAAATTGAAATTTGAAATTTCAATTTGAAATTTGAAATTGAAAATTTCAATTTGAAATTTGAAATTGAAATTGAAATTTGAAATTTCAATTTGAAATTTTAAATTGAAAATTTGAAATTGAAATTGAAACACAAAAGAAATTGTTTACCTTTGATGCTAATGATTTTTCACACTGCACGAAAAATCGTCTTTTGTTCACATTTTGTCAAGCCCAAAATATTATCAAAAGTTCACCCATCTCCGAAGTCCATATTTTGTTAAATTTTGTGGTAGAAAAGGCAACCTTTGACCTTTTGTATTTGAGAAATGTGAATGACAGACAATATTTGATCTTTCATTAAAATTAAAAGATGAATGACAGGTCATCTTTGGAATTTCGTTGAAACTGAAAGGTGAACGATATATTTGCTGGGACATTTTGTGTACACTGACAGGTGGACGACAGGTCATCTGCGACATTTGTTCCTAATAAAAGAGGAACGATATGTAATCTCAGAAATTTTGTTGATACTGACAGGTGGATGAAAGGTCACCCATGACATTTCAACAAGTCCACCACAAATCATCTACAAGGACATGTTATATGGGCATTTAGTTTATAATGAAGGTGGATGAATAGTCATCTGTGACATTTGATCATATTAATTTAAAATGTGAAGAATTTTTTATATTGTTGGTGTTGACAGTTTAATGACATTTTGCTGCAATATCAAATAAATAATACAAAACTTTAATATTTTTATCTTTCCTAGTAGTGGTCCAGTATTGTATCAATATTGATCTCAATTCCAAAATCTTCAAACAATACTGTAATGTTAAACTAATGAGAAATTCAGTGTCATACAATATTGAGCAATGTCATGAATTTCAGGCGTATACTTGTGAACATAAAAACGCTCCTGTGATTTAAATGACACCTTTAAATTGGACCTTTAATATCTATAAGAATGATAAAAACCAACAGAAAATTTATGTTAACATTTATTAATTAGAAGCATTTGTAATAAGAACATTACACTATATATGCAAGTATTTAAAAATATACAAAATAAAAACACTACATCATACTATTATACTATTTTTAACAGTGTCTACAAAGATAGTTCAGAAGTTAGTTGTCACTATATATTTCTTCATTTTGTTTGCATTTCTTTTCTTTCCTTTCCACATAAATTTTATTTGTGTACACTTGACATTAATGAGAAAATACTTCCTTACAAACATACCACAATGCAGCATTAAATTATATTTATAACAAATTACAAGCAGCAAATATCTCTGCATACTAAAAAAATACAGCACTATACTATTGTAACTTGACTTGATCTAAGAATCTTTAAAGAGCTTAAATATTACCATTTATAAGAAAAAATCTAACATATATATATGAAAAAAGAAAATGTAAAACTCGTTATTAATTTGCTTTAGAAGGGGTTGATCACAAATTTGTCCAAGATGAGAAAGAAAATGGTTACGAAATTAAACATTTAACTACACGAAAACAATGACCGAATTCATACAAAACTTAACATCTAATACAAACTACATATTGCTTGAATCCTAGCATTCCTCTTTAAATGTTTTGATAACTGGTATATGTTTTCAGAGTAAGTCCTCTCATCTTTGGAATACACACACGATTTAAAAAGACAGCAACTTAAAAATGCCTATATAATTTTCAAAAGGTCACAGCAGCATCAGAAGTATATTAAATATACTGCCATAATGCCACAAAACCAGTATGTTTGCTTCCCTATTTCTTACTCAAATTCTAAAGTTTTGTTAACGTTGTCTTCATTTAAGTCATCCTAACCTGAATTTGCCTCAAAACAGGCTTCAGTACCTTGTAAATTGTTATACAATTGTGATAGAATATAAATCAATTTTCTCATATGATCAAAATAAAATTTCAGTTTTTCAAAACTAATGTCATTTTGATTTTAACTATGTAACTAATTGCCGCATCATCAGTCAATAAATTAATGTCGCAAACTCTTATATTGAATTCTAATAAATGCTTATGGACTTGTCTGTCAGAAATAACTTTTTCATTTCATGTTGCATTCTAAATACCATCTATGTATTAATATCTAACACAATGGCTTGCTCAGATTTGCTTGGTGTATAAACTGTGTAATCTAAGAGTAGCGGCTTCACTGGTTTGTGTACACCTTTTCTCCCAATGCAATGAGTAGCGGCTTCACTGATTCGTGTGCACGCTTTCTCCCAATACAAGGAGTAGCGGCTTCACTGGTTCGTGTGCACACTTTTTCCCAAAGCAAGGGATTAGGGGCTCACTGGTTTGGGTGCATGCTTTCTCCCAATGCAAGGAGTAGCAGCTTCACTTGTTTGTGTGCACGCTTTTGCCCAAAGCAAGGAGTAGCAGCTTCACTGGTTTGTGTGCACGCTTTCTCCCAATGCAAGGAGTAGCGGCTTCACTAGTTTGTGTGCATGCTTTCCCCCCAAGGGCAGCGGCTTCACAGAATTGTGTGCACACTCCCATTAAAAAACAGAAGCTTAGTGTGCACGCTTTCTCCTAGTATTGCAGCTCATTTACCAATAAATTAAGCGTGTCATTGTAACTTCATTTTTGCAATAAGAACAAGAGCATCAGAAAAAATATTCCTCCAAACAAATCAACTATTGTTTAATATTTTCCTAATACTGTAATGATATTTTAACTATTCTATAACTAGTACATATTGTTGACAACTAGAGAATTTCAATTCAGTGACTACAAACTTCACATTCAATCATTAATTTGCTTATATTTCCTTTGCAAGAATCTTGCACTTCACTGGTATTTTACCATGTTTGAAAACAAAGTCTCTTTCTTTAAGATATTGATTATTTTCACTAGGAACAACTGTTTCTTCTCTAAATGTTCTATACTCTTGGTGGCCAGTTCAAGTTCAAATATGATTTGTTTTTCTGTACCTGAAATGGAATGCAAAATTGAAACAATTAAAATATTTTATAACTACAGCCAACAGAAAATTGATATCATAATGTGTTTAAAGTTGGACCAGAAAATGATTTTTGATGGCAAATATTTAAAATTGACTGAAACCTAGTAAACAAGTTTGACATGTCAAAATTCAAACGGGGCCTCGGTGGCCGAGTGGTCAAGGTAGTTCGTCTACTATTGATCACGTGGTCTGTCAACACTGAGATTGCGGGTTCGATTCTCACTGCAGGCAGGGTGTACTCGACTCTAATCTTAATTGACAAGGATTGCCAGTTTTCCTACCGAAGGTCAGGGGTTTTCTCCTGGTACTCCGGCTTCCTCCCCCAATAAAAACTAGACGCCATGATATAGCTGAAAAATTGCTGAAAGTGGCGTTAAACACCACCAAACAAACAAAACAAACAAAATTCAAACAGCAAAATTTCCAAGTGACAATGTCATACCAGAGTCGGGGAAAATCCTCGGTACGGTTTGCCAAAATATGACTAGGTCCAATATTTTATCTTTATATCTACCCAGTAACTTAGGGCAGAAACATTTTAATACAGGAAGTAGAACATACATATAAATTCAATTAAAATTTAACCTGCTTTTGATTCTTTGCTTTGTGACCCCTTACTCTTCTTGCTTTAACCATTTCTTTCCTCATTCTTGTAAACTCCTTTGTAAAATTACATGTAAAAATTAAAATAAGTACTTATGAAAAGTAAAAACTAAAACTAAACTAAGCAACATATCCTACTAGTATGAACAGTTGTGTCTGGCATGAAAGCACGATACATTTACCCCCATTCAGGTATCAGAGGCCTCGGTAGCCGAATGGTTAAGGTAGTTCGTCTACTATTGATCATATGGTCTGTCAACACTGAGGTTGCTGGTTCGAGTCAAACTGCGGGTAGGGTGTAATAGGTTTCAATATTAATTGTACAAGGATTGCCAGTTTTCCTACTGAAGGTCGGGGGTTGCTGCGGGTACTCCAGCTTCCCCCCCCCCAAATAAATACATAGGAGTAGGCGGGGCTTTATTACCGTAGTATAATATTTGGGTTATTAATGGAATTTATGTAAATTATGTTACAAAATATAACACAACTTCTATTAGTTTTATTACAACACCTCCCCCCAACCTCCTTTGTTAATCTCATCAGATGAATGCTCCTGGATCAATAACTGAGTAGGAGTCAAACATGTTTAACATAGAGATAATAATATTTGTAAGACTCGCCAGAAGTTATTATTTTTAATAATCTGATAATTTATTGTGGCTTACCATTCCTTCAATGAATCTTCATGTATTTAGACATCTTGTCGAAGCAATTTCTTGTCCTGCTGCAAACCACAAATTATGAATTATAGTAAACACATCTCCATAACTGAGCTTCAATGGTTCAGTTATACATGTATTGATGAATGTGTACTTTCATACGAAAATCTGCTAAGGTTTAGGTAGCAATATTTACCTACAAAAAAACAGAATATATAAATAAAATTCAAAGAAATACACGGTTTATATTGGAGAACTATATTTGTCGATAATGAGAAGCAGTCCAAATGAACGATACATAAAATGGTATCATAACACTAGGCATTTACATTGTATAAATATATGTAGTCATTAAATTTTATAAATTAATAAGCATATGTTGGCCCATTTCTTTGATTACTTAATATTTTGTCCTATACACAAGCCACAAAAATGTAAATTATGTATTGATGAATAAAATGATGACCTTTTGGCAGATTTGTATCTTTGTATCGCATTAAACACCATTAATCAATCAATCAATCTTATCTTTGTATCACAATTTTAGTACCTTAACAGCTTAAGGTGGTATCAAGTCAGTTAGCACCTGACTTATGTTTCAACCAGATAACTGTTTGCTCTGGGTTATTTCCCCACAGTAAAATATATAATAGTTTACATATATAGCCTTTTGACGATGTTTTTTTAAGATGATAAGTTTATGCAAATACTACGACCTCATTGGTATTTTGGTGTTTCAGTAGATACATTATATTGTACCTAGTGTTTAAAATTGTTATTTTTTAAAATAACTTCAAAACTTGTAAAATGTGTTTATTACTTTATCTTTAATGTTAGGCCAAACAAAAAAATATGTTTGTTTCCGGTTACATAGAATTATAAAATAGGTAGGTACTTATAGGACGATTTTTTTTTGGAATCATGTTGGTTAAATTAGTAATTTTGGGGCGGAAGTATTTATAGGATAATTAATTGGGCGGAGTGAATATCCAAAATATGATCACGAGTGCCGCATAACGCATCTGATTAAACGAGTGCTTGGAACTTGTTCTGCGCATGAGTTCAATCTGACGCTTTATGCGGCACGAGTGATCATATTTTGGATATTCACGATGCCCAATTTATTATCCTATTTATTACATGTATATAGATCAAAATTGTTTTCGCAAAATTTTAATGCTTAATCCTAAATTTTATGAACGGCGGATGAATATCTGTATAGTACAAAACCAACGGCGGGAAAAACCCAGAGAGTGAAAATAAACGATAATTTTCACATGTGATTTACTGTGATTTCTGTCACTCCGAAAATTCGATATTTCATCTCTATCTATATAATAAGATTCATTGATTGATTAATGGTGTTTAACGCCCGAGCAGCAATATTTCAGCTATATTCAGGCGACTATATAATAAGAAAATATAACTAAAACCCAGAACAATACTGGGAGTTTTCCGGTTCAAAGTAACCTCCGTTAAAACGCAAAAAAAAACTTTAGGGTCGGCTTAAAAAAAATAGGTTAGGTAACCGGAAACACAAGCCCCACGGCTTAAAAGGGGTATTTATATGCGACTTCAAATTTGTCCACAATGGAAAATCAAAATTGGTTTAACTTCATTTTCAAAATTTTAGTACAAATTAAATGTACTTTTTTTAACTTTAAAAAACCAACTATTAGCAAAAATTTATGAAATACTGAACATTTACTAAGATATGAGAGTATACTACTACTATTCTAGTTGAATAGATGTCCTTATGGATATTGTTAAGTATCCAAGTTGAAGTTGAAGTACATGTAGTAATAATACATGTGTCAAATTAACAAAATGTGCTTTTTGTTTCTAAAATAGAAAATGTAACAAAGTGTGCTAGTTATTAAGTATTTAAAATGTACAATGAAAGGATGTTGACAAGCGCATTTTTATACAGCCATTTATTTATTTAAAAATGGAAAGTGTTGATAGTGTGCACCAGCACAGTGAAAATTTTGTGGTAACATCTATAAATATATTTTTATTTTTATATAAATTGTATTATAATGAAAAAGTATGTAATTTTACACTGTACACTTACCAAAATTTAAATTGAATAACTATAAAACATATTTAAGGGGGGAGGTGTTGTAATTAAGATACTACAGATTCTACTTACACAAAATACAAGGCCACAGTGCACATGGCTTCGTGTGTTTGCGCGTGTGCCGGAATCGATATCATTAACCACATCCAATCAGCATCTAAATGCCAGGCCTCGGCGCCTATTTTTAAAGACAGTGCTCACATTTCAGTAAAAAAGTCAAGATTACGCGCTTTCATTCTTGTGAACTTAGTAGTTCGAACAATTATTATGGTTAGTGTTGTATTTGATATCTCAGACGATGAAATACTTGAGGATTCAGCACTGACAGTAGGTTTACTGGTAAACAAGAATGTCCAGATTGAAATTTACCACTGACGCACATGACATCGACTGCCACATTGTTCTTTTTATACTCAGCAAAGTGTTGACTCCGACGATGAAAGTACTTCATATCAGGTATTTATATCCAAGAATATATAAATCTGTTTTATCTTTGAGTTTGTCCACGGCATTCAAGCAATGGAAAATCACACCCAACAGAACACATATCCGCCATATTGCAAATTGAAAGGGGAGATAATCATACATAAGCATATATTTATTGTCTGAATATAGTTCACATTATATGAATGACTTAAATGTATATTTCATGTATTATGTTTTTAACAAGCTATACTGCAAAAATATTATTTTTATTTAAATATTGTACTTAAAATTGTACTTGCTTCTGTGTGTGGTTGGGGGTTGGGGGGTAGATGAAGGGGTAAGTTTCATAACTGTTTTGTTATTTTTTTTTCAGATGCTGTTAACAGATACATGTACTGCCAGACAAAAGGTGCAGGAAAACGCTGCTATCCATAACGACAATCTAGACGTCTAGAAAAAGAAGAAAACATCACTAGAACGGGAAAAAAAGAAGTATGTTACGATAATACTTTTTTCAGTCTTGAATTTCTTTGAGTGTATAAATAAAAAGGAGATGATCAGAATACACATGTTAAAAGCAAATCACAACCTTCACTGATGAGCAAATGCTTACTAATTTAATATGGAGTGTTCTAAATGACAAATTTAAAAACATTAGAAAGCAACTGTTAACTTTCAACCATTAGCTGTTATCTGTTTTTTTTTTTTAAATTGACATTGTTGTTAATTGTTATAATGTAAATAAAAACACTGTTTGCTGTTTAATAATACTAGTCAGAACACTGTTTACTGTTTTACAGATTTTTTCTGTTATCTGTTAATTCATTTTAATCACCACTTATTTCAATGTAATTGAGTCTCCATATGAAGGGAGGGATATACATAAGATCACATACTAGTTACTGTGGAAACACTGATTAATTAATGCATTTTTTCACCGTATCGCCCTTTGATGAGATTCTGCTGTTATCTGTTTTTTTCGATTTATGAACTCACTGTATTGTTTTCTCATGTAAATTGCTGTTATCTGTTAGTGTTATCATTATTTTAAATTTACTGTTATTTTGGGAAAAATATACAAAATGTTACCATGTTAATAGACCCCCCTCCAGCCCCCTCAGCTCCCAAATGTTCAGTTTTATGGATGTTTTATACAAAATGTCAACATTTATTATTATTACATAATGTGCCACATATCATTTTAGTTATGTCTAGATCTGTAACACACACACATACACTGTATATATATTTTTCAGAAAGCCAAGCGGATAATAGCTGCACTAGACAATATGGAGATCAGAGATATCAAGAAGATAAGACCCGTCTTAATGGCCTATATATGTCCTCATATGACATGTATGAGGAATGTCAAGATGGATTTATTACATACTAGACATCTTCGAAGTTGGATAAATTTATAGAATAAAAGATAAAAATTAGACTGTAAATTTATTGACATTTCTTCAACCAAAAGCAGAAAGGACAGAAAATGAGCAACCAGAAATGAACTAGAACACCTTCCTTTTGGATTGTAAAACATTGAAAAATGTACATATTGACATAATGAGCATTTATTCAATAAATCGTTAAATTGTTTCTTTTTTATGTAATATTTATCCACTTGAAAATGAGAAAATTGTAACACCTTTGGGATTAATTGCCATTAGACAAGCCTGTCAGCTCAATGATATATACAGGCAATTGTACATTAGCTAGTACACTTTTAACTCTACTTTCTTAATGCTGTGTCATCTTGAATTCCTTGACCATTGTTCAAGTTAGTGGTCATCCTATTGATACAAATTCAACAATCCAATATTGGAGCTTAAGTGAGCACAATGTCAGCAATATTTCTAGAGTAAAACTTGCACAAACTTTTCATTGGACTAGACATGTTCTTTTTTATCACAAGACTGTTATTGTTGATAAATGTAAGTGAGCAATGATGCTCACTGTTTTACAAAATGAGAGGTCAAGGTGGACATTTGTGGAATGCTGATTCTGGATAGGTTGAAAAAACCAAATCCACGTGAGCCGACCTGTGCATGCAGCTTTTTTTCATCATATCATCTTTCCCCTAACCTAAATGTCCATTTTGTAATATTATCCATGCAAAATATGGAAATTCATAACCTTTTGACCCTATTTTAGATTATAACAAATAACCTTTTGTGCAATTTTTTGTAATTTCATCAATACAAAAGGAGACCTTTTGGATTTTAATTTGGTCAAAATACCATATGACCTTGGTCTTTTGGTTTTGAAAATAGCATCTGTGGACTACCTTTCATCACCTTTTTTTGTTGATATATGATCTTTTTATTATCTTTTGTCCA
Source organism: Limnoperna fortunei (assembly GCA_944474755.1). Lineage (NCBI taxonomy): Eukaryota > Metazoa > Mollusca > Bivalvia > Mytilida > Modiolidae > Limnoperna > Limnoperna fortunei. Next base: position 37,501,572 of record OX104114.1, on the reverse strand, counting down.
CAACAGATTATATTTTGGAAAAAAAGGTCATATTTTGTTGTTCACCTTTTGAACACATTTTAGATCTGGAAAGGTGAACTTTGCAACACCTTTTGTCAAATCAAAAGTGGGCCATTTCGACTGACTTTTGAAGTCAAAAAGGTATACAAAAAGATGATCTTTTAGATCTTTTGTATTTTTTTAAAATGTGTTCAAAAGACAACAAAATGTATTCAAAATTGGGACTTTTGGATACCTTTTGACTATCTTAAAAGTTATTGTTTCGTGCAGTGTCAGAATCGGCCAATTCATTCCACTTTCGATGACATTGGGCTATATATCATATTTATATTGCTCAAGCAAATCATTAAATGCTATGTTTGTTTGCGCTCTATCAGGCATGAAGTTTATTGCAAAGAATACCATACCATGGCCTCCATTTTTATCACTCATGTCTCTTTGGCGAAGAAAGTAAACAGTTTTGTTTTAATCACTTATTATGAATGATTGATAAGTTTTGCCAAACTTTCTAGTCTCATCTCCATAAAGACTTATATTCTTTTGTGCAGCAAGAGTTTTACCAATTTGCATTTGTCCCATTGGAATTTTTTCAACAACTATGCTTTCAACAGTTTTTCTAGATGGGAATGCATTGGGACTTTTATTTGTAAGTTTAAATACTTCTTTCATTACTGAAACAACATTCTCATTCTCAGAAGAAACATTGTATGATTTTGTTTGTTTGAATGGTGACTTAACGCCACTTTCCGCAATTTTTCAGCTATATCATGGCGTCCAGTTTTTATTATGGGGAGGAAGCCGGAGTACCCGGAGAAAACCCCCGACCTGCAGTAGGAAAACTGGCAATCCTTGTCAATTAAGATCGGAGTAGAGTACACCCTGCCTGCAGTGAGAATCGAACCCGCAATCTCGGTGTTGACAGACCACGTGATTAATAGTAGACAAACTACCTTGACCACTCGGCCACCGAGGCCCCCAACACTGTATGATGTTAGATTCAAAACACATTGCCTACCATATGGTGTGTACATATTCTTATCAGTATCGTAAAGTTTATTTCACTATTGTCCTGTATCAGTGTGTTACATCCTTTAATTGATTTCTTAAATCTTTAATATCAGTTGTTGAGTCTGTCTGTTGTACATTTCGGGACATTTCGTGAAGATTTTTGAAGCTGTTGATTCATTTCCTATTTTTGATCCATATTTTGTAATTTTAAATTTTCAACCTCTATTATAGTTATCAACTTTTCGTTTCTGTTCAGCTATAACCGTCTTCAAAAAGTTATTTGCATTTACTTTGTTTTTTTAAAACGTCATATTAACTCCTTTTCAATTTTGTTTTTCGCAAAACATTTTTTTTTGATAATTTATTTTGGTTTTTATTAAATTCTTAATTCTTTCCTCACGTTTTTCATTTTTAGTACCTTCTAAGTCTAGAGAATTATGCAACGATACAAATAGAGATGTTTCTACTATAAAATAAATATATATAAATAAATACGACGGCCTTCTTCAGTGTCGATATCAATCTATAAATAAATGATAAAAGTTGGTTATTGGTACATCAGCATCCGGTGGTAGTGTTGACACGTAATCGAGTCTGATTTTATTGATCTTGAACACACACACATATGTTCGTTTAAAAAATAGTACAACAACATCTAGATACATAATTGAAGCGAAAACAAAGTTTTACACCTTAAAAATTGCACAGACACATGACACATGACAGAATTCGCCCGACCAATTTCACGTCTTTCCATATGCGCGCCACCTACCGGTTACATGTTCGGTAACTCTAGTTTACCTGTAAGACTGTAGTTGGTATACAAGCCATAACATAAATCTGTAACACTATTCCTTCAATAAACAATTAATTGGCACCTACGTAGGTGAAACCCCCATTAAATAAAAAGGGATATTAAAAACATGTATCAGATATACATTCTTTGCAAACTTTTTTCGAATATAAAAGTGTGTATTTAAAAATCCTAATTTAATAATATACACGAACAGTGTAAACTAATGAACTGTGGTTAATAAGCTGCTAATAAAATTGTTAGTATAAATTTCTTTCCTACTTTTTGCCCCAAGGAAATTAATTACCTGTTCACCGGATGCAAGATACTACACCTGGATGCCGATTAGATAAAAGTGATTTTTATTGTGGTGTCAACGAATATACGTATACGTGCAATGTAAATAACTTGTACATGTAATTATATTCTCTGATGTGTGTGAGCTCTGATTTCAATAAGGTGACCGTTATCAGTTACGGATAATTGAGTGATTATATATACCTATAATAAAAAATGTCCCACTGAGAAGGTTCCTGTTCAGGTGACTTGTGTTAATTGGAAAAGGTACACATGTAATTTGTAATAATTACCATGGGAAAATGTGTTGTTTTTGTTTCGGATACTACCTGCACAGGAATATTTTACCCACATGTTTAATGATAAGCATTTTCCAAATTTCAGTCTTAGGATCGAAAATAAAATAGCCTAAGATTATTTCTTTTTTATTTTCTTTAAGAAAATTATTGCAACCCAGAAAGGTGCATAGTTTTATTGCAGTTATGTAGAGATGTATTAACACGTGATTTCAAGTCTATGAAGGAATGCTCCTCCCATCGTTAAGTTTTTCCCGCCACACCTATTGATTGGATTGTAATTGGTATGTTGCTTTTGATTCACGGGGCCACCCACCTGTCAATTAAGTTAATCACATCAGGCGTTCAAAGGAATAACAATTGACACTGAATTCTCACATTGTGCACGTCCGATTATTGAATTTCCAGACAATAACATTATCTGTCAAATGAACAATTGTGTGAACCCAAAAATAAAACTGGAACGTCACAATAATAAGGTCAAAATATGTTGCAAAACATTGTTTTTATGGTTTTTAATGCATTGGAAATTGTTCGAGTCATACATGTAAATCGCGGTTACCCGCCCCTTTAAGGGAGGTAACACCACTTAATTCGCAATCGGCGAATTCAAATTATAACAGGTTAAAAAGTGTTTGTCATTATACGTATACGATTTCTTATAACTAAAGAAAAATAAATTTGTTGGTGCTCTTACACGTATGTACATGTGTATAAGGTATAAGTAATTGGCACTTTCAATAAGGTTACAATCAATATATAAATACAAAACAAGCAATATTAAAATAAATGAAATGACCTTCTATATGAATATTTGGAGACATGGATGTATCTGGTCAACAGTCCTATAATTTTCATTTATTCCCGTCGGAAATGATGTTTCCAATGTTTTGATCCAAAAACTTTCTTTTTCTTTTCTCCGTTTGTATGTCCACCATGGGTTATGGTCTATTAGGGTAACCCTGAATTTATTGTAAATTTCAGTTATAGCAGTGCCGTGCGTACGTAGATGCATCTAAAGGGGTAAGTAGGGTTTGCATCTTGAGTCGCTTCTGCGCACATTCATTCGTTTGCTGAACCTTTGCACAGACTCGCCTACATATTGGAGACTAAATATACCATACTGTAACAGGTATATGATGTCTCACTTTTGCAATTCAAATTGACATGGATGTCAAATTGTATGCCATTTGATGTGCTCGCATGTCATACAAGGACCGTCACCACAGATGCAACATTGCCCCAATCGGCGGCTACATGACGACATTTCTGCTCTGACTTGCTGATCTTTTAAACTTTTGGGTTTTCTAAATGCCATTACAGAATGTTCTGGAAATATGTCAACCTGTTGGTCAGGCAATTTTTAATGTGTAAAACTCTTTTTCGCTTCAATTATGTCTCTAGACGTTGTTGTACAACTTTTTTAACGAATATATTATTATTTTAGTCTGTACAGTATCGTTATCTACCGTAACGATCCCACATCCCGTACTCAAATCCAACTATGTTGATATCTTTCTATAACTTTCTGTCTACATGTATATAAAGTTTATCGAAATAATTATGGCACGAAATTGCCATACCTGTCCTTTTATATAGTTGCAGTGAAATGTTCTAAAATGTATGCGACGGGTGGTCGTTAAATCTTCCTTCCTCAAAAGCATCAGCTACAGCTTTCCTTATTTTGTTTTTTAAATATCTATGTAGTTGATCAGTGAGTTTTGATAGCAAATGTCTCTAATCGGTTTTCATTAGATAAAGGTGTAACTGATCTCTTAGTATAAATATTTTTGTTGGAAAGTCAAATATTATCCATTTCCAAATATTTTTTACACCTTCATCAAATGAAATTACTGTCGATATTTCTTTTGGCAAATTGCCCATGTCTTCTATGCAAGTTTGGGTGCGTACTCCTACACAATGTATTGTTGTCATCAAACCAACATATCTTTAATTTACACAAATTTGTTCCCAGCAAGTTCTACACACGGTTTCGGTTTGGGCCATTTTTTAGATCAAGACAATGATAGAGACTAGGGATATAAATAAGCCATAAAGATCATATCTAGTAACTTTATCGGTTATGTAAAAAAGTTGTCTTCTGTATAAGGTACAGATTTGATACTCGCAACGCGTTGCGAGATACTTAGTATAACCTTTTACGAAATGTAATGTGTGATACATTTGGGAAACCAAAAGAAGTTGATAAAAACACAAATTTTACATTTTTCATGCATAACAACAAATAAGTTTTGTAGATAGTTTTTTTCTCTGTGGATCAGGAACAGGAAGTCGGCCAAATGTTAGAAACTCATTTTACAAGACATGTACCATATTTCTCTTGACAAAGTTTGTTTCCATGTATTCTGACAAAAGTTAAAGAATTTAAATTTCTTCTTAGACATGAGCAAAGGACAATGTAATAAACAACTTACTTTCAATTAAATTGAATATAAATAAGGTCATAAAGCTCCACAATTTAAAGTTTCATTGATTGACTGATTGATTGGATGTCTGCTTTACGTCCAGCGAGCAGTATTTCAGCTATATTCAGGACGGGAACAAGTTAACAAACAATAAATCAACGGAAAATGGGGGTGGGATGAGTCACAGGGAATACAATTTTGACTGCCACTGGAAAAGTATGGAGTTTTGGGTAGGGGCGGAAAATTAAGCCTTTTGTAGCGGCTACAATGAGCCTACTCTTTTTCGAAATCTACAAAAGGGTCTTTCTCGTGCAAGGAGCATGGCAATCTCCAAACACGTTACCCACTACGGTCCGCGGTCAGGCTTCCCGTATTATGACCTGACAAATCCCCCCCAACTGAGAGGGTCTCCCCTATCCGCCACCCGGAAACGCGCTGGGCTGCTCTGTGGGTCGAGCACTGGGAACCCTCCCAATTTAAAGTAACATATTTTACGGATATCTCAGTATTTTTTGCCTGCAAACTTTTTAATTTCTGAAGACAAATTTTAAAATATTTTTACATGTTTAATCTAAATGTCATTCAATACAATTATAAAAGGTTCTTCTTGTTTTGCTTTAAAAATTGTAAATCAGGATGAATGGAAGGTTTCCAAATTGTACGAGTTACGTTTTATGTTTAAATTGTGTTAAATAAATGATAAAATTTAGCACCTTTTGTCGACTTATCCCACCCCATAAATTTCTTGTATGTAAATATAATGTTGGGTAGACCCTGGTATTGTTTGACGAGGTGAACATAGCTAATGATCGTATATGTGTCTATATCGTTTTTGCTCAATCTTTACTGCAATTTAAAAAAAAATCTAACAACAGCTTATTTACACACCTTATAAAAACCATATATTGTGTTTAAACACCAACGCAGATATCGCCTGAATATAGCTGAAATATTGCTGCTCGGGCGTTAAACACCATTAATTAATCAATCAACCAACGCAGATGACCGATTCCGTTTGCCTCATTCGTTTTTTATTTCTTGTCTCCCTAAGGAACTTAATTGAACATTTTAAATATTGCATTCTCGTTACAGCCTTGTTATTTGAGATCACTCACATAAATGAATGTCGCTGGCTTGTGTAATAAACAAAAGGCTTCGTAAACTACTTAAATATTCTCACCAGATTAACTCAATAGGCTGGTTTTGCGAACTTCTAAGTTTTAAAATGGAAGTAATCTGAAGGATAATTATATTAAGTTAAAAAAGAGAAATCAAGTGGAATCTTTCATAATAAAGCCTTTGAAAGTCTAAGATGACAAAAACGCCCACTTGAACAATTATGTAAAATTTAGAGTCTTTTAAGGCTTTGTTGTAACATGAATTACCGGTATCTCACTGCCTACTGTACTTATATTTGTATGTCTTATTTATTTGTTTTCTGTGCTGAAAATTACACTCCTAACTATGTCAGTAGTCCTGTCATATATAGACACGTATCGAGGATCTCGTAAGCTTAGCTCAAGACGCATTAGTCGTCATGATAACTGAGAACATGTACTGTTTTTGACTTAAAAAAAAATATTTGTCAAAACAAATGAAAGGTAACGAACAGATACCTGATCTCAAATTTTATTATGTTTTTATTAGTGTGTTGATTGATGTCTCGCTAGGTTTTATACAAGTGTCTTGGACTTCTGGGTTTGAGTACCTCTTAACTGCTCGTAGAAATAAAATAAGAATGTATTTGGAAAGCAGTTAAAAATGACGTCATTGCTTCAAAGACGGTTGAAATGGTTTTCTGTTGCTTAGGCCCAAACAACACAATTAGCTGCGAAGGAGAGACCCTGTTTTTAGGGACTGCACGAATCAGTTGGAAATATTTGACGATAATAACAGGAGTTAGTAAGATTAAGAATAGTTTGCCATGTGATACTTGGCATTATTGATCTCCGAAGCGATAAGATTCAGCCACAAACCAACAGATGCCATAGTATACCCGAAAATTTGCAGGTTCCCACTGCCCTTCGGTTTTATGTAACTAGATCCTTCCACCAGGTGACAGCAGACCTTGTAGGATTCAACCAGCCTTCAGGTTAAAGGATTAAGGACAGAAAATCGAAAGCACTTGCAATCAAAATTGGTGATTTTATCAAATTTTATGCAATTTATTCTTACCCATGCCGCGGAGTTCAATATTAAACATGGGTGTTCCATTAAGTTAGGTTTCCCGAATTGCATAAACTCTTTTGATGCAATACATTTTCAAGAGATTTGTTACATATAAACCTTGTTGTACGTTGACAGACCAGTACTAATGGGGAGGAATACGTGTGCGTTGAAACGATGGTTAGAAACACAACTGTGTGTTAGTCATCTCTTAGGATATTCCGGCTAATCATTTAAACGACATTTATTGACACCAAAGAAAGACCATTAAACTCCTGTTAAAGAGAATACAATACTACAAGAAAGTCCCCCAAAAAATCGAAATTACGTATGGACGATGAGAAGGCAGATGGTTATGTATCCATATGTATTGTTAGGTCGTAATCGTACAGATAACAATGCAGTAAATAAATGTTATAAGATCTTTCAATGTTATAAGATCTTAAGAACAAACTAATTATTTTTCAGCACTCTTTATTATATATTACAATAAACACGTATCCAGTAATGAAGGATTATGTATAAATTATCATTCTTGAAGATTAAACAATATGAACACAACTATTTTTCCGTTGCATTTAATGCGTAAAGCTTTGTAGTGACACAAAAATTATGATGCAGAGCAGACTATCATGAAAATTTTAGCAACAGTTTTTTCTGCCACTAGAAATGATAGGTCTATTTCTTAGAAACAATAGTTTTATTGGAAGAAGAGTAAAACTACAATACAGGATATAAATTATAAACAGATTTTCGTGTTCAAGTTTTCTGTATAAGAAATACTGAACAAATGACCCCCCTTTTCTGTTCGCACGAGGACCATTGACTGTATTCTTATAAAATGCCACTGAAATATCAACGGGGATACTTCAAAATTTGTGAAGATCGATGTATTCCTGATGATATTCAACAGGGGGATAACGACTAGATGCTACAAGAAAAAGTTTAGGTGAGTGGAATATACTTTTAGCTTTATATTATTTATATATTCAGATTTAAATGATACGTTTAAGTCTCTTTACGAACAATACATTAAGGGGACATTAACTTTTTTTCAATATGTAATTTGTTAAATACTTTAAGTATCCCTATAAAAGCTCAGAGATTTCAGTCACTTTGCATCCGTTCCTAAACCTATCTTTTCTACTAGAAATTTAAAGACCATTACCATCAACAGTTTTGTCGACTGTATCTTGAGTTTTTGGGTTATATACAGATCCCAATACACTTGTAAAAGAGTATTTTACATGTAAAAATCAAGTTGCATAAATGCAGTACTTAACAGTTGACCTGACGGCCTCGGTGGCCGAGGGGTTAAGATAGCTCGTTTACTATTGATCACGTGGTCTGTCAACACTGAGACTGCGGGTTTGATTCTCAATGCAGGCAAGGTGTACTCGACTCCAATATTAATTGACAAGGATTGTCAGTTTTGATACCGCAGCTCGGGGGTTTTCTCCGAGTACTCCGGCTTCCTCCCCAATAAAAACTGGACGCCACCATATAGCTGAAAATTGGTTAAAAGTGGCGTTAAACACCATTCAAACTAACAGTTGACCTGTTTTGCTAATGTATGGCAAGCTATCATATGAGTGCCATGATGGCAAGGCATCTAAAAGCTTGTAATGCAGCGTTAAAGTCACACATCTCTGCTCCTCAAGTTGCAACCGACGAAGTACAATCTGCAGTCTTTGGGTTTAAATGGCAAGTCTCTTTCTCTCTATCGGGACCAATTCTATTAAAGTGACAAAATATTTAAATAAATTTTAAACAGAAATTATACAATCAATTTTCGCATATTTATAAGCCTTGAATGCACTTTATTAAGTTATGACTAAACCTGTTTAGTAAATAATATTGAGTATGAGATTTATATATTCGGAGAACGTTTGACGTGTAAAACGAACCAAAAAAGTAAATTTATTTATTGATTAGCTAGATATTGTTGACCGTTAATAGTTAACCTGGCATAAACGTTATTATGTGCCATTTCTTGCCAGTGTGAGATTCTATAAAGTAGCCACATCAGAAAAAAATACGTTATGATCATTTCCCCTTTTTACGCCGAATGACTTAGCTATGACCTTCTTAATTTCATTTGTTGTTTAATTAATGCACGTTTATTAGTAAATCGATTAATATATAAGTGGTGTTTCCCAATGAAAAAGTGATATCAAAAGAGTGATAACTCTAACTTAATTTTAGACTTGCATAGGTTTTAATTAAGAAAATCTTGTGTAGTCTATTTCAAATCTTTAGTTCTGGAAAACAAAATAAACATAAAAAATTCTTAGTTTCACATTCAAACATATAATTTATTTAATTAATAAATAAGAACACATATTGTTTATTAGAAAAAAATAAATGAAATAATATTTTTTGATTTTAAAAAAACAATTAAAATAGTAATGAACATCATAAAAAGTTGTGTAACTAGGCACCAAAAATTCTAACAAGCTATATTATTCTTCAGTATAAGGTTAGATTTGTCTCTTATTAGCTCACCTGACCCAAAGGGTCATGTGAGCTATTGTTATCACTTTGCGTCCGTCGGCGTCGTCGTCGGCGTCTGTAAACTTTTTACATTTTAATCTTCTTCTCTGAAACCACTTGGCCAATTGAAACCAAACTTGGCCATAATGTTCATTGGATGGACCTTTACAAAGTTTGTGTTTTTTATTTTGATTGGTAAACCAATATGGCCGCCACCTCAAGACTTAGTTTAACATAGGACCCTATGGGAAAAAAGTTAAAAAGCGCTTCTTCTCTGAAACCGTTTAACCAATCAAAACAAAACTTACTAGCAATATTGTTTAGATGGTCCTCTATAAAGTTTGTGTTTAAGATGGGAATTGGAAATTCAAAATGGCCGCCACTGCAGGACTTAGTTTAACATAGAACCCTATGGGAAAAAGTTTTAAAAGGCTTCTTCTCTGAAACCGGTTAATCAACGGAAACAAAAACTTACTAGCAATATTGTTTGGATGGTCCTCTATAAAGTTTGTGTTTTTTATGGCAATTGGAATTTCAAAATGGCTGCCACCGCAGGACTTAATTTAACATAGGACCCTATGGGAAAAAGTTTGAAAGGCTTCTTTTCTGAAACCGGCCAACCAATGGAAACAAAACTTACTTGCAATATTGTTTGGATGGTCCTCTATAAAGTTAATGTTTTTTATCCCAATCTGATATTCAAAATGGCCGCCACCGCAGGACTTAGTTTAACATTGGACCCTATGGGAAAAAGGTTAAAAAGGGCTTCTTCTCTGAAACCGGTTAACCAATCAAAACAAAACTTACTAGCAATATTGTTTGGATGGTCCTTTATAAAGTTTATGATTTTTATGCCAACTGGAAATTCAAAATGGCCGCTACCGCAGGACTTAGTTTAACATAGGACCCTATGGGAAAAAGTTTTTTAAAGGCTTCTTCTCTGAAACCGGTTAATCAATGGAAACAAAAACTTACTAGCAATATTGTTTGGATGGTCCTTTATAAAGTTTATGTTTTTTATGGCAATTGGAAATTCAAAATGGCCGCTACCGCAGGACTTAGTTTAACATAGGACCCTATGGGAAAAAGTTTGAAAGGCTTCTTTTCTGAAACCGGCCAACCAATGGAAACAAAACTTACTAGCAATATTGTTTGGATGGTCCTCTATAAAGTTAATGTTTTTTATCCCAATCTGATATTCAAAATGGCCGCCACCGCAGGACTTAGTTTAACATTGGACCCTATGGGAAAAAGGTTAAAAAGGGCTTCTTCTCTGAAACCGGTTAACCAATCAAAACAAAACTTACTAGCAATATTGTTTGGATGGTCCTTTATAAAGTTTATGATTTTTATGCCAACTGGAAATTCAAAATGGCCGCTACCGCAGGACTTAGTTTAACATAGGACCCTATGGGAAAAAGTTTTAAAAGGCTTCTTCTCTGAAACGGGTTAATCAATGGAAACAAAAACTTACTCGCAATATTGTTTGGATGGTCCTTTATAAAGTTTATGTTTTTTATGGCAATTGGAAATTCAAAATTGCCACCTCCCCCGCAGGACTTAGTTTAACATAGGACCCTATGGGCAAATAAAAAAATCTTCTCTATACAACTGGTTAACCAATGAAACAAAGCTTTCTAGTAATATTGTTTGGATGGTCCTATTTAAAGTTTATTGAAAATTACAGGACTTACTTTAACATCAGGGAAATGCCATCTTCATTGCCTATAAAATCAGGTGAGCGATACAGGCTCTTAAGAGCCTCTGGTCGATAGATTAGTATTCTTGTATATTGTACAATATCTAAACAAACTGTTATTAAAATTTTAAAATGAATTTCCAACCTTAATGGTATTATACATTTAATGACTTTGATATAGCTTAATACGTGGTTTTATCAACCCTGAAAAAATTATATCAACTGAGCCGACGGCGGGTGTGGATATTATTTTTAGGGATTATAAAACCAGGTATTAACCTATATAAAAGTCGATGAATGTTTTATTATATGACTGTTTATTTACTTTTACACTGAAAATCTGTAATAAAATAGGATAGTTATAACAATTTATTTCAACACTAAACTATCACATTTTAAATTTAAAGAATCACATTTTCCAATTTCAATTTATAGTAATATTAGCGCAATTAGGAAAATTTGGCAAAAAAAGTTCATGTTCATTGACAGTTGCAATCTAATTAAAATTAAATCTTTCACTTGCTCCCCCCCTTGTTGCTATGGTCGCTGCGTGTAGATCTAACAACATCCCATTACAGGTCACGTCAGGGGTCATATGCATAGATTTTTCGTTAGCCAATCAAAATCGAGCTTGGCCAATCTTTGGGTATACATTCGGAACATCGGCAAATCGGGATTTTCCATTCGACGCCAAAGTGTACCAAATGTATTACAATACGTCAACAAGATTGTTACCGGAGATGTAAACAAACCAAATTGAAGCAAATTTTCTTACAAATATGGAATCTACTGAATAAACAACGTTGCGAAAGTTGTACATACGATTAAAATCACAATGTGGTTTTTATTTGTGGAGTTTCATTCGTGCAAATCGAAGCTACACCAGCCCATTTCACCAGTCGTACCAGGACCAGGTGGAACGTGAAATCGAACGGAAGCATTTTTACACACTGGAATCGGGCTGAAATGCTTTGTATTATTAAAAATGAAGGAAGATGTCCCCAGTTACAAAACTAATTGACAGCCTCCAATTTTAATTTAAACTGTCACAAACGAAGATATTGATGGAAAAAACTAAAAAGGCTTTTGCCACCATGCGGTTTATATCGGCCTGCATTATAGTTTAAACTTGGATAAATACGTATTATTTTAACCAGGAACAGTAAATTTCAAGCAGAAATGAAGATTTCTTTAAAAAATACGAAGGAAGTGGAAAGGACTTAGTGACAAGAAAACCAAGATGGTCATTAAAATGCTATGATTGCTTGAGCCAAATCTGTTTGGCAGTGCCTATATATGACTTGTTACTTTGTGCAATGTTACACCATCATAAACTAAAGGAACCGATTTATTGACTTAGAGATCACTCTAGACATTATTCATTTTTAATTGTTTATTTACAATTATGACAAAGTCAATAAACATAACACCTTACCTAAACTTTGTGTTCATATTTGAAATGCTTCAGCATGTTCAGTTACTGAAATTTCTTCCACTGAACCATGTAGCTTACACACTTATTATAGTAAAACTTTCGGCATATCCTTTTTAATTTTCCCATTTGAAAAAATTAGTGTTCCAGATGTGATTTTATTTCAAAATCATGGTAGGGTATGTTTTCCAATTTGAATTTTTGTTTTTCTACTTTCATCAAATTCATGACCTCAGTTTTTTTTAGGAACCAAAGTACCCAACAGAAAACCTCAAACCTTCTGCTGACTTGTGAATTAAGGTAGTCTTATACCACGTAATCAATTGTAGATTCAAGAGTCAACCCCTGTTTGACTTTGCTAAAAGGAGGAAACATTTAATTATAATTTGATTGAGTCAAGTTTTTATATTTCTTGTTACAAATGTACACAAAATGAATTATAGGCCAAAAAGACCAATCCAGAATGACTACCTTAAAAAGCAGGCACAGGTGGAAGGATTCTTAATTCTCCTTTGTTCTCCAGTGTTTAAGGTAAACTAAAGTTGTAATATTCATGTACAACATGCACATTACTAAAATGTGCAATATGTGAAATGAATGTTAAATATATGCCTATACTAGTTTAGTTTCCACAATAGTAGTCAAATGCCCCAGTCTCTGGCTTCAGTGCATCCAGTATTAGTCTACATTATTTGCATTTTATCATGTACACCTGTTGGGACATACATGTACAGATTTTTGGCTCGTTTTTTCATCCACCCAACCTCAGGTTTACCTTTGCACTGAAGCATTGTTTAGGAAGATGATATCACATCTTTATGATACTTAGCACACAGTTACAACATAATGATATCTCTTCACCTGCAAATTTTTATAGTGTTTTGCCAAATATTTTCTAGCTAGAGTGAACTTAGAGAAGAAAAATGAGTGTGTTAACCAATATGTGTTAATCCAGACTTAAATGTCATCGATACACATTTTCTCATTTTCAAATTGTATTCGGGTGTATGTACTAGTAATTAGAGCCAGACTTGACAGAAACATTACCTTCAATTGGTAAAGTACAATGTAGTATACACAAGTGCAATTCTTCCTACTGGTCTGGAGTATCTTTGATATGTGCATTTCTTATCTTAAGGGGTCTTGGTCTTCTCTTGATTACAGAGCCCTTTATTGTGGCTGAGTGATTAACATAGTCATTTTACTTTTGATCAAGTGCCTGTCACTACTGAGGTTCTGGGTTTGAGTTTCACTGTGGGAGGTGTGCTTAACTCCAATCTTAACTGACAAGGATTTCTAGTTTTCTTGTTTTTATACCAATTATTGTCATGGTTACTTAGGAACTGACCTAATCCAATAACTTTAATGTACTACTTATCATAAGCTTCCACTAGACAAAATTTGATTTACCTAGGACTTAAGCTTACACAGATATAAAATATATAGTGTTTATGTAGTCGCCAGATTCCTATGTTTTGACTCCCACAGGCAAGACAATTAAAACTGGTAAACAATATAATTGAAAATTTGTGGAAACTGACGTTAAATCCCAGTTGGTTACATGACTGTTAACACTGGGGTTGCAGGTTCGAGTCTTATTATGGGTGTGCTCAAATCTAATCACAATTCACAAAAGGTCATGGTTTTCATCATGGTACTTAAGATTGCTCCACCAATTAAACTGGATGTGACTATATAACTAACAAATTGCTGAAAGTGGCATTAAATACCATTCAAATACACAAACTAATTTCTGCAAGAAAATTTGGTATGGTAGTTGATAATCATAAAGGTACATACAATTAAATGTATTTGATCATCAAGTAATACTGAAGATTTGTTTTCTTCATCTTTATAGCCAGACTAGTTGTACTCTTGTTTATCATCATCAGACTCCATACCGACATTAGAATCAGATGAAACATATGTTGCATTATTTGCAACTGCATTTAGCAGGCATTCCACTTTTATTTTATTCCAAGGTCTTTAGTTCAGATGTACATTGCATTTATAAAATTGTTTGTCAAAAAACTATCATACAACAGTTTTTGTTTTCAGAATATTTTTTAATTTCAAAGTAAGTTGATGCAGATGATAATTTTAATATAAAATAAAAGCAACTGAAGAATTCCAATTTCTTCCTGTCCATTGTACATGTATAAAACATGTCTATCCCTTTGAAGTGCAATAGATGATAGATTTTGAAAAAATAGCATTCTTTAAGGTACTGTTATCCATCTACAGTGTATAAGTCATGACACTGATATCTTAATATACTGTTAATTTTTTTTCTTTCATCTGTTTTAACTCTTTTGTGAGTATTTGTGTGTAGTACATGTAGCACTTTGGACCAGAACAGAAAAGCCAGTGATGATCATCTTCTTCCCTGTTTAAACAATTGAAAACATGAGAAAATAAGAGCAGTCGCTTGGAAGAAAATAAGAAATTAAATTTTCTAAAACCTTCGGTAAAGAAGAAATTCTTTATGTGTATCAAGTTTATTCTCTATTATTCAGTCAACTGCATACCTTTACAGGAAATGGTTCAATAATTTTAATTCAAAATTACAAATTGATTAGCACCTTTAATCATACATGTAGCCAATGAACCAAGTTTACAAGCTATCCTTATGCTGTTATAAATCAAGGTACATGTATTTATCTAAACAATGGTCACATCATAAATGTAAACCATATTTAGTATTGTGAATAAATTTTAAATGCAAATTTTTTTAAACTGCATGTCACTGCACTCTTTTCAATTCTTGATTATTAATATTGCATTTTTAATACTTTCATACAGAATATTAGAATGCATCTATGTGGTGAGGTTACTTATAAATAACAATACACTTTATGAAGATCTGTACAAGTTGAAACTTTTATTTACAAGATACATTGTACTAGTAGATTAAAAAAAAACAAGATGTAAACATTCCACTTACCAAGTTGGCATCATGTGTGAAACTCATCTAATTTGAACAGAAACTTGGAACTTTTGAAAATTGCTTCTCCATACAGGGTCACCAGCTGCAAAAATGATATCTATTAATCTGTCTTTGATATTGTGATTAAGAAATCTGAAATGAATTTGTTTATAATGTTAATTTATACATGTATTAAGTGACTTGAATAACTATATAACTATTTTATTTGTAGCATTGATTTTCACACACCTTTTTTGGACAAATAATTTTTAGAACAAAAAATCCACAACTTTGTTTTACAAATGAGATGGCATTTCATTAGTGGTGATCAGTGTACCTTAAATTTTTTCTGACACTCACAAGCCATGATGGTCAATTAAAACTGGAGCAATAGGAAATATGATGACCAATTCATGTCTACTAGTAGTTTATTGATAGTTTTTTGTCAAATGTTTAATATTAATTCCCCCTATCAATCTCCTAACCACGTTAGTTACATGTTTTATATACTACTAGTAGTACTATTTTACTGATACCATGTTGTATGTTCATCGTATGTAATTCCCCTCCCCCTTTTTTCTTGTTAAAAAATTCGCTCCTTATTGTGAAAAAAGTTCATATTTTCGTATATAATTTACGTACTGACCTTTCTATGCTGCCGTTCAGTTTTGAACTTCTGTTTACTTGATTCTCCACAAGCAATATCAACAGCAGACCAACATCTCTCAAATAGCGCGATGACGATTTGTTCATCTTTTTCTTCATTGGAATGTAAATGATACATATTGAAGTGGAAAGAATTTCCCTAACGCTTTAGGAAGAACGGCAACGCAACCATTTCCTTCTCTAAACAATCCAACATCACTCTTTGAGTTCTCGAGTATTAAAATAGTTTGTAAAACTTTTCAGACCGCAAAAATGCATCGGACATCGCCATTTTGACACTTAAGCCTAGTGTGATATACAAACCAGTATTTGATATGTCGAATCACTCAACTCGAACTAAAATTTGATTGGACGATCAAAATTAAAAATCTTGACCCCTGACGTGACCTGTAATGCGATGTTGTTAGATCTTACAACGCAGCGACCTATAACAAAAAGGGGGGAGCAAGTGAAAGATTTAATTTTAATTAGATTGTGACAGTTGCAAACCTATCAGCTATTTTGAAACAATGTCAACAAATAGAATGTTTTAAAAGAATGATTTTGATTGGCTGATGTTTTTTTATTCAACCTATCAAACTAATGCGTGTGTTCTATTGTTGAATCCTATTTTTAACTACTGAAAAGTGACCAATATTCTATTTAAAGCTACTTAAAAGTCAAAACTTTTATATTTTTATCTACTTTGAATTTAACACACTGTCTGTAAAATACCTTTCATGATACCGTGGGCCAATCACAATAAATGTCAGTCATATAATAAATTATTTTATTGAACAATATTGAAAAGCACGATTGAAAGCCACGTACATTATTTTAAGGGTGCTTTCATTTATGTCTTCTTTAAACTCTTTCAAATGAACATTGTATTTTGGTTGTCTTGAATGATATTTTCTGTCTTTCTTCCAATAAGTAGTCTTAAAAATAAAACATCAATAATTTGTCTGATGTCAATATATAACTTCATTAGTTAAATGTTTTAAAATAAATTTTAAAATGTGCGTAACAGCTTTAATGAGGAATATCAGTCCTATTTTGAAGATACAACTTTTTGTTCCTTTTCTTTTTTATTTACCTTTATGCATAACATATAGTTGAAATAATTTAATATTTGTCTATAAGCATATGCACATTTAATTTGCTTAGGTTAAAATACTTAATAATTATGTGTTTCAACAACAATTCAACATTCTCAAACCAGTTACAAAAACACGTTTGTTTTTAGAGAACAACAAACTATACATATTAGTTAAAACAGGAATTTTAAAGATTGGTATGAATGTGCCTTCAATTTTTTACTTGAAATTATATTACAGAAACAAACTAAAGTACCACACCATAAAACATGCATTTAAAATAAATATCAATATTTTCATAATTTCGACAAATGTGTAAAATGGGAAGGAAAGAAAAGAAAATGAAGATAGAGGAATACCAATTTTAATTGATAATTAAACATGTGAGTTCTCATTCTGCATGTTTTCTCTTGTAGCAAATACTTTTAACTGCTTGATTTTTATGTCCTGATATGTAGTTTTGTACTTATTGGGATGAGAACCCATGTTCACAATACAGTACTCAAAGACTTTTATAGAAACACAAACAACAAACATACCAAAGAAACAAACAAATATGTGTATTGACAATCAATGTGATCTCTGAAACTGTAAACAAAACTGTTTGGGTAATGTGTTATGACAAGAAATTGTAATATCAAGGATGTGCTTAAACAAAAGGAATCCGGGGAAATATTTACCATAAATGTTAAATATTATTCAGTGTAATCTAAAATTTTTCATTGTATTCTGTTAGCAGTCTATTGACTTCATCCCAAGTGACTAATTATTTCTTTCCAACATATTTTTAGGCAATTTTAAATAATAATTTTTATTAGTATTATTTTCTGGTGACTGTTCAAATACCATTTGTTTATTTGAAATGTAGGTTCTATACTATATAGCAGGATATTGGTCTAAATGCATAGGTCGAGTGTAGAGGTGTTTAAATGCGTCAGTTTTATTAGATTATGAAGTTTTGACATTTCCAGTTTTTTTTTATTTTTAAGTTATTAATTCCCTATTATCAGCGACCTGATTTAAAATATCTTTCCGGTATGAAATTTGTAATTGTATGACGGAAACTTTGTCCTTCTTGTATTTGCAATTTCTGATAAAGTTGTTTATATCGGCAGGGCTAATCCACATACCACCTGATTTTTCAATGTCAGAATAAATAGTACTTTCTTCGTTTTCTTCTTTCTCATTTGTCATTTTTTCAATTATAGCTGACCTCTCCCGTTGCAAATTTGTTTTCTCATTACTGTCATTTTCTTTTTCCGATGACAGTAATTTTCTTGATAAAGTGAGGATAGCAATTTTTTGTAAAGTTTTAGATTGTAACCATTCAGAAGTTTTGTTGTTTGAATACATGTACATAATTTGGGAGTTTATGATAGGGATCGAAATGATGAAATAACTTTTTGTCTGTCAGTTGTGCCTTAAGTTTTTCTAATGAGATGTTGTTTGATTGGCATGACTTGGATGAAATGATCTGATGCTGAGAGGGTGTGCTATTCTTTCCACCAGGAAAATAATCAATAAAACATTTTTTGCATTTAGCCAAAATATTTTCTTGAAAATTTGCAAATACATTCGGTAACTATGGTGCTGATGGTATCCTCGGTATTATCAAAAAGTTGTTGTTTAGAAATTTCTACTTCTGTGTGGTTAAATGAATTAAATATAATGTAGTTTAAATCGAGCAGAATTGAGGGATTGTCAATTACATTTTCAAGACCTTAAATAAGTTGTTGGTAATTCCCATGTCTATTGCAGACTTAGCACTGGACGCCATTAAAAAATATAATGTTGTTATATGCCAGCATATAATTCCTTAAGCATAACATGTGTATATAACAGTTCTGTTATGAAGATGTTGTAAGATTGACGTCTGCAGCAAATTGACTTTAAATGCGTTTAGTAGGTAATGATATGCTTTCGTATGGCAAATGCTTCTAATGTGTTATAAAAAAAGTCTTAAAACGGTTGCCAAATGTCATAATTGGTAATGATTACTTTCCATTTATTTCCAAATAATGTTTTGCTAGTAGTGGATCTCCAGATTTATCATCAAAAAAAGTTAAGAAATGCATCTTAAAACGTTGTAAGTGAAGAATTCTCGTTTGGAAGTGAAAAGTGATTTGAAACTAATTTCACTTTTTTTCTTCTAACTCTTTTGCCACTTTTTTATTCAAACTGCAACAGGTTAAAACATCGGTAGAACTTACATTGTTTTTAAAAATTACTCTTATTGAAATAAAGCTTTGGTATTTGTATTTAATAATTGCAAGTCTCGTATCATTTTTTTTATTTTGCCTGGTTTAGTTCTGATGAAAATAAAAAAAATGACTTTGTGTATTATTAACTTGAATGATAAATAAAAGTAAGGGAGATAATTTAAAACAAGGGAGATAAAAAATGCTTGAAAATAAAGAAGAATAAAGAAATAGACTAAAGTAAAGGGAGATAATATAATAATTATGTTTTTTTAACATGCATGTTATTATAGCAGAAAAAAATATATGTTTTAACTAAAGTTTTAATTACTATACCTTTTATCATCTCGTGAAACGTAAACTGGGGCGGTTCCCAGTGCTCGACCAACAGAGAAGCACAGCGCGTCCCCGGGTGGCGGATAGGGGAGACCCTCTCGTTGGCGGTGTTGTCAGGTCATAATACGGAAAGCCTTGCCGCGGACCATAGTGGGTAACCTGTTTGGAGAGTGCCACGCTCCTTGCAGGATAAAGATCCCTTTTGTAGATTCGAAAAAGAGTAGGCTCATTGTAGCCGCTACAAAAGACGAAAGTCTCGGACCCTTCCCAATACTCCAGTGGCAGTCAAAATTTTTTTCCCTGTTTCCCATCCCACCCCTTTTTCAATTGATGTATTGTGTGTTCACTTGTTCCCGCCCTGAATATAGCTGAAATACTGCTCGCTGGACGTAGAGCAAACATCCAATCAATTGTTAGACAATGATAGTTAACTGTTTGCAAAATATTTTTTGAGTTGTACCGATATCATTAAAGCACATAATGGAATTGCACGGAAAACTACTAATTTACTACACTTGTGCAATATTTATGAATTTGAAACTTACTATTCAATGCAGTTCAATATATAAAAATTAAAATCTCCACAAAAACGAATGTCAGTCAACTTGAGAAATAGAATCATGTGCCCCTCGCTCTCTATAAGGTAAGTATCACAGATACCCAACCGGAAGTCACAAAAAATTCATGCAGTTATCGTTATTTTCATTGTGTACTCTCCTGTCGAAGAGAAGGACAACTCACGTTGCTATATTAAGTTAAGTATATCCAATTTTCAAATTATTAATGGAAGTAATACTAATGTTTATTACATGTATTTTATCTTTCTCTCGTTCTTCTCTGGTTTACATTATTTTCTTCTTGGGCTTTGGTGCTGATGTAAAGCTTCCACTTGTAGATACATCGTATGATCTTTTTTGCGTGGACTCCTACACACGGCAATGTTTTTTTGAGGCTTCATTTGCTAACAAAGGACCAGTTAAACAAAGAAACAATGCTTGAATGTATTGTGTTCATGCAATCATGTGTTAAGTTAAAAGTGTTAGTTAAAAACAACTCTACATTGTCACACATAACAAATTCATGTCTGATGATAATTCTATAATTTGTATTCAATTATTTGATTGTAGTCAAGTGTTAAGGGAGTACAATTTTTAATCAATCGTATTTCATGCTTGCCGTTGGATTTATTTTATATATGAGTATGAGTATAATTTAAACTGAATTAATATTTCATAATTTTTACCTTTGCATCCAAGGTATCAACACCGTTAGTGAGTCCAAGATCTCTATCCTCTCCTAGGATAGCAACAATATTTTCTATGCATGCAAGTCACTAAACCACCTTCTTTCCTCCGCCGGTCTTGATTTCGCCTTCCTTTGCCTCAAACGCTCTTTTCTTTGTGCTCTGTTTTATATCATCCCATTTTTTCTTTTGTTTTTCACTGGTTCTTCTTGAAAAGGATGCTGTATTAGCGCCATCCTCAACATAATCCCATGACATCTCTCTTCCGTTAAAATGAATTTTCAGAACAAGAATGTCACTAACACACAAGGAACTTTTTTTCTTCAATCTTGCAAAAAATAAATTAATGACGTTAAAAAATCTGATATTGCTACACAAAAGAAAATGACGTGATTGCTGCACAGGAGAAAATGACGTTATTTCTGCACAACACAATGCTTTTTAATTGACCCCTATGGATTAAAATTCTGTTATTTTCTCAATAAAACATTGTCAAGCATTACACTCTCTTTTGTGAACAAATAATTGTTTTCTGTTTGCTTCTTGATTGTTTAGTGAAATAAACAAAAAACATTTTTTTTAAAAGAGATCGTTAACATTAAAAAAAGTTGTAAATATAACGTACAGATCGAATCATTATAATTAGATATAAAAGTATAGTGTGTCGACTTGATTAATAGTTAATGCCTTTAAAAATCCATAAATCTCCGCACAAAATCCGAAATCATCGCAAACTTGAACGAGGCTTTGTGAATACGGAATCGGTCCATAAACACTTCTGCATATTTGGAATTTTATGAGTCTTCGTGAAAGCTTTCAGTATACTTTACTGGACAAACCTCAATGTCATTAACAACCCATGCGCAGCTCTGTTGTTCAAGCCTTAAAAATTCCTACACTAATTAATATAAGTTAGCCTTGCATTATACATGTGTTTTCTTTACAACATAAATAAAGTGATGGAATAGCTCTACCCTCCAAACATGGGTCATGCTCAAAACATGTGTATTTAAAATGTCTGTTGTTATATTATTTTTGTCAGATATAAAGTGTATTATATCCCATGAAATGAAATTACAACGACAAAAATACAGCACTCCTTGCATTTTGTTGTATAATACGAGATATTCTTTTCTTTGTAAGATATGTTTTAGAGCCACAAATGACTATATATCGCTCTGAATAATTATTCCAATGTACTGGCTACATTTATACTCGCCTACCGTATACCGACTGTGTGTATGGCATGTATGCATGATAGGTAATGCAATCACAATTTACCATTAATAAAACAGTGCATTATCACAATCAGCTTACACGCGATGTATACTAAACCCCAGAACTCCAACCTATGTAACTTCTGTGGAAGGATTAAAAGTAAGCCAAATGATATTTTCATAGGCGTTTTCAATTGTATGAAGATTTTTTGCATAATGTTTTTTGTTTTCTTTGATAAATTGTGGTTTATTTTATATCGATTTTTACTTATGTGAATCTTATTTCGCTTAATGCTAATTACATTAATAACAACATGTGAAGGAAGTTTCAGAAATTTTCCGAGACGCCTTATTCGTCAGACTGAAATGGAATCTTAAAAAGTCAAAATATTTACTTATATATTTTAATTTAGAGTCTCTTATAGTCTGTTCTTACATTTTAACTTTAAATTTTCAACTTTCTATACAGAAATCACTCATTTAAAACTCAAAGCCAGTTAGTCCACTATAAATATTTAGTCCAAGGTAAGTAATGGGTATATTTTGTAAAAAGCGCACCAATTCCGTAAATATTTTTCGAGAGACAACATACACTACAGTAGGACTAAATGTGCTACACTCTTATGATTGCATTTGTACTGTTCGAAATTTAAATATATACCAAGGCTAGAGCTACTAAGTAGATACAGCAGAACAGGCATTTTGATATATTGGTGACGTCATATCAATCACAAAATAGTAGGTGGAGTTACTTTGTGTACATTATATACATGTGTCATGCAAAGTTGGTAATTAAAATTACTACCAGCAGTAAAAGTAAGGTTTATGATTTTTTTTTCTCAAAATTGATAACCAATAGTAAACTCGCATCTACAACAAAAGAAATAATTAAATTTTCAAGTAGTAATTCCTCTTCTTTAATAGCCGCCCCGTGCGGTATCCGGGTGGCTAAAAGAATAGACCGCAGTCGCGCTAGCTTGTCGTAAAAGGCGACTAAATAGCGCCCAGTACCCTGACCGGCGTGTCAGGTCGGTTTGCCTAAAGACCGACTGGGATGTGTGCCCCAGGTGGTTGAATGGGGTACCCCTGGCAAGCTGGGGTTGTCAGGCCATAATACGGAAAACCTGACCGCAAACCATATTAGTGCACCGTGTTGGGAAAAATGCCACGTTCCTCGCACGTTAAAGAACGCTGCTGTAGTATTCGATATGAGTAGGGATTTCGATCCCGCTACAGGAGGCTAAATTGCCCGACCCTATCCATCCTCCCATTTGCCAGTGGCAATCTAAAATCCGTTACCCCTATTTTTCCTTGTGTCCCATCCCATTTTCATTCATCATCATTTCATGTTCATTTTATCATCCATTTCATGTTCATCGCCTGAATATAGCTGAAATATTGCTGCTCGGGCGTTAAACACCATTAATCAATCAATCAATCTTTAATAGCCTTATTAATTATTGCCAATTTGTTAAATATTTCAACTTACATGTATACGTTATTCTTGAGCTTTATTCTGTAGACGGACATAGCTAGAGAGGGATTTTATTGTCACGCAAACATTTAAGTAAAAAGGGAATGAAAGAGCTAACTGAAAACATTGTATGGCCGATCTAACGAGCATGTAAAAAAATAATGTTATTGTCACAACTACACTTTAATTTAAATATACTTATTTTTATGTTCGTAATTGTGTTACTCCTATTCATGAATAAAAACAGGTGGTGTTATATTTCAAGAAACGCTAACCTTCCTGAAAGGTATATATCCGGTTATGGCCGTTCATTGTTGTGTCTGTCCTGGAGATTATAAATCCTTAGTAAATGCATGGAGGAAAATTGTTTGTATCTTAATATTAAACAGAAAACGTCACAGAACCTAACCAAAATTAAGAGAACCTCAACCAGCAGACTAACTGGGTTAAAACAATATGGTACAACGTCGAAATAAGAATCTTAGACATTGCTATAATAAACCAATTGAATGCCGTATTCAAAGACGAGGACGATATTAAGTGCCTCGCTTCCTTCCATGACAAAATTGTTGTCCCTGCAGACATGGCATGTATCATCATTGTGTTTGTATGCAAGTCACATAACCATATATTCCTCATTAAAGAGCTAGGCATCAAGTATAACTCTGTAATTCCACATACAAACGTACAACATTTGACATGTATGAAATCCTGGCTATGTCCTCAGTTACTAATTTGAATATTGATTACGACAAAGATTCTAAAGACTTACTATCCTTGTTCAAAAATTACTTCAAGTCCTCATAAGGACAGATACATAGCCGGTTCATCTACAATGTCCTTAAAAGAGTTATCAAACGGTTTACTAAGATAATGTCTGTAGTAATATAAGGACAGCAAACATACTTTGAAACCTTTATTCGCGAAGTAATATTAATCACATATGGATTTTTTTTTTAAAAGAAGTGAACATTTTAAAACAAGATCGATATATAACATTTCATGTTAGATACGAAAGCCCAGAAGGCCCATTTGAGAATCGAAATTCGAAATTCAATATAGTTATAACCAATCAAATAGCGTGTGACATTATCTTCTACCAATCAGAATAGTTCTAACATATTCGTGTTTCGAAATTCAATAAAGTTTTAGCCAATCAGATTGCTTCTGACATAATCTCTACCAATTAGAATTACTTGGTTATATCGCAACTACATCAAATCCATAAAAAAGGAGGTGGGTGGGGCACTGACTGGCCAAGGGGGGGGGGGCACTGCTTCAATGATTTCCTATATATCCAAACAAATTTTTCCGTCAAAAGGGAGGGCCCCCTCTAGATCCACCACTGATAGCCCCCTCACAAAATTTGAGGACCAAAACGCTCTGCTTATATGCACAAGTTAATATTGTGTAGGTACGTTATACCAAGTTTTGTAAAACTCCATGCAGTAGTTTTAAAGAAGTAGCTCCGACAAGATGATAAATTAGTATTTAGCTAATTTTAAGTTCAAAGAGCCATAGCTCCCACGACAATTTGAAGATCAAAATTCCCTGGTAACATGCACAACTGCATATTCCGTTCTACAGGTACATTCTTGTTTCTCGATTTGTAAAATTAAGATGTAATTGTGAACTGATTTGATTTGATAAAAATAAAGCTTATAGATTTTATTTTTTTAACAAAACCATGTTGAACACAGTCATTCTTTGACAAATTTCTGGACGGTTAAAACCCCAAATAAAAATAATAACACGTGGCTACGTTTATATAAGAACTATTCTGATTGGTAGACGATTATGTCATACGCAATCTGATTGGTTATAACTATATTGAATATCGAATGAGCCTTCTGGGCTTTCGTAGTTAGAACCTTGATTTTTCAACTCTTTACACCACCTTGCCGCACGAAAAGCTAAAATCCCGTCTTAAGGAAGTTTGCAAATATGTAGTTAAATGGTACAATGAGCTTTTTCTACTTTAGAGTTAACAGGATTATCTTTCAACAAAAAATCAGGTTTAAAGTATGCCACCTTTTTTGATCGACAGCATATTTGTTACTTTTTGGAGGATGTGTTTTTCAGTAGGCAATAAGATGGGTACAATCTGTGTTCCACACCTTGTCGATTTGTTTCTGAATTATTTTTAAACTGAATTTCGTCGAAAAGGCAAGAAGAAATCAGGTTCTTTAATGTTACATATAGATATATAGATGATACAACTTCAATTAACAATCACCTATATGCGGAGTGGCTTCCTTAATAAATTCTTTAGAAATGGAAATCAAAGAAGTCACAAAAACAGCTACATCAATTTTAGACTTACAACTCGAATATGACACTAACGGCCATCTTAGCACATAAACTGACGACAAACAAAACGATTTTAATTTCAAAACTATAAATTTTCATCAATAAACTCAACAGTGCATATAATGACCAAAACCAATAACCTTACCAAACTACACCTTCGACTAATACTGCACGGTCCAGCTAGCATACCAGTTACTCGACAACCAATATACCCACTTGGAATAAACAGCTAGACATCCGAGGTCTTCCAACTGCCAAAGCTTTAGGTCACTTCAAACTTCAGTCAGATTCATACGATTTACAATCTGAAAATATTTCAACATAAAAGTATATGTCAAATTTTTTTAACTAACAAAATTGAAAAATTTCAAAATATAAAAACCGGAAATTTACCTATCCCACTTCTGACACCAAAATTGTCAAGTAAAACCGAGTTTATTCCGGTTGATTATATTATTTAAAGAAAACAAAAAAATCCACAACTAAATATATTTACATATAACACAATTACAGTATATAACATTAAAATACCCCCCGAAATGTAATAACAAAAATAATAAACGTCTAAATGTCTTATTGTTCGTTTCACTGATCAGTTAACACCAAGTCCAGTTTGCGCTGTTGAAACACAAAACACCAATTCTCCGTCTAAGTGACTTCTTATCCTCTGTCGTCCTAACGCACCGTCGTCCTTGCGACCATTTATACGTCGTTGTCTTTCGACTTAAACACGTGGTCCATGCGACTATTTACGTGCTCCGTCGTCCAAGTGACCACCTATGCTTTGACCTGATAAAATAGTACACAACTATCAATATCAAATACTATAATGTGCCTGAATACGCACAGTACAATTCTATCAACTAAAATGTAATAACTCAATGCATATTTTATGTCCGAGTACACACAGTACTACAACCTAATACATGTTAAATGTTATATTGTGCCTGAATACGCACCAACAAATGTTTACAACGTTTTGGACTCTGTGCTGTGTTTACTAAGAAACTTTCAATCTATTGTATGCAATACGAAAACAATATCTCAAAATACAAGGTATAAAATATTTCAACCCTAAATACGAAATTGCAAATTACATGCTTACAGAAAGTATCATAGAAGCTAACTGTTTAAAATACGCAAGTATGCGTTTAACAAATTAATTTCTCACTTACCTCAGATATCGTGCGTTCAATCCAGTGGGTGCATATCGGCTGTCCCGACTATCAACTAGTCAACCCAACGCTAAGAAAAACCCGTGCAACCAAGTATATATATTTACTACAAGAAACCTATTTAACAAGTTTACGATTCTGAATATAGCTTCGGTGTGTTCGACTGAGATTAAGGCGTTGTTTACCGTAGCTATTCTAATAATTAATGAACATATATACACAAAATGTACATAACAATTATATGCTGTGAAATAGGTTCGTGACAACACCTTCCCCTACGGAAAGTGTAATACACTGTAAACATCACAACCTAGTTCACAGAAGAAAACTAAAGGCGACTTAGACAATCAGCACCAACGTTGTCACTGCCTTTAATAGCAACTATCCGAAACCTGTAAGGTTGCAGAATAAGAGCCCACCGCATTAGACGAGCATTGGTCACTTTTGCCCTGTTGAGATAAATCAAGGGCTGATGGTCCGTCTCTAACAAAAACTCCTGTCCATATAGGTATCTTTGGAACTTTTGGATCGCCCAGACAATTGCCAGACACTCTTTCTCGATTGTGGCACAGGCAAGCTCTGCCCGTTTTAGTTTTCTACTTGCATAAGCAATGGGCATTTTGTTACCGTCTTCGTCTTGCAATAATACTGCTCCAATTCCCTTTCCCGACGCATCCGTCTGTAATATAAAAGGTTTACTAAAATCGGGAAGTTTCAAAACAGGTGATTTTGTAAGGGAATTCTTTAGATACTGGAATGCATGTTCATGTGCCTCTGACCATTGAACCTTGTTTGGCATACCTTTTTTTGTAAGATCTGTCAGTGGTACTGCAATTTGTGCGAAATTCGGTATAAACTTACGATAGAAACCTACCATACCTAAAAATGACTCGATTTGTCTTTTTGTCTTTGGTCTAGTTACTTTACTAATAGCATCTACTTTACCTTCATCAGGTCTTAATCTTTCACCACCAACCAAATGTCCCAAACACTCAATAGTACTAAAGCCAATGTAGCACTTACTTGGTTTTGCCATTAAATGAGCTTTCCGGAGACGCAATAACAACTCACGTAATACAAGAAGGTGAGGTTGAAATGTCATTGTATAGATGATTATGTCGTCAACAAAGTTTTCTATATTTTCCATTCCATCGAGTAATTTTCTCATAAGTTTACTAAAGCTTGCTGTTCCATTTACAAGACCGAAAGGCATAGTTCTAACTTGGAAAAGACCTTTAGCTGTCTGAAATGCAGTAATTGGTTTAGCCGTCTCTGTTAAAGGAAGCTGCCAGTAACCTTTGGTCAGATCAAGTTTTGATATAAACATGTGACTAGACATTTTCGCAATAACTTCTTCAGGATTTGGCATCGGCTCTGCGTCAAAAATTGTGATTCTATTAATAGCTCTAAAATCGATACATAACCGATTAGTATTGTCTTTCTTTTTAACAATGACAACAGGAGAACAATATGGACTTTCTGATCTTTCTATTACATTCAGTTCAATCATTTTATCGACTTCCTGATTTACCACACTCTGCATTGTAAACGGCAATGGATACTGTTTAGATCTGATGGGAACAGTCGTTGATAGTTTAATGTCATGTTTAACAAGATTAGTGTAGCCTGGTAGATCGGACAAAACGTCTGGAAATGAATTTAATACATCTAATAGAGATGCCGTTTCCTGACTCTAAGTTCAGGATTTATGTGAACATTACCTGGACTTTCTGACGCTTGTACTGGTGGAAGGTGTACTAAATCGTCGGACCCGCCATTGAAGGTATCCTCCGACTCTTCAACATCAACTACTGCAACATTCAGTAATCCAAAAATTAGCCCATTTACCTTATCGTTTCTGTCATAATATGGCTTCAACATGTTTGCATGAAATATTTTGTTTTTTTCTCCAACCTGAATCTTGTAGTCAAGTGTTCCAACTTTTCCCACAATCTCAAAGGGACCCTTCCAATGCATCAATAGCTTATTCGTTTCAGTCGGTAACAGAACCAATACCTTTGTCCTACCTTTAAATTCTTGATCCCCGCTTTTTTGTCATATAACTTCTTATACTTTCTTGATGCTTGCTCTAAATTCTTCCTCGCTAATTCACATGTGGTCTGTAACCTGTCTTTTAAATCAACTACATACTGATAAGTGGAGCGAATATCAGGTTCACTTGTTTCCTTTGTCCACAATTCATTGAGTACTTAATAGGACCTCTAATTGACCTACCATAAATTAACTCAAAAGGGGTAAAACCAAGGCTTTCTTGAGGTGCATCCCTATAGGCAAATAACAGAGGATTCAAGTATTTGTCCCAATCTTTTGGTTTCTCTGCACACAATCGCTTTAGCATCTGTTTTAGACTGCCATTGAACCTCTCATATAAACCATTGCACATTGGATGATAAGGTGTAGTAGTGAGCTGTCGTAATGATATCAGTCTACTGACCTCCTTCATTTATTCTGAAGTAAATTGTGTACCCATGTCTGTTAACATCTCCTTTGGAATGCCTAAACGACAAAAAATATCCAACAGAGCTTCAGCAACACGTTCGGTATTAATCGACGGCAATGCCACTGCTTCTGGATATCTAGTTGCATAGTCCACCAAAGTAAGTATATACCTGTTTCCATTAACTGTACGTGGCTCTATAGGACCAATCAAATCAACGGCTACTCTTTCAAATGGAACGTCAATTAACGGCATTCTGCCTAAAGAAGCTCGAGTAATTCTACCTTTTGGAATTGTCCTCTGGCATATGTCACATGATTGGCAAAATCTCCGGCAGTCTGACTGTATTCCTGGCCAATAGAATTCCGACAAAACTTTCAAATACGTACGTTTGACTCCAAGATGTCCTGACATAATACATTCATGTGCTAGACTTAATACTGTATCCCTGTACATCTGAGGAACTACTAGCCGAGTAAAAACCTTACCTCCATCAGAAAACTTATTTGTATACTCCCTGTAAATCAACCCATTCTTTTTGAAGAACCTAGCCTTGCCTGGTGATACTTGCTCGTCATTTACAAGTTGTCTGATCTTTACAAGTGAGAGATCATCTGCCTGACCTTTCTTGATATCATCTGGTAAAACTTCTGATCCACCATGTGGCACTTTCAATTTAGGATACTTATGTTGCCTTTCTCTCTGGAGTTGCTGTCTTGTTTGCACTACCTGTACTGATCTCCAATCTGTATCTGGGTCTTTGGGATCACGTGCACCGGGAATATTACCTATAATTAAGTCGTATATCGGATCCCCTAAACACCACACATCGGTTAATCCTGTGTAATAAGGCGATTCAATGAATGTGACAGCTACTGGTACAGATATTTTAGAACCATCTGCTAGAACACATGTTTGAAACTTACCTGTAAACTGTGAGTCAGCTACAAACTGCTTCTTTAATATCACACCGCTGCATCCAGTGTCTCTCAGTACTGTGACCTCCTTACTGTTCACTATACCTTTCGATTCGGGCATTTCAATGCGAGGACTAGACATCTTAACTGAACTTTGTCCACACGCAGAAATGTATATTGGTAAAGATATGGGAATCGTAAATGCACTACATACCTGAACATTATCGTTCTGTTTTCCTTGTTTATGTTGGCTCTCTTTTATGTTAACTGCTGCTACCTTTCGTTTCTTCTCAAAACAGTTTGATGCTATATGGCCATGCTTGCCACAATAGTAACACCTTTTTCTTTTGAAAATTATCCTTATCATTTACCTTTCCTGTCTGTTTCTCCTGTTTTCTTTGTTGACATTGCTGCATTTGTTGCGGTTTTTGTTTCAACACTTTCTGTGTGTTGTCTGTCTGAAAAATGAGTGCCGTTATATTTGCGTTTCTAGCTTCCCTATACTGGTCAGCATACCTAGTCATCTGCACTATGTTTTCTGGAATCCTTTCTTTCAAAAACAATGTTAAGTCCCTGTTACAAATATGTAGTAACTGATCCCGCATCATTAAATCAAACAATCCATGAAATGTTGATGGAGTTTTGGACATTTCAATCCATCGCTGAAAGTATCCACTCAGTCTGACAACAAATTGCTGAAAAGTTTCTCAAGATTCTGGTCTACATTTTCGGAATTTCTGCTTGAAGCCATCCTCAGTAAGCTGAAACCGCTGAAGCAGAGAAGTTTTCAAAATCTCGTAATCTGTGCTCTGATCAGGTGATAGTAACGCATATACATCTAAAGCCCTACCTTTTAACAATGTGCTTAAATTAGTTGCCCAAAAATCATGTTCCCATTTCTGAGATATAGCATACCTTTCAAACCTCCTGATATAGGCGTCCATATCATCTGTAGATTCATCAAAATGTGGCATCTTGGGTGATCTAGGCTGCAACCCTATACCTGCACTTACAGATAAACCTTTACCTTTTAGCTCTGCTTGTTTTTTGAAGCATTTCCACCTCATGAGCATGTTCCAGCTCTTTCATCTTCAACTCGTTATCCATTTTATACTTAACTATTGAGAAATCATGTTCTCGTTCCTTTTCACGCTTTAACCTTCTTTCTTCGCGCTGGTGGTCTTGTTGTTCAGTGACAAATTGTTTTAACTCGCTTCCTGCATAACCTAAGGATATACCATATTCAGTAATTTCCCTTAATGTGTCCATTGTACAAGCAGAAACTATAGCAGGATATGCCACTCGAGACGATATTGCCTAATTTGATACACAGGTCTGAAAAGTCCTTGATAAACTCAACAGTGCATATAATGACCAAAACCAATAACCTTACCAAACTACACCTTCGACTAATACTGCACGGTCCAGCTAGCATACCAGTTACTCGACAACCAATATACCCACTTGGAATAAACAGCTAGACATCCGAGGTCTTCCAACTGCCAAAGCGTTAGGTCACTTCAAACTTCAGTCAGATTCATACGATTTACAATCTGAAAATATTTCAACATAAAAGTATATGTCAAATTTTTTTAACTAACAAAATTGAAAAATTTCAAAATATAAAAACCGGAAATTTACCTATCCCACTTCTGACACCAAAATTGTCAAGTAAAACCGAGTTTATTCCGGTTGATTATATTATTTAAAGAAAACAAAAAAATCCACAACTAAATATATTTACATATAACACAATTACAGTATATAACATTAAAATACCCCCCGAAATGTAATAACAAAAATAATAAACGTCTAAATGTCTTATTGTTCGTTTCACTGATCAGTTAACACCAAGTCCAGTTTGCGCTGTTGAAACACAAAACACCAATTCTCCGTCTAAGTGACTTCTTATCCTCTGTCGTCCTAACGCACCGTCGTACTTGCGACCATTTATACGTCGTTGTCTTTCGACTTAAACACGTGGTCCATGCGACTATTTACGTGCTCCGTCGTCCAAGTGACCACCTATGCTTTGACCTAATAAAATAGTACACAACTATCAATATCAAATACTATAATGTGCCTGAATACGCACAGTACAATTCTATCAACTAAAATGTAATAACTCAATGCATATTTTATGTCCGAGTACACACAGTACTACAACCTAATACATGTTATGTCCGAGTACACACAGTACTACAACCTAATACATGTTAAATGTTATATTGTGCCTGAATACGCACCAACAAATGTTTACAACGTTTTGGACTCCGTGCTTTGTTTACTAAGAAACTTCCAATCTAGCGCTATTGTATGCAATACGAAAACAATATATCAAAATACAAGGTATAAAATATTTCAACCCCAAATACGAAATTGCAAATTACATGCTTACAGAAAATATCATAGAAGCTAACTGTTTAAAATACGCAAGTATGCGTTTAACAAATAAATTTCTCACTTACCTCAGATATGGTGCGTTCAATCCAGTGGGTGCATATCGGCTGTCCTGACTATCAACTAGTCAACCCAACGCTAAGAAAAACCCGTGCAACCAAGTATATATATTTACCACAAGAAACCTGTTTAACAAGTTTACGATTCTGAATATAGCTTCGGTGTGTTCGACTGAGATTAAGGCGTTGTTTACCGTAGCTATTCTAATAATTAATGAACATATATACACAAAATGTACATAACAATTATATGCTGTGAAATAGGTTCGTGACAGCGCCTGTATATACCATTTCCTTGTTAAAAAATTTAATATATGGGGGCAGAAAGTTTTCCTAATTTTGGAATTATAAAACAAGTTGAAGGCAGTCAAATCGGTGGGAACTATAGTTGTGAACAGCACTTAAAATACGAAATGCTAAATCTATAGTCAACCATAATATCGTAAAAATACTTCATACATGTATATTTGATTACGGAGCGGTTGTTAAGGGCAAATGGTATACAATCTCATATTGAGAACAAAGAGAACCAAATAAAGCAGTTTTTCTTTGGTTGGAGCTAAAAAGATAAATATTTAGTTAACTAATATTATGTCACAAGCTAGTCAATGCCTTATAGGTATATAATTTATCTTCATGTCAGATTTGACAAAATTTTAATAGCATATAAAATTATTCTTGACAATCCGCGATGGTATTTGTATATCTTACAAAAAAAGCTGTGTGTGTTGACAAATACAAAACATATAGATATTTTAAGTTTACATCGATGTTATATTAAACATTTCTATCAACCGAGACACCAACTGAATTTCTACTTTGTATGTTCGTTCCAGTTATCTGTGTCCATACTGCGAGTCCGCATAATCCTCGACCCACGGAGCTGCACAGTATGTCCCGTGGGTGGCGGAGAAGTGAGGCCTTGTAGAGTAGTTGTCTGGTCATCATGCTTAAAGCGTGGCAGTGAAACGAAGTGCTTGAAATGTCTGAATGTTACACCCCATTTCCTCTTTGTAAAATAATAGATCCGGGTCACCGACTTTTATTTTTACAGCAACACTCATCTACATACGCATACAAAAACAAATTGGCGAGGTTTGGAGCTCAATTTGTAAAGGTTGGACTATTGAAGTCTGCTAAAATAAGAACGTAATGTTTTCACTTGCAATTACCAGGACTGCGTCTTCAATAAATTTATTCTTAATTTTGTATCATGCAATTTTAGATCTGTCATCACTAATAACCAGATAACTTTATTGCCGTTTTGAAAATATAATACGAATGCAGCCTTTAACGAGATATTTTAGTTTTTTGCTGCATGTGAGAGACTGTTGTATATAGTGTGGCAAAATCTTTGTAAGGCTGTTACATCCAGGAACAAGACAATGACCTTCTGCATTACGACGTCGACGGAGGCCATGCTTGGAGGTCCTAGCTCTCGACTAATAGTGCCGCCCGACACGTCCACCTGTGGCAGAAATGGTATGCCTTCTTATTAGGAGGTTGTCAATTTATAATTATAATACAGAAGGTCTGTCGGCAGACCTTAGTGGGTAATGTGCTTGGGGTGTACAACGATACTAGTACGATAAAGACCTTTTTTAAATGTTCAGAAATAAACTTACGGAGCTGCAACAAACCCAGGTTCGTCCTTAACCAATACTTCATACTTTTCCGGTATGCGGGTTTACAGTACTCAACCGACAGCTACCCAACGCGTCCGCGGATGGTGGATAGGGCTGACCTCTTGTTGATGGTTGTCAGATCGTGATACGGAAAGTCTGGTTGCGGACCACAGTGCGGAAGGTGATTGGTGAGTGCCATGCGTCAATAAAAGTAGTCTTGCTGTGGCCGCTACCAAAGGCTAAATTATCCGCCTCTACCCCATAACTCTTTTAAGTTGTATTTAATAGGATTTTAGTACTTTTGTCCATTTTTCCCGAATTGATTTATTGTTTGTTAAATTGTTCTAGTCGTAAGAAAGTTTAGTCATAGAAAAGCTTATAAAGTTCAATACTTATATTTACGTATAAACTATGCATATACGCCTATACAATCAAGAACGTAACCAAGAGAGTCCCTAAAGCTGGATTTCCAATAGATTCCATAAGGTCTCTACAATGCTTCTATAATATGTGTCTGTCATTTACAAATAGTTTCAAAACTAGATAAAACACATATACATGCTGCTAGGAAAATTATTCTGTAAATAGCATTTTCGAAAATTATTAAATGAAAATGTGTACAGATCTAGACTTGAAATTCGAAAGAAAACCGCAGTCACCAGATGATGAATAAGTGTACAGCGCCACTGGAAGTTACAACTAGTAAATAATGACCCATGGTAAATGTATTGCACTATATATAGCGTTGAAAATACAAAAAGTAATTTTATTTTTTTTTATACTTATTTCGTATTTTAAGAATCCGACATGTGTTTGAAAATGCGTCATTTAAGTGTAGCTTTCTGTAGTGAAAAAAACTTTAAAAGAGAGGCGTTACTTGTTAATTATTTTCAGCAATAACATCAGGTAACTAATCGGGTGACCCTTTGAAGTAATTATAAAACACGCAAAGCTATTTATTGTTATTATTTATTTATTTAATGAATTGTGCAATATCAAAATTAACCACAAAACTTCAAATATATGAACATTATTTATTATAATTATTAGTTGGAATTTTAATTGTAGGTATCGAACGTTAAGCTATCAGTATTTCTCCCATACACATTCATGACGTTCGTTTGAATGTAAATATAGATGATGCGACAACAAAAATGATTTTGTGAATTTTGTATACAAAGAACTTGTGATCAACACAACTACTGCAAACAAACACAAGATGTGAAATTTAAAAGAACAACAAAAATAAAACTGACAGAATTGGAATAATTTCTTGAAAAATATTGTTAAACTTATATGTAAAGTTAGATAACTTAAAAAAAGTATAATGTTCACATAGAAAACATCTTTGATTCAGGCATTAATGTTTTCTTATTTAACGAAATGACACAAGATAAACGAGTAAACATTCTCGATAAATTTAACAATTTCAAAGAATTTTGAATGTACAGTCATATTTAAACATGCAAATCATATCAATTACAGATAACATATGTTAACCATGATGGAAATGTTTTCGAATTTTGAAGGAATTTTAACATCGGTTAGCGATACTGGCCCCGAATGTTTTAAGCGTGTGCGTGTTCATTACCTGCTCGTCTTCAGTTATGCGTAATTATTCAATAAGACACCTCAACATTTTATATTGCACATGTTTGAAACATCAACTGGAAATATGAATGTCTCTTTAATGCAAATGCACATATATTTAACGGTTAATGTTTAGTGTATGCAAAGTCTACTGTAAAAATTTCAATTATAATTTATAAATACATTTAGTTATATCAACCGACTACTATTTTGGTATCAATTTCATTTACGAGCACTGGGACCATACTTAGAGATTTATTAATTTGGATATTACCTGAAGTCAATTAAAGGCCATAACTAAATTATTATACTGAACTAAACACAAAAACGAACAAAGGGACTGTGTAGTCAAAACTGTAACCCTTATATATTTGGCGCGATTTTGCACCTCAGATAAATAACTAGTCATTTCTCATTTTCAAATTTGGCGCTGGGAGCATACTGAGAAGGTTCCCAGTGCTCGACCCATTGAGCAGCCCAGCGCGTCCCCGGGTGGCGGATAGGGGAGACCCTCTCGTTGGGGGGTTGCCAGGTCATAATACGGAAAGCCTGACCGCGAACCGTAGTGGGTAACTTGTTTGGAGAGTGCCACGCTCCTTGCACGCTAAAGACCCCTTTTGTAGATTTCGAAAAAGAGTAAGCTCATTGTAGCCGCTACAAAAGACTAAATTTTCCGCCCCTACCCAAAACTCTATACTTTTCCAGTGGCAGTCAAAATTATATTCCCTGTGACCCATCCCACCCCCATTTTCCGTTGATTTAATATTTGTTATCTTGTTCCCGTCCGGAATATAGCTGAAATACTGCTCGCTGGACGTAAAGCAGACAGACAATCAATCAATCAATCAAATTTGGCACGTCGAACAAATAACTAGTTATTTTGTATACGTGCAAATTTCCAGACAATTATTTAACCCAGGTGAAGTTTTGAGCGAGAAAAAGAAGTTATTGCTGGTAACAATTAATTTATTTTAGTACTAGTTACCATAGTAAAGTATAATAATATTTTTTACTGATGAAGCCTTTTGGTCAGGCGAAATATTTGTGCAATTTTTAAAGTGTAAAACTTTGTGTTAGCTTTAATTATGTATCCAGATGTTGTTGTACAACTTTGTAAACGAATATATTAGTATTTCATTCCGTACAGTATCGTTATCTTTAGAGGAATCATATACGCATAATTAAAGAACGATTCATCGATTGTATGCACCATAAGTATACCTTTTCAATACAACAATAAAAGTTCATTGGTTCTCTGGCTCGAATAAAAGACCTCCCACTTAATGCAACTAACACGAACCGACATGTACTATAAGACGTTCCGATTTAACATATAAGCTTTATTAGTAATTGTTTTTAAAAATAAAAAATTGTAAAGAAAAAAAACTACTTTTATATATCAGTTATAATACGAAAAGTAAAATTGTGGAGCAGTATTACCTTGATCTTCTTTACATTTACGTTTGAACCTTTTTTACAAAATAAAGAAATCAACAAAGTTTATTGTTGCGCAATATCTAACAAATTAAACGTGTTTGGAGTGTGCCACGCTCCTTGCACGATAAAGATCCCTTTTGTAGATTTAGAAAATGAGTAGGCTCATTGTAGCCGCTACAAAAGGCTAAATTTTTCGATCCTACCCAATACTCTGCTGTACTTTTCCAGTATCAGTCAAAATTCTGTTCCCTGTGTCCCATCCCATCCCTTTTTAATTGATGTAGTTTTTGTTAACCGTCCTGAATATAGCTGAAATACTGCTTGCTGGACATAAAGCAATTATCCAATCAATCAATCAACCAATCTAACAAATTGTTGTGATCCATTACTGACCACATTGGAACAACTTTATGCTACATCTTTTGCGCTTTTAAATTTTATTTGAGCACAAGTGGTTTTTGCTACAGTGAAGATAATTTCATAAAGAAAATATGTTCGGTGTGCCTGGGTCAACTTCAATAGTGTAATGTCTAATTGCCCTTATATTTAAAAAAATAAAAGTAATAATAAAATTCGGACAAAAAATAAAAAAGAAAAAGTAGACTCGAAATAGGAAGATTTTCTACTCTGAAAAAGGAAAACCCTTATGAATTTCAAAAAGGCAAAACAAATGATAATTACCGCTGTTCTACTAGAATTTAACAGTATACAAAATAAAACGTCAGAAAATGTTTTCACAGTGGACACAGGTAACATGTTTAAAACATTTATCCGTGTCTTGGAATAATATATCGACCAGTTCTACAATCTTTATAATCATAAGGTTCTGTTGTGTCATTTTTTACCAACAATCTTTCACAGCCGTCCGGAACATACTTACATCCAGGACCAGGATCTATTATGCCTTCATAAAACCCGATTCTGGAAAAAATATATTTAATTTATATAACATGAACATAGCACACAACATAATAAAATACAGTCATCTGGTCTGAAACAATACATGTGCACAATAGGCTTAAGTAAAATATTAACCTTATAATGATTACTATTGTCAAGTGCTACATATGATACTAGTTGCAATATTCCCTAATATTAATATAAATACACTTTTATCATGTACACCAACTATTTGTAGACATGAAATACGATTTTTGTCGACCAACTCTTGGAAACATAATTAAAATGTGTTGTTTCACCATTGTTTTCTTTCTATCGTCTCTTAAAATATCGTTATCTAAATCGCTTGAGACATACTCAACGTAATAAAGGAGCTATATCTGCACATTTTTAGTATTCCTTTGTCATATTAAATGATGTTATTATAAGTTGATTAATAAAGAAGTCCGTTGAGAGAAACGATTGATATTTTATGCGTTCATAAATAAAATGATGTAAGAATTTTTGCAATTCATTGTTATTCCGAATTTTTATAAATGAATTACAATATTTTTCATTTACCCGCAGCAAAGGAAACCACTGTGTGTACATGTGCAATGAAAACAGTCTATGGTAAAATCAGATCCGATTTCAAAATTGAGAGTTATTCCCTTTATCTTATATTGGCACACCTGTTTTAATCCTGTAACTGAAAAAGAAACATGTAAAATGTATCCAAAAATAGTAAAACGTATGTAATAACAATGTAAAACAATAACTAAAGTAACTAAAGATTGTTGCTAGCAAACTTACATTTGCAGAGTATTACAAACATCAATTCTAATGCAATTCATAATGTAACGTCAACTCTGATTGGACAACGTGAATAATTTTATGGAATCAATTCCACGATTGAGGCGTCAGGCGTTAACGCAAGCATAGACGTATTTCATTAAACTATAAAAATAATGTCGTTTTACTAAACAATTGTGTATTTGCTGACTTTATACCTTCATTCTACACTATAGAGCATTGACACAATAAAACCAACAATGCATTTAGATTTTTCCAACGTCTTAGCCTTTACAAAAAATTGGCCAAACTACAACTAGACTACAAACAAACGTGATAACTTCAAAATTACAATTGTTCAATTCTCGTGAATCGAAATCCACATAGCAGCACCGGGGTATGATGATACACTTCAAAAATTATACATTATATTAGATATTTTAGTCTTTTGATCAGTATTCTGATTTTCTAGACCGTAAACTACTCGTTACTATTGAGGTAGTTTGTTGTACCCAAGTAAATGTTATCCATTTAGACGTTTATATCAGTACCCGTAATGTTTTCGTGATTATAAGAAATACATTCAATCTCCAAAAAAGTTTTTTTTGCTTAATCATATGTCGTCTTTCCTTTTCTTGAATTTGACTTTTTCCTGGACATTACACCGTAACTCAACTAATAAAAGGAAAGACACTGCTTGCTCTTCTCTACCATCTAAGTGTTTAGTGTTTGATTAAATTATGATTTTAATCTTCTTAGTTTTTTCTTAGGAGGATACTATAATGTACCATTTTATCAGGTTTGGATAACACCCTGAGACTTAATTGTCACAACCATTAATCACTGCAGCTTTAACAACATCATAACCTAAATGAAGGTATAACAAAATACGACCACGCAGAAAACTAGTATAGGGCATGTAAAAAGTGAGTTAAATCAAATTTTGTGGCATGCCAAACCTCCCTCATCTATTAATGTAATGTGTAATTTTGCTGCGTTGATAAAGGGTTTGTATCATTATACCACTAGTCCATAATACTTGTATCCAAGGCATTTATAAAATAGTTTTAATGGTTTTTTTTGTTATTTTAAATTTGAAGCGTTCATCATCATTTCTGTTTGGTTAATTTTGTGAACTTGAATAGCATTTTTAATAGACAATAAGGGAACGTGATCAATGAGTCGTTGATACTTTTTGTAAAAACAAGTAACCCTACGTCACAATATCGTTACTATATTTTCTTTTTTAAGATGTCATTAAATTCGTGTGGGTGTAAAAGCGGTATGTTTGCATACTTTTTATGTTAACAAATGTCAAATTTAAGCTTTATTGTAGAAATGGCCAACAATCTACATGGCTATAATACATTGTTATCATATACCGTTAACAAAATATATAATTTAGCAAATTCGTCCAAGGTCAGATACGCCTTGCAACACAAATATTAACATATATCGGTTTAGACTGGATATAATGTCATCCCATAGTAACATTTACTATTATTATACCTCATGAATATTAATTGCAATATAGTCAATTTCTATTGGTTATACTTAAACATGTGATTTCAATTCATTTTCTACCACATTACCATGTTTAAGGTCACCTCAAGCCCAGGTCTTCGGGTCCATTATTTCCTGCTGTTGACCACTAAAGCAGTAATTAATTGTATATTACTATTTATATAGTTATGCATCTACTGTGTCTTTCAATTTTCAAATTTAAAATACCTTAAATACAATGGAGGTAGAACAAGACAACTCACCTGTTTTTTCATATTCAAGTTGAGTACCGAAGCATGAAGTATTTATCCCATGAATTGAAACTAAACTGATAAAAAATACAGCCAATCCGTGCATTTTCTTCTATAATACGAAATAGTCTTTTATTTCTAAGAACAAAATATAACTTTATATTACACTGAATAAGTATTTCAAAGTACTGGATACATTTATTCGTATACACGTACTTATAATGTTTGTATGGCTGTTGCAGTCATCAATTATAGTTAAGTAGATCAAACTTTTTGAATAATAAAAGATAACACAATCAAAATCAGCTTATATATAGGCGATTTACTACAACCCGGAATATGTTGTTTAGAAATAAATTAACTAGTAATCCAAAGGATATTTTTATAGCGCGTAAGTTTTTTGTCCTGCCAACAAAAGTTGACGGTCCTAAAGTTCCAGTTCGTTCTTTCGTTAGTTCGTTTGTGTGTCCCATTCCAGTCTTTGTGTTAAATATGTTGTCGTCTCGCTAACGAAAGTTAGGGGATATAAAGATTTTCGTTCCTGTAGTCTGTTCGTTCGTCCGCCCGAACTTTAAAAATGGGATGTTTACAATATGTGTTACTGTAATATTTTTATCCTTAAATGTCTAAAATTGGCTTCGATATTTGAATGTAAAACTCGACTTTATTTAGAAAAGATCCAGTTTCAGTAAGGGTTGTTTATTGTCTGTCCTTCCGATTTTAAGTTCTTGGATAAATCATAAAGTAAATTTGGACTAGGTTTAAAAGTCACATGATCTACCCAACATTATTAAAATCGTTCGATTCTTTAAACTGTACTGCGTTTTGCCCTGCTTTTCGCTAGCGATGCATTACTTTTAGTAGTGCAGTACTGTCAACCTTTATGGACCACGATTGAATGTATCCTGTATGGAGGGTGCCTTAACAACAGTAAAGTGTGATGAATATCTTAGGAGGGGGGTGTAAAAAAACCAGGCCTTACTATGTGATGTTTAGGAGTGCAACGCCCCTTGCACAGAAAGTCCAAATTTGCAGCGTTTGATTAGAGTAGGCAGTCAAAATCGTGTTAATTACAGTCCTATTTACCGTTTATTGTGTGATATCTTGTTACCGTCGTGAAATAGCTACAATACTAGCTCCCAGGACGATAACAATCAATTAATATTGACCTTTAACAATAATGGAATATTATAACAGATAACTATACACAATTGATAAATATTTCAGTTTTTAGTTATGGTACTTATACATTATAGCTGACTTGTGCAAACGTTCTATGAAATCTAGTCTAAATAAGCTAAATCTCCCACAAAGCGGATCCATACCTTTTTCTTGTATAATGTAAAATAATCTATTAGTTTGTAAACTTTCCTCAAATTGATTTTATTCTACACAATTATGTAATCCAAAGTACTTGTCACATTTACATTAACTTACCTCGTACCATCTGTTTACTTTTATCGCATTTATTATGGTTAAGGAATTTACATTTAATCATTACTTAATCAAAATCAGATTGTGGGTCATTTATGCTACAACCGATTTATTTATTAAGGAATAAAAAACGAGCTCTAAATATATGACTAGCTATTGACACGTGGTTGAGTTAAATTTTATAACAAATTATAAACTTAAATTGTGTTTGCTGTTCCTTATCTCAGATTGCAGTTGGTTTTTGACCAATAAAAAAACGTTTGTGTTGAAGAAACCTATGTTATTACTCTATCTTTACAGCATTATTGTAACCTTGCCATAAAACCTCGACGTAAAA
This sequence comes from Limnoperna fortunei, assembly GCA_944474755.1. Classification (NCBI taxonomy): domain Eukaryota; kingdom Metazoa; phylum Mollusca; class Bivalvia; order Mytilida; family Modiolidae; genus Limnoperna; species Limnoperna fortunei. The sequence continues at coordinate 37,458,659 of OX104114.1, read as the reverse complement.
ATAAACGTTTTCTTTTGATTTGTTAATTTATGTGGGATTCAAACATTTTTGATAATTAAAAGGTCAGTCGAGATGGTCAGTAAATTGATGTTGTTAGATCTTCACATTGATAATACTAAAACGCGGGAGCAACTGAAAGATTTAATTGGATTGCATCTATGTAGCAAAACGTAAAGTAAATGTTCCGGTATAATGTCTTATCTGTATTCTCATATAGGTTTTCGAGAAACTCTGCTTAATACGTTTACAAAAACAAGTTGGCAAGAAAAAGATCACGATTTGTAAACATTGAATTATTAAAAATGCTGAAAAATCCGTCCTCTAAACATGACATATATCTTGTAAGTTAACAAATTTAAAATTTGTCAAAGATTGTATTCAGTGACTGTTTTCTTAGATTTTGCATCACTGATGACAAATTATGTTCCGTACTGACTAATAACCAGGGAAATGTATTGCCTCTTTTTTCTTTTTTACTAGATTTTAATGCCTGGTTAAACGCTGCATTTTTTAGAGTTGATAGAATAGAAGTGGCAAAATCGAAGTTTTTAATGTTGGTAGATTGAAAAAAATATGATGACCTTAAGATGTCAACGAAAATCCTACAAAGATGGTTTGCATCAATGCTCCACTAATAGAGCTACCTATCAAATCAAAGGTACTCTTATAAGAATGTTGACAGGTTACAAAAAGGAAAGCCTGACCATTTACTGTTGAAGGTAGCCTATTTGAAGAGAGCCACGCTCATTGAACGATAACCCCGTGTGGGACCCGGGGCACAGGAGAATAGGCCCACGGCTTCCTCAGCCTGCAGTAAGTCTGCTAACAGAGGCAACACTTGCCGTGTGTTGCGACCCGTGTCGATTACAGGACGGGATTTCAGTAGGCCGGGTAAACGGTCCCGATAACTTACTGAACCCTTACTTTTTCCAGACGGGAAATCGAGTTAGCCCTGACTTCGATGAATCGGCATGTCACGTCTTGCCCTTTGTGAATCCTTCTCATTTAAGCTACTCTATTACATTTTTTCCTTCAAACTGTTCCATGAAATGTATGTACCATTTGATAGACAGCTCCCTTACAGGATTTGCAAAGAAGGCGGTGGCTGAAGGGCAAAGCTTCCTCAGCTTTATAGAGGCGACATTTTTGCCGTGTGTTGCAACCCGTGTCGGTGGAGGAAGGGATCCTGGTGGTTGAGAGATCACTCTCTGCTGCATCCATTAGTGCGGGTCAGCGGGTTTGATTTTCAATACACCACTTTGGCCCTGACTTCAACTAGACGGGAGACCGGATGGACCCGGTTCGGTCAATCGGCTGGTCACGCCGAGCCCTTAACAAGCTTGTCGTCATTTCTCTTGTCACTTGATCATATCCTGTGAATTTCAGTTCCAAAGTTGTTGTTACAAGCTGTTAAGAAGGCGGTGGCTCATGGGTCAATCGAGTGGAATGAGTTTCGAACGGTTGTTTCGCCAGTTAATTCTGGCACGAAGCTTGCGTTCGTGAAGAAATTCATCTATTTGAGTATACCACCCTTGGAACACCTGATGCTTTCTGCTGGTGATCCGCAGAGACAAGCATCGCCCCTGTTGGCACTCCGTGGCGGGTGGGTGACAAGGGTGGTGAACCGCATTCTTACAACATGGCTTCTAAAACTAATGGTATAACAAGTTCAAAAAAAAGAAAAAATGAATTCGCTCTAGAAGAAATGGTTGACGATGAGCAGTGGTCAAGATTTATTGTTCTAACCAGTACTGAACAAAATAAACCTTTATCCAAAATTTCTCCTTTTGTAATTGAAAAAACTATAAAGGGTTGTGCAGGAGATGTAAAAAATGTTACAAAATTGAAATCAGGCTCTTTGTTAATTGAATGTTCAAAGAAACAGCAATCCTTCAATTTGTTAAAATTAAACAAAATTCTTGATTTAAACATCTCTTCTTCTCCTCATAGAACGTTAAATTCCAGTCAAGGTATTATTCGTTACAGAGACCAAGATCTCTCTGAACTTACAGATGACGAAATTTGTGAAGAACTTAAACCTCAGGGTATAACTAAAGTCAAAAGATTCGTAGCCAACAGAGAAGGTGTTCAGGTCAAACTGAATACCTTCCTCCTACACTTTAATACTCCATCTGTCCCTTCATCAATAAAAATCGGTCTCTACAATGTTAAAGTCAGCGCATACATCTCCAACCCTGTGCGCTGCTTTAAGTGTCAAAAGTTCGGCCATGGGAAGGGACAGTGCAGAGGTCACTTGATCTGTTTTAAGTGCGCCGAAGAAGGACATGAGGGCTTTACCTGCACTAAAACTCCAAAGTGTGCCAATTGTGGTGAAGCCCACATGTCCTCAACCAAGGATTGTCATCATTTTAAAAAGGAAAAAGAGATACAAAAGTTAAAAACTGAAAAAAACATCCCTTACCCTGAGGCTCGTCGTCTGTATAATTCAACGAATAATCCTTCGTCTCCTGCATCAACATCATACGCCAGTGTTGCCAAACGCGTTCTCACTTCAGTTGAAACGCAGACAATCATCACCTGGCCTATTGACAAACAGGAACCTTCAAAATTAACAGTTACAACAACAGACAAAATCATTAAATCTTCACGAAAATCGTCATCTTCTCAAACCGCTACGTCTACAGCACCCTCTCAAACTGCTACGTCTTCAGCACCCTCTCAATCCTCAACCACTTCTTCAAGCAGCCCAAAAAAAAATTCAAAAAATACCAACTCCAATTTAAATTCTAACTCAAATAAAAACTCAAATCAAAAAGGAGATCGCACTCCAAAACTGCTGCGGGATCCCATTAAGGTCCACAACAGGTTTGGAAGTCTAGATCATCTAGACACTACTATCTGGGGCGATCCCATGGATACACTACCCCCAGATACTGGATCTAAAAGTAGATCCCCCAGCAGAAACCGGCGGAATAGCCCCAAAAAAACTGTCAACTATTCCCCTATTCGCAGACCATAATGGGTACTATAATACAATGGAATTGTCGAGGTCTTAAGATTAATTTTCTTGAAATTACATTATTGGTTCAAGCCTTTCTTCCTGTTGCATTTTGCCTCCAAGAATCCCACCTAAAACGAAGTGATAACATATCTTTAAAAAACTACTCTATATACAGCACATATGTAGACGAGAATGATAGAGCTGCTGGCGGCTCTACCATTCTTGTAAAAGATCAAGTTCTACATAGCCCTGTAGATCTCAACACTGATCTTCAGGCGGTTGCTGTTAGAATATCTTTAGACAAAACAATTACTTTATGCTCTGTGTATATCCCTCCGAATTCTTCATTAAATTTAAACCAGTTGAAACATCTTACTGATCAGCTTCCAGCCCCTTATATATTACTTGGTGACTTCAACGGACACAACCCTTTATGGGGCAGTAATACAATAAACGATAAAGGTAAAATTATTGAAGGCTTAATGAATCAGGAAGACCTCTGTATTTTTAATGATGGAACCAATACCTATTTACATCCTGGGAATGGATCATATTCGGCTATTGATCTTACAATAGCAGATCCTTCTCTGTTGCCCGATTTCTCATGGAAAGTCCATGACGATCTCTGTGGCAGTGATCATTTTCCCATTATATTGGAATCTTTGCACTCTTCCAACACAGAACGAGCCGCTCGGTACAAATTTAACAAAGCCAATTGGCCTCTATTTGAACAACTCTGTATAGAGCGACTTAACTCCGACACTTTTGAAGCTATTTCTGATCCCATTTTAAAATTCAATGAAACACTTATTTCAATTGCTGATGAAACAATTCCTAAGACCTCGACAAATCCAAAACATCCTAGTAAACCCTGGTTCGATGACAGCTGTGAGGACGCTATTAAAGACCGGAAAAAGGCCGAACGACGCTTTAATAAACACCCAACTCAAAATAATCTTAACCAATTCCGAATTTTTCGAGCGAAAGCTCGCAGGGTAACGAAACAAAGACGACGTACCTCTTGGCGTAACTTTGTTTCTAAACTAAATAACCATACCCCTATGAATAAAATTTGGAACACGATCCGTAAAATTAAAGGTAAAAACAGTAAAGCAAATGTCCATCATTTAAAGGATGGACAAGATTTGTTAACATCAGAGTCAGACATATCAAATAAATTAGCCGAAACATTTGCAACACACTCCTCTGCTGAAAATTATCATCCCAATTTTCAGCGGATCAAAATTCAAAAAGAAAAATCAAAACTTACTTTCCAGTCAAAAAATCTAGAAGATTACAATACACCTTTTTCTTTGGAAGAGCTAAAAACTTCATTGAACAAATCTCACGATACAGCATGTGGTCCAGATGACATCCATTATCAACTTCTCAAACATCTGCCACAATCTTCTCTCCAATGTCTTCTCAATCTTCTTAACAACATTTGGGAAACGGGTGACTTACCATCTATTTGGAAAATGGCCACTGTTGTGCCTATTCCAAAACCAGGAAAAGATCACTCGGAAGCGTCCAACTATCGGCCTATAGCACTCACAAGCTGTCTTTGTAAAACCATGGAAAGGATGATCAATGATCGCCTTGTCTGGTTTTTAGAATCTAACAATCTAATATCAAATATCCAATGTGGATTCAGGCAAGGGCGAAGTACCCTAGATCATCTTGTACGTTTCGAAACGTATATTCGAAACGCTTTTGCCAAGAATGAACATGTTGTGTCTATCTTTTTCGATTTAGAAAAAGCATATGACACAACATGGAAATATGGTATTTTAAAAGATCTTTTTGATATGGGGTTGAAAGGTAGACTTCCTACCTTTATTTCAAACTTTTTATCTGACAGAGAATTTAAAGTTAGGGTCAATTCTACTTTATCTAACCCCTTTGAACAGGAAATGGGTGTTCCTCAGGGGAGTATCCTTTCTGTCACTTTATTCAGTATCAAAATTAATAGCCTTGCTCAAGTTTTAAAAGATAATATTGATGGTTCTCTATATGTTGACGACTTCCTCATATGTTACCGAGGAAAAAACATGAATAATATTGAACGTCAACTGCAGTTATGTTTAAATAGAATAGAGAAATGGGCAATGGAGAATGGTTTTAAATTCTCCACTGCAAAAACCGTTGGGATGCATTTTTGTAATAAACGAAAGATGCATCCGGATCCCGAATTAAAATTACATAATAATCCTATCAAAATTGTAAAAGAAACTACTTTTTTCCTGGTCTCATATTTGATTCAAGGCTAACCTTTCTACCCCATATCAAAATGTTAAAAAATAAATGCCTTAAAGCATTAGATATTTTAAAAGTCGTATCCAGCACCGACTGGGGTGCTGAGTGCGATGTTTTACTGAATCTTTATAGATCGCTGGTTCGATCGAAATTGGATTACGGTTGCTTTATTTATGGTTCTGCTCGCAAGTCATATGTCAAAATCCTTGATACTATACACCATCAGGGATTGCGACTATGTCTTGGAGCTTTTAGAACCACACCTGTAAATAGTTTGTATGTAGAAGCAAACGAGCCTTCTTTGTATCAAAGAAGAATTAAGCTCGCTTTGCAATATGCAACCAAATTGAAGGCGTATCCTGGCAACCCGGCACACGACTGTGTTTTCAAACCTCTTTACGAAAATATTTTTGAAAAACATCCAAATAAAATTCAACCTTTTGGTATCAGAATAAAACCTCATTTGAAGAACTCTGGTATAAATTTAGATGAAATTGCTGCTATTGAAATTCCACATAACCCACCATGGTTAAATCCAAAACCGGTATTTATTTTTGATCTTAGAAACCATAAAAAGTCTGACACAAATCCTTTAATTATTCAACAACACTTTGCAGAAATAAAATCTCACTATCCTGGCCATTCTGCAATTTATACAGATGGATCTAAGGACGGCGATAAAGTTGCATCGGCCGCTGTCTTTGGAGAGCGTGTTGAAACTCGCCGTCTTCCTTCCGTTTCTTCTGTATTTAGTGCAGAAGCACAAGCTATCCTTCTTGCACTAAAAATTATTGCTTCGTCAGATGAGAGTAAATTTATTATCTGCTCCGATTCTTTGTCATGTCTTCAGGCAATTGAAAATTGTAAAATAAAGAATGCATTTATTTTAAAAATCATCCAAATTTACAAATCCTTGAAAACATTGGGTAAAGAGGTTGTATTTTTCTGGATTCCCAGCCATGTGGGGATCCATGGAAACACAGTCGTGGACAGGGAGGCTAAGGCTGCCTTAGAAAATGATATTATTAACTGTAAAATTCCTTTTACTGATTTTAAATTATATATTTTTAAATACATTTCTAATCTATGGCAGCGTGGTTGGGATCTCGAAGTTCATAATAAACTGCATGAGATCCAACCACTTCTGCACATGCATAATTTGAAATCTTGTAGAGGTCGTAGGGACCAAGTGGTTTTAACCAGGTGTCGTCTTGGGCATACCAGGACAACACATAGTTATATTTTAAACAATGAACCAAGACCCGAGTGTGTGCCATGCAACTGTCCATATACCATCAAGCATGTCTTGATGGACTGTGTTGACGTGGCACACATTCGGGAACGTTTTTATTCTGTTAATTCTTATAAGACTTTATTTACAGCTGTCGCTGGCGACACAATTTTACAGTTTTTAAAGGAAATTAACTTGTACAGAAAAATTTAATTGGATTTTAAATTGTGATATTAAATACTTTTTAGTGTTTTAGTTTTCTTTTTATCTGTATATATGCTCATATTATTATATTAGACCACGTTTTATAAAGGATGGATATTCTTTAAATAATTAAAATTCTTATTTTCACGTCCTGAATATAGCTGAAATATTGCTTGCTGGACGTAAAACATCAAACAATCAATCAATCAATCATTGAACGATAAAGAATCCTTTTGGAATTATTATAAAGAATAGACATATTGTAGTCGTTTAAAAGGCTAGGTCATTGTCCTTTCTTTATACCTTTCCATTAGCAGTCAAAATTGTGTTTTTGTTAGTCGATACCTTTTATCCTTTAATTATTATTTTTAAACGTGTTCTCGTCCTGAATATCGCTGGCATTATGCAAACAAATCAATAACGCAACAATACATTAATAGAAAAAAACTCTAATACAGTATGTTTGAAGACATGTTTTAGTCGCTTTCAGTAGTTAAGAACGCTTTTTGATAGAGCACCACCTGACATTTCTTTTGACTAACTCTTTTAAAAGGTGAGTTTTAGCATCCAGTACACGGACGGGAAATCTAGTCCTCTTGGGAGACAATAAGAAGCCAAGGTGATTTTCAAGATTTTTTTCTTTTTAAAGCGTAGTGGGTGTGTAATTCGTATATTTTATGATCTATGTACTGCTGCCCGCATATCACGATTATGTTATTAGTCCTTATTTACACGGAAGAATCCAGAAAATTTAATTTAATTTTTTTATTTAATTGTTTGTTAAAATATTTCTATAATTGAAACCTCCACATGATTTGACCACAGAAAATAGCGTTTGATTCTTTACTTTATAGTGTTTACCATCCAATTGTGTGAAAAATGTCAATTTTTAAAAAAAATATTTACCTTTTTATTCAATCCTTATTACTAGGCATAGTTTGTACTAATGATGAGTGCTTATCGTTAAAACCCATGACAAATTAAAGTAAAAAAATGTGCCTATTTATATATTAAATTACATGTACGTATCCACCTCTTTTTGAAATTACATACATTACGTTCATGACGTTTGAAGAATTATAAGCTTAATATAATAGCTATTTTAGTGTTTGCTAGGTTGACCTATTTGAAATTTTACCTTTCTTTATTGTATAGATACAAAATGTATACCAAAATACAGCTTTTATCTTTACATATTAGTTTGATTGATATTAAACCAAATATCTGTGCTCATTTTATATACTTGAATTACATATATGACGTTGGACAGTAGATGACCATCGATTTGTAAGCAAGCCGATTTTGTGTTATTGACCTTCTTAATAAATGGTGTGAGCTGATGATGTTATGGAGTTGAATATAGAATAAAAGAGAAAATTATAAAACTTTGTGGTCAAAAGTTTATTTTATCTATTATACATCCTCATCCAATAAGACAGATAAAATCACATGTTACATAGGTTTATAATGTAACAGATTAAAAAATGAGTGTCTTATATCTGCAATTATACACAAATGTAGCTGTCTTCTTTTACATGTGTATCATCTGCAGACCACTTATAAATACCTTTTTTTATCAAAAACGGTATTATATACAGTACAAAATATAGCTGTTTTAATGTTTGCTATGTTGACTTACATGTATTTGAAATATTACCTTCATTTAATCATAGATACAAAATGTATACCAATATTCAGCTTTTATCTTTACATACATGTAGTAGTTTGCATTGATTGATATAAAACCAAATGTTCTTGTTACATATTTAAATTGCCTATCTGATGTCGGACAGTGAAGGAGCAGAGATTTGTAAGCCGATTTTGTTTAATTGATCTCCTGGTCAATATAAGATACATAGCTTTAATAAATGGTGTTAGCAGATGGTGTTAAGAAGTTCAATAGAAATTGAGGAAACAGTTATGACACTTTCGGATCAAACTTTTATAGTACCTTATATTACCTGCAGGGTTGTTATCGAAAAAGATTATGCAATATTTAAGAAAAATGTTAGGAATTTCATTAAAATACACCTGATAACCGCTTGATGTACAGCAACGGTTCAATTAATCAGATTTTTCAAACGTATAAAAAAAGATACAAATAATTGCTGGATCATTTGTTATAGACCCATTTATAATATTTTTATTATTCTCCAGTGACGTCATAGGCATGCAGAGTGCAATTTCAGAATAGATTTGCCCGCAAGTTATAAACGTGAGGTATTACATTTTTTCAACCGGTCAAAATCCGCTTTACGTATAAAAATATATTACAAAACTTATTTTTTACAAATAATTTCTTTTCTTAGCTGATGTTTCAAACATCATATTTATTTCAATTAGTAAAGGGGCTTCTTGGCAAGTTAGTAGTCTTATTAGTTACTTCGGACAATGTTTTATGGTTTGCAACTGTAATTAGAGACTATTGCCAGTTCTCCTTCCTATAATATGGTATTCCCTCTAGGTATGTCTGTCTTACCTAATCACCACAATCTGAATATTCGGATAGTGTTGATGAAATTTGTGCAAACATGGGGTGAAAAAAATAAATTAATTGAACTGGTTGAAATATTGTTTCACCAAAATCATGTTATTTTCTCTTTTGCAGAAAAAGGCTGACACAAAATAAATTATTTGAATTGATCAAAATATTGTTTCACCAAAATCATAATGTCATTTTTAGTGTAACTTAATTAGAGTGATAAAATGGATCAAAATGTTATTTCAATTCAGCACATTTGTGTCTACAATTTTTTATCGTTTCTCTGGTACATTTGTACATCTCGTGGTGTGTACTTTTGTTAAGGTTTATGCATGCTCAATTTTTCGTCAAAAATACAAAATTTATTTAAACCTAAATGAATTTTAACTGATATCATTTTTAATGTTTGTTACATGTTAAACCGGTTATGCATGTCCGAAAACACAATTGAGTTGATCATGTCAACAACATGTGCAAAAGCCATGCATAATATTATGTTTTTATAGGTTTGAATTTTCTCTTTTTGAAGAAAATACGGTAACCTCCACCTCCCAAGGTCAGACAGTAAGTCTGTACAGGCATTTTAAGCGAAGCATTACCACGTAGAAGTTATAGATGAAATTAGACTTCATTGGGGTAAATAAATTGCGCACTGTAATTGTAAATAGTTGCATTTTTAAATACTCAATAGCTGAGCAACATTGTCCATTTCGTATGACCTAACTTGGTATTTCAGCACGTGACTGATTGTTGACGTTACAATTATAAGTATGATGACGTTTACTAAACATGAATTCTTTCGCAAACAACAAGTGACGGCACTAATAATTGTGAATTGCAAATATTCGTTGACTAATTGTTAAATATTGTTTTTATTATTACTTTTCGTAATTTTAAATTTCAAATATAAGAATTGTTTTTAATTGTTTGAATACCAGCAATTCTTCACGGTTTTTGGCGTAAACCGACCCAAAGTCGTCTATATCCAATAATCTAACCAGGAATTGAAAAGAATCCTTAAATAAATTACCTGTTTAAATTTTTTAAAGTGTATTCTGCATTCGCAGACATACTCACGTGGCAAAAAAATAAAATATAGAATAATGAAAGACAAACCTTAAAAGCATTTGAAGCCTTTGCATTTTTTAATTTTAAACGAAGAAAATCGATTGTGACGTCAGGTTGAAGACGTCTGGGATTATTTTTACAAATCTTTCACCCATGTCAGTAATGTTTTTGGGTCTAGGAGTCCATACGGTTTAGAATACTAGAAGACAATATACGATCAATGACGGTATATCACAAAAATACATATTCGGTCAATATATTTGATATTATATAGTACGATTATTGCAGGTAGATTTTTTTTACATTCCGAAATTAGGTAAAACAAAGACAGTATGATTATGTTGGTGGTGGTTTGATGTGGCCGCAAAAAAAAGTGTTTACGAATGTGTTTTGTATTGATTTATCATATACATTGTGTTATAAAGATGGTGATTGTTAAATTTCATAGTAACTTTCTCATTTTCTATCCCCAATAGGCGAATGAAAGATCGTAGCTCGAAGTCTGGTGTGGCTTTTCTAGAAAAACTGAAATAGCGACAGCAACTTCAAACCATTTATGCAAAAGATTTAGACATCAGCTCATGAATCGTTCAGAAGCTCTCAAAGATAGATACTAACTAAAATCATGTGAATATGAAAACTAATTACTCTTTTAAATATGCCAGCAGTCCAAATCAACAACACACGCAACAAAACCTACTCCGCCAGTTCGTAAACAACTACCCTACTTCGTCTATTACTTTTATACCAGCTTATATATCAATGTATTTACAGAGAAATTTAAAAGGTTGCAGCTGGTAATGAGAAATAGAGCTACACAACAGAAACATTAAAACATAACACACAATGAGGAAAAGCACTCGCATACCATTAAAGGTAGAGAACAAAACTTACAAAGGATAATAACATTCCGGAAACTTCTTTAGTTACAAACTCATTGAATGAAATATACAACCTGATATCATGTGGTATAACGTATTGATGAGTTTAATAAAACATGGGTGCAGTTACTTTATTGATCATAAGGTAACGACAACATGTTACTGGAAACCATTTCTAGAATGCATATTGCCGAGACAGTTCTTAAGCGTGATATTATTGTCCGGTTTTAGAATCACTGTGATTATGATAGAGTCAGAAAAGCATTCGCAGATTAACTAGCACCAAACCCGTCTATTTGCACTTCCGCGTGAAATTTACGATAGAAGAAAAAAGTATGCCTAAGATACAAAAAGAGAATTCAATCAAACAGAACACATAACAATGATAGTTTAGTTTAAACATATATATTTGCAAATAAACAATATAAAAATTATATTCGACAACATTTTATTTATTAAGGGTGATGTTTGCTTAAGTCCAGTGAGCAGTATTTCAGCTATATTCAGGGCTAAAACAATTTAACAAAGAATATATAAGCGGAAAAGGGTGGGATATGACGTAGGGAACAAAATTATTACTGCCACTGGAAAAGTATGGAGTATTGGGTAGATGCGGGGAATGTAGCCTTTAGTAGCGGCTAGAATGAGCCTACTCGTTACAAAAGGGGTCTCTATCATGCAAGGAGCGTGGAACTCTCCAAACACGTTACCCACTACGATCCTCGGCCAGGCTTTATCTGCAAACATGGGACGCGCTGGGCTACTTTTTGGGTTTAGCACTTGGAACCTTCGAGGGTTTATTTCGTGGGGAATCAGTACAATAAAATAATCGATGATTCACTATGGTTTAACAAAAAGATGCATAATAATAGGCATAAATTTTATCGATGTAGGAATGCATTTTAAAGTTTTAAACGAACGAAAACAAGATACTGATGAAATGATCAGCAAGTGAAAGGGTATTGTTACTTGCTAACCAATAATTATAAGAGACAAATGTGCAAACGTTATTAAAAGAGAAAATAATAAACATTAACATCGGAAGAATGGGATGTAATTTAATATTAAACAGGACAGCCAATTTTTTTGTTACACGTTAAAAAAGGCATAGTATGCGATACGGACAGTTTATCTTGAGAAAAATTGTTGTGTTATACAAAAGTACAATTTGTAATAATAAAAAAATGAGCGCACGGGAATGTGGTCATTTAGTACAGATAGTTTTTGTTTTTCATAGGTTCAGTGGGAAAATGCTGTATTTAATGTTTTGGATTTGCGATTGGAATAAGAAGTCAATATTCTGTTTGCATACAATATGAGGGTAATTGGCCTGAAAAGTCTTTTTTGAAAAGAATGCATTTGATCGTAAGGGCCGTATGTGCATGTAAGTTCTATGGTGGGGGCGCTAGTTTGAATAACCAATCATTACTAATTATTTCTAGAAAAATTAACACGTGGATGAGATTTTCATATGAACTCTTGGTTTTAAATTTAGTAAATTAAATAGGTGGGTAATTATATTACTAAATATATTGGAACAGTAGCGATTCAAATTATTAATCAACTGTTAAATATCTTCCGCGTATTCTTAACATTAAATTTTAATTTTTCTTTAATAAAAGAATTAATGATTGCATCCTTCCAAACCTTAGCATGCTACGGAATTGTATAAGTAAATTTCCTTTTATTCTGGTTTTCGATAGACAAAGTACTAAAATATAAAAGTAGTCTCCTTTTATAATGAACTTCTGTTAATTGAACATCAAACGTATTAATGTTCACATGAAAAATAGACATCACCTAAGCATTTATGAGGTCCAACGTAATATGAATTTTAATTCCTTCAACTTGATTGAATTGTTAAAAATAAACTTGAAAATATTGTCTCTTATACAATCCATAGCGACATCAGTGAATACAAATATATCACCGCCCAGTTTGCAAAATTTAGAATAAAACATGTCTGTAAATAGATTCATTCCTTTAAAAAAAATGCAAATAAAACATCAATAGTTATGTTTGGCCATCCCCGTTTTTGTTTAATTCAAGACAAAAATGTGCATCTGGTAAAAAATAGTCATAAAAATAAAAAATTTAAAAAAAAACTTATATATATTGTCGACATAAAGCCGACATTTGTCATAAAACACATAAATCTTTTACAACTCGCCGACATTTTTTTCTTTAATTTTTTTTACTAAAATTGACAAGCCACGAAGTACACCAAATCGTATTTTTGTTATTCCTAATCCTAACACAGAAGATATAAAGAATTAAAACCATGTGTCTCAATAATTTATCATCGCGTTGCATAGAATTATGAGACCAACGACCAATAAACTCATTTTGTGATGTGATCTTCTTTGTATTAAGATAGATGCAATATGAACACAAATGATCAGATGTTGTCTGAAAGGGGACTATAAAAGACAGTATAGAGTTTAAACAAAACACACTCTGTATTATTACATAAAAATGCAAGGACTAGCGATAGTTTGTGTTATTTTAATTTCAGCTCAAATGATAAATGCTGACTGCTTCGCATCTCAAATAGGAAGTATAAAAACACGTAAGTTTGTATTTAATTAATGTATATTTCATTTATCACACTTATTTGTGCCGCGAGAAACGAGATAAATGTGTGTACATAACCATTAAATACAATAATTCATACTAGACAGAAAAATTCATGAAGACATACGTGCCCATATTTAATAGAAACGACCTCAGCTTTAAATATATAATTTTAATCACTGCAGACTGAAAAGGGGAAAAGACGGTGATTTTAATATGGCAAAAACATTATATACATTCTACCGATATTTTTAATACCAAACACTGAAAAGGTTTGTATATACATGTAGGTTGACTTCAAAGTAATGGAATCACTTAGTTTTGATTTCAATTGTTGATTCGCAAATATTTTTTAATTGTCTTTTTCAGTAACGGGAACGAAGCCAGTGTGTCCACATAAAATAAAAGGCAGAACTCTTAATTTTGAGATCGGATCAGACTTTACCCTAGACTGTTATCAATGTAAATGTACTAAAGAAGGATTACGATGTTGCGGGTAACGAAATAGTATTTGATAAATTAAGCAATTAATCAAAAACTAGACGCACAATAATCGACAGAAACGACTTTTATTTCTAAAAATGTACACAGCACGTCAAGACATACGAAAGTCAAACAATCTAAAATACAAATGTTAGGAACCAAATGATTTTACATGTCAGAAACTTTAAATATTAATAAATTCTTACATACCTTTTTTTTTGGGGGGGGGGGTGGGGAAACCGGGTGACTTTCCACAACTTATTTTATGTCATTTCGTGAGTGGAAGCGCAGCCGAAGATCACACGGGCTTGCCCAGACCGCATGAAGCAATCTTACTTCCGTAAACTAGTAGCTTCATAGACTATCAATTGTTTTTGACTCCATTGTCTCCTACATCCAACGCCCGACACAAAAACACGTTGTCCTGTAAAAATAAGAATGTTCTTGTTTCATGCGTTTCTATTGGATGATTTATCAAAATTGCTGCAATTAAACGTAGAAAGAGTGTTAGAAAATTGAATTTGATTAGGGGGCTAATCCAGAAAAACTGTATGGCGTGAGACCTATCTACAAATACTTGCCGTTTTCTCTAGATAACGAATATGTCAAATTAGACCCATACCAAATCTGTGTAACTATAGGTACACATGTATCTTAACGAAATAAAAACTGATATTTTTGGTCTTGGTCTCTTAGAATAAAAAGACGAGACTTTTAAATACTAATATTGTATCCATGTAATTTTACTCAATTTGCAACCTTATTAGAAGAGAATTTTGTATTTCTTTTGATCATATATATTTTCTCCGTTGGTCGCAGCTATTTATATCAAATAGTGTATTTTAAAATAATTTCAATTTGTACAAATATTATGATGAGCATTAAATTTAACTGAAATATACATTGTATGTCCTGCTCACTGGCGTGGGTACAGAATTTGAATGTGTACGTTAATATATTAATTAATTGATTGATTGATTGATTGATTGATTTGATGTTTGATTTACGTCCAGAGAGCAGTATTTCAGCTATATTCAGGTCGAGAACAAGTTAGCAAGCAATAAATCAATGCAAAAAGGATGGCCAAAAGGCAGAAATAATTTTTAATGACCTCTAAAAAGTATGGAGTAGGGGTAGTGGCAGACGATTTAACCTATTTATCGGCACTTCTAAAAAACGTGTCTTTATCGTTCAAAGAAGGTGGCTCTCTCCGAACATATTAACCATTATTGTCGTGGTCAGGATTTCCGCATTATGATCTGACAATCCCCCAACGAGATGACATCCCCTATCCGAAACTTGCGGGAGCGCTGGTCAGCTCAGTGAGTTGAGCACTGTGAACCATCAAAGTATAGTTCCAGAATACTTTATTACAAAATTTCTCGATATCTGAGCAGTGTTTAAAATTTAAAACAATTACAGTAGAAAACTAATTTCGCAATGCGTTTTCCAGGATTGGATTTTATGCTGGTGTAATGGATCCTGGACCTGGATGTAAAGTGGTTGCAGACGGGTGTAACGCATTAATTGTTAAGGACGACACAAAACAAGCACGAAAATACAGAGATTGTTACACGGGTGAATTTATTTTTCCACAAAAAGTGGTAGACCCGGTAGATTTCATGGTGTTGTAGGACTGTTGTACAATAAATTGGTTTAGCTCTTTATTCTCTTTTTGATTTTATTATCGTTGCAGAGTGTTATCTCCCTTTCCCATACAAATCAATACGTGCAAAATTATTACATCTTTACAAGTTTGTTTAAAAAAAATATTTGCTGCGTTTGTCAGGATGCTTTGTATAGTATTCTTGATTTTTAAATCACATCCTTATGCGTCAAACACAATACATATAAATGTTATAACAGGTTTTGACCAGTTTTGCGTTGTCATGGATGGATATAGAGATACAGCCGGTATAAACTACACGTTAGGAAGCCCTTGTTGTTATTTATTCCGACGCTGTCGGTATATTTTCGAATTGTGGCCTTTGAACTAAAAGACGCTTACCCATGGTAACGTACTGTTATTGAAGACAAGCTTGCATTCTGATTGGACAAAAATAGTAAATAAATTCTGCGTTCGAACAATCTACTATAGTATACTCTGAAAGGCATCCCTATTTGCATATCCCAACTATTATTCCGGCAGACTGATGTTTGTAAACAATTGGTAGTCGTACTTAGACTTTAGAGAATTTTTTTATGCCAAAAGAATGCTATTCAGAACTGATAAACAATAATTACATGATAAAACAACACGTCTTGTAATTTTTGTGCATTTCGTCTGGGGTAGGATTAGATTTGCCTTGTTTGACTATCGTATCTGTATTTGACACAATCCTCACGCCGGCGATGTATATTCACACCATATTTTCTTCATTTGACCGCCCGACACACGCACTCTCTCTCTCTATCGTGAAATTATTGTCATACAAATGATCCTACCAAAGGTAAGTAGGTCACTGGTAATTGTCAGACCGCCAGTTGACTTGTATGAGACACAATGGTTCGATAACACGTTATATTTACTATACACACACAACACATAGAATTAAGAGTAAAATTTACTGATTGATTCGTTGCAATTATTTATTAGGACCTCAATTACCAATACGGTTGATCTCCCCCTCCCATTTTGGGGATGACATACACATTACCGATTTCAATTCACATTTAACACATTTTATGTTCATGTTTATACAATTCAAATTAAAATATTTTACTTAGAAGTTCCAATTTTAAAATATAGTTAAATTAATAAAATAGCAAACTGCGTAATTAATACATGTGAATGAATATTACTTGATGCATGTAAGTACATATTTGCTTATGAAATTTATTTAAAAAATATGTGCTGTTTTGAAGTTTTAAAATGTTAAGTAACTTGTTTCCGAGTTAATATATACGATGCATCACAAGAAAAAACTTACAACTCCGACATATACATAGAAAGGTTTGTAAGTTTTTTATTTACCATTGTGGACTTCAACTTCTGAAATAGCTTTTCACTGGGGATATTTAAATATGTTTATTGTTAGCTCTATGATATTTAAAGCCATTAATGCCTATCTTCTTTCTTTCCCTTTTCGTCATTCACGTGCAGACAGGAGATGGAGCTCAAATTGCAAAGTCTCTTTTTGATAATACCCTATTGTTTAATAACATTTTTTTAAATCCATGAATGTAAGAACTTTCTTATATTTTGGCCTTATTTTGATTGGATAAAGTTCGCAACACGTTAATTATTTACCTCCCCCACACATATCAATGAATAAAAACTTTAATGTTTCTTGTCTCTTTCTTTCGTTTGGTAATTTTTTCTTAGTTTTTTTCTTATTGTTGTTTGTTCAGTTTCCGTTCTAACTGACATACATCTCCAGGAGTTAATTGCTTCGAATATCTTTTTTAAAGACGGTACTTGTTTCAGTTAGTATAAATTGAAATGGAACTTGAAAACATTCGCAGATGATGTATGTCTATGACAGACAGACTGGCGAAATCAATTTGTTAAGTAAAATATATTACTAAACAGAGCTTCGCAGATTTACAAGTAATCAATCTTTAAAAAATTATAAAAAATTAATCTCAAAACACGTTGAAGCTGACATTCCAGGGAAGATGACGTCAAGTTTGGGGTACTCGTCATCAGGTGTTTATATTGTATTAACTGTCAATAGAGGTATTCCAGTGCACGTTGGAGCTGACATTTCGTCCAATGGGAAGATCGTGCCACCATTGGGATACGTTTCATTAGTTGCATAAATGCCCACAGCTATATTATTAAGAGAGTTATAACAGAACTAGTCTGAGCTGACAGTGCGTTCTCCTGGAATGATTATGTCACCATTGGGGTACTCTTCGTCTGATAAACACATCAGCATGACTTAGACTAAGAATTAAGGTATTATAGTATTAGTCTAAGCAATACTTGTGTCCACCAGTTAAAGATCATGTTGTTGTTAGGATACTTTGCATCTGGTACAAACATCAGCCTGACTTAGAATTGAGGTATGAAGTTACAATATATTTTGAATAAAAAAAACTGACACCTGGTTTGAGTAATATTCTTTAAAGGGAACGAAATGTATCGTTAATGCAGTTTATTTTTCGTAAACAATATTAACAAGAAAAGATATTGGTTAAACCCATATCCAGAGATGTTCGATTTATATGTTATAGGTGTGTCCGATGTGGTTTTTTTTTCAATTTGTTTTATTTAAAATTTCGTCATATGCTGTAAAGGGTTGCAAATGTAGACGATTGTGAAAGGCAAGAAATAATCATCTTGATTATAATATCTCGACTTTGAGAAGAGTTCTTTAATAAAAAAAAACAAAGTTATGGAAACACAAATGTTTACCAATTAAAATACATTGATCATAGTCACGGGGTTCTGTGGGGGAAATGTGAATGTAAGATCGGCAGTTATCGCGTCCTCGGAAAATCAAAGAAAACATACCGACAAGTTACAATTTCTATTGATTTAATTTTACTGTAATTAAAATTGTTTAAAAAAGATTTGCAATAAAATAAATTTCAAACGTCAAACTAGCATTCATGTGCATAAACATTGCTAAGAACTTTATAAAAATTTCAGAATTTAAAAAAATCAATTAGAAGAAGAGTCTAATTTTGCAAAACAATTTATGAGATTATTAACTTCTATGATGTTGATGACCTTTATTCGAACGTAACTTAATTTTTTTTCTTTTGTATTATTATATATATAACTTGCTTCGTTAAAATAACTTAACATCAAAATTTTTAAATCTTGAATTAAATAAAAATCTATATCTTTTGTGCTTCTTTTTATTATTGAAAAATTTCTTTTCCCTACTAGTTTCTACGACATTTTTCACTGATGCAGACATCAATTTTTTTAAATAACATGCTTATTTGAAAATCTAATTTTTATATAAAAATAATAATCTAAATTTGCATTTTAGCGGCTTATTATGAGTGTCTAATTGGTCTTTCTTTATTACCTTTCATCAAAGTTCAGTGTCAGGTAATAAATAAACAAGGCACATCTAATATACAATTACATCACAGAAATATCTCTGCCCCCCCCCCCTTTTAAACCATCACTACCACACAGGAATCGTTCACGATAGTTTGGGATTTCAAAACCGTCAATAAACAAAACCCGGGGAAAATAAATTTAATGTTCAAGATTGACTAATTTTCTACGTAAAGGTTCCATTTTCTACCTTATAAATTATGAAATAATCCAGAAATAAGATCAAAGCTTTCTGGATGAGTGGTCACAAGCGCGTTAAACAAAATTTTAAAATGCACTTTTATTATCAAATTATCTAAGTAACTTATAAAAGAAACGGAAAAAAATACATTTTATCATGTTAAAGTAAGAATGCTTAAACAAATTACGAAGCTTGCCATATAAATCATGATATAATCTAAGAAATACAATTGAAGCGATGAAATACATTACGTAATATAACATTACACAATTTTAAAATGCCTTATTCGTATCAAATAAAATAACTAATTAATAAATGAAACGCAAGTATATACATTTTATTATGTCAAGAATAGAATGCTTTAATAAAAATACTAGGCTTACCCTATAGATAGTAAAATAATCCAAAAATAAAAATTGAAGCGATCTAGTAGTTAGACACTGGTATAGCGCGCGTTAATATGCAATTTTGTACATCTTTACTTCTTCTTATTGGATCGGGATAACAAAATGTATTTTAAAGCTTGAAGGAATAAACAAATACGAAAAACTGTAAATGAAATATTTTCTTTAATATTAAATTAGCCATTTTATTACTTACAACGTGAACTATATTGTAGAGTATGGTTTTTCACCTAACTACTCAATCGTACCCGAAAACAATTATATATCATTAAAAGATAATGAGAAGAGATCGAACATATGAATAGCGAACTATATATTGTAAATATGAGTTATATAATCTAACAAACAGTGATCGCAAAAACACTGACTAATGTGCAACCAACAACGAAAAATGTTAGTTGTAACATACCGACAACAAACAATGTTAGTTGTAACATACCGACAACAAAAAATGTTAGTTGTAACATACAGACACACAAAAAAGTTAGTTGTAACGTTGCTTGCACATTATATCCATAAACTATAATTATGACCTAAACATATGATCACTTCGATTATTAACATGAACATGTATTCAAATAAATAATACATAGTAAGCCTACTAATTACAAAACAAAATCAGAGCTATGATTATCACAATGATTAATAAACGCGACGTGAAGTGTTGTAACGTGTATAAATGTATTGCATTGAATGCATATACACAATTTTATTATGGTAGATAGCGTTGACTATCCAATGGATAGCTTGCTACGTTCGTACAATCTTTGATCAGAGTTTATAATCATCTATTACTTTTTATAATTATCCCATGAAACATGAAGAAAGGACCAAACTTTATTTGTTTTCCGGGGAAAAGCAGACGGAGGTGTTCATATGCATTATGCAGGTTTTGTTGAAACTCTGTTCGAGCTAAATATCTCAGGCAAAATCAGTTGAAAACATATTGCTAAAACAAGTTATAATTTAAAGATCAACACGTTTTTAATGGGTTTTTAACTTTCGGTTTGGTATATTTTTATCATGTTTGGTGGTATAAGCCTATATGTGTTAGATGAAAAAATCAGTACAACTAAACACAAGCTAAGGGAATCTCCCTTCGTTTAGAAAAACAATGTGCACCGATGACCGTATTGTGAGGGAATAATTATATACAAAGCATAAGAACATTTTGTAATTAATTTCTATTCGATGTACTATTATTTTTGTTGATATCAATAAAACCAAGTCCCCGAAGAAACAAGACATTATTTAAAAGCGGCGAATAACAAAAACTTTCTAGTTGTGAATCATTTCTTCTCTTTTTTTTACATAATATTCCAACAGTTTGACCGGTTTGGAAAATATTTTCTTGTAACTAGTGAACCTGTGGTTTTCATTTATTGATTGGTTGACAATAATAACGTCATACACAAAAAACCAAACAACCTCCTTTTACAGCCTATTCAAGTCAAGTCGTAAAATTGGGTAGGTAGAATTTTGACTTTATTTCAAAAACTTACTGCTGTTGAAAATTACAGAAACAAAATCTTAAATAAATACACTTGGATTATCGGATTTATCCAATCTCGATAAGTAAATTATGCAATTATGCAAAATACTATAATTTAACTATCTCAATCTACTCTACCAATGAAAGATGCTATATTTCCAAAAATTACAACATATGTTGTGTGACCATGTTTACCGTATCATTGAGATTTATTCGATGTGAATGAGTATAATGTAAAATAGTTTTTTGTTGAGTAAGCTGTAGGAATTCCTAAATCTTAAATTTCAAATCGTGCCTGTAAAAATTGCATAATGATATAATAAGGTTATGCCCCTAACATAATTTATAGATTATTTACATCGGTTTAAGATTTCACAATTTATAATGCAAAAAGCATTATATTTTACCACTAAATCTGTTGTTTACAATAATTTTAAATGAACCCTTATTCTGGCTGTGGGTAAAGATTTGCTGTTTAATATTAAGATAAGTCTGTTTTTGAGTTTTATGCCACTTCAGTAGGTTTTCAGCTATATCATAGCGAGGGTTTTAATTGTGAGAGAATGTCGGATTATATCCGTTTATATCAAATTTAGAACATATAAGATAATAGTACTTACAAACAAAATAGTCCTGTTTATCTTAGTGTATATTAAAAACTACTAACTAGATTTTAATGAATGAAGGTTATTCTGAAAGGTTAATATATTGGAGAATTTTTGAGTCCTAACTTACTCTATTCTAATGGTGTTTAGTATGTTTTATGTCACATTCACTACATGACCTGAATACCAAGATTTTCTGAAAAGAAAGTGCTATGTTTAGAGTGTGGTTTTCCCCGGAAGCTTGTTTTCTCTTGGAAGGTTTTAAAGAGGTCATGAAATTTTGAGAGAACATATTCCTGTCACGTACGATTCTGGATATATATGATGTCGGTCAAGTTAAACTTAAGGTAAAAGAGCTGCGCTAATTACAAAAATAACAAATTTAGTAGAAAATCTTAAAGAATTGGATTAGTGTTTTCTCCCCTATTAGGAAATCTCGGAATCTTTGCCAGTTTATGTTTAAGCAAATCTTGTCCTAACTCGGACACGAACACGAACATCCGTGTTGACACTATGATTTACTTTTTGGCGACTAAGTTTATTTAGTGTTTACCGAGTTAACCAATACTTAATAATTTCTACATGAAATAAAATACTTTACTCAAGGATACTTGTACAGATGCAATGGATTAGTTTTATTTGATTCAAAGGTGCAAACGCCGGCTCTTGTGTTACACACGGGGAATCTGTCGCAAGTCTCAATTCCGTTTACAGGGGTAACCATACTAACAATCGATACAACGTCTAGCTGACGCATTCGTCGTAAATATTTTGTATCCGGCAGCAATCGGTTGATGCTGAGGTGTTTGGCAGTTTCATCCGATGCTTACCATAATTCTTGTCGTGACTAAAATGAAATGAATAAATATAATACTAACGATGAAAAAACATGTACAAAGTTAAATACCACGACATGGAGGCGATAAACAACTAAGGTAAATGAGTTATTCCCCTTTTCATTTGTAAAATTTATGTCTTTTTATACAAAGTTTAGGGAAAATCATCATATTAACTATGGTTACAATATAATTAAAAATTTTTGTCTAAATAAACACGAAAACTAATTTGTTTTTTCTTTACGATTTACACATTATGTATTCAGAAAGTCATCTGTAATTAAAATTACTGTATAATATTCTAATGGTTTCGTTACCCTGAAGTGACGAAATAGAATCGGCCTGGGTGTTATAGTCTTATAAACTGTTCCGATATCTCAGATTAGGTGAAGCCGATTTATTTGTTTGTAACTACTGTCACTTTCCGTCGGAAGTAAGTGAAAGCGATCACAAACAATTTGGTTGCCTTGACGTTCAAAGTGTTTCGATAAATAACACCAATGTAAAGTTAATGATTTATTTAGAAATATCACATATTACGAACTGAATTCATAATTACAGTATAAATGCATCAGTATTTGCAATATAATTGTTAGACACAAGCAAGTGAGGATAACTCTTGTCAGTATAGCATGAAAAACATAGTTTTTACATAAAGTATAAGTTTACGGACATCTCAATCAATTACCCACTCAAATCAAAATAATCGTTGACAAAAATATGGAATTAATTTGTAGTTCACTTAATAAAACATTATTCTTTTTCATAACTCGTCAGGACTCAATATATCGGTATCCCGCTAGTCTCTCTCTTTTTGAGGTAATTATATAGTTGTATGAAAGTCCCAAAGAGTCGTAAAAATATTATTTGATATGACTCTTACGAAATGTATATGATTACTAATAAATTAAACGAAGTCCAATTTTTATCTTAAAAATAAGATTCTAACCTTGGATGTATTTCCAATAGAAGACTCCGAGAGTTTCCAAGCGAGCTTTGTGGCTTTTGACTGTCTTTTGCCTGGCCGATCACGACTGACGCAAGCCAACAAAACGTCGCAGTTTATAGAGCAAAAGACTCCGAAAAGCTCTATGACGTCAAAAGACTGAAGATTCTAAAACAAATGACGTTACATGCGCGGAAACTAAGTTCCATATCGGAACACAGGAGGTACTATATAAAAACAATATGGCGTCATTAAAAAATGAACGACCAGTCGTTATAAACATGACCAGTCTATCCAAACTACTAAAGGAAATAAGTTACAGAGTTAAAATTTGAAATAAAAAGGACACTTTGATTATATGAAATATAAATACAGTAAATGGATTAAAATTCGTATACAAAGTAAGTAACATGAGACTCAAATAACAGTTACAGTTAACATGTTATATTTAGGCTACAGAGAAAATTATACCAGTGTGCTTGTCATGTAATTTTTGAAAAACATTAACTTCAATTTTGAAACCAATTAAAACAAATTTAGTGAAATAAACAACATTTGCCCCTTTCTAAAAATGTTGTCCATCCTCGGACAAATACAAAACGCATACTTTCATGATACTCAAACACTCTAATCAAACATTTCTTACATGCAAGTACATGTATAATATTAATTACAAATATTCAACAAAACAAATAACAATAATATATAAACAGCAAGAATAATACTACTTTAAGATTCATTACGTATATCAAATTCCTGATACTATTTCTATAAAACTTAACAAATTCAATACCACCCCCACAAATTCATTGAGGTTTAATTCATAAAACATCTTCATTCAATTTCAGTACAATTAAAATACCAATATACCAATGTCAAATTTGATTAAAGTCTAGCTATAAAATGAAACTTCCATTCTATCTTCCTCAGGTTCAGAATCAGAGTCAGACGAATTACTTGAACTACTGGACGAACTAGAACTAGAACTGTCTGTCTTAGAGCATAAAGTTACAATCCTTCGATCCGTCTGAGTATACGTACTAGTACGAAGGTTTGCATCAGTCTGAGTTTCAGCACTTTCTTAAAACTGCACTTTCGGATCCGGAATCCAGACGGCAGAAAGATAGTACACAGTGCCATCTGGACGAATCGCTCTCTCTTCTTTTCTTACCGCCGTATATCCATACGGAATAACAGCTCCATGGTATTGGGAGGCATTACGAGCCTGTCGTTGAACATTTCTCACTAATACAACAGCCGCTGAGTTCTGGAATTCAGATGGTTGAGCAATAAACTTGGCAGAACTGCTTGCTACCGGGCCAACAGAAGGCAAAGACAGATGTTCTTTTCTCAACTCGACGAGTATCTTTCAGTTCCACACTGCTTTCAGAAGCAGTAGAAGAAGAAGAAGGAGAAGAACGCACATCAACAGGTTGAGTATGAACATCACTAACGGGTGGTACACGAACTGCTGCTTTTGCCGGTACAGCAGCAAACATTCCTAACAAATCCGTTTTTACATGAGTTACAGCACCATGGTCCTTAATCCCAAGGCCTATACTGCAAGGTGATATATCTGATAACGGCGAAATAGGTTTCCTGATAATAGTGATAACATGTGGACCGCCACATGTGACTTGTTCAAACTCTACAGGAGCAGTATCCAGAACTGACCTTGAGTGTCTGATAGGCATCTTATGAGGATTTACTACCTGAAGAGGGGGATCCTTGTTGGAAAAGCTAGGTGTGGTTTGGATAGTGACCATAGGCTCTTGGTATGAAGGCACAACTCTAGATACAGTCATCCGAAATAAATACAGATGTAGAGTGCTTTCATGCTTCCTTATTCGGAATCTTAAGCTGGGGACAAAAGTTTCGGGCACCACCAACATTGAATCATTCTTCTCGGATGAGCATCTCGAACATGCCTTGTCGGTTGCTTCCTGAACCGATACATGGCATTACATACATAACAGGTGAACATCTGAAAAGATACACAATAAACATTTCCTTTATTGACCATCATGTTCTGACAGTATAATTAAATGCCCCATGTCAGACCATATATCTCACTTGTCTATATTATTCATATTTCAATATAATTTTCCAAAAACACTTGAACAATAAACATATATAAATATATCAATGTTTTATTACTTTGATATATCAACATAACAGTGGCACTTTAATTAAGATCAATGTAATTACATACATGCATTTTAACTTTATTTTTCTTTAGACATACTATCTGTACTGTTAGTACTTGTGTCTAGTTTAGTTTTTTCTTTGTGACATCTGTTTTACATAATGTTTGCATCCAGTTTTCCACTTTCCCATAAAAAGGTTTCAGTCTGTCATGATGAACTACTATAAATTTTGAAATGGGACTTTTCTTTACTTGGTACACTACATCAGACAGTACTGCAGTTATAAAGTATGGCCCATCCCAGTTTCTTTCCAGTTTTGGGCTTCTGTGAATAACCTTTCTGACAGTATATAGCCATACAACATCTCCGACTTTGTATGAATTTTGTTTGGCTTTTATATCATATGAACGTTTTTGCTTATCACTAGCAATAACTATATGTTTTCGTGCCTTTTCTTGGACTTTCCACATTTGTTTTTGCATTTTGTTCACATATTCATGAACTGCCTCTATCGCAGTTGGGAATTCCGCTCTTTGGGAATGGGGACCAGAAACTAAATCTACTGGGAGCTCAATCTCTCTACCTAGTATAAGCATACTAGGTGAGATCTTTGTAGTCTCGTGTTCAGACGAGCGATAGGCCATTAAAGCTCAGGTAAGTTGGTAATCCCAATCTTTCTGATTAAGACTCACATATTTACTAAATATGTCTTCAATACTTCTGTTAAGGCGTTCAATAAAACCAGAGCTTTTAGGTCTGAAAGCGATAGTACGCGTCTTGTCTATACCAAACTTAGTACGTAATTTTTTGAACAATCCAGACTCAAACTGTTTTCTCCTGGTCAGTATGAATCTGACGGGGTATTCCAAACATACAAATAAAATTTGTAATAAACTTTTCAACAATGGTTAGTGTTTCCATGTCAGCCATTGGATAGCCTTCCCCCATTTTGTAAAATAATCGGACACAATTAAAGCATATCTGTTGCCTTTATTAGATAAGGGAAGCGGACCAATGATATCTAGTCTAACCCTTTCTAAGGGAGCTCCTACAAAATATTGTCTCATTTTGCTCTTGGCTTTTCTGTGTGGCTGCTTTCTTGAACCACATACGCTACAACTATGTACCCACTGTGTAATATCTCGCTTGTAGTCATCCCAATAGAACCTATTTTGTGCCGTACTTAATGTTCTTTGTACACCTAAATGACCAGCCATAGGATCATCATGAAGCATTTTCAGGATCTCTTGTTTCCATATTTCTGGGACTAGTAAATGTAAAACACTATCCTTAGTAGAAGAATTAACCCACTTTCTATATAAGACATTGTTTTGAAGAACAATAGTCCCACTGTGACCAGTATTTCTTAAACTTAGTATTTTCAATAGATATATTAGAACACTTTGGTTTTTCTTTTATATCAGTTTTAATGCATACACTTTGGATAAAAGAGGATCATTTAATTGTGCATCATGCATTTCATTTTTTGTCTTATGGTGAAACCAAACTACAGAGCAGTTACTATCATTTAGTGCATCACGTTCTTGGGTCTCTTGTTTCTTAGTTCTTCTAAGAGTACCCTCGATTTCACAAGCGTCAGTATCGTTTTGTTCCTTCTTATCACAATGAATACATTGTATACATGGTCTTCGAGATAACCCATCAGCGTTCCCATGTCGTCGGCCAGGATGGTGCTGGATCTCTAGGTTATAAGTATTTAATGTCTCAAGCCCCCTAGCCATATGGCCCTCAGGATTTTTTAACCTAAGAAGCCAGGTTAGTGCACTATGATCAGTGCGAACCAAAAATTTAGTAAATACACATAATGGTGGAAATGTTTAATAGCTAATATTACACCAAGAAGTTCTCTTCTTGTGACACAATACTGATGTTGCGCTTTACTTAAAGATTTACTAAAATATGCTATGACTAATTCTTTGTTTTCATGTATTTGGGATAGTACGGCACCTATGCTAAACCCACTGGCATCCGTATCTAGAATAAAAGTTTTGGACATATCGGGGTAACTCAAAATTGCGGCGGATGTTAAAGAGTCCTTCAATTTCTGAAACGATTTTTCGCACTCATCAGTCCATTGGAATACATAATTTTTCTCCGTCAATTTATGCATAGGCCTAGCAATTGAGGAAAAGTCCTTTATAAAACGTTTATTATATGTGCACGTGTCCAAAAAGCTTCTGGCTTCAGTTATATTGGAGGGGCTAGGCCATGATTTAACACTCTCTATTCTAGCTGGGTCAGCAGATATTCCGTCCCTAGAGACTACATGTCCCAGAAAGGAAACTTGCTCTTGAAAGAATATACACATTTTGGGGGACACTTTTAAATCTTCTTTCGATAATCTGTCTAAAACTTGTTCTAATCATTTCAAGTGGGCTTCAAAAGTGTCAGCAAAAACAATAATATCATCAATATAAATTAGACAAGTTTGCCAATTAAGTCCAGCAAGTACGTATTCCATAAGTCTTTGGAAAGTGGCAACCCCATTACACAACCCCTGCGCCATAACTTTAAACTGGAATAAACCTTTAGAAGACGTAATTGCGATCTTCTCTTTGTCAATTTCATCCATTTCTACTTGGAAATATCCGCTATTCAAATCGAGAATGCTAAACCATTTTGATCCCCTGAGAGCGTCCAAAGAATATTCAATTCGCGGAAGGGGTACGAGTCTTTGACTGTTACATTATTTAAGGCTCGGTAGTCAACACATATTCGAGTAGACCCATGAGATTTTTTTATTGGTACTAGACAACTTGACCAAGGACTCTTGGAGGGCTCAATAACACCCGAGTCCAGAAGTCGCTCAATCTCATTATTGACTTCTTCTCTTTTGTTAATGTGCAAGCGCATTGGTTGTTGTTTTATTGGGTAGGCATTACCGGTGTGTATTTTATGCTTTATAGCTGTAGCTTTAACCAAATCGTATTTGTTTTTGAGAAAACGAGTATTCATGTTTTAATACCAGAAGATCCTTTAAAACTTTAACTTCTTTTTCATTTAAAAGCTTACTACTTCTTTGTAGTAAATTTAGTAAATGTATGGGTAATTCATCATTTGACACAGGGTCGACTTTCATAACCTTTCCAGTATGAACCTTGTTTACTTTATTGACTACTACGGGTTCGCATATAGCCACACAAGAACTTTGGTATATCTCTTGTTCTCGGTCAGTCAAATTAGCTAACCTTAAAGGTACTAAACCAGTACTTGGATCGACAAGTGACTTGGTCACTTAAATCATGCCCGTGTGTTTCATTGGCAAAGGTTCAACAATTGCATTCATTAATCGACGAGTCACCAATCACTTTACCCATGGTAAGTATTTCCGTATTTGGGGGTATTGTTAATTTTGGCAAACTGAAATTTTAAATAAAGACGGTATCTGACACTCTTTGATACACATTATTTTATTATCCCCCAGGGTGAATATCCCATCTCCCATTTCAATAGTACATTTATGGCGATGAAGAAAATCATATCCAATTACCGCTGGTGCATCGATATCAGAAACAGTAAATCTTTGTACTGTTTTGAAGTTACCAATAAGTAATGGCAAATCAACATAACCTAGAGTGGAAATTAAGTCACCGTTTGCTAAACACAATTTTTATTACTTCTTGTTATTTCGGGCTTATCACTAGAGAGTAATGCATACTTCCGGGGATGTTATACACAAATAGTTGACCCAGTATCAATTAAACAACAGACATCAATATTTAAAATAGTACAATTAACACTCGGTTGTACCGAATTTATGCTATATACACTATTGGACCCACCATTTTCAATTTCAGTTGCTGGCATCTGGTCCCCAACACCAGCAATTACATGTTTTCCTGTTTTTCGCCCGAAATTCGTGAAGACTCGCGTTTATTTAACTGAGCAGACTTTTGTATTGCATCATTTTTCACGCAATTATTTCTTTTATCTGACTCAAATTTTCTGCATTCCCTTTTTATATGACCTTGGATACCACATTAAAAACACTTTATTACTTTCTCTCTTGTAATCCTATTTCTCTCAGTCTCTAAATTATCTAATTTTTGAGTTATTTTTGCAATTTGAGATATAACATCGCTATTATTTTCAATGTGTACTTCATGCTGCATGCGCAACCCTTGTTTTGATTAAATCTCTTTTGGTCGACCATAAAATCATTATATTCTACGCCAAAATTTACACATTCACCAAAAGTTTTCGGTCCACGTTGAAAAATAGACAATTGCATTTTCGGATCGTTGAGCGCGCGTACAAAGCAATCTTTAACAATTTGATCTCGAATCTCAACGGAAGCAGTTGGGTACGCAAATCTAGTAATTCGGCGGAGTTCTTGAGCCATCTCAGGCAACGACTGGCCTGATTTTCTATAGAAACCATTCATTTGCGCTCTGTACATATTCACTTGGTTTGCGGGCTCAAATCGTGACGTAAGCGCAGTTACTAGACAATTAAAATCGAGTCGCTTTTCAGGCTCAATATCAATTACAATTCCTTGCGCAAACCCCCTCAAACTAGTTGCCAACTCGTACGCCTTCATTCTGTCGTCCCATTTATTCATCGTGGACATTATTTCAAATTGCACAAGAAAATCGTGCCAACTACCCGTTCCGTCAAAGACAGTTTTCTTATCTTTTAATCTTTGAGAAGTATTCTGAGCAATGTTATCATGTTCAACGCGATTCATATTTAACTCAGAAAATTGCGGAATCGGAACTCGTTTAAGAATCTCATTCCGCAGCCGGAAGCACTGGTCCTTTTGACCCCGGAGATCTTCCTGGTGCGTACCAGGGATAACCTCAAAAGAGAAAACATCTCCCCCTCCTTGGGCTGACCGTCGCTTTAATGTCTTTTTAATAAGGCCCTGATCTTACGTTCCTGCTCCCTATTTTCTTTTAATTTAAATCATCAATATTTAATGTCCCTAATTCAGAATCACACGTTTCTCCCCACTCTTGTCTACTGAGCCTTTCATCACGAGTTATTCTTTCCCTCTGTGTGGAAGTTGTTTTATCCACACTCGTAACATTTTTAACCCGCATCTGGACTTCTCCGGACGGAGACGCATCAAATAACTCAAGTGTAACATCAGTATTGTGTGATACATCAGATGCGGGAAGTCGTGATCGGTCTCGAGGTGTTACTGATCTGTCATTTTCATCAAAACTCAAGAAATCTAGCTTTCTTGCGCCAGCAGCCATAGTTTTAAATCGTTTTAATCACTTCAGATGTGTTCGAATCCCAATAATATTCATGGTTCCCCACACTGGCCACCAAATGTAACGGTTTCGTTACCCTGAAGTGACGAAATAGAATCGGCCTGGGTGTTATAGTCTTATAAACTGTGCCGATATCTCAGATTAGGTGAGGCCGATTTATTTGTTTGTAACTACTGTCACTTTCCGTCGGAAGTAAGTGAAAGCGATCACAAACAATTTGGTTGCCTTGAAGTTCAAAGCGTTTCGATAAATAACACCAATGTAAAGTTAATGATTTATTCAGATATATCACATATTACGAACTGAATTCATAATTACAGTATAAATGCATCAGTATTTGCAATACAATTGTTAGACACAAGCAAGTGAGGATAACTCTGGTCAGTATAGCATGAAAAACATAATTTTTACATAAAGTATAAGTTTACGGACATCTCAATCAATTACCCTACTCAAATCAAAATTATCGTTGACAAAAATATAGAATTAATTTGTAGTTCACTTAATAAAACATCATTCTTTTTCATAACTCGTCAGGACTCAATATATCGGTATCCGGCGTGTCTCCCTCATTTTGAATTAAATTATACAGTTGTATGAAAGTCCCAAATAGTCGTAAAAATATTAGTTGATATGACTCTTACGAAATGTATATGATTTATTTTAAAAATAAGATTCTATCCCTGGGTGTCTTTCTAATAGAAGACTCCGAGAGTTTCCAAGTGAGCTTTATGGCTTTTGACTAAGTATTTTGCCTGGCCGATTACCACTGACGCAAGCCAACAAAACGTCGCATTTTATAGAGCAAAAGACTCAGAAAAGATCGATTACGTATAAAAACTCTGAAGATTCTAAAACAAATGACGTTATATGTTAAAATTTCAAATCAAGAAAAAAGGACACTTTGATTATATGAAATATAAATACAGGAAATGGATTAGAATTCGTATACACAGTAAGTAACATGAGACTCAAATAACAGTTATAGTTAACATGTTATATTTAGGCTACAGGGAAAATTATACCAGTGTGATTGTCCAGTAAAAGTTGTAATTTTTTAAAAACATTAACTTCAATTTTGAAACCAATTAAAACAAATTTAGTGAAATAAACAACATTTGACCAAATACAAATTTTCAAATATATAATGCACGGTATAAATGTTGGACCGTTACAGTACTATAGGCTGACTTTTACAGCCGTAATAATACATTTATAGTTTTGTGATTGTCGGATTAACTAAAAACAAATATTTAGGTGAAGTGAATGAAAGGTAATTTGAGACAGACAAAACCACTTAACATAATGACAACAACATCCAATATAAAGGCATATGCACTCAATATAAAGACATATGCACTCAAAGACATAAGCACTCTATATAAACTTGTTTCTACCGCATATAATGTCGATACCACCGAATATAGACAAAACCCCTATGTAAAGACAGCTACGGCGTTCCATATACAATAGTATAAATTATGTCGTGTTGCTGTTAGTTGTAGAAACATCTAAAATGTATATATTGGGACGAACTTAAATCGCTTGATATTAAACATGTGTATGAAAGGCATATAAAACTATAAAATAAAAATTACGTACACCTTCCTTTATAGCAATATAAATAACAAACAAAATACATGCCAGCCAAATATAATCTACTCTGCACGAATTTGATTCTAATTATAAAAAAGCTAAATATACCAACACCATTGGCCGTAAAATCTTAAATTACAAACAAGCATCGCAGGACCTAGACTTTGAAACATATACATCAAGCAACCTGCTGCAAGCCACGAGAATGTCCGAAACATTATTTCTATTTGTCCAAAATTCAGAGAACCTCAACCATTAGACAGGAATTTAAATTTCCAAACTTATGGATGCAGTCGAAGACTATGCCAGAAAATGGTTTTAAAACCAAAACTAGATGCACTGTCTAACTGGGTAAGGTCTTTGCTACAACGTTATATTAAGATTTGTAGACAGTGTATTAATGATCGACCTAAATCCCTATTTAACGACGAGGATGCTATGAGGTGTCTTACTTAACTTCTTGACAAATATGTTGTCGTTCCTGTAGACAAACTTATGTTTGTATGTAAGTCAATGATACCTCTGGTAGTTCCACATACATGTTTAAACCTACCACATTTGGCAACGATGAAATCCTGGATAACCATGACTTCTTTAAATATTAATTACAAAAAGGAGTCTGAGTTATCATAAAGATTGACTAAGATATAGTGCAGTGCAGTGAAAGAAGGACAGCAAAAATACTGTGACACTGTTTATTTACGAAGTAATATTAATCATATTTGGTTTCTTAAAAATTCAAAAGAACTTTTACAAAATTGAAAATCAAGATCGATATTCTAAATTTTCATCTCTTAGAACCTTTGATTTTTCAACTCTTTATACCAACTTGCAGCACGAAAATCTAAAATAGCGTCTTTAAGAAATTATACATAAAACCTTCGCTTCCACATATGCCTACAAATATGTATTTTTATGTTAAAATGATCCGCTTTTTTTTACTAAAGAACTAGAGAGCAAATTATGCTACAGCAAAGAACAGCTTAATATTATGCTATATTTTCTGATCGCCAACATATATACATTTGTATGTTTTTCAGCAGACAATCCGAATTCCAGTGGGTACAAAATGTGGTCCGTTTCTTCCCGATTTGTCCCTGTATTCTTATGAAACTGGCTTTTTAGAGGACATTTTAAAGAAAAGAAGATAGTAGAAGTTAAGTCCTTTAATTGTACATATAGATAATTGATAATGTCCTTTCAATTTACAACCCTCACAATTTGCGGGGTGGCTTCCGTTAATATATACTTAACTGGAAATTATAGAAACCAAAGAAACAGCTTTATGAACATCATATTTAGACTTATACATCGAATAGGGCACCAACGTTCATCTTGGCACAAGATTTTTTATAATTTCACAATTATAAATTTTCCTCACTTATGCAGCAATATTCCAGCTTCTGCATACGGTGTCTATATTTCTCAATTGTTATGCAAAAGCTTGAGGCCAATATAATAATTTTTGCAAACGTCACCAATTTCTTCGGGATAAACCTTTAAACCAAGGTTACAAGAAAAAAAACCGACTCGTCCGCGCCTTTAATATTTTTTTACTATAGATACTCTTTCTTTGTCGAAAAATATTCCATCTTGTTTGAAAATATATGAAAAAATGGTTGCAGATAGTTTTCCCAATTTTTGAATTAAGTGTACAATGAATGTGCTACGATGATTGTTGGAAACAGTTATTAATGACTAGTGGTATATGATACCCATCCGTTTTAATCAAAAAACCAGCTCACATACTACATTAATAAAAGCGGAAGGTTACGCATGCCATAAAACCTTGTTTAAACCATTATTTCTTTTAAAATGCATGTACCAACTCATAACTCAGGACCATTGTTGTAGTCACTATATGTTTGGTTAATAGTTATGGAGTTTGCCGGTTTCTCGGACTTTGATTTGTGGATTGTCTTGTGACAGTTCCTCGGTGTTCGGTATTTTGTTATTTACGTTTATTGTATTGCATATGTTACGACGGATGCCAAGGTCAGAAATTACCTCATTATAAATTATCAGCCAACAAAAGACAAATAACAGTATTAACAATTTATTAAAAATAAAACAAGAATTAATTTTACAAGTTTAAAATATTACAAAAATACAGAGAATAAATTGTACTTATCTAATCTAAAAAATAGTCACTTCTGTTATTCTGTTTCCAACGGTCTCCAAAAATAGAAGGGAATTTCCACAGGTTGAAATCACAAGTATACGTAGTTAGTTAATTGTCCGATTAAATCCCAACACTAAATAATGTCCAAATAGTAAGAAGATAATGTATGGCGTAACTTCAGTCTATAAATGGATGATCAGAAGTAAATCATCACTTTTCAAGTCCTTGTATTTATATGCATCGCAGAAACTTCCGGAACATTCTCGAAAACAAACAAATTACATAAGCATAGAATATTCTAGATAATAAACAAATTACATAAACATGATTACAACATTGTATATTTGAAAGGACTAGAATCTTCCAGAAAAAGTAAACAATTAAAAAATAGATTTGAAGTTATTAATAGAATATTCTTTTCCACAATGTTAATTACAGATAAGCTATATACATTTAAATGATCTAATGAAATTACTTTCTCCTAACACATACAGATGGTAACACTTGAATAGACGACGTTTAATTGTGTTTGGTATACAAAAAATAGGGTTTTAACAATTTTTAAAATTATATTTCGGTATGTATTTTATTTGGAACACTTGTCAATCAGTTGTCAAGTTTAAACTCACAATCATACTGTTTTAGTTTAAACATATTTTATTTGCTCAAATATGCAAAAAGGATAAGACACAAGTTAAACAAACTTATGAAGTCTTCTCCAAATATACAATATATTACAATAAGAACGTTCGTGGAGCATGCATACAATTAAATATAATTTATAGTATATCATACGTGTAGAGTAAAATATGTACAAGGAGAAAGAGAGAATGTATAAGGAAAGAAAAAAATATTACAGATATTAGAAAAAATAAAGAATAAGGATGATGTGATGATATGATATGTGTGATTCGAAAAACTTGTGTTTAATGCATTAGACAATATGGAATCTTTCTGGCCCTTTGATATATTCAAATACATGTTTAAAAACCTGTTCGTTCTGTTCGGTGGACAATAACGGGTTGCCAGATGTTAAAAGTTCTAGATTTACTGGACAGTAATTTGGTAGCCAGGCAAGGTTATCAAATAATCTGTCTCTAATATTAGTATATTTAGAACATGCAAAGAAATAATGATACGAATCTTCACGGTTAGACCCACAACGACAGGATGGATCAGAAATAATATTAACTTTGTACAGATCATAGTTTAAAAATGAAGCAAAGCATCTAAGTTATGTTAGGACAATATTAAATTACGCTGTCCATATTCATAATGCTTCGGGACTTTTCGATGTGGGTTCAGGTTTTTTAATTCGGATTTAAATTTAGAGATAGATTCGACATTACGGATTGACATATCTAAGCTGTTCCACTGTCGAATAGTTGACGGTTTGAAGGATTCGTTAGTCAGGGACAATCTACAATAAGGGGTCATTATGTTTTTACCGTTACGCAAGGGATACACGGACGTGCTTTGTATAGTTGGTGGTATTAAATTACAAAGATATGCTGGTGCAGAAATATGCTGTATATTATAAAACATTTGTAGTTTCCTACGTTTTCTACGCTCAGCCAAAGGCTCCACCCCGTTTCGGTATAAATATTAATTGAATTGGTAAAATTTGGTAGGCCTGTGACGATTCGAGCCGCCTCTAGCTGCAATTGCTCAAGTTTATTGCAGTAACCCACACCAACGTTATCCCAAACTTCACATGCATACTCAAAAAGTGGTCTTATGAAGACCAAATATAGTTTTTCTAAATTTTTTCTTTTTAATTTATATTTAAGTTTCCTTAGTACGTTCAGGTGCCTAGAAACACTACGTATTATATTTTCTACATGTATGTTCCACTTAGCATCACTGCTAAAAGTGACTCCTAGATGTTTATGAAAAGTAGTAACTGGAATATCTGTGTCGTTTAGTGTAAATCTTATATCTGGTGGTAATATATTTGAGAATAACATAATTTCAGTTTTGTCAGGGTTAAACGACATTAACCATTTTCGTGACCAATCGTTCAGCTCTCTCAAATCGTGATCAATCACAGATTGCATCTGTGAAACATCACGGCTAGCATAGCTGAACGACGTGTCGTCAGCAAAAAGTCTGCAAAGAGAAACAAGATTTTCAGCTATATCATTAATATATATAATAAATAATAATGGTCCTAGTACCGATCCTTGAGGAACACCAGCATATACATTGCAAAGCTCCGACGACGATTGCTTGATAACTACTCTCTGTTGCCTATTATTTAAATAGCTTTAAACCATTCTAATAAATTTTCGCCAACACCATAGGATTTTAATTTATATACTAATCCTTTATGCCAAACTTTGTCGAATGCTTTGGAAAAGTCACAGACAACAAAACAGTTTATTTCTTTCTTCTCGAGTGAATTTAAAATACAATTATATATTTCTAACAACTGATGGACAGTGGAACAGTTAGGAAGAAAGCCAGAATGATATTTATATATTAGATTATTTTTTTGCATGTGATTATAAACATATTTATAAATAACCCGTTCCATTATCTTCCCTTCGCAGCTAATGAGGGATATTGGTCTATAATTAGACGGTATTGAGCTGTCGCCCTTTTTGAATATTGCAATAACATTTGCAATTTTCCAACTGGATGGATATTTGCATTGGTACAGTGATTTATTAAAAATTAATTGAAGTGGAATTGCTATTTTTTCGGGACACAATTTTAACATTTTGTGGCTTATTATGTCTGGCCCTGAAGCTTTATTAGGTTCTAAAATTGTTATTATGTCAACAATTTCTTCTGTACTAATTACAATATTATTTAAATTTATATTTGTTCGAAGTTTAAAATTCGGGAGAGTGACATTTTCATCCTCTAATGAGGAAATTTTGTTAAAATACTTATTCAATAAATTACATTTCTCGTCGTCCCCATAGACTACATCTCCTAAACTATGATCTTGAATAATATTTTGAAGTGGGGGTATATTAGAACATCCTTTATTTGATTTGATAAGCATTTTCATAATTTTTTAGAGTTTGTAGCATTATCTAATATTATGTTATCAAGATTCTTTTCAAAATTTTCCTTTGCAGCCTTTTTCAAGTTATTAACTTTATTTCTTTGTTTCTTATACTTTATTAGATCTGCTGGTTTTTTAGACTTACGAATTTCTCTCCTAAGTTCATTATTGAACCATGGCTTATCATTATTTCGTATGGTAATTATTTTAGATGGAGTACTTTCCCTAGCGATGTCAAGAAACGTCTTGGTAAATATACTACACATTTCGTCGATGTCCCCGACATCAGAAAGAAGTCCAATCCAATTTGTCGAGCCCATTTTTGGGAAAATTTTTCAATATCTGTTTTGTCATATATCCATATTTCACGTTGAAATGAATTTGATAGATATCTAGGACAATCTAAGAAAATTATTGTTGCATCATGATCACTTACATCAGGAGGTACTTTAAAAACATACGAAAATATATAATTGATTGAGTCACTTATAATAATTGGATCAAGCAGTGTACTGCTATGATCCGTCACGCGGGTGGGCTTATCGATTACGTTCGTTAAATTGAATAAGTTCATTGTTTCAATTAATTTATTATTGTGAGCATTAAATAAATCAGAATTAAAATCACCTGTAATCACAATGTTTTCATTACTCTCATAGCCTAATCCCATTGCATGATTAAGTCGTGTCCAGTACTAATTGTCCGTCCATTCGGGTCGATAAATACAACAAAGTAAAAAAAGTTTACCTTTACCTTTAATTTCTACCCAAAGCGATTCATCAGTTTGGTTTTCGAGTGCACCTTTCCGAGTAATTGAAAAATCATCCTTTACATAGATTAGCAAGCCACCGCCAGATTTGTTGCGATCCTTACGGATTATAGTTTTTGAAAATGAATCAAGATGCAAGTCTTCGTTACTTATAGCTGAATCTAGATGGGTTTCCGTTATAGTAACTATATCAAACTCCTCCGTGAAGTTTTCGAGAAAGGGGAGTTTGTTTCTTATACTACGAATATTCAAATTACATATTGAGATTGGATTCTTGGAGATATTGGATATAGGATTACTAATATTATTTACTGTAGGGCCAGGATTTTTTTTCAATATTTCCTATGACAAGGATAAAATGTAAAACAGACAATAGAAAAACAGCATTTATATTTGGATTTAAACTTTGAAGTAGGGAGAGAGAAACGACGAGTAATGAACACTTTAAATTGGTGAGTAGAATATCTTTGTATGAATTTACATGATAATTGACATTGACATTTTTGTGGGTGCAGTGTATACGTAAATAAAATAGCCCGATGGCCGCCCTGTACATTTCAATGCAATTATCCATTGGGTTTCAGCATGAACAGGCAGCCTATCAGGAAGCACAAAGTCGAATCACACAAATGATCAGTTAATGGAAGAAAGAAGGAGTAAGAACAAAATATTTAAAAAAATATTAGATATGAGCAGAGCATGAGTAAAGATGTAACATTCAATTTTGGGAAAGGGATTTTTACAATTATTTATCATGCACAAAACTGCAAGGTCTATACATTAATACATTAAAAGTTCACACAAGATGGTCTACATGGACTGTGGCTTCATATACATATATACATCAATGAAATGAACATTATCAAACAAAAACATTTAAAAATAGACAGATAAACGAAAAACATATCAGTCAATAGAATGTATATAATGACTAGACAAACATACATTGGTAGCTTTTTAAGTAAAAAAAAAAGTCAACAACTTAAAGCACACATACAGATGGGCACATTTGTTTATATGTTACACAATATAGTTATATCAGAGGCATATTAATGATACACCTCTACATGTGTGGTTCATGGGGAATACGAGTATTGTTTGAGGATTGTTACGAAAGCTGCAGAATTTTTACTGAACATTGCGCATTGTATAAAAGGTGTATTATATTCAGGAATTGAAAGCAAATCTCATATCCTTAATAAATGTTATAACTACGTTACTAGTAAATAAGATTAAATCGGTGTATGAAACACGTGATACGTTTTCATTACAAAGATCTTTATCTAGTTTTTAGCGTAGATAGACAAATAATAAGATTGTTTAGATACTTTACTTATATTCGTACTTATAAACAAGTGCGAAACATACTGAAGTTATCG
The DNA here is from genome assembly GCA_944474755.1 of Limnoperna fortunei. Taxonomy (NCBI): domain Eukaryota; kingdom Metazoa; phylum Mollusca; class Bivalvia; order Mytilida; family Modiolidae; genus Limnoperna; species Limnoperna fortunei. The sequence continues at coordinate 37,418,765 of OX104114.1, read as the reverse complement.
GGTGAACCAACGATATAGCAATGTAATATTTGAGAATGATACAGGCATATTGCGCAATGTTTTGTTTTCAAACACGAAATCGCCTGAATATAGCTGAAATAATGCTGCTCGGGCGTTAAACACCATCAATCAATCAAACACGAAATCTTTTCCTGTTGTACCTTGAAAGTATTGAAAAAAGAATCTAACTGCTAAATTAGCAGATAAAAATCATGGGTGTAATTTTCAAATTTTTGACTGTAAGTCCAAAGCGACTCTTTCAACGGTGATTAGACAGGAATGGGTAGGTTTGTTATTAAAACAGCTACAATCATGTTAGTGTACAATTTTGTTGTACGTGTTTGTGTAAACAGTTAAGTACTGCATAATTAATGCATTTGTTGGTATATACAGAATACATAAGATCAATTAAACCAATAAAACAAGCAAACATACACATTGTGGATGCAATAAGCATATTATTTTAATTATTCGTTGATTTGCTGCGAGTTACGATTTGAGAGCGATTATGATCCGAGACAGACTGTGTTGGACTACAGTTGCGATTTACACTGCGTTCAATGTCTAATATGTCGTCATAATTGTTAATTATTTTCTTCCTGCTATCCTGAGTTGTTTTAACGTAAATGCGGCCGTCGGATGTCCAATAAGCATGAATCAGATTGTTACGCTTTAGCTCGGACAATCTCTTTGTCAGACCTGTTCTAAATGACGTCAGATTTTCGGTAATGAAAATACCGTCGTCATTGCCCCTTTACGCCTTTTTGTTGGAAAATACACTGTTTCTTGTCCGATACGACAGGAATCTGACTATGACTTGAGACTTTCCTTGTTTAACTTTACCGATCACATGACTTCTCCCAATATCATTAATGGATAAGTTAAGACCAAGACGAGTGTTGCATACATCTAGGACTAAATCATCGGTGTTTACTGGGTGGATAACACGACCACGTTCATCGACTGGCCCTTTAATATTATGGAACCGTAGGCTAGTTCAGCGAGAGTACTGTTCTTGGCTTTCTAAGCGAGTTTCCAAGTCAGCTATTCTTTTATACAATAGATCGAGTTCCGCGTCATACTCTTTTAATGAACTTGCTTGACTTTTAACTTGAGTTTCGACAGACTGTATCCAAGTGGACTGTTTACACATTTGTTCTTTATTATCATCTATAAGTTTTGTCTGGTTAACAACTATGTCTTTAAGGGGGTTGATATGGACATCTACACATTTTTTAATTTCATCTTCAATGAGAATAGTAACAGTTTCACATATTTTTTCGGCCAACACGGGTATTATTTTATTAAGTATATCAGGGCTTGTTAATGCCTCTAGGATTTTTTCCGTAATGTTTGTACGTGATACCTGGGGTTTCTTATCAATGTCCCGCAGGTCACCAACGGAATTACGACACCTAATCTGTCGTGTTGTTTGTTTTTGACTAGCACGGAGATTGTCCGGGCTCTCCGGATTGCGCCTTTTATTCGTTATAGGAGTTTGTAATGTACTTTTTGGTTGTGAATTTGAAATCGGAATGTCTGAGTCGAGTTCACTGTTTACACTTATTGAAGCGGCCATATTGTCCGTATTGTCCACAAAGACCTTTGTTTACAAAGTGACCAATTCGAAATAAATCAATCAAAATAAATTGTATATATTCAAATGTTCAATATTACCATATCTGATACATTTATCAAGCAGAGTGGCACGTTTTTAGTAAATAGTGCATACGTTATCCAACATTCTTTCCCATTTTATCAGGAGCAATACCTACACGTCCATAACAGTTGGCGCCCCGGACACAAATCATACTGTCTCCATCTCTATTGATATTGCCGAAATTTTGCAAACAAACAATACATTAGTATCCCTCTTTTCCTCCGCGAGCACGTCTCCACCAGCCCCTAAGCATCTTCTTTCCCCGCTTCCCCAGAAATAGTATGCCAAAATAAGTTATATTGAATACTGATTACTTTTATTACCGACTTTAATAAACCAGCAATATAATATACAAATAAAATAAGGTAATTGTTTTGTTAATAGAAAAGGGACTATTTTGGGATCTTTTTAAAACGTGCTACGTTTCTTTAGCTCCAACGTCATTCAACCGGAATTTGGGGTATTGAATTGACATTTGTTAATTGATCATCTGTAAGGTAAGTCATTTTTAATCATTCATGTAGTAGTTTGTGTATAAGAATCTTTTATTTTACTCCTAATAATCATGTGGGCTATAAAGTTCTTATGTCATGGCCTTTTCTGCAAAACATTATTATTTTAAATTTGTTATCAACATTTCTGATCGATTTCCCCACTGATTAGCAGTATCACTTCACTATTAGTTGTTTTCTAAATGTTGTGTTTTATATCGTTATCATATCTGGTAACATGTTTGTGCTGTGTTCTAATTTTTATCACTTTGCAATAGCAAAAGGAGATGCGATTTACACATCATGTATTCAGAAGTCATCTGTAATTAAAACTACTGTATAGTACTATAGGCTGACTTTTACAGCCGTAATAATACTATTAAAGTTTTGTGATTGTCGGATTAACTAAAAACAAATATTTAGGTGATGTGAATGAAAGGGAATTTGAGATTTGTCATTTATTGTTGATGTTAGTTCAGTTTGAGAAGAGCTTTGTTCAGATTAATCAATCTGGTTCTTGTTAACGGAAGGAAGGATATATTACATGTCAAAACCGTTAAAAATGTGTTCTAGGGATTTATAATAAAGCAGACATATTTAAATGTATGTGTCGTGGAGGCGATACCAACTGTATCTATTATTACATAAAGTTAGTCTTCAGCCAAGCATTTATGGACCCATTCATATTCATAAATTCATATTTTATCAATTAACGATCGTTGTCTTCATCTCTCCTCGGCAACAAAATTAAATACAAGTATATTCCCGCACTAATGCAACTACAAATAAATGTTGTATGGAAAGAAACCCGTGTCAAGAAATTGATCAACGCGTTTAAATTAACCGAAATAAAAATATAACTAATTATGATTAAAGTTTAACTCTGCTTTCTTTTAATTCGAAGCAAGAATGGTTTCCGTTTCAGAATCTCAAGTATTAAATCTAGGACAATATGCTAAAACTGTACGTTTATAAATGCATTTATCAGAGAAAATCAGACACGGTGCGTTGTTTTTATTGATTGTTTATCTGCTAAAAGTATATCATTTTTAATAGCGATCGGTTGTACGTAAAGGTTTCGATTTCCTAACATTTATATGTTTATCATACGTATTTTTAATTTGCGGAGTAAAATTTTTTGTTTAAGTTATAATCGTATTTATGATATTAGAGGCTCGTATATCGTTCAGTTCAGTTTGATATATAGGATTTCTTTGACGATGAACCTATTTTGAAAAATAAACTCTCCTCATTAAAATCCGATCCACTTTGTAAGTAAGATGTTTTGTCTAAGAAGTTTTCAGATGAGGCCCTTGAATTTAATATTGATTTAATGAGGATATATGTGATTATCTTAATTAGGTTTGCGTTTATTTAGATTCAAAAATTTCTCAGGGGTCTTGGTGACCGTGTGGTTCAGGTTGTTTGTCTACTATTGATCACGAGGTGTGTCAACACTGAGATTGCAGGTTCGATTCTCACTGCAAGCAGGGTGTATTCGACTCCAATATTAATTTACAAGGATTGCCAGTTTTCCTACCGCATGTCGGGGGTTCTCTCCGGGTACTCCGGCTTCCTCCCCCAATAAAAACTGGATACCATGATATAGATGAAAGTGGCGTTAAAACACCATTCAAACAATCAAAAAGTTCTCCTTTTGCCTGTGTGTCCCACGATCTTCTAAGTAAAAATAAAGGATTTTTTAATGATAGGAATTTGGATTCATTTTAATTGAATTATTATTCTTTTATTTACTCATATGCATTTACTGTATTTATATTTCAGGTTCATTATTTTGAAGAAATTTATTTCCCTTAAAATTTTAAAGGTGTGAAAGGAATGTTATCTACGAACTGCTATGTTTGGGTGTAAATGTGTGCATAATCGCAGTTGTTTGCCCTTCGCAAGAGATAGAAATGTTCTAACATGTACATTATGGAACTTATGAATACTTTCTCTATTCTTTCTTATCCTTTTCTGCTAGATCAATTTCAGGTGGCAGGTAATATTATTTGATATTTTTAATAACCTGTTTACAGAAATTTAACTAAATTAATGATTCAATAGTGCTAAGTGTCCAATCAAATTCCTAAAAACGTTACGAGAGAATTGAAATTTTGGATAAATAACAGAAACACATTTATTCGGAATCGTCAGCACTTAATGCTCGTAGATATATTTTATCTTGTTTTAATGCTGGTATAGTGACATTCGGTGCTTATACTGTAGAAGTGAGGTATAGTGTTTTTCTAGTTCTATAACAGAAAACCTCCCATTTCACGTTCATATTTATCATTTTCATGTGACCTTTACATTTTTTATTATTATTTGAAATGCGAGGTCAGTTGATTTTTCTCGGAGCAAAATTTATTCAATGAATTAAACTATGTTCAATTAAGTAATCCATGTTTGAAATATGGAGACGAAATTTTTCTGCGAGCTGACATTTTGTATTTAACGGTTAATCAACATTGGGGAATCGAGTTATATTTAATGGCGGAACAAATACAATTTGTCGCAATTGTAACACGCGGAAAATTCGTTTCGTCAAAAACGGAGCCATCAGATAGATTTAATTGGGGTCAGCCATTGAATGCAATGGGAGTTAAGGGACACATCAAAAAAGCTTTGAACAGGACTTGAAAAATCCATGATATACTAAGATAAGACAATTTTTAGAAAATTTAGATATTTTTCTTTAAGTTTAGCACAGTTTGCAAGGTTGTACAAACTTTTTCATATCAAACTTAACTTAAACATTCCGCACGATTTTCTTGCGGAATTTGCGCACGGGCAAATGCGTTTAAAGATGAAACCTCGAATTTCACTAAAAACATAAAATATCAATATACGATAAAAAGATGTTGAAAATAAACATGAAATTAGAGGTTTTATTAATGGAACTAAGTGTTTTTCATGACATATGTCCTCCGATTGAGAAATGTTGCAGTTCACGGTAGAGAGAAATGAAAGCTATAGAACAAAGTTTACAATCCTTCTGTTTTCCCTTAGTGGAAAGGCACTGTTAATGGTTTACCGATAATCATATTTGTTTAGTATTATTCACAGCTAAGACAAAGATATAGTTATTGATATTCGGATATCAAGCACGATGATATATCACATTGCAAATTTCAGTCCAATCCCTTAATTGTCTAAATAATTTATGGAAACCATTTACAACTGACAGTTTTACTTTATTCTTTATTTTCCAATCCTTTTAAAGAGGCTGCTGATACTTTCACGCACGATTGGTCGAAAGTAATAAATGGTTAACTATCCCAACTTGTTTTGTAATTCAAGGTATTATGCCTTTAATTTCATGTAAAGCCAGCGGTTATTTGATCGTTCTTAGATGGGTCCAGACTCCATTTTGGTCCTCCATTTTAAACAAGAATTAAAGTTATAAGAGATGTTTTAGAATAAGGAGATATAAAAATCATTTGTATCAACGGTACAAGCCTCAAGAGCAATTTTCGCACGGAAAAATTCTTTTCTACTGTTTTTGCAGTACGGCAGTACAACTAGTTTGTAAAACTCATAGTCTAAGTATCGAAAGATATAGCCGAGACACAGTGTGTAGTTATTGTAGTTAACATAGTCATGAGTTTTAATGTAATATAAGCTCGAATTTATCTTGTATGTAAATACATTTTTAGCTATATTTAACCTTGAAAGTTGATCAATTTCAACAACGGAATTCAACACTTATTGACCATACACCTTCATATGTAGCCGAGCTGTTCTGATAAACATTTGGTTGTTTTTTATTTGATAAATTTTTAATCTCTGGTTGAAATCGTCGAATTATGACACAAAATGTATTATTCAAAGTTGATAAGATACATATTTTTTTGTTTTCAAAAGGTTTTTATGTGCTATAAATATATCATTATTTATAGCGCTTGGTAAAGGTTACCATTTCTCAACATGAATATTTTAATTGCACTGTTTTTAAATAACATGAAAACGATTGCTTGTATTCGATTTATTCGGTTTGATGTTATGCGAAGCTCACATTCTGTGCAGTTTAGTTCGATATTATTATCCCCCACCCACCGAGGTTTTGTGATATGACATTATATAAATAACATAGATGAGAGGGTGATAGATCAGATTGGTACCCTGTGCATAAATGTCAACCGCTACGAAGAGTAACAATCTGATCTATGACCCTCTAATCTATATGTTACAAAATTTTCTCTGCCTGATCAATGTCAGACGAATCACTTTTGAGAAAATGAAATGTCACTTACAATTAAGCGGAAACTACATGCACAAACTTCACAAGGTGGTTCGATATGAACACAAAGTTTTACCGGCTAAGCCAGGATAAAAAGGTAGATTGTTACTTTCACCTTGTCCGATAAAAAAACTACAGCTTACATTCATGAAGGATAATACTATGAATGTTAAATGCCACATCTTACATTATTTATTTTTTTATAAATTGCCAGTACAACAAGACTCAATTTTGCTCATCGATTTATTTATTATAAATTGCGTACACTGTGTTGCATATAATGGAAATACCGATGTTATCTTTACAATATTACCGATTTGTATTCAAAGTTACAGATGGTGTAAGGTAGTGGACTACAAAAGGAATTATAGATTTTGAACTATGCATTTAATTGATTTTCTTATTTCGACACTGCACACATTGTGTTCCATAGAATTATAGAAACAACGCCCAGCAAGCTGTTGACAAGGTATGCAATATCACAATTTAAAATCAACTTAAATTTTGCTGCATAAATTAATTTCTTTTAAACACTGTAAATTTTTGTCTCCAAAGACAGTTGTAAATAAATTATAGTAACTGAAAAAAAAACGTTCCGGAATGTGAGCCTTGTCAACACAGTCCATCAAGACATGCTTGATGGTATATGGACAGTTTTATGACACACTCGGGTCGTGAATCATTGTTAAAATATAACTGGTTCATCCTGGTATGCTCAAGAGGACACCGTGTTACAGCCAATGGGTCCCTATACGACCTCTTAAAGTAATATAATTTGTTTTTCGAAGCAGTTGTTGGATTGTATACAGTTTATTATAAACCTTGAGATACCAACGACTTTGTCATAACGTATATCTAAATAAGGAATTTTACTGTTAACAATATGGATTGTTAACAGTAAAATTGTAAGTGGGGTCTCTACACTATTAAAAATCTTTTAGTCTATTTGACATAATCAAAGGAATGTTTAAAAATACTCTCGTTTTGCTCTTGACTTAATGCGGTACTGACATATGTGAAAAGAGCAACATTTAAAATAGTGTTATTGGGAAGCCAGCTGAAATCAAGATGAAGATTCCATTTAGCAGCATTGTTAAATGTAACACCTAAGTGTTTATTCGAATCAATGGTTTTGCCATTTAGCTCAAAACTGAGATTCTGTGAAGCAGAATTTGATAATACTATTGTTTCTGTTTTGTCTGGATTAAAGGACATAAGTCATTTCTTCGACCAATCATCAAGCTCTTTAAGATCATGATCAATGACTAATTTTACTCGATCTTGATCACTATCGGAATAGTTAAAGGATGTATCATCGGCAAATAGTCTACATAATGAAGTTAATTTCTCTACTATATCATTATTTAGAACATATAGCAAGGGTCCAAAAACAGAACCTTACGGAACACCAGGTTGAACGCTACAGCTAGTGGACGAAAATTGGTTTATCATAGCTCTCTGTAATCTCTCTAAAAGGTAATTAGCAAACCAAAAATGTAGATTACCATTAAAATCGTAGGGTTTTAATTTGGGTAGTAGACAATTATGCCAAACTTTGTCAAAATCTGTCGAGAAGTCACAAAATACGAAACAGTTAATTTCTTTTTTTATGAAGTAACATTATAGTTGTACATTTCTATTAACTGGTGTACAGTTGAGAATTGTGGAATAAAGCCTGATTGGTATATAAGTCGGTTGTCGTGAAGATGGTTAAACATGTACTTAAAGATAATTCACTCCATTACCTTCCCGACACACCACTAATGAGAGATATAGGTCTGTTGTTAGAGCGGAGAGATGGATCACCTTTTTTTAAAAATAGTTGTTATATGTCTAATTTTCCATTCAGAGGTAAAGCTACATTGGCGTGACTATTTGTTGAAAATAATTCTTAAAGGTATTGCTATTTTTTCTGTATATAGTTGTAGCATTCTGTGACTTATAACATTTTGAAATTAAAGAAAATTATTGATTCCTTATGTAACATTTATCTTGATCGTCATAACCGAAGTCATCAAAATTAGAATTGTTGGCAATGTTTGGTATTTATAGCTTTTCTTCTTAATCTGTCTCTTATTCTCATTTCACGACGCAGTTCGTTGTGGAACCATGGTTTGTCTTTGGTTCTAACCGTTGCATACATTTTTGGAATGCATCCTTCAGCTATATTTAATAAAATATCTGTAAATGTCTCGTTCATATCATCAACACTACTTTCATTCGGAAGGATTGTATCACAATCAACATTGTCAAGTTTTTGACCGAACTTATCTTCATCGATGTCTTGATATAGCCAAATTTCCTTTTTAAAAGACGGGGGTTATTTTAAAGGACAATAAAGAAATGCAATGGATGCATCACGCCCCCTTATTGATCTTTTAACAAATAAAACATCAGAGGCTTTGCAGTTAAGTGAATCACTTATAATGATTGGATCTAAAAGCGTTTTACGTTTGCTGTTACACGAGTGGGATTTGTAATAACGTTGTTCAGATTATACATGCTCATTGTATCAATGAGTTTGTTGTTATTTACCTTAAAATGATCAGAGTTCAAATCATCCGTCAAAACAATGTTGTCTGAAAATTGGTTGGAAATACCCAAAGCAAGTTTGAATCATGTTCAATATCTATCGTCCGTCCACTCAGGCCTATAGGTGTTACAAAGGAGAAATCTTTGACTTTAGTTAGAATTTCTACCTAAATAGTTTCATCTATTTGATTCTCAAGTTCAGGGATTTGTTTTATATGAACGTGTTATTTCACATAGATTTCTATTCAACTTGCGGAGTTATTTTGGTCACGTCCAGTCGGATTTTGTGAAAAGGAGTCTAGCATTAATGATTCGAATCAAGGTGTGTTTCGGTAATAGCTACAATGTCAAATTCGTCGGCAAAATCATTGAGAATATAAACTAGTGTTCTTGACTACCTGCATTGATATGAGGTCCGGAATTTTGTTCAATGTTCCTGATATTAAAGATATAATGAATGACACACAACAAATCACAATGTCGACTTTTTGTAAAGTTGATTGCAAGATGAAGAGACAGAGAACCAGGCATGACCAAAGTAAGTTTACATGAACGATTTCAGTATATTTTTATTGTTTAGGTAAACCGCGGAATTTTCTTCGATGACAATTGAACAAACCAATGGCCATCCTATATGCTACCTGATCACTATCCATCTTCCTTCGGGTAAAGTGTAGTAGTCCAGTAACAGCAGTTTGTTTGGTGGCATAATAATAGACTTAACGGTACACTCATCGAAACACAAGACACCAAGTAAGGCAGTAAACAATGCATACAACAAAAATAACGAAACATACGTACATGCTGACAAGGATAAAACGATCACTGATTAATGATGGTTTGGGTTTCTTTATTAAGACTGGTTTTAGTCATTTAGGTTTAGGCTATATCACAACGATAACAAATTAAGATAATATTTTATGGTTTTGTGTAAGTTTGCAATTTAGGCGTTAAAGTAATTATCGCTTTATTATAATAAGATATAATATATTAAATACAGTATTGATACCGCTCTACTTAAACTTGTTTGTTGATATTTACGGTTACCCATTACGACCAATTGAAAGGGGAGGAAGACACAAAGATATATGATAAATATTGAGTTCAACCATTTTTGAAATTCTAATAATGACTGAAGCTCTTTCAAATGTTTGAATCGCTTCATTATTGATCTTTTTTCACTTCAATAACTTTTTGAAAAATAAATATACATTTTTTTACATTAGTGAAACATGCAAACTACCTGGGAAAAATTTTATAAGGGCGTGTAATCTGCTGTATTAAAAATAGGCAAACTAAACCTCTGTTAGATAAACAAACACGCACGTAAAAATTATACGGTACAAGGGCAAAGTAAATTGTAAAAGACACATAAACAAGAACAAAAACAAAAGCAAGTTAATAATTTTGATGTCATTTAAATGTAGTTAATACTAACAGTTTATACAAGCAATATCTTTATTAAAAATTATTATATTTTTACCGACATGCATCAGCTTACCTCTCAGGTGAAGATGTGTACCCAAACTGTGCCCTTCCATCTTGTTGAAGTTTTTTAATGTCATTGTGGATGTTTATGTTCGTCGTGCGAAACTCCTCAGTACACTTGACAAATACGCGGCCATCAGAAGTCCAGTATGCACTTATTATTTTGTGTTTTTTTTTTCAAGTGAGAAACGTGTCATTTCCTTACGATATGGAACGGACGATGACTTTGCACTTGCCATTGCTGGTAGCCTTGCCTATGACGTATGACCTGTTGACTTCTTGTTGAATGAGTGTGACTTTTAGTTTCTCTTTACAAACGTCTCGAATAAGGTTGTCGGTATCAACAGGGTGCTGGCTTTGAACGAAGTCATTTACAGGCGCAGGTTCATTAAGGAACCGGAGGCTGATTCTTCTCGAATACTGTTGTTGGAGTTCTACTAGGTTTTCTAGTTTACCAACTCTCTGGTAGATGAAGTCTATATCTTTCTCTCTTTCCTTTGAAGATATTATCTGATCTGACATAGCTTTCTCAAGTGTTGATAGTTAAATGAGTTGGTGGCATATCTTAGTTCTTTGATCTTTTTTTGCTTTTTCTTGTTGTTTTATAGTTTCAAGCAATGGTTTATTGTGATTTTGATGTTTTGGGTCAGGTTTTCACTTTTTCTCAGCTAGCACTGGGATGATTGTTGGCTGAGATTGAGGTTGACATTCGTCTTTGTTTTGGTCCATGGTGGCGTCCATTTTGTTTTTATAGGTGACCTTCGTACAATTTTTTAACAGATAGAAACAATCTCAAGTTTAAATACCTTTGTTTTACATTAATGCGATGTCTTTGTAGTTTATATACACATAGCTATCTAGCCTTTATCATATGTATTAAATGTTAAGAAATCCAAAGTTGACGGAGAGACTTAAACAGCTACCATTTCACTAACGCATGGTCATCTTTCATAAAGTCTGTATCACAAATAAAATGTCCTATATTCCTTTTATCGGTAAATTTCAAAGTGCATTTTAAGCCAATTTAGGACATATTTTTTAAGGACTACTTTTTTGTCGAAGTTATCTGTGAAAAACGGTGTGCTTATAGTCAACGTCATTCAACTGGAATGTGGCGCAATGAATGAACTTTTTTTTCATTGATCCTCGGTAAGACGGTAAGTCATTTGTAATCGTTTATGTAATAGTTTGTGAATGAGAATCTTTTATTTTTTCTCTTAATTATAATAAGGGGTATCTTATTAACAAACACCTGTAAAACACATATATATAAACACAAGGCAAAAAATAAAATACAACGTCCACAATATTTTAGAATGAAGACAATTAAAAGACTATATTTTTATTAAATATTAGTTTGCCTAGAACCCAATAATCAGAGCTAAGTTAGGGATGAATACGGGGCGGTCGCAATCATGATAGGCCGACCGCCGTTCGTAGCCACCCGAGAAAAACCGATCGATCACGAATCGGTTAGGATTAAAACAAAGGGAAAAAATATCTAAGATAATGGGAATCAAACTGTTTTAGAAAGAAAGTAGTATTGAGCAGAGAATCACGGAAATTTTTAAAGCCTGACATTTTGGCGAACAAATCTACATCTACTATATTAATGAATATGATGCATCTAGGAACTAACCCCAATGCATTCTTCGATACTGCCTCTGATCTGTATTATTAACAAATTACTCCGGTTAGGAGAAACATGGTAATTATTTTCCTGCTTACTGACAATGTTCACATGTACACATCAATTACCTTTTCACGTATGATGCATCTAAAGATGCTCAGCACAGTTCATGCTTCAATTGCTGCCTCTGACATCGTGTAAGTACTTAATAGAGTGATGTATTAATAACAATACATATTGCCATTTAACACTAGAAACAGTATGTATTTTTGTCCACTTCACAGAAAAATAAAAAGCTAAGAGACGGCTAGCTTTTCAGTCCACGAAATCCTGACAAACTTAGCTAGAAAATTCCCGGACTAGAAGTCACTATTTAGATTGGCTACATCATACATGAGGTTTGTCAGGGTTTCGTGGACACATAAACCCTGACTTGTGACGATGGCTTTTCAGGAAAGGTAATACTTGTCAAAATGTCGTGTCGACTTGCATAATTGATATTGATATCCTTCCATGACACATTCCACGTTCAAAACAATTTTATCGGTAGTTTTATGAGTTATTTTATACTTATAGTGGAAAAATCTGTTAATTCAAAAAGCATTCCTTCTACAAAAATATCTTAACATAATTTCCTGTTGATATACACATCTGTATATGGTGTCCTTCATTTTTACAAGGTTTCATAAAATTCTGCTCAGAAGATTCGAAGTAGATGCTCTCACTAGAATAAGCCTGATCGTTGAAACAAGTATAACGTCCAAAATAAAGTTTTGTGGGGTATAGTTAGAGACAAAATTATAATTTCAGATAAGCGAAATAAATTTTATAAATTCATTGTATAAACTTTAATAAAACGCCCTATGTGCCTTGGAAGCCTGGGTAGTTAATCAATGCATCAATTTTAATGTTGTAATCATCCTTTTTTGTTGAGGGTGTGTGGGTTTTCGGGAGACATAAAGCATTCATAGAAAAAATGAAAGTTTAGTCTATATACGCAACGTCAATTGTGAGGCAGCGAAACCGGTCGTGTGTATTAATATTTAATTCGAATGTGATTCAATTATAAAAAAAACAAACGTTACGATACTGATAATCTTATTCAAGGATTTTCATCTTCGAACTAAAAGACATAATGTTGTGCTTACTCTAATGTATGACATAATTTACTACAACATATTTTAGCTAAGGCGGTTTTAAATTAAAGAATACATGAAAAGAACACAATCTTAAACTTTTGACCAAAAGGCATTGTAAAAACTGTGTTTTAAGTCGTTCAAATACTAGTACTTAGGTCCGTTTACATTTTATGTAAAAAAAATGTAAACGGACCTAAGTACTGACGTGAAAAGATATTTAGATCAAAACACGGAATGCGCGCGTTAACACCCAATCAACTCAAATATAATACAAATTAGAACATGTACAAGTAGAGCATGAGACTTGAGCATAACTGCTTCCTACCGATATCATGTTCCCAAAATGTAAGCAGTGTTTAAAATCTTTAAAATTACAGTGGAAACTAATCCTGGTCCTGGAAAACGATTTAACACATTAATAATTTTCAACGGCGCGAAATGACTACAAGATTATAAAGATTGTATCACGGGTGGACATATTATGTCTAAAAAAGTTTGACTCCACTACATATAAAATGTCTATATAACAAATGGATTAGGATCTTTTGTTATAGCTTATTATCGCTGTAACGTGTTATCATACTTTACCTATACTCTTTGATAAATTGTTGTATATGCATACGACGTATTTGAAAACTTGCATAATTTTTTAACGTTACATATTCATATAAACACATGTATCACATGCAAACTGAAAAACAAATCACGTTATTAAGTAAACAACGTGACGATACATTATTACCAAACATCGAAAAACAAATTACTGTTTGTTGTACTTCCTCGATTTACTTATCCATCTCGTCTCAATGAATAATTTCAGTCTTGAAAGTAAAATAAATTATAATCTATATTTATTCGTGTTTGTTAAGGTCTTGATAGTAGGGTGGGAAGGTAGTTACTCATCTATTGTTCATATGCAGGCTAACACAGAAGTTGTGGGTTCGAGTGTTAGTGCGGGCGCGGTGTGCACGACTCAAATCTTGACAGGAATTGCCTATTTTTCTACCGAAGGGGTTTTTTCATCAGTACTCCGGTTTTATCTCCAATAAAAACTAGACGCCAGAATATTGCTGACAATCGCTGAAAGCAGCGTTCATTACCATTTAAAGAAACTCATTGTTGACAGGCAAGTAAACATAAGGAGGTGACTAACTACCTTAATCCCTTGGCAAATCTTTCAGATATATCAATGGCGTGCGTTTGTATTGTAAACAAACTTGAAAATCCCGTTGAGAACCCGACGATCAACAGGAAGGCTGGGATGCTTGTCAGTACCAAACATTGTCCTGACTCGCTCTAGAACACATAATCCGTTTTGACTAAGCGTCAAACTTCATTTTGACAAGAAATTAAATACGTTATTTAACAACACAAATGTAATTTATAGGTTTAATCTTATTTAAAACTTTTGCAAATCTTGATTCTCGTGTCACAAACTGGGAACCTTTTGCGGCAGTATTTATTCATTTTCAATGGCTCTTGCGTCGCAAATGTTGTGTTTCTGACAGCAGGCGTATGATGATGATCATGGCTTTGAAAAACACCAGTTGGTTAGTAGTTGCACCCAAGGCTTATCGTTATTCCGTCATGGAAAGAAAATAAGATCGAAGATACCGACAAAGAGGTATTAGAAATGATATTTTATGGACAAACAAGCCATTTTAAGGCAAACGAGAGAACAACATAAAAGACAACATACACACACACAAACTAAAAATTTATTTAAAACCGGTAGTATGTCCAGCGCTCCGGGATGTTAAGAATATTCTGCTCCACGCATGGCATCTGTCCTATCACTCAAGTTAAATTCAGGCACTTTTATCAGGTAATAGTCATTATATGGATAAAAAGTGTTAGTGATTACGGCAATTGGATAAAGCAATTATAATTTGTGACACAGATATTTTCGTAACGGCAAACTCAGTCGTGATGGCTACAGTTTTTTTTTGTAGTGATGCCTTAAATTTTGCCACTGTTAAACCTTGCTTAGGTAGCTTTTCTGTCAGCAGGCAGCCTCTATCAAGACTATCTAGATAGATAATACTCGAATGCCTAATTACTGTGAGACTAAATCTCCATATACAGTTGCAGCTGGAGGGTTGGCCCACAAAAGTTGATTAACATAGTCATTGAATATTGGATATTATTAAAAGAAATTAGACGATATATCTGACCCATTTTCCTTGTTTTTAAGAAACCTTCGTATACGATCCGCCACATACGTAAAGAGGAACAAGTTAGAAAGAAGTGGAGCACAGCTGATATCCATTGCAATGCAGAAAGTCAGTTAAAACTAAGGCTACCAAACATGACCAATAGGTTATGAATTAGAATTAGAAGTAAAGCATTCCGATGATTTAAATAAAAGGAAACGTTTTGTTACAATTATAGTGGTTCTTAATGAAATTTGATTTTCATCGACCTATATATTTGTATCTAGATGTAGGTTTGCAAAATTAAATAAATCTTTTTCCTTTTCTCTCAGCTTATTATAAGCATACTAGTAAAAAAGGTTAACAATTTAAAGATTCTAAACCTATTGCATTAAAAAGTTACCCAGACTGCAGGTTATTTAATAGCATGGCTAAAATATAGTAGTAAATACTTACGAAAAAACTCGTACAAAGATAAAATGTATCTACAACGACATACACAAGTAATTCTACGTTTTCATTTCTCAACATATCTTAAAATAGGAATGTAAATATATCTATAGGAATACGCGCGGTATCTTCTTACATTTTTATGATGTTTTTATCTGTTTAATAACTTTGAATTTCTAAAATGACGATACCGTAAACCTTTCTATTCAAAGACCAAAACAATAGATTTTAATTAGACGTGTAATAGAAGTATAAAGACTAAAATAAGTGGATCTCGGGTTGTCGGATAATATTACAAAGCTTAAGCATAATATAAGGGTATGCCTTATTGCGATCAATCTAGTTGATTTCTCAAAACGCGGTGACTGAGGATGAACACAGGAAAAAATCCATTTTTTGTGTGCTATTCATTATTTAAAGGTAAATCATTAAACGTTTTTTACCAGTTTCCGTTTGTAACTTTTTTTGTACTGTTGAACAAGATACAAATCTGCAGTTCTTTTTAAAGTTTTCCACAAGCGCATACCTGTGCATGAAATTGACTGATTGATTGATTAATCAAATTATTGATAACTTGCTTAACATCTGTAAAGTAGAACCGGTGAGGGCCCGCTTCTTTCTCGGCTGGAAGTTAGACGCCACTAACAGAAGCAACACATACCGTGTGTTGCGACCCATGTTTATTATAGGATTGTATTTCAGTCCGCAAGGCAAATGGTCCCGATAACCTTCGTGTCACCTATTTCTTCTAGACAGGAGTTCGAGATAGACATAAATCGATGATTCGGAAATCACGTGTAGCTCTTTGTGAATCCTTCTCATTTTAGCTATTATATTATATTATTCTCTTTTCAAATAATACTTACGATCCCGGTGATTGAACACACCAATTTGGTCCCATATGCAACTAACCAATCAGTGAATTTATAGATGTCCTTCACAAACTACCCAATTATCATTCAGACATATTCATAATCTAAATGCAAACTTACTGTACCACGTTAGGACCTATGTAGTTGCTATATTTTTATTGTTGATTCAAACGTTTTACAGTTTCTTAGACTATGATTTGTGGATTGTCCTTTTTCACATATTGCATAGTGTTAGGTATTTTTTTAATTCCACCGCATTTTTGCCTTCAAGAAACCCATTTAAAGGAAAATGATAAGATGTCTTTAATAGTTACTATGTTTGCCACCTATGTGCCGTCTCTACCATTGTCGTCAAAGATAAGTTTTACATTGCATGTTGATTTACACTCGGAGCGTCATGCGGTTGATGTTAATAGATCTTATCATATTGTATATTTGTTATTTTCTTGCTTTTAAAGATGAGCCGGTGTATTATTGTTTCCATAATGCATATTGGTATGTTTGTTTTCTTGTATGATTGTAACTTTAAATAGTGTTTTACGTCACTTTCATCAATTTTTCATCTTCATCCTGGCTTTCAGTTTTTATTGGTAGAAGCAGTCAGAGTAATCGGGAGAACACTCGTCCTCTGGTAGGACAATGACATTTGTCAATTAAGTTTCGAGTTGAGCATACCCTAGCCGCAGTGAGACTCGAACCCGCAACCTCAGTGTTGACAGGTGGGTAGTCTATAGTAGATGACAAATACCTTAACCACTCGGCAACCATGTATACTGTTTTCAGGAACTTCCCTAAATAGACCATTAAAAATAATTATTACATCAAAAATTGTCATCAGCCAGTCATGTGTGCCGTCAAACTTCATATTTTTTCCTGATCTTATGCTCAACTTTCCAGAACTGTGTTCATTTGTTGGTAACTAAGTATTCGCACATCTTCAGCAACATAATTGAATACAAAATGTATCGCTGCACTTAAGCAAACTTTGTATGTATTGCAAAAACTTGTTTCTTGAAATTGATTTAATGTCTGATACTTGTAGTATTATTAGAAAGTAAAATATCAATAGATATCTTTGACCATGTTTTCTTTAATTCAAGGTGTTCGGGTTTAGAATCTCCAGTATTAAGTCAAGATAACAATGTGAAAAGAATGTACATCAGCTAAATTGATTAGAAAAAGATATATCAATCATAACTCACCACACAAAGACGCAAAACAAATATTTTTGAACATGATAATGTTATTATTAGTGACAGACTGCGAACATTCTTATATCCTATCCTAACACAGCAATTTTAATGATGTGTTTCATTGATTATTTTATTTCTAAACTGAATACATTTTGCTGTATCGAATTATAATAACAACTATCTATAAGTTGTCTTTGTGATGGGGTTACTTGTCAATATGATAGATACATTTTGTATTCAAATTAACAGATGGTGTAAGTAAGGGTACTATAAAAGACGATATAGAGTTTAAACAAACATTGTGTAATAAAATACGCACACTCTTATTACATAAAATGCAAGGGCTTGCTGTAATTGGTGTCATTTTAATTTCAGCTCATATGATAAATGCTGACTGCTTCGCATCACAGATAGGAAGTGTAAAAACACGTAAGTTTTTTCAATTATTTTATATTCCATTGAAGCACAGTTATTCGATAAACGAGAAACACTATAAATACGTTCATATACATTGAACACCATTTAAATTATGATTCAATGTACGCAAATTTATACTTTTTTAAATTCGAGTTGTATCTTTGCACGGAAAGGCACATTAAGCATTTATTTTACCCTAACTATATAGTTGTAATTAAGTGCTTAGCTGTTGGGAAACAATATAAATTTGGGCTTCAGAACTGTGAGTTATCGCGGTAATAGAAGATATTCCGCTAGTGATGTTTAAATGAAGCACGGATAATATTTAGAAGGTTACGCCTGCTATGTTGAATGTACCTAGTTGATGATAGTCGTTCATGAACGTTCAATATATACATGGAATTTAATCGCATACATGTCCTGCTCAGTGTTGGAGGATAAATATTCAAATGAAATAATAAACAAAATCTTGATGTTAATTTTTTATGTCTATTTAAATTTTAAGTTACCAAACAAGTAGCAATAGAATTAGGTCTTACTTCAAACATGTCGGCAAAGATTTGAATGGTTCCTGGAAGTTAAATTGTACAATGTCATTGCTAAATATATAAACATAATCAGACTCAAAAATGAAATGCCTATACACAACTAAATTATTAAAATAAAAAAATTTAATTAAAAGGGATAAGCTTTGTATTTCCTTTACAGTAGCGATCGGGGGTTCTCTACGGGTACTCAGGCTTCCTCCTCCAATAAAAACTGAACGCCATGAAATAGCTGAAAAATGCTGAAAGTGGCGTTTAACATGATTCAAACAAACAAACAAAACCTTTCCAGTAGCAAAGATGATGTTTTTTAAATTATATTTAAGCGTGAAGAGATTAATTATTTGCAGTTTGTAGAATCATTTAGGTCGTAACTTTAAAGCCATAAAAAAAATCTTTATAATTTTTTAATTTAAACTAATTGTATTTTGTAGATTATTTTCCTTAATAAGTGTTCATTCAGAATAGGATCTTATCCTGTACCCAAAAAGAGAATAAATTCTTGAAATAAATTTCTGAATTACGGTCAAACCAGTACAAAGTTATGGCCTTGCACAATAATATCAGCCAGACCAAAAGTTTTATAACTCATTGTACTTCATTCAAACAATGCTATAGCCTTCTTGTTTGAAATGGTCACTAGGTCCGCCCAAATATTGATTTTCTAACCAGGAAAAGATGTGTAAGTAAGAAACAGACGATTTTTATGAACAGTTTGTATCATCAAAGGAAGTCGTCGTAATTTAATCAATTATAATTACATACATGAACCGAAATTGACGCTCTTAAAAAAACCTACAAATGTATGCTATAGTTTGATGGGTTTTTTTTTTTTTGTTTGCTAAAATATGTGTAAGCAACCGTGTGTTTCAAAATGTGTTTTATAAAACAAATAATAATAAAACAAAATGAATTTTAGACCCAAAATCATTTAGTCAAATATGCATTAACTTTTCCCACATTAACATCTAACTAATCTAGCATTAAATGCATAATTTTGACGAATTTGGCTGAAAGTGGAAAAAGATGGCATTTTATTTATGGTAGAAGAATTAGTCTGCATTTAAACATCAACTTTTTTTTTAAATTAAAGAGGATTGTTTATCGGTTGACTTCTGCGTTTAAAATATAAAACTGTTGTCTGTGATTACTATTGATGATTACTATTGTGTTTTTCATACAGTAACAGGAACGAAGCCAGTGTGTCCATATGAAATTAAAGGAAAGGGAATAAAGCTGAATTTTGAAATCGGATCTGATTTTACCTTAGACTGTTATAAATGTACCTGTTCCAAAGATGGATTACAGTGTTGCGGGTAAGAAAAACATTGTAATTCAACAATTAATGTCATGGGACATAGGGATCTTGTTTCCATTTTATTATAGAATTTATATAAAACTAAATATTTCATTTACATATTTCACTGTAAAATAAAAATGGCATATTTGTCTGTATGTTAGTGAACAGGGTTTATAAATATTATTAAAATGTAAAACATATCCGCTTACCTGTAACAAAAGTGGCTGATTTCTAATTTTCATCACCGGGTACTCGGGATTCCTCGCCAAAAAACGGATATCCTGCTATATCTAGAAGTGGCGTAATCGCAAGATATAAACTGCAAAAACGAGGTTTTAAAAATGTTGATACTGATACTCTGATACATAATTTTACAATTTTTAGTATGCTATTGACAATATACTTGTATTTTTTTTTTACAAAGCTCTGGATTTGCGAGATTGCGTCTTTCATTTGCCGAATACAAAATATGAGCTAGATTTTACCACAACAAACTATACTGTTTTTATCCTGCAATTAGAAATGCTTTAAAATCATTTTATTATAAAACTGTGTTTTAAATATTTGTACCATAAAAGCAGCGAATTCTTAAATCACAGTGAACATTTTTTATTAGTCAATATGTTTCAATACTATTTTCCGTTGTTGCAACTTCGTGTTGTTAGTAATTTTGACAAATCAGAATTCATATTTAGGGCATTGCTAAACTATATAGCAAATCATATACATGTAAAAACAGATAAAGGTCGTCCGTATTGTTGTATACAGCAATTTCTAGCTTGCTCTTAATCTAAGACATAATTTAATGTATTAATTTTTGTCGATCACGTACTGGTATTTGGGTCCGTTTGCTACGCGGCCGCTACGATCAAAATTCACAATGCGCGTGTTTTAAATTCCATTCAATTATACTTGTTCAAATATCAAGACAATTAGTACAGCGTAAGACCTACAAATAACTGAAACCGATATCATGTTCACTGACGCGTGTTCAGAATTTGAATATTGCAGCAGTGTTCAAATTTTATACAATTAATATTGGAAACTTTTTCTTTATGTGTTTTCCAGGATTGGATTTTATGCAGGTCTAATGGATCCTGGACCTGGATGTAAAGTTGTTCAAGACGGATGTGACGCATTATTTATTAAAGACGGCGCAAAAAAGCCACAAGATTATAAAAATTGCTTCACGGGTGAATATATTATTCCAAGAAAAGGGTGACACTCATAGACATGTCTTATTGGACTGCAATATAATAAATTGTTTTAGATCTTTTATTGTAGTTTATTACCGTTGTAGCTTATTACCAGCTTTTTCACTATATTCAATTGACATATTGTGGATAAATTTTGGTAAACGATAAATTCAGTTTTAAGTATTACATACTCATATAACATTAATCTCCTTATTGCTATTTTATTTATATTTACTTTGGGCATGCAATCTGAGAAAATCCCATCTCAATCGTCTAGCGTATAATAATTATTGTCAGTTTCTACGGACGTTGTTACGTAAAAAACGTGACGTTACACTGCTACGAAACAACAATTAAATTACTGTTTGTTTAACTTCCTCGGTCTCATTTTCTATCTCGTGGCAATTGTTTCGATGGATAATTTCAATCTTGAAAATTCGACCAAAATAATCTATATTATTGACGTGTGTTGAGGTAAATGGTTTTAGCTATATCAATGACGTGAGTATGTATTGTAAAGAAAATCGGATTGCCCGCTGAGAATCCGACTTTAAGAAGAAAATATTGCAATCCTTCTCAATTAATGTTTTAGCACAGCAAACTATGGTCGGACTCGAACAAACGTTTTGCCATTATGGTTTAGTGTCCGCGTCTTACTTCATTTCGAAATACAATCAATAAAAGATATACTGGATAGATTTAATCTGACTCTTAAAATGTTCAACATTTTAAAAATCTTGGTTCTGGCGTCACAAACGGGGACGGGTGACATGTTAATAATATCAACAGTCGATACGCCTTGCACTTACGTCGCAAATATTGTGTTTCCAAAAGCAGACGTTTGATGATGACCATGGTTTTCTAAAGCACCCTATGTTTGAAAGTTGCATCATAATTCCAGTAATTAGACATATCTAGGAGTAGTCATAATCCAGTAGGAAGGAGGGAAAGTAGTTACTACAAATGGATAAATCAATAGACACAGATATTCCTTAACGATAAACTTAGTCAAGATGGCGACCATAGAATTTTCATACTGATTACTTGAATTTTGCCATTGTGATTCTCTGGTTAGATAACCTCTACGAAGAAGTAATGGATAGAAAATACATGCTTTGGGGTGCTTCATCAATTGGGATTTCTTCATATGCAGGTGCTGGTGGAATAGGTTGATTGATTGATTAATTGATTGGATGTCTGCTTTACGTCCAGCTAGCAGTATTTCAGCTATATTCAGGACGGGAACAAGTTAACAAACAATAAATCAACGGAAAATGGGGGTGGGATGGGTCAAAGGGAATACAATTTTGACTGCCACTGGAAAAGTATGGAGTTTTGGGTAGGGGCGAAATATTTAGCCTTTCGTAGCGGCTACAATGATCCTACTCTTTTTCGAAATCTACAAAAGGGGTCTTTATCGTGCAAGGAGCGTGGCATTCTCTAAACACGCTACCCACTACGGTCCGCGGTCAGGCTTTCCGTATTATGACCTGACAACCCCCCAACGAGAGGGTCTCCCCTATCCGCCACCCGGGGACGCGCTGGGCTGCTCTGTGGGTCGAGCACTGGGAACCCTCCCAGTATGGTCCCAGTGGTAGATCGGAATAGGAATAGGAAAATAAAATCATTCCTTTTATAAATAAATAAAGGTTTGTAAATAAATAACCTTATATCAATACGCATTTCTTTACTTCAGATTTATAAACAAATATAAGAAACAAGAGGAAAAACGTATAATTGAAAAATCTATTTCAATCATTAGATTAATAGTACAAATATAATTGCACTACATATACACATGTGCATTTCATTTAAGTCTGTTGTGTACAATAGGGACGTAAGTACAGCATAAGACATAATAGAAACCGAGATATGGAAAATATATCCCAAATACTTAGAATCTTTGCAAACGACAAAAATCATCAGTTCTGTTCGGTAAACTGTAAATATTTCTATTGATATTGGGTACATTTTGAAGCAAACAATTTGCAAGTAATCTTCTCGTTCTCCCCGACCACACACTTAACCCCTAAGCATCCACTTTCCGCACATGTCCAGATGTATTTTTTCTAAAAGTGAGTTATATTTATTGTTACTGTCTCCCATACATAGTCAAATGACGATCAGTCTTCGGGGTAAATGACTCTCTGTTACTTGATTGGGTGGTTTACTAAATCTATAAATATTTTTGTCGTTTCATTGGTTTACGTCAGGATTGCACTAGTATGTGTACTGAAAATTCGATATATTCTTAGGTTGAATAGGGGTTGTAATCAGTATTTAAGTGTAGTAATGTTACGTTCCACATATTGACTTCTATTTCATTCAATGCATTGGTCAGTGAACAATTATAAGGTAAACATTGTACCAAAATCTCCCTACTTTATAAAGCTGTTTTGGAAAAAAATATATGTTCTATATCTTTATTTTCGTAAATCAGTGTTTTAGTGTAGTAATGTTACGTTTCACATATTGACTTCTATTTCATTCAATGCATTGGTCAGTGAACAATTAAAAGGTAAACATTGTACCAAAATCTCCCTACTTTTTAAAGCTGTTTGGGTTATGACAAAATTATATGTTCTGTATCTTCATTTTCGTTCTGATATTGATGCAAATTTAACAAAACATATTTTTAGGGAGTCAACTTTTGTTTAATTATTTTTTAAAAAACACGTGTGAAGTGGCGACAGGTAATTAAATCTCTCAAGCCCTATTGGATAATAGTTTAGCGTAAACAATGTCCTTACAAGATACATGTACATTGTTTACCTATCCTACATATAAATTACAAAAACCAGATACTTTAATAAATCCATAAAATTTGTAATGCTGCTAAGAGACGGTTAGCTTTTTAGAAAAGCTAAACTTGTTTATTATTAGAGGCACACATTAACCAAACATATAACTGCTTTCGTGTTAATACCAAAGCCTGCAGCTATAAGTCTTTTATCGGAATATTAGTAGTTGGATCCTTTAACTTCTTGTTGTGATTCATTGTAATAGCAAACATAAGTCACGCTTCTAATTTCGATCTAAAGCTTATAAAAAAATTACTATAACATGCTTTGCTACATTTCTTTTATGATAACTTGCTTTGGAACACTTTTTTTGGTATAATTTTCTCCACCTGACAACTTGCATTTATAAAAAAAATAATTTTTTTCCTTTAACTATCATTCATATGTCTAAAGAGAATGGTTGTTATCAAAACATTTAATAATGATATGAATCGATTACCATTTATCCATTGGCAAGAACTGTGATTCTAGTTCCTCGGAATAGTAAGAGACAGGATAAGTTTGGTTTGATGAGTTGTAAATTTAGGACCTTACATTGGTACTAGTGGAATATCGGATTTCTCCAAATCGAGATAGATAAAATTATGGAATTTAAGGCTCGGACTTAAATTTCCATAATTTAACTATCGAGATTGGAGAAATCCGATAATCCAAGAGTACTAATGTAAGATTATGTTTCTCTAATTTTAAAAAGTAGTAAATTTGCGAAATGAAGTACATATTCTCCCAACCCCAATTTTACATTTATTACTTGAATACGCGGTAAATGGAAGGTGTTTTGTTTATGACGTCATGAGTCCTTATTATGACGTTATTATTTTAAACCAATCAACTGCTGAGAACAACATATTCACCAGTGACGAGAACTATATTTTCCACACCGGTCAAGCGGTTGAAATTAGAGAAATTAAAATCTAGGATTATGTTATTGTTCCATTAATATTTATGTAAAGGTGTTACAATGTTGTTACGTTACACAAGATCAGTGGTGTAATAAATGTATAGAAACGTTTTACCGTTTTTCTAGTAGTTGTGAGATGTGGGCTATAGCAAGTATTTGTTTAATCCAAGAAACATCTTGCCCTAATTAATCCTTCTCATTTTAGCTATTTAATTTTAACTTTTACTTTTTAAATTTTACTTACAAAACGTGTTTCATGTGATAGACAGCTTTCTTACAGGATTATCAAAAAAGAGGTGGCTAAACGGCAAACACTACCTCAACTTTGTGGAGTCCTACAGGTTTTCGTTTTGCGTCCCATTTTGCTTGGGGACATGAACCTGATGGTTGAAACACACAACTTTTTGACCCTTCTTCAACTAGGCGGAATGCTGAATAGACCCAGTTCGGTCGATTGCCTGGTCACGCAAAGAACTTTTGGTAATACTGCTTTATCACTTATAACATATCTTGTGAATAATTTGTTCAGTTACAGGCGTTTAAAAATGTTGTGGCTCATGGGTAAATCATTAGACAGAATTTCGAATAGTTGTTTCGCCGGTAACCTTGGAAAGAGTATACCATCCATGGGACACCCAATGATTTCTGCTGGAGACAGCATCATCGTCGTATTGGCACTCTGCGGCGGGTGGGAGACTTGGAAAATGAAACATCTTTATTTATGGTCGATGAAATCCTTAAAAATACTAAAATGTGAAAATATATGAAGATTAAAACTATTTGGCAAAATGTATGGTTCTAAATTCATAAACCAAACTCTAATTGAACTTCCAAATTATACGTGATTCTGTTCTATTACAGAACAGGTTTATCACTATTGAAGATAACGTCTTCATAGAGGCTGTGTGGAGATATTGTTTTCTCCAAAGGAATCTCAAAGTAGATCGCCAATTGGGGATAGGTGGTAGATACCAGCATACGAAAACATCCCTCTATTCGTCCTCAGCGCTAAAGGACTCAATTACATAGTTGAATAAAGGTAAATGTTGTGGAAGTAGCCTTACAAGTTTAAGCCTTTTTCCCTCATGCTTTTGCCTTGATGAAACCCACTTGAAGGATTATGATTAGATATCGTTAAACATGATGCCATGTTCACCACTTATGTCGATGAGACTATTAGAGCTGCTGGTGGCTCTGCAATTGTCGCTAAAGATCGAGTTTTGCATTGCACTGATGATTTAAACCTGATCTTCAATCAGTTGCTGTTAATAAAAATATGTGTTTAGATACTTCGGGATTGTAATGGACACAATCCTTTTGGATGATTAAAACATTAAATAACAGGGAAAAGATCATAATGTCAATGGATCACTTGTGCATTTTTAATGATAGTTACACATACAAATTTCTCATGACATTGGGGCAGTAATTATTATATCATTTAGATCATTTTTATTAGTCTTGATTCGTTACGTTTCTGTATAATTGAACGAGTTTCTATGTATAAATTTAATTGGTCCCGTCTTGAAGAACTATGCAAGGGACGATCCGATTCGGAGACTCCTGGTGTCATTTCTAACCCTATTTAAAAAATTTAATAAACGTTTAACTGCAATTGCTGACGAGACCATTTCAAAACCTCGTCAAATTCCAAACTTTCAAGTAAAACATGGTACAATGACAACTGTGACGATGCTATTAAAGATCGTACATAAGCCGAACGACGCTTTAACAAACACCTAACCAATATAATCTTCAGAATTTTTCTAGCGAAAGCTCGTAGAATAACGAAACAAAAAAATACGTCCTTGCGTTACTGTTTATAAATTAAATAACCATACAAAGAATTTAAAAAGTACAACGAATGTCAATAATTTTTTAGATGACCGACTTAACATCAGAAACAGATTTATCAAACAAAATTCGAAAAACATTCCTTCGGTTAATATTACAATACTTATTTTCCAGAAAAATCACACACAAAAAAATTAAGAAATTTAGAAGAATATAAGACCTTTTCAGTATTAGAACTTAAAACTTCATTACAAAAACACACGATACCTCGTGCGGCCAATTTGACATCTATTTTGAAATTCTTTAAAATGCTTCTCAGTCTTCTCTACAATGTTTACTTAACCATCTTGTGGATTTAGTGGACAAGTGGTTAAGGTAGTTCGTCTACTATTGATCACGTGGTCTGTTAACAAGGAGATTGCGTTTTCGATTCTCACTGCCAGACTGCGGGGAGTGTGTTCTTGACTCCAATTTTAATTGACAAGGATTGCAATTGTTTTACTACCGCAGGTCGGGGGTTATCTCCGGGTACTCCGGCTCCCTCTTCCAATAAAAACTGGACGCCATGATAAGCTGAAGAATTAATGAAAATTGCGTTAAAAATCATTTCCTACTCGTACCAGTTTAAATATTAATTATCACTGGTCAGTGATTCCAACATATAAATGAATAGACGTGTACAACTACCGTAATTGATTTTGATGCAAGTGCATTTTATTTAGTCCGTAATACCTTTTCATGGTGTTTAACTTTACTTTGAACAATTTTGCAACTACATAGTGGCATCCAGTTTTACATGGGGCCCGAATATCTGGAAAAAACACCCGAATTTCGGTAAGAAAACTGGCAATTCTTGTCAGTTAAGATTTAAATTGAGCTTACCTCATTGTTGACAGGAACGTTAATAAATGACAAATATCGTTAACCACTCGACCACTGATAATTCTCTAATTTTTAACTTCCTTTAACAGAACACAAGACATATTTATTATTGCCATTTCAGTGTCAGCTCATATATATGATCATTCTAATGCAGTTCTTGATGTAACGTCAATTCTGATTGGATAACGTGAATAATTTCATGGCATCAATTCCACTATTGAAGTATTCTGGTACCCTGACGATGATATCCTCTTTAGCCTAAGCGGCCTTCGGATATAACGTCAGGTCAGGAGCATTGGATTTCAACGGTGAGAGCGTTGAAATTTGACGTTCGGGCATTCTCTAGACAAGCCATTTTGTAATACAGATAAGTTCAAGTAGACCGTATTGTGACGTCATCCTCTTTATGACGTTCATTGTTTACATTTCTTAGCTGAGTTTACATTGAGATTTCCAAATTTGAACGTAAAGTTATAATGTAATTTATATTTAAATTTTATAAAAAAAGATGTATTCCCTGCTTTAAAAAAAGTTTACATGTGCATGTGATATTAAATGGCGTCATATTATCGACCAATTAAAATGCTTATATCGGAGATCCTGACCTGGTGTTATATTTGAAGTGAAGCTTGTGTCAATGAAAAATATTGCACCAGGAGATCAGGTTACTATTGAAGCCATCAGATTTTAACGCAAGCGCAGGCGTTATTTCCGGCAAATGAAAAATTCCAATTTTGACCAGTTAATTGTGCTTTTTATTGCCGTAGCATTAGAATGGAGATAACTGTATTGTATTTGAAGATTTGCCGGCATAAATTGGTGATTTGATGGAAGGAAATATCCGTTTACTGGCTCGCCAATACACTCAATTTCCGACCATCAAATCACCAATTGATGCCGGCAAATCTTCAAATACAATACAGTTATCTTCTAAATGCTAATTGCTTCGAAGATCATATCAGGAATAGTGATATGAGAGGAATCTTTAAAGGAATAAAAAGAGAAAAAAAAACTGTCAACACTGTAATTTAAATAAATTGGAAGACGACCTTTTATTTATAGAAGCACAAAATACAACTCCATTAGAGAAGAATTTGAGAAACAAAATAGTTATACTTTCAAACAGAAAATGAATCAAACGAAAACAATAAACTTTTTGAAATATTGTCTCTATCGGATCATTTGCAATATGTTGCTCCATTTATTAAAAAGTCACTCATACTAAGAAAAATGGAAACTTCTGCTGCATGATTCACCACTGACCAATAATCTTGATGTTATTATTATATTCTTAGTATAATTTACCTGCTGTTTATATGTTTTGTGACCTTTTGTATTTATATTTGTTTGTATGCTTTCAACCCTTAGGTGTATAAATTTGCATATAAAGATTAAAAGATAATCCAGTAATAAGTCTATTAAGTAATTCTGGATAGATACTACAGGCGCTTGATACATTAAGAAATGTTTACTCCATATGCAAGTGCTGTGGGATGTTGCCACACATAAATAGGAAATTTTTAAGAGGTGAATTATGCCCCAACCCCTTTTTGGTGTAAATATTGGTTTTCAACCGACCTCCATTGTCAATTTATGGTCAAGATATGTAGCAGACTTATCGGTCGGTCTCTGTGGTTTCCTTAATTTCAAGTTCACATTAGAAATGTTTTTGCTCTGTATAGAAAGCCAACTTTATCATTATCACGTTTAGATCTGAGTTAATCATCATAAAAGATGACTTATAATTTTGACATCCCAGACAATTTTGAAGCGTCGCTTTTATATCACAGCGTAACTTAAATGCCGCTTATTATCTGCATAGAATCCGCTGTTGTAAAAAGCAGTATTTAAGCGACATGCATAATTACCGCTTAATTTTAACCTACATAATTAGCAATGCTTTAACTCCACTTTTATCCAACTTAAACTATACTGATTTTCTAAGTAGAAAAAAAGCGAGACTACAGGTTATTGATTATTCCTGCTTAAATCCAACTGATAAATATTTGTCATTTTTAATTTTATTACAAACCTACTTAATCCCTGCTGATTTATCTTAGTAAATTAAAATGAACGTTTTTTTCCAACTGAAAAAACTTAAAGGTGCTACAGCAAATACTTTTTCCCTACTGATTTAACTCTGCTCTATAAAATATTAATTGAACTCCGCTTAAAAACAACTGAAAAAACTCAATAAAATATTTATATTATTTGTTGTCTGTTTTCCAATTATTTAGTGACTATCTAATAAAAAAATAATTAGTTATATTATTTTTATATCAACCAAATTGCTTTTTAACTTCACATATGAACAATTTACTATTGAGCGCAGAAATAATGCACAAATGTCTAAGTATGCAGTTTGTGTATTTTCTATAGAAAATGTTTGGAATTATTTATTACTACTTTAAATGAAGATTAAAGTTTTTAATCCAAATAGAGAACAAGGACACTGATATTACACATGACAAAATTTAGCATGACCATGGCCTAATAACACCAATATTCTCAAAACATAAATAAAAAGACATTAAATTTTCTTCTATGCTGTATCATGTGTATGTTCTGCCAATTTATGGTACAATTGCAATGATGAATATTATAGCTTAAATATCAAATATTTTCATGCAATATCAATAAAAAACCAGAAATCATAAAAACACATTCACAATATAAAACAATTCTTGATACATTATACTACAAACTTATGTAGTAAACAGAAAACTGTTTACTAAGAAAAAGTATAATCATAGGGGAGATAACTCTAAAGGGGAGCCAACTCTACAATCTTTTGTCCACATTCAAAAATACCACAATGGAAGCTTTACTTTCTAATAAATTTAATGTAACCATTTTTTTTAATTATTAACAAGCAATAAAAACAGTTAAGAACTATCTTCATATGAACAATAGAATAAATGGAACTTTTTACAACAGCATGTTTTAGTTTATGTAGAAGTGCGATATAACTAATATCACCATTTTCCTCTACAACTGTTTAAAAGCAACATTTATAAACCAATGCATAATCAACACAATGAATATGATGATTATGAAGAAAGAACTATAAAATATATGTAAAAAGATATAACTTTACTGATAAATTCTCCACAATATTTAATTTGTCAGTGGACAGTTTGGCTTCAACTACTAAAAATATTAAATGTCCAATTCTTTTTCCATTTTTTGGCAAACTGCTTTTCACAGAAAGAAGAAACAGTGCTTCTGCCTCTGATTTACAGTACATATATTTCTTCAGGGCACCCGGTTGTTGTTTGCTTCTGAATGTTGACAGCAAATAGAATATGGTGCTGAATGTTATTTGTTTCCTTCAAATCTTCATAGAAACTAAAATCAATCCAAAACCAGACTTGTCAAAATGTTCTTTGTAAAGTTTTTCCGTCAAAACATCTTGATGTTATTATTCTTATTTTTCATTCCTTCTTGTCTTTGATGTACATTTTTTCCTGTAAAAATACAAAAAATAATATTGCAGAAAAAACTGCAAAGAAAGAACATTCATAGCTAAAGTTTGCAAATTCCACACAAAAGTAGAATGTTGACATAGCAAAAACCTTTTATTTTATTATTGGGAAACTAGCTGTTACATGAGGTTTACAAAATGCATGTACCAATGAGCTACAATGCTTACTCGCTTACTCAAGCCACACTAGTGACCGGAGCAGAATCATTAGAATTATGCGCAACCTTAACTGCATGCACTGCAGAGTGTGTGTAATTAGGACATTATATTTTAACAATTTCTTTGAATTATGTCCATTTGAAGAAGTTGAACACACTTTTATTTAGTACACTTAACTGAATACCCTAAAAATTATCTCCCCTTTCATATGTTAACAGATTTTACACCCATATGTTTCCCCCTTTTTTCAATTGTGTGGCCATTCATTTTGTAGCCTGAATTCCCTTGACCTAATAATAATTTGTGTCATATTAAATTGAAATAGGCCCAGTATTGGCTATTTACCTCACTATTTTAATTACTATTGGTCTTCATACTGCATTTCAAAATTACTGACACCACTTCCCATATTTGTTGCACAATCTACAATGGAGACAAACATGTATCATGTATAATAAAAAACGACACTGTTCTCTACATTGATAGTGAATTCTGCTAAATTATGCCAACAATTTTAATGTTTCAGAGAAAACAAAATTATATAAGAAATTTTGAATAAAATGTCAAATTACACGAAATGATTCTTGTGGCGACTATAAATATGAATGTGCATATTTCGGTACTTCTACGAATATGGTCTACGCAATGTGGACTATAGGTCACTAAGGTCAATAGCAAACATGTGTAAAAAGGTACTGCATCTACTTTTGATATTTATCACAGATGAAAAATATTTACATTGTAAACAAATACGTAGGAAAATGGTGAAACTTAAAATATATTTACCTCAAGTTGCAGGCGGCAACGCCGTGTAAGTGCATTTCTCTTAGTGTCGAAATGGCGTGTGGTGACTATCTTTACTTCTTTTCGACTTTTGTACTACTTTGTCTTCGAGACACATTGAAACCATAATTGTACGGGCCTTTTCTTGCTTTACTTTTGAACATATTTTGACCGTCGTTTGCCATTTTTGTTTTACTCCGGGTACTACACTTTGGATTGTACGGAAGTTCAACTGGTTACAAAGAAAGTATTTTGAAGGTACCAGAGCAGGTATGTTTAATGTATTTATTTTTAATTTCTTTTTTTACATGATATTCTATGACAAATTGTTTGGACACATAATTGTTTTGTTTATCGGGTATTTTTTTTGGTATATTTTTCGGCTGATGAAAATCTGTGTAAACTTGTGACGTCGATTTTCCAAAGCCCGCTGTCGCGTGAGATCTGCAAGTCCCGTGAAAATTGCAAGCACGCATGTGCAAAACCAAGTTTTTATTTTAGTAACTTCCGCCGTGAGAAATGCAAGGCAAGACTACTTTCATTTTACAATTCGAATTTCCGGTTATGAAGACGATATATTGAAAAGTGCGTAAATAAATTATCCAAGACGTGACAACACAAATGCATATAAACAAAAGTAGTTTTTGTCTCTTACATGGTAAATTATAAGGATTTGTTTGCAAAAGATACTTTCAAGTTAAAATAAAATAACCAGCCATATCCATCATCCGACATCCATACTCAATAATGCAACGATACATAAACATTTGCACATAAAGCATTTTTGTATCGGATATTGTTATTTTATTTTTATAGTAATAAACAAATATAAAAGACAGATGAAAATGATAAAAATAAACTTGAGGGAGGTTTAATGTTATAGAACTAATATAGAACCCAGACAATCAGCTCATCCTGCCAGCTTGTTACATTGTATTTAGAGAATTAAAGTGACAATAAACTTTATTAATTGCAAGAAACAATTTAAATAATGGTCAATGTTGGAAAAAATAAACATATTTAAGCTATTTCCACTTAAAGTCATATATGATAACTTTATGAAATTGAATTCCATGCATTTATACAACACGTATGGGACTTTTAACCGAATAAACATATAAAGCAAACATAAAATAAACATGCAGAAAATAAAAGGCAGGCAGAACATATTAAAACATAAGCTAAAGGGGATATAAGCATGAATGTACAAAACTTCACACCCAAAGACAATAAAATCATGTAGCATATTTTTAACATGAACCCAAACTAACCAGTAAAACAAGTAGTATTATAACATATTAAAATTCATCTATTGCAAAAAAAATATTTAGCCTTATAATTTTATTAGACCTTCACAAGTCATAACAACCTCAAATTTTTTTTCATAATTTCTCGATTTTTGACCTAGTTATTTTGGAGGAGCATTATTTATAATTGTCTTCTTTTGTGTTTGTTGGTTGTTATTCTTTAATTAATTATTTAGTCTAGTTTAGTTCATAATTTTAAAATTACAATAAAAAAAAATTATCCACTTTAATATTGTGCACAACAACAAAAATATTTTCAATATTGAACAATTGAACTAAAAATCATAATTATGCTGCTTTTTTGTTTTTGTTTATTGCAAACTAAGTTTTTTAAATATTTGATGTCACATTATTCAACTTCATTTAACTAGTTTATGGCTACTTTGAACAATTAAATTAGAAGGCTTCTTGCTGACATCCTGTCTGTGTTTTACACTGAAAAGGTGTAAATGATATTTTTATTACCAACAGACACCTAATCTTTTATTGAAGAGGGGGCAGATGTCTCTGCATAGTTTCTGCATAATGCCTCTAGAAATAACCAATAAGAATCCTTAAAAATAAAGTCAATGCATATATATATATATATATATATGTATATACAGAAAAAGTTAGCAATCACATTTATAACTATGGAGTTAACAGATTATCAGCTTTTAGTTAGTTTCCTTTCATCTGGTTGTAGCATCTTCCCAGACTATCTTCAAGACACCTCTACCAAAGAAGCAAGAAACAAACGGGACAACTTTAGGAAAAAGGGAAAAAAGTTTTTTTTAAATGGTAAGAAGCATGATTTTTTAATATAAATTAGAATTGTAAATTAATTTAATGTAAAATTCCCTCATTAAATTGTAAAGATTCACAAGATTCATCATTAAGTCAATCTTCCAATACATTTCCTTTGCCCAGTATAGGCAAACAAATGCATTTAGAGCCTCTGACCTTCTCAGTTATGTATTCAATCTGCAAAATTGTTTTGGCCCTGTATAGGCATTGAGAGCCTCTGTTTGACCTGGCTTGCAATTCTCTTGGCTTATAAAGTCCAAATTACAACATTTTAACATTCTAGATACTTTTTAATGGCAAGTATAGGTATTTAGAGCCTCTGTTTGACCTGGCTTGCAATTCTCATGGCTATGTATTCAATCTGCAATATTTTTTTTTGCCCCATATAGGCATTATAAGCTTTTGTTTGACCTGGCTTGCAATTCTCATGGCTTATAAAGTCCAAATTACAACATTTTAACATTCTAGATCATTTTTTAGTGGCAAGTATAGGCATTGAGAGCCTCTATTTGACCTGGCTTGCAATTCTCATGGCTTATAAAGTCCAAATTACAACATTTTAACATTCTAGATCATTTTTTAGTGGCAAGTATAGGCATTGAGAGCCTCTGTTTGACCTGGCTTGCAATTCTCATGGCTTATAAAGTCCAAATTACAACATTTTAACAATATTGATAATGTCTTTTGGCAAGTATAAGCATTTAGAGCCTCTGTTTTACCTGGCTTGTAATTCTCATGGCTTATAAAGTCCAAATTACAACATTTTAACAATATTGATAATTTCTTTTGGCAAGTATAAGCATTTAGAGCCTCTGTTTTACCTGGCTTGTAATTCTCATGGTTTATAAAGTCCAAATTACAACATTTTAACATTCTAGATACTTTTTAATGGCAAGTATAGGCATTTAGAGCCTCTGTTTGACCTGGCTTGCAATTCTCATGGCTATGTATTCAATCTGCAATATTTTTTTTGCCCCATATAGGCATTATAAGCCTTTGTTTGACCTGGCTTGCAATTCTCATGGCTTATAAAGTCCAAATTACAACATTTTAACATTCTAGATCATTTTTTAGTGGCAAGTATAGGCATTGAGAGCCTCTGTTTGACCTGGCTTGCAATTCTCATGGCTTATAAAGTCCAAATTACAACATTTTAACATTCTAGATACTTTTTAATGGCAAGTATAGGTATTTAGAGCCTCTGTTTGACCTGGCTTGCAATTCTCATGGCTATGTATTCAATCTGCAATATTTTTTTTGCCCCATATAGGCATTATAAGCTTTTGTTTGACCTGGCTTGCAATTCTCATGGCTTATAAAGTCCAAATTACAACATTTTAACATTCTAGATCATTTTTAAGTGGCAAGTATAGGCATTATAAGCCTTTGTTTGACCTGGCTTGCAATTCTCATGGCTTATAAAGTCCAAATTACATTCTAACATTCTAGATCATTTTTTAGTGGCAAGTATAGACATTGAGAGCCTCTGTTTGACCTGGCTTGCAATTCTCATGGCTTATAAAGTCCAAATTACAACATTTTAACATTCTAGATACTTTTTAATGGCAAATATAGGCATTTAGAGCCTCTGTTTGACCTGGCTTGCAATTCTCATGGCTATGTATTCAATCTGCAATATTTTTTTTGCCCCATATAGGCATTATAAGCCTTTGTTTGACCTGGCTTGCAATTCTCATGGCTTATAAAGTCCAAATTACAACATTTTAACAATATTGATAATGTCTTTTGGCAAGTATAAGCATTTAGAGCCTCTGTTTTACCTGGCTTGTAATTCTCATGGCTTATAAAGTCCAAATTACAACATTTTAACAATATTGATAATTTCTTTTGGCAAGTATAAGCATTTAGAGCCTCTGTTTTACCTGGCTTGTAATTCTCATGGTTTATAAAGTCCAAATTACAACATTTTAACATTCTAGATACTTTTTAATGGCAAATATAGGCATTTAGAGCCTCTGTTTGACCTGGCTTGCAATTCTCATGGCTATGTATTCAATCTGCAATATTTTTTTTGCCCCATATAGGCATTATAAGCCTTTGTTTGACCTGGCTTGCAATTCTCATGGCTTATAAAGTCCAAATTACAACATTTTAACATTCTAGATACTTTTTAATGGCAAATATAGGCATTTAGAGCCTCTGTTTGACCTGGCTTGCAATTCTCATGGCTATGTATTCAATCTGCAATATTTTTTTTGCCCCATATAGGCATTATAAGCCTTTGTTTGACCTGGCTTGCAATTCTCATGGCTTATAAAGTCCAAATTACAACATTTTAACATTCTAGATACTTTTTAATGGCAAGTATAGGCATTTAGAGCCTCTGTTTGACCTGGCTTGCAATTCTCATGGCTTATAAAGTCCAAATTACATTTTAACATTCTAGATCATTTTTTAGTGGCAAGTATAGACATTGAGAGCCTCTGTTTGACCTGGCTTGCAATTCTCATGGCTTATAAAGTCCAAATTACAACATTTTAACATTTTACATACTTTTTAATGGCAAGTATAGGCATTAAGAGCCTCTCAATATAAAAAAGTAAATGGAATTGTTTTTCAGGTGATGTTTTGTTTCGCTTCATCCCAGGAAATGGCAATGGTGCTGAGGTTGTTATACAGGGCAGAGAAAAAGACATTTTGGCTGAGTTCCATGGCAGTGCTTTTGGTGGACACAGTGGTGTAAATAAGACAGTAGAAGCCATCAAGAATAGATACTGGTGGTTTGGTTTGACAGATGATGTGAGAAATTATGTAAATAAATTATAAACATTACTAGAACTAGAAAAATCTTGAAACTTCACACAAAACAAAGTTATAAGGATTTATTAATAGACACAAATTATATTTGAGATACTGATAAGCAAAACATAGACAATAAATTGTACCACACTATTTTGAAGCATATTTGTAATTTTTAACTTGTATTAACAAGGAGAACTATGCATTCAAAGACAGTTGTGTTCATTATAAAAACATTCCTTTAAAAAGATTAATCAGTGTTGTTGTTGTTTACATGAGGTTATGAAAGGATTCATTAATAATATTGAAACTATATACCTAAAAATACAT
Source organism: Limnoperna fortunei (assembly GCA_944474755.1). Taxonomy (NCBI): domain Eukaryota; kingdom Metazoa; phylum Mollusca; class Bivalvia; order Mytilida; family Modiolidae; genus Limnoperna; species Limnoperna fortunei. The sequence continues at coordinate 37,381,469 of OX104114.1, read as the reverse complement.
AGTATAATGTATTTTACTTATAATTACCATTTTTTGTACAGGTTAAATCTTGTGAGGCATGCCAAAGATCAGACCCACTAAAACCAGCAAAGAAACCTGAGCTGCATCCTATAAAAGTTTGTAAATTTATGTTTTATGATAATGGTCCGATTTTGCTTTTACCTGATGAAGTTATTTACTTTACTGTACTTACATTGTGTGGGTATATCAAGTTTTTTTTTATGTTTTAACACTTAATTTTATAAATGTAATATTCTGCACAATGTTATTATCAGGTGATCAAAGTGGTGTAAAACCCTAGATCCACCTTAACAGCAAAAATATATTTATTTTATGTTTATGTCATTTGCCTAGGTTTCTTATCCTTTTGAGTTGGTTGGTGTTGACCTTATAGGACCCCTGCAAGAGACAGATCAGGGCAACAAATACATTTTCACAGCAACTGACTATTACACCAAGTGGGTAGAGGCATTTCCTATTCCATCCAAGCATGCTACAGTTGTTGCCCAGTGTTTTGAGAAGCTCTTTGCAAGACACGGTGCCATGAATGCCATCTTAACAGACCAGGGTAGAGAATTTTTAAATGAAGTAAGATGAATTTAATTTCTGGAACAACATAAAAACCAGTTTGTGGAATAGGGATCCTTGGGATGTCTGTCCTTTCTTTTTCCTATCTAGTACATATACAAACTATATTTTGTTACCCCCCCCCCCCCAATCATGTCAAGTGGTAGGTTGGATCTGTTTTGTTTGTTATGTGGCAAAAAAATTTCCCAGCTGCTTTTTCATTTGTATTTTAACAGGTTAATAACCAGCTGTGTAAAGAATGGAACATACAACATAGAGTCACAGCTGCCTACCACCCACAGACAAATGGTCTTGATGAAAGAACCAACCAAACTCTCAAAGCGTACTTATATATTGTTACATTTACATGAAACCAAAAAGTATAACATCACAAAGGACATGGCTCTAGTAAATATGAGAACAAAAACTTAATAGATTGGGATCCAAGCATGTTTGTTTGAAAGGTGTTTAACATCACTTCATCAATTTTTCAGATATATCATCATGCATCCAGTTTTTATCGTAGGAGGAAGACGGAATACCCAGACCATGTGATCAATAGTAGACAAACTACCTTAACCACACAGGGCTTTCAAGTTTTGTGGTTCAAAATGCATGAGATTTTGTTAAAAAATTGAAAGATCCAGTGAAAAACTAAAAATTAAATGAATTTGTTGACTAATTTAATTTAAAAAAAAATTCTTAGAGACTTCATATACCTTGATATATTAACAGCCAACATGAAAGTAAACCTGCTTCAAAACCAGCAACATGTCATCGAGAACTTCAATAATGTGCAGAGTTCAGTTCATGTTTCATGTACTTAAGCATTCATGTGATTTATCTTATAAGCACTATTAGAAAACAATAATTTTTTTACAGATCATTGCGAAAAATGGTAAATGAACATCAGACAGACTGGGACAACTTCCTTGAAGGTGCCTTGTTTGCTCAGCGAACAAAACCACAGTCTAGCACAAAGTACAGCCCTTTTTTCCTTCTGTATGGTAGAGAGGCTGTATACCCAAGCCAGCTTCCAAAGAACTTTGGAACTGATGAAGAGGTAAATTATAAAAACAAATTAACCCCCAGTGTTAATTTCAGTGAATGGTTCAATGTTTTTTATTTTAACTATACAGCGATGTACTGCTGGTTTTTTTTATAGAAAAGCAGGTTTTTTGGTCAATCATTTACATTGTGGTGAATTTGGTCTTCACTAAATCAATCAATAAAAAGATAAATCCATGCTTATCTGTGCAACATATGTAATGTAATCTTCATTTTTGTCTCTGTTTAAAGTGCACTGTTGCAGGTGTAAAACTTTACATAGTTATCACATAATTTATATGTGCTTATGATTTTCTTTTTTTTCCAGATTTCCTTGCCATCACAACCTAGTGAAGAAGAATTAGATAGCTTTGTCAAACAATGCCAAGAGACTAAAGAAAGTGTGAACTCCAAGGTCTCAGCAAACATCAACAAAGCTAAGGAAAAGCAGAAAAAAGATTACCAAAAAAAAGGCAGAGAAGGGTAGACCATATACCCACTTAGAAGTTGGCCATTCTGTCATGGTGTACAACTCCAAAAAAGCCTCAACAAAGCAAAAGGGCAACATGCAACCAAACTACGATGGCCCATACAAAATTGTAGATTTGACAGGGAAGTTAGCTACTCTGCAAAATGAATCTGGACTTGTTTTGAAGAAGAAGATTAACATTGATAGACTAAAGCTGTTCACCACTCCATCCAACCAATCGGCAGCTTCCAATAAATCTACTAACCAATCAGCTGCCTGCAATAAATCTACAAACCAGATAAATACTGATGCCAAAGATCTCACCATAATGACCAAAGTTAATGCCTACTTGGAAGAAATTAGTGAGCTCACAGTCCACACTTGTTATCTTTGTGGATTATTATTATTACAAACAAGAAACATGTATCTGTTGTTGAAAAGTACCAGTAATTTTAAAAAGCTTTTTAAAAGTTTTGTTCAAGTCAACAAAATGTTATCAATGATGTCCAGAATATTACTTTCTGATATTAAACTTTAATAGTCATATTCGAAGTGCAATCATGTATGTACATGTATAATGAATGTTGGTCTTTTGGAAGATAAGCAACTTTTGGAAGATAAGCACAGCATGTTATAATGTGTATCATTTAAACTTTCAGGTTCAGTTTGCCATGTATACCCACATACTTTTGCCTGTCAGTGTTAATGGTAATCACTGGGTGCTTATGGTGGTAAACGTTAGACAAAGAACAGTTACAGTCCTAGACTCTATGCATGGACACAGTGCAGAAAAATGTGTTGCCTTGTGGAGGTTTATACCAATTTTATTTTTATCCTTGTTATTTCACAGGTTTTTATGTTACCTCAATTATCTATTTCTTATACTATAAAAATTTTCCTCACTTCAAAAAACTGGACATATGATATAGCTGAAAAATTGTTGAAACTGACTGGCATCTAACAAAAAAAATTCTATAAAATTCATTACTCAACTACACCTTTATATGATCTCACTACTTGAAAATTTAAACCAAAAAAAAGTTGACAATTCGGGTTTAACATGATCAAGGCACCTTCCTTTAATTACACTTTATGAAATGGCTTTGTACAATAAGCAATCAATGTTGGATGATAATAATTTACATATTTTTTTTCCAGACAGTTTATGCAGAAAAGGGACGGCTTGCCAGATATGAAGGAGAGGTTTGGGGAATGGCTTTTTATTCCATTGAAAAGCAGTCCACAAACAGATGGCAACTCATGTGGTGTTTTCACTTTGATGGTAAGAAATTAATGCTATCCCAAGCTCAATATCATGTCCCTTAGCAACAGTTTAAAAATAACAGTTATGACAATATAGTGTTTTGCATGTTGAATGAGTCGAGAAAATAATGTTCTAATACAATAATTTTTTCGTGTTTATGAAGTACAGTAAACTTGGTAAACAATTGTTTCTAATCATTGTATTTATTTAATTTGTTTTTCCCTTTTCAGAATGCAGAGTGTATAGTGCAGGATGTGCCAGTTCAAGTGATGAGGCAGATTCACTGTAAACACTACAGACAATATGTTAAATCTAGACTTTTTAGTGAGGGTAAAACAAAAACAGATGTCACTTGTGACATGCCAGATTGCAAAGTTAAGAAAGGGGTTCACCGATGGGTCCAATGCTGTGTTTGTGGAAGCTGGTTCCACACCAAATGTTGTGGTTTACCCACCCAAGCTGCTATTGGCGAAGAGTACGAGTGCTGCTTTTGTACAGCCATGTACAGATAAACTTTTAATTTATAACTTAATATTATTGTTGTTTATATTTGAATGTTATTGTTGTATATATTTGAATGTTATTGTTGTACATGTATCGTCACATTCTATATATTATTAGTCATCTTTTATGTTTACATTTTTAATAATAGTTCATGCATCCTGTTTTTAAAATAATATAGGTTAATTTATTTTATATGTGTTATTTTATCTCTCATGATAGTCTTTTTTAATTCAGATGTTGAGCACACCCTGCCCACAATAAGGCTAGAAAATGATGCCACGTTCTGTTATCCATGTCCATTTTCATCTATCATTCACTGTTCTCCATATCTTCTTTTTCAAATTTGATCAACATAGATTGCTTAAATGATTGTTTTTCAGTTTTTGTCTCGCCTGGGATGATAGTCGCATGGAGGCCACAAGTGAGACATATATATGGGAATCCGGCAAGTGTTGAGTAAACACTTGGACATTTTGCTTTATATCTTTGTAAGCTTATGCCCTAGGCCCATCAAATTTTGCTCAATAGTAGCTTAATTGACAAGGATTGCCAGTTTTCCTACCAAAGGTCCTGGGTTTTTCTCGGATTACTCCGGCTTCCTCCCCCAATAAAAACTGGATGCCGTGATATAGCTGAAAAATTGCTGAAAATGGCGTTAAACAACTATCAAACAAACAAAAACAAACAAATCAGTGGTAGCTTATGATGAGTACTTTCCCGTCAGTCACCTGACCTTGACCTCTATTTCCGTGACAGCGACTACGATAAAGTTTTTGTATTAGGGCAGATCCTCTGTAACCATGCATGCATGCTAGGATGACAATCTTCAACTTCAACTAGGATAGTCGTCTAAATCCATACTGGACATTTACAATGAGGGGGATTTGGTATATAGCATGCTAATGATTTAGTGAATGAGTGTCTGGTAGGTGTCACCCGACCGTGACCTCAATTTCACGGTCCAGCACAACTACGTTAAGTTTTTGTATTAGGGCAGTTTCTCTGTAACCATGCATTTTATATTTTGAATGATAACAATTTAATGCTTTACATGTAATGCTTTGGACATATTTTTTTCACTAATGTGAGAATATTTATGTGTCCACACGTGTATGTTTGAATAGGCTTATTTTGATGCTATATCAAGCTGCCCGGTTCTTATAAGGGTAGGAGACCAGAGTACTATGACAATTTTGACACACCTTGCCTTATGATGACAAACAGATAACAAATAATTATGGATTCTAAATTTAAGCATGAGCGACCACTGCAACACCCCCCCCCCCCCCCCCCCGCTAATGAGAAATCCTGAATCCGCCACTGTAAGTTCAGGTGTAAGTTATGAAGTTTTTTTTAAATGTGTTAAATGACCAGAAGTCTGACCCAACCTATTATTTTTGTTGGTACCTTAAACTGTTGAAATATATGCCCAAAATTGAAAGAAGCTTTTGGCAACCAATTACTTATCAATGTAATTTATATCTTAATAAATACATCAATCTTAATAATAATAATAACGTTATTATACTCGAATTTAGTCGATGTAAATGCCGAAATTATAGTGGGTAGCCATACAATCTGCAGGAAAATGCCACGAATCTGTTGTTAAAATATTAAAATATATATTGTTTTAATTTGTTTAATACAGTTTTAATTTTACAAAATAGCACGATCGAGTTTTTCAAACAGTGGTTTTTGTATAGTGAGTTTCTACTTTCACTTTACTGTAAAAAGTTTACACTTTACAGCGTGCAGTAAACAATTCTGCACTGCCAGCTTTAGTTTCCTAAACGTATTGTATGAGTTATTCATTTAAATTTCATTGAATTTAACAACAATTTTTTTTTAATTCTTTAAAATCTTACATTAGTTTTAACAGACTTGCGTTTCTCACAGTCTTGCAACTCTCACGACACCCAACGTGAGACTTACAAGTTTAACCGGAAACCGGAAGCGGAACTTGCAATTTTCACGATACTTGCAGATCTCACGCGACACCGCGCATAATTTGAATTATTCAAAACATAGTCACATAGCTGGGCAAGTTTTTCGCTTTGGTTCAGTAAATTAAGTAAGTAGGATTGTTGTTTACAGTCGTCATATTTATACATAACGAAGAAAACTACATACTGATGAAAGCACATGACTTTTGTCATGATGATCTGGCATTATCGTTCATACGCACGTCACCGGTCATATAACTTTCAATGACCATAGAATAAAATCTATGCATTAAGTGAAAACACACAAAAAGCACGACAAACAAAAAAGGATCAAATACTATAGTGTTACTGAGCATTAAATCCAAGCATTATAGGCAGAAACATAATTAAGAACACATGCACAAAAACCATGGCATTTTTATTAAGGAAGTATAGGGTATAAATTAAAACACTATTATTTAGCAGCAATATATATAAGCATAGCAATAAGCATATTATCTTAGTGCGTGATGCTGGGAGTCATTAAGGTACAAATAAATCGGGACATATAAGTTATCAGATAACATGTACCGAAAGATATTTATTATAGAGGGATTGTTTAGACATATGTTTGAGGGTATAGTTGTAAGTGCATGCATTTAATTGTGACATTCCTACATATTCAAAATCTCAGTATGAGATTTTGAATATTTGGGAATTTAACTGAGAAATCTAAATTACACTATATTCAATTTGTATTGTGCTGAGAATTTTGTAGCTGATTGGTCATACTAGTATATTGCATATATGTCTTCATTTATTTTGTAGACTAAGAATTCCGAAAGGCCACCCTAACTATTGCTGTGAAACAACCAATACAAGGAACAGCTACCAAACCTGCTCACCCATTCAGTCAAAACAACATAACCACGGTAACAGAAATTCTACTTGTGTCCATGTGCAATAATGTTAATAAAAGAATAGCTAGTCCATTCATGTTTTACAACCTGTAAATGACTGGCGTTATTGATAAAATATTGTAAATTTTCTAGAAATATTTAAACACAAAGATTACTTTAATTGTCAACACCGAGGTTGCCAGTTCAAGTCTCACTGCTTAAGGGTGTGCTTGATTCCAATTTTAATTGACGAGGATGGCCAGTTTTCCTACCGAAGGTCGGGTTTTACCCTGTTAGTCTGGCTTCCTTCCCCAATATTTACAACATAAATATGTCTTTTTAATTGACATTGACTGTTCTATTTTTTTTTTTATTTTGTAAATGTTGGTTTATGTTCAGTGTTTGCTTGTGAGATGAAACAATTTATATACATTTTTATTTGTAGTTTGTAAGCTGCTTTGATCTGGAAACAATAATTAAGTTTTTAGAGAGTAAGCTTAAAGAAAGCACTTTAGATGACTGGTAAGTTCATGAAGTAATTATAATTATAGAACATCATTTTCATTGAACTATATTTTTATTAAATGTAACTAATACTGAAATCAGGGGAAATTTTTTACTTTTATTCTTAAAGGAGCACACAAAATATCAAATAACAGTTGTTTACACATATAACATACTCATTTATTAGGTTTTAAACTTTAATGCTTCTAAGAAGGGGAAGCAACTCATATTAGGAGAAGATAACTCAAATGAGTTTTTCTTAGACAAAACTATCAAACAAGTTTACAACTGCACGCTCATTGTGTTACAAATGTGTAAATTATATATATGTCTCTTTTATTATATTTGTATAAATATCTTTAAATATTTAATACACGATTGTTTATTTTAGTATCAGGAGCAAAATTTTTTAGCTATCTTTGGAAATGTTACATAATTCTTGGAAATATTTGTACATTAAATGAAAATCATTGTGATTTCAGAGTTATGTGCTGCATATGATAGTTCATCAATCGAGAAATAAGGGAAGCAATGCGAGTGGAAAAGATGAGAAAAACTAAAACAGAAACTGAGAAGGTCAATTTAAACTTGTATTTATGTTGTAAATATTTTGTAAATAGTTATTTTCATAATTATATTATGTTATGTTTTAAAGGTTACATTATGCAACTATAAATATGAATGCTCAAATAAACTTATATGATTGTATTTTTTTTATCATTATTTAATCCTTTTAAACAGAATGAAGCAAGAGGTACACAAAAACAAGTACAAAAAAGACAGGTTTAGAAAATGGCCAAATTTCAGATTTAACTCGTGGAGCACAGTAATGCTGCTTTTAGCTCTAAAACAGCTTGACCTACACCAAATTTGCAATTTTTGATATCATGTATGCTTCAACTCCACATAGACAATTACAATTGTATTTACACATGAGACGCTAACACTTATATTAAAACAGACTTTTTAAATTTCCAGCTTAAAACAGGCTGACATCTCCAACTTAAAACACGCTGACATCTCCAACTTAAAACACGCTGACATCTCCAACTTAAAACACGCTGACATCTCCAACTTAAAGTACGCTGAGAGTATACACTTAAAACACGCTTGTATAACCACCTAAAATCCGCTTTTGTACATTTGCTATATTCCGCTTGTTTACCGCTGACAACTAATTTGCATATTCCACTTCAAATCCGCTGATTTGTACCGCTTAATCCCAACTTCACCTAATTTACATAATTTAGACGCTTCAGCCCAACTTAATTCACACTTCTTTACCGCTTATTGTCCTAATCACTGAACCAAATATGCAAATTAGTTTTAAAAAGCGGTATTTCAGCAGTTCATTAGGTAAATATAAGTTGATTAAAAGTAACGCTGATATACTACTTTTATTCAACTTTAAATCAGCTATTATCAAGCTTTTTGATAAAAAATAATACCGCTACAATCATACTTAGAGATTGCTTTTTCTCAACTTAAAATTGTCCTGGGATTGCATTATATGAACTGAAGAATACGAAAGCCCAGAACGCTCATTCGATATTCGAAACTCGAGATTCGAAATTCAATATAGTTATAACCAATCAGATTGCGTGTTACATAATCTTCTAGCAATCAGAATAGTTGTTATATAAACGTAGCCACGTGCTATTTTTTTTTTTTGGGGGGGGGGGGTTTAACCGTCCACATATTTGTCAAAGAATGACTGTGTTCAACATGGTTTTTTAAAACAAATAAAATTTATAAGCTTTATTTGTTATTTTATCATATTAATTCAGTTCACAATTATATTTGGTTGGATATATAGGAAATCATTGTAGCATGACCAAAGTGGGCCCCTTATGGACAGTCAGTGCCTCCCACTTTTTCAAAATTTCTGAATCCGCCACTGGCTTATTTTGGCCCTTTGAACTTAGAAATGTGCTGAAAATACCCATTAATTATCTTGTCAGCACAAATCCTCTAAAACTACTCAGTACTATACAAAATTTTATGAAACTTGGTATGTAACTAGTACACCATATATGTAGTTGTGCATATTATCAGGAATTGTTGATTCCTAAATTTATATGGTAGTTATTCCTCGTTGAACTTAGAAATTTTCAGTAATCCTCATTAAACATGATTTTCGCTTTAACTCCCCTAAAACTACTCAACCAAATTTTATGTAGTACCGATATAACCAAGGAATTCTGATCGGTAGAGATTTTGTCACAAGCAATCTAACTAGCTGAAACTGTATTGAATTTCGAATCTCGATATATAAGAACTATTCTGATTGGTAGACGATTATGTCACACGCAATCTGATTGGTTATAACAAAATTGAATTTCTAATTTCAAATATCGAATTTCGAATTTCGATTCTCGAATTTCGAATGAGCCTTCTGGGCTTTCGTAGAAGAACAAACAATTGTGACCATCAAAAGAACTGACCGATAGACAGAAAACTTTGTTATTTGTTATATTGCTTGTCAATTGTATGATATTATATCCACAATCCATACCAATGACTTAAAATCTTTAGCTATGGTCCTCAAACCGTAAGGGAGCCACGTTCTACATGATTATGAATCATGAAACTTAATTCTAGATGAAAATTCGTAGTAAGCTTTCTTCGCATAAGAAAAAATACGATTTATAATTATTTTCAAGGGGTTCATAGGCGTGCCGTAAAGAGGTCACCTTACTTATAAATAGATTAATCTTACTGCTGACTATCTAATGGTTGTCTGGCAAACTAAGAGGTAATTGGAAAACTTTTTTTTTAAATTGTATATTATTATTTTCGCGTGCTAAGTGAATAACTGATTATCTAAAAAAAATATTTGTCTCTTTCATGTTACTGTATTTGATGAAAAAACATTAAATGTCTAACTGAATCTAGTGGTTTACATGTATATTGTTTATATCACATAATATATGCGCCAGCCTTTTTTGGAAAAAGTGTGAATAAATTTTTTTTTCATTTTTGTGATATAGTTGCGGATGAGAGATAAGTACCCCTATGTCAAAGAATAGCAAAGTCCAAGTTTTGGGAAACCCCAAGTATCATTTCGATCAAAATGTAAAATATCAGGTGCACAATGGCACTATGTGACAACGCATCTGTGAAGGTTTACATTCCATGCATTGGTGTGTAGGAGGATATGCGGTTGAGAGATAGGTACTTCCAAGTGTAACTAACGGACGGACACTCCTATCACTGTATACTCCACTTTTCAAGCAGAGGGTATAAAATATTGAAAACATAATTGCTTTAAAAAATTGAACATTTATGTGTAGCAAGCACGTCCCAAAACCGCTACTACTAATGATAGTCAATAAAAACCATAATAAAAAACCAAAATCTCTCTGCATGTATCTTCTTTATAGATGTTTCAGTCCCATGGGCTGCGTATAATGAGAATGATTATAATGTACCCCATCCTCACAAGTCAGGGTTTCTATGTCCACTGTAAGTGTTCACGAAACCCTGACAAACTTAGCTAGGAAATTCCCGGGCTAGAAGTCACTATTTTGATTGGCAACATCATACCTTAATGTAGCCAATCAAAAGCTCGCTTTTATTCGCGATTTGGTTAGGGGATATCCCGATGTCGATTGTAAATAAACCAAACGGATGTGTTGCATAGACCATGTGCAAATCAGTGTATTTTGTACAGTAGTGTTAATAGCTTGTTATTACCGCGTTACTATTTATTAGTTGCGTTACGTTTTCTTCCCACTCAAGAACGATTAAGATTGACTTCTGCCAAACACTTGCTTCTGTCAAGCAATTTCATTAGTTGATATTTTGAAGATTTGACGTCATATGAAAATCTTCTAGCCCGGGAATTTCCTAGCTAAGTTTGTCAGGGTTTCGTGGACACATTGTGAACACAGAAACCCTGACTTGTGGGGATGAATGTACCCCTTTTTTGTCAGTTGTACATTGGAATCCTGAATTTAACATTTAAAACTTTACTGTTCAAAAATTCATTTTCCGAAATACTTTTAATCATTTTTAAATGATGAAATAAAAGAATCAACCCCAGTAATGTCCACGGCATTTAGAAATCGTTAATATTTCAACCCTTAATCAAATTAAATGAAGTGTGAGTTATTCTGGCTTAACTTGTTCTTTAAGTTTAATGAACTCGTATGCTGACAACAGGCAAGACAGTTTCTGCTATTTTTATCATTTGGTTTGGAGTTTTACGCAACTTCGGACTTTAAGCTAAATAAATGCATGAGTTTTTATAGTAATAGAAAGCCAGATTGTCCGTTGCGAACCCGTTTAGGGGTCATGACACTATATAAAGGGAACCAATCAAATTTAGAACATATATAAGAAAATAGTACTTAAAAAAACAAAATAGTCCTGTTTATCATAGTATATATTAAAAACTACTAAATGGATTTTAATGAATGAAAGTTTTTCTGACAGGTGAGGACATAGGCCTGTTACGTACGATGCTGGATATATATGATGTCGGTCAAGTTAAACTCGGGTAAAAGAGCTGCGATAATTAAAAAAATAACAAATTTAGTAGAAAATCTTAAAGAATTGGATTAGTGTTTTCTCCCCTTTAGGTGAAATCGGACAATTCTTGTCGATTTATGTTTAAAACTTGCACCATCTCGGTCTCGAACACACACATCCATGTTGAATTTATCCCAGAGTCTAACTTTATTTAGTGTTTACCGAGTAAATCAATAGTTAATCATTTCTACAAGAAATAAAATACTTTATTCAATGATACTTTTTTACAAATGCAATGGGTAGGTTTTATTTGATTCAAAAGTTTAATTTTTGCAAATGCCGGCTCTGGTGTCACATTCGGGGAATCTGTCGCAGCAGTCTGAATTCCTTTTACAGGGGTAGCCGTACCAACAGTCGATACAACGTCTGGCGCTTTCGTCGCAAATATTGTGTTTCCGGCAGCAATCGTTTGATGATGAGCATTGTTTTCTAAAGCACCAGTTGTTTGGTAGTTTCATCCAAGGTTTATCATAATTCTGGTCGTGGCTAAAAAATAATTAATAAATACCAACGATCAAAACATGTGCAAATTTAACTACCACGAAATAAAAAGTGGAGCTAGTTAATGAGCAACTTTAAGTAAATGAGTTATTCCTCTTTTCATTTGTAAAAAAATTTATATACATCGTTTTACCTTGTTTATAGGAAAATCATTATATTAACTATGAAAACAATAATTAAAAATCTTTTTGTAACAACATGAAAACTAAAACTGTTGTTTAAAAGCGATTGAAATAAATAACTTTATATACGCAAATTATTTTTTAACTTGAGATATATTGTTAACGCTTTATCAATATATTGAATGTGACAACAGAAATACAAAAAAAGTGCAAAAAGCTATTTAAGCTAATAGATCAAAGGGCAATTGCAATGCAATGAAGATGCACATGCGCACTGCATGTTTGTTAAGTACAGTCGATATGAAAACCGCATGCACTTACAGGAAAAAACAATGTTAAGATACTTCGTTATTTTTATGATGCATTTCTTGAAAAAGATTCTACTTTCATATATGTATACAATTTCAAGTTTACGACTAGCACATTGAAGTTCCATATTAAGAAAAACATATTAAGATAACGAAGAAATATACATCAAAAGAAGATAAGGTTACAGTTTTAATAATTTGCATATAGTTAATTCGCATCAAATGTTTAATTTAAAGATTTTTGTAATAAATAATTTACGCTTTAATGAGTGTTGACAACATTTTACAACAAATAACAACCCTGTTTGTCCATGCATCGTAAGCGAAAGGCATTAATAAGTTGACGTCATTTCCGGTTGACTTGGCGGCAACAACTGCACCGTGTAAGCAAGGCTAGATTTTGATAGTTGAAAATGTAAAAATATAGGGAAAAACGTCCGTGGTGTTTTTTTATGTACATACTTGTAAGAATGCTTGTAAATGTACCTATAATGATTCCGGTACGGGCGGTATCTTCTGGAGTCACCATGATGGTTTCTTGGCCGGAAGCTGTATGATAACATTGCGTATCTGAAAGAAGAGATCGTAAACTTTTTTGTTTTCAAAGGACCAAAATAAAGAAGTATTATAAGTCTTTTCTCCGAAGAAATGAAAAAATTTACCTCTGATGATAGTTTTATTTGCCACTTGTTATTCGGTTTATATACTGGTAACAGGGCCTAACCTGAAGTGACCTTTGACAGGAGGACAGATTCGAGTTGTTTTGTAAATAATATATAAAACTGGATCAATTTATTGAAAAATGTAGCAAATGGACAGAAATTAGCTGCGTTCGAATGATTTTAAAATTTCTTTCTCTTCTTTCGTGACAACCACACATTCAACCTCCATTTTTCGCAGCATTCCCATTTCACTTGGAAAACTATGTTAAAATGTTCGAGTTATCTTGATGACTATTTTTTTATTATAGCCCCACATAACAAAGAATAAAACTGCCTCTGTGCTGGTTCCCCGCCCTGCTGCTGTATGTCTTCGATCAGAATACTATCCCTTGGATCCAGTCCTTCTTACAGTGATGGGTTAGAAACACAAACACATGTCACGTTTTAGTTCTTTATTTATAATGTGGCAATAAATCAATTTGCTATGAAACACAATTTTTGGTCCAATTCTATCCATATCTGACAACTTATATATACTTCGCCATAAGTAAGGCAACACTCTATTATTTTCCAGGTATTCATTTAGGATTTTATATATTTTAATATTTTTAAAGAAATGACAATTTATTGAACAATAATGACGAATGAAACATACAAACTACGTGTTTACAGTTGCTTTACTTATTGTTTGATGAAAACAGAGATATCAAAAAACAATGCAAATGTAACTTTCATTAGTCAAAAAATGAGTTTGATTGCACACTTTAATTTCATGAACTAAACACATCATCACAGGTAAACGTTCAGGGAAAGAAAAATCTGAAATGTGTTAGGTCGTGTAACCACCACGCTTCCGTTACAGTTCATTAACTCTCCTTCTTATACTGTTGACTAACGACGAAGTGTAGCATGTAGTAAATTATGTCATTCATTTTGAATGGCAACACGTAGTTCTTGGACATTTTGAGAAGCAGGTGCTCTGTTATTGACTTTACGGCCAATGATATCAAATGCATATAAAGACAGAAGCGGACATATTAAAAGCAAATATACATACATACAGTACGAAGCATATCCCACAAATATTCAATTGGATTCATATCGGATGACTTGGATGGCCATGGAAGATGCTCAATAGCTTCCCTTTCGATAACATCACGTACAATTGCGCCTCGGTGAGGTCTTGCGTTGTCATTCATAAAGATGGGTCTGTTACCAAGTCCATGATTGTCAAAATGTGGCACAATAATAGCGTTAATGACGTCATTTCGATATTTCTGCCCTGTCATTTTCCTATCAACCACATACAGATTCAGTTTACAGTCGTATGAAAAGCCTCCCCACACTGTAATACCACCACCGCTAAACGCTGTAGTGCCTAGGATGTTGTTCTGGTTGTAAGCAGTGCCTCATTGTCTCCAAACGCGCATGCGCCCATCAATATGACGAAGAAGGAATCTGCTTTCGTCGGTCCAGTGTACTCGTCGCCAGCGTATTCCAATTGCGGTGATATCGTACCTACTCTTAACATGCCTGGCGATGTCTCTGTGTCAACAGTGGATGTTTCAAGGGACGACGAGCTTTCAACCTTGCATTGTTTAGGCGCCTGTTAACTGTGCGAACGGCGACTCTGGTTACAATATTCCAATCGTCACTAAGATATCTTGCAGTGGCAAACGATTGGCGTTTGGCTACACGAACGAAAGCTCTATCCTCCCTTCCAGATGTTTTTGATGGTCGACCTGACGTAGGACGTTTCTGGATAGTTCCAGTAGCCGGGATACAATACTAAAGTGAATGCCAAAGTGTTGTGTTAATTATGACGCAAGCTCTGTCCACTACTACGCATTCCAATGATCTGTCAATTCTCAGCTTCACTTAATTTCCGTCTAGGCATTGTAAAAATGTAAAGATGAAGTCAAAAAAGACCAGGAGATGAACACTAAATCATTAAAGAAAACAAGGTTTTTAGGAGTGCTCGATAACCGTATGCCAAACTGAGATTTACCTGAGGAGTTAACTAAAATAGCTTTACCGTGCTCGAATGATGGCTTTAGTACATAAATAACACAAAGTTAATATTCATTCTGATTTTTGAAATGATAATAAAAAATGGTAGTTGTTGCTTAACTTATGGCGATGTGTATATTTAATAATTGGATTTTCTCCTTTTTGACAATTCATAAAGAACAGGAGTTATAAAATATTTTAGGTGTCTTACCGTTTGTCCACGGGTAAGAACTGTGAATCTTGTTCCTCTGGCCAATAGGTGTCAGGATTAATTTGGTATGCTGCAATTATAAACTTGTAATCATAAATGGGTTACAATGTTATTAGTTGCGTATACATTATGCAAATTCCTTTCCATTTTGCTATTTGTTGTAGAAACAGACTGCTTTGCAAAAGCATAACATTTTTTAATTGAATATGTATATATGAATTTAAATCGCTTAATGTTATACATGTATAAGAAAGGCAACGCTTGCCACTATTATAACAATCAAAATGCAAGGCTTTCTCACAGACCGGTTGCTATGATACCGATAAAACTACACTCTTGAATTATACCATTGTCATACGAATTGTCGACCATAATTACAAACAATCTAGTTAATAATAGTGATGATACGGTAGGACGCGAACAATCCTATTTTAATCGTATTACCAAGATTTTTTTAACTTAACGTCAACCATTATACGTTTTTAATTAGTAACTCGTTACAAAGCTTTATATCGTATTACTCATCTGTGTACTGGTGATTATAAGAGAGAACATGGTGCATGAAATTGATTTACTTTATTGATTCTGTAAATTATTGGGTTACTTAACTTATTTTAAGGATATTCAGGATGAAAAAAAGTCATCAAAAAAAAATTACTACAGGAAACACGATGGATCAAATGCCTGAAATTTTAGACAATGAAACGTTTAAAGCATTTAGTAGGGAACGAACGTTATAGTGTTTAGTAGCGCCTACTTTTTTTTAGTACAAAGGTCTCTATATAGAGTGCAAGAAGCGTAGCATTCCGGAAACACCTTGCCCACCGGACAGACTTTCCGTAATTTAACCTGACTGCCACCTAGCGAACTGGCTTCCCAGTTTATCTGCAACATGACCTGGGAACGTTCTAGGCAGCTAATCAGCTATCCGGGTAAACTCTGGAAACCTGTTCCTGAACTCAGCACGAAACTCATACAAATGTACATATAATTGTCTATTCAATATCGTTTCTGTATGGTGTAAACAAAATCTATGGTTAATGCCAAATAATTTCATCAGAAATAAGAGATACTTATAAATTATTACATAGTCATTCCCGTATTGGCCAAGGTATCAGTCCCGAGTCCCCTATCAGCCATGAAGACTTTAGCCCGAGGGGTGATATAGGTCGAGGGCTGATACCATGTCCAATATGGAAATGACTATATAATAACCTATTTAATACGTATTTGAATATATGTGTCTCCAGGGCCATCCATGTTCTCCTTGTTCTAAAGGGCTATAATCGATATTTACCATGTTCTCTAGGTCTCATACAGATATTAGCCTCGAGGGTTAATAACTGACACAGACTTCCAGCCTTTATTACATTGACAGATTGTCCTATATTTACACCAATTACACCTAGAGAACATGTGATAAAAACTTCATCGCATATTTAGGGTAAAAATACGTAAATCTGTCCATGAAATAAAAGACGGAAGTCGGTGTCGGTTATTGGCCCTTTAGGATATATAATCAAAATGTGATAAAAAGATTATTATATTGTCATTTCCATATTAACCATAGTGTCAGCCCTCGACCCATATCAGCTCTCGGGCTAATAATAGATGAAACCTGGCGCTAAGGAAACATACATGTGAGAGCACAAATATTTTAGAGGTTGTTGTCAGAACTAAGTAATGTTTTTAAAATACAACGCCCTACCGAAAAGTACGTTGTTTGCTCTTAAATATGATACCTATTTGTGCATATTTCCAGTGGCAGTCAAAACGTTTTCCGTTAGTGCATTCTGTTTCTTCAATTGATATTTTTTGTTGACTTGTTCTCGACTTGAATGTAGCTGAAATATAGCTTCAGGGACTTTAACCATTTAATCAGAATAATGTATAGATTGCCTTGCATGCAAGAATCTTTGTCTTTATATCAATAAGACTGGAGTTGCGAGTGAGCTGCCGAAGTTGGAGGTTTTCGCCAAAATCTGCAGATTTCTCTCTAAGTAATATTTGGAATGAAACTAGCTGAACATTTCTGAAATTAGTATGAATGCCTCAGCAAGCAAACATGATATTTATTAGCTGTGTTTGTTGGGAGTCAACGAGACTTATGAAACTTAGACTTTAACTGAAATGCCATCTACAACTTACCTGCTACAAAATCATTAACCAGTAACACAATAATTCCAATGATCGCACATATATATGTCAAAGTAAAGTTGTTCATCATTGGCAGTTTCATGTCAATCTGAAATGAAAAATGATTAAGCCGTGAAATTAAAATCAAGCAAATAAAAGATTACTGTGTTATCTAGTTATCGCCAGAAACTGACTATTTTGTATATTTCAATTGATTTTAATATCCCGTGTGATACAGCCTTAGCATGAGTAATTATGTAAGCTAGGCGTTAGTTTTGAGTCATCAGGTAGGCGAATGGTCGTTAGCTTTGAACTTTCGTTTTATTATAATGGCTATAATTCAGATTTTCCGTTCATTTTTTCGTCATTATATAATCATTTAGGTCAATTATGCAAAGTGAACACAGTATGCATTAATTGGGTAAGCTGTACACGATGAAATCGAATCAACTGAAAAACTGAATTAGTTTTTTTTAATGTTAACATACCGCAAGGAAACGTGACGACATGAAAGTATCCATAGCAATGTTCAGTTCATTTTTTTTAAATTTTACAACAATTTCAGAAATGTTTAAAAACCTTTTTTGAGCACTGAAATGTATAATTCAAAATGATATGCTGCAGATGATGGTGTTCATCAGTGTAAAACAATTCTCAGCGTTGACAAGACGTGAAAACACCAGAAAACTGTAAAAGTCAGTTCTACTTTAAGATCTCTCAGCGCAGATAGAAATAGTTTGATCATATGCCTTGTAATTCTGTGTATCATTTATGAGACAACCGACTGTTAAACTCGAAACAAAATATTTCATTCATGTTGATGTTTAATTTTGTAATTTTACAAAAATCATATAGTGATATTAGTGTTAAATTTAATTTAGTGTTCAAATTAGTTTGTTTGTTTGATGTTGTTTAACGCCACTTTCAACAATTTTTCAGCTATATCATGGCGTCCAGTTTTTATTGGAAAAGGAAGACGGAGTACCCGGAGAAAACCCCGACCTGCTGTAGGAAGACTGGCAATCCTTGTCAATTAAGATTGGAATTGAGTACACTCTGCCTTCAGTGAGAATCGAATCCTTAATCTCATAGTTGACAGACCACGTGATCAATAGTAGACGAACTACCTTAACCACTCGTCCCCTGAGGCCCCTGTTCAAATATAAAACAAATCATTGTAATTAACTTATAAGCATTTCTCGATTTTAACTAACAACGTAATTTACTTATACTGATAAACATATTCAGAAGGGAAGTAAATCTTTAATTTGGCGACAACTGGGTAGGTATCTGGAACGTTCTCAGGACACGACACACGTGTAACTGCTCTCTGCTTCCTACCTTGCTGCCTTACCGAAAATAGGATAATGGATGACTTTTTTATAGGGTTATAATACAAAATGCCAGGATGGGGGCATCGTGGCTAAAAAGGTAAAATTCTCCATCACTACTTAAGTCTAACATGTAATTCTAGTCATAGTCAAAATAGAATGTGTACTGGTCCATTTAATTTCCCCATTTGTTTATGTTTTGTTTGTTTTTAAATTGTTCTCGTCCAGAAAATAGCTGAAATGTTGCTTGCTAGATGTGAAGCAGCCTTCCAGTCACTCAGTCAGTCTTAATTATTAGAAAAACCCTTTTGAGTAAACATGTTTTGCTCAGCATGAGAAGTTTCTCAAGTGCCATCATGACAAATAGAGAAAAGTTATGATTGGCTTAAGTTTAGAATAATTTAAAAGATATTCTCAGCAAAGAATGTGTTTATGGCACCCAGGCCAGTACTTGCAAAAGGTTGCGTTGTCAAAGGAATCATGTAAGACCCAATACTAATTTTCTGTTTATTTTTTATGTTTGTAGTAGTATTGATACTTGAAAATTAAGAGAAAAACATTACGCTAGTTATTATGCATATTGGGAGGTTTCGAAGTGATCGACCAAACTAGCTGACCATCGCGTCCCAATTTGGCGGACAGGTGTTAAGTAACAAGTCAAGACGCGGAACATTGTGGGGGACGTTTTTTGAAAATGTTTCACACCGACCTCTATGTGGTGTCTGGATAATAGTAGGCTCGTAGTAGCCACAAAAAAAAGTTAAATTGTCCGCCCATACCGAGTACTATTTACTTTAAAGTCTCATACAATACTTTCTGGTCATTTTTATATTTTTATTTTTCATTGATTTAATGTTTTAAACCGTTTCTTTCTGAATATTGCTAATAATAATATGCTCCTAAACATTAAGTAAACATCCGATCAACAGTAAACTAAAAACCTAAAGTATGAACGGAAATATAGACGTTTATCAAAATTAAGAACGACATGCAATTATTACGCAATACTGCATGGACTGATTTTATTTATTAAATATTGAAGCAAACACGAAAATATCGCATCGTCTGGAAATTATGTATTGTATCAACAATGAGATTTTGTGTTTGTCATAATAATTAGATTTTAATCATATGTACTTATTGATGGCATTTTAATCCGAGATGTGCGTTTGAGAGTGATATTACTCCTGAAAGATTTTTTCATTTCCGTTCTGCATAGAAAGTTGATATCTCCCCCCTGTGAATTAATTTAAGGTACATTTGCACTTTAATGTAAAATACCTCGGTGGTGAAAAGAATGTTTCATTGATTTGTTAAACAATAAGCTGTATTTTTTAATTCAGTGTGTTGCAGACTTGAATTTTGCGCCATTTTTATAAATTTTTAAATTATATTGTTGGATCCAGATTTTATTTGGGAGCTTTGTGCATTCGTTTTGGAGTAATAATTAAGCTAAGTTTAGCTTAAAATCACAACCACACTGTTAGCGTGTCTGTTACAGTCTGCTGATAAAGCAACAATGACTAGCTACAGAACTTAAGTTATTTAAAATATAATTTCTGTCCGGTTAGGAAAATCATGAACATTTTTATCGCGGTAGCTAACAGGCTGACTGGATTCTTATAAACTGTTGAGGTTGTCTTCTTGCATGGAAATTACATAAAAGTCGTCTTAGTTTAGTGGTTCCCTAATAAAATTGCCAATTTGTCCATCTAATAAATAAAACAATTTCAGGAAAAGAACTGTAGTCTGC
The DNA here is from genome assembly GCA_944474755.1 of Limnoperna fortunei. Classification (NCBI taxonomy): domain Eukaryota; kingdom Metazoa; phylum Mollusca; class Bivalvia; order Mytilida; family Modiolidae; genus Limnoperna; species Limnoperna fortunei. Next base: position 37,360,726 of record OX104114.1, on the reverse strand, counting down.
TTTTCAAGTTAAAGTACATTCTGAGCACTATATTTCCAACCATCCTAACTTCCGGTTTCATGGTTTAACTTGTTAGTGACCAAACACTATCATATTTGTGTGGGGTGAGGAGGGGGGATTGGGAGTGACAGTCTGATAATTAAGATAAAAATTTATTTTAAAAAAAAGAAAAGTCCCAGGTTCAAACAATAAGGGAGAATGGTTGAGAGTCTTAAACCCCATGTCTGTTGTTTATGTTTGTTTGTTTGTTTGTTTTTTATATTTGTTTAAAGCCAATTTCAGCAATTTTTTAGCTATATCATGGCGTCCAGTTTTTATTGGGGGAGGAAGCCGGAGTACCCGAGAAAACCCCCTACCTATCGTATGAAAACTGACAATCCGTGTCAATAAAGATTGGTGTCGAGTGCACCCTGCCCGCAGTGAGAATCGAACCCGCAACCTCAGTGTTGACAGACCACGTGATCAATAGAAGACGAACTACCTTAACCACTCGGCCACCGAGACCCCCTGTAGTTTATGTTCTTCCAGATTATTTTGTAAATAATACCTCAGATCTACGATAAAGCACATTTCGCTGACATAAACTGACATAATAATAGTATGACTTTCCATATACTGTTATCGTGCAAGATATTTTAACAATAATATTATAAATAATTTATCTGTTGCAGACTTAATCAAATTCGCGACAAAGGCTTTAAATCCTGCAGACAAAAGTATTATTATCGAGGGGCTCAAAATTCATTATACTTCTTTATTTTAAAACATTTCTCATTCCAATGTTGAAAATTAAAGAGAAATTTCTTTGCTTTTTAGAGTTTTCATCTCTCAAGGGAAATCATTTCTGATACATATCAATTTTAGATTGCAATGCAAACAGTGACTTGATACCTTTATTTGATATGCAAACTCATAAATTATTTTTTCAATGCCATTAAATTAGTCTGTTAATTGATATTGCTTTTAGTTGAGCATAATTATTCTTTGTTATTTCTCAGTACATATTGCTACATACTTTAAAGGCGTTTTTGTTTTGGAAACTAAAATAAATGCGCCAGTGAAAATAGTTCGTCTTTACAAAATTGATCTGGAATAACCTTGAAATATTTAATTTGAGATTCTTGATCAAAGAGAAATGCTTCGGGTCATCAATAAACGATTATCAATAGCGGAAAGTGATATTGTTGATCAAAGTAAAAACGAATAGTACCGTGATTTGGCAGTAAGAATGGAGAATTTTGTCCTCGGGTGTGTTGAGAATTAAGTTTTAGTTAGTTGCTAAAAAGGTCCAGACCGTATGTGTGTGTGGGGATGCGGCTTCCATTCCAATTGATTCTCTAGAAATTAAACAAATATTAAGGAAAAGTGTTAAAATTCGAAATCAGCACGTGAATCCTTAATCAGCTTTTTTGAACAGAAACCCTTATAAAATATCCGGAAATTAGCAAAAGCATAGTCGTATGATTTTCCTGTGATGCTTATACTGTAGCAGATTAAGACTGTGCTTTCTTCTAAAACAACTTCCTAATAGATCTACACGAATGTTTTTACTTCCATATGAACAACATTGTGAATTATTATGTGCATTTATTGGACTATCATATACTTAATCCATTTTAACATTATTTAACTTTCTCCGAACGAAACCCAGTATTTGATAAATGCATATTCAATAATATGAAAAGGTGTAGTAAGTATAGTTTATTATTTGTTGTGGGTTTTGACATCACGTTGGAAACAATCGAACATTTTCTATGGATGGGGTAGTTAATTACATGGATGTTTATAATTACCTTGCGGATCATGACCTGAGACCATACTCTGAGAGTTCTCGACACACAGAGCTGCCAAGCGCGGCCACAGGTGGCGGATAGAGATGCCTTCTGGTTGGCCCGGTAACGTGTCAAGAGAATGCCACGCTCCTTTCACGATAAAGACCCCTTTTAAAATGTCGATAAGAGAATGATTAAACAAAAATTCTAAACTTTCCCCGCTTAATTTTCTTGCGGCGTTCAAGTTTTGTCCTTTTATTCCATCTTTGTCGAATCGATTTATTGTCTGTTGACCTGTTCTCGTCCTTAATTAATATAGCTAAAATAATGCTCGATGGACATATCGCAAACATCAAATCAATCAAGCGGATCACTACAAACTAAATTAGAGCAGAAACTAGTTATATCCTTCCGGAACTCTAGTTCATACAGGTTTTTAACTAGAATTGGCAACATATTACACGAGTCGGTAAAACCGAATATTTGCAACAGTTAAATCTTAAATGTACATTCCTTCTTTAGGTATTATAACTAATTTAAACATTGATTTATTTATAAATCATTTGTTTTGACTGAACAGTGTGGCGTTTGTTACTTGCCGATGAAGCAGTTTCGTAACTTCAAAGATGTTGCATTAGATTTCTCCTTTAAATGAAATAAAAAATCGATTCCCATGTTGTCCGTAAAACAGAAATACAGACATGATTTGTCTGGGTGTCGGCAATAAAGACAACTATCTCTAAGTGTTAGAGACATTCCGTAGAAATTTACTATTGCGATATTTACAGATGACATTAACGTTGAAGTGGGATATTATTCTAAATTGTAGTGTTACTATCATAAAATTTTGTTAGATGTGAGATTTCTGCTCGAATATAAACGTTTATTTATAAATAATTACCTCTGACATCCAACATTTTATATTTTTCTTTAGAGATTGTAGGCGGAAGCACAAAATATTCTTGGAATATATCATGGCTTTCTGCAGTTTTTAATCAATCGGAAAATCCTTCAAAGACAGAAATGACCGGATTTCGTTAAACAGGAAGTAGTTGAGCGACAGACCTGAAATCGAGTCCCACGTTATGGGAGGCCATGCTGATGCTGCATAACAAATTTCAAGAGAATGTGATTAGTAGTTGCTGAAAATTTTTTCCCCGCCCGCCCGACATCTACCATATTATAAACCGGATTTTCACTCCGTGAAATATCCGGCCAAAAATGATACTCTTGCAGTTAGCTTCCGCTTACAGAAAAGTATGACACGTGGTAGCAAAATTATATATACATTTGGCAAATCTACAGTGCTTTCCAGAAATGGGAGATTAGTCTGATCTTTCTTTCTCAAATGTCTCAGTAACAAGTTCTACAGGCAAAGAGTCCATGAGTTGGTTCCGGGCATAAGCACACTTTTGCATTGCAGATGACGCTTGTTTAGTTATAAGATTACTATTTTTTTTATTATTTTTCTTTCCAAGCACCCCCCCCCCCCCGCAAATATCCGACCCTGTCAACTAGGGTTGTGTTCAACACATAATTACTGTTAACAACAAGTAAATTCATCTACTGTATTTAATTCATGTATACTTTGTTTCTCAAAATTAATATAAAGCATTTCCAGAGAAAAAATACACATCACGCCTCATGGTTAGTGGTGTTATATTTTATTGCAATTTTAAAAAATGTAATTTGATTAAGACAATCGCATGTTGAGTAACACACCCCAGATTCGACAATTATTTATTCGATGCACGCATTTTGTGTTGGTGATTATGCGCTACAGAAAAAATAGCTACATATATTGCGTTGTGCGAAGAAGTAATAATTTTAATGCGAATACTAACAAGTTTTTTTAATTGATTTCGACGTTTTAATTTCCGCTGTGCATACAAAACTTTAAATTAATCTCGACGTTTTGAATTCCGCTGATTATACAAAACTTTCTGACTTCCTGCAAAGAATTATGTAATATTTTAATAATTAATAGGTTGTGCGCATTTCATGGTATAATTTTCGTTTTTACCTTTAACTGAATTAATCTGAACATTTCTATTCAGTTTAAACACTATTTCTTTATTAATATGTTAGTAGAAAAAAACATCACATATTTTTGCTGCTTAATGCTTTATCGGATGTTCCGCATCATACAATATAAATGCATTTCTTTTCGGTCTTTTTGTATCTTTTCATAAGTTTTGATATGCAAATTAGATTGAATTCCTGTATGCACGGGTGCCTTTGGCGGGTATTATATAAAGAAAATTTCTGGCGTGTTCGATTAATGCGACGTTCGTTACAAGTGTAGCAAGACAAAGAATTTGTCCTAGGTTTATTTGCCAACTTAACATGTCAGATTCTGAAAGTTCCTTCCGACAAGTGTTTAACTCTATGCGAACTTCTGAAGGTACTGCTTGCAATTCCGGCGCACAATCTCGCGACGCTACAGATTTCAACGCAGTAAATTTGTTCAACACAAGAATTTATATTGCATTAGAGAAACAACGTGTTTCTATTGTCTCGGAGCTGCAAGAAAAGTTGAGGTCAAATACAGATTTCAAGGGCGAAGGTAATAAAATACAAGTTTCTTTTAACGTAGAGAGACTGAAGCCTGCGTTGCACACAACATAACTTTCGGAGATTTGAAAGAAGCCATTGTTTTGATCGAATCAGAGAAAAAAGCTATTCACTACAGAGATAAGCTCCTTAAAATAGCGACAAATATGGTTGGGACACCGTGAAGGAATATACTGATTCTGACATTGCTGACAATAGTGAGGACGCTACTAAGATACGTTCTGCCATATCCAGGGCATCTGCTTAAAAACGACAAATTCGGACTCCATATACAAGGAACCAACCACCAGCTTTCCCAAGAAGACCTAGGGTATTCGACGGTATGTCACCTAAGCAGCTTTTTCTTGGCTCTCGGACCGGATTCAACCAACGTCAAGGCCTATTCTGTACTCCCAAGATCATCGTTTCCCAGTTAAAGACCGAGCTTCGGCACAAAAACCAACGTCGTCTGCCATTACTGCAACATGCCAGTGCATTTTGCCAAATTTTGCCTATATTCCGACCAACTAGAACGTAAACAACCGCCTTCAGCAACCTTTACAGACGCAGGAAACAAACAGTAACGAAGTTGAGTATCATTTGCATTCTTTACCTGAACATTTTGAAACTGATAATGATCCAAAAAAAATAGTAACAGTTAAAAATAGGCTTACGAAAGCATATAAATTTTGGAAACATAAAATTAAACCTAGCGATTTTATTATGAATGTTATCTTCGGTACTGGCTCGAATTCATTAATATTCCACAGACAAAAAATTTGCTTAGAAACAACGAATCTGCCTTGGATCACGCAGAATTCACAGAAAATGTTATTTTAGAGCTTATTTCAAAAGATCTGTTTTTTAGAAGTGTCAGAACCTCCACATTGTGTAAATCCTCTCTCGGTTTTTATGTCTCAAAATAAAAAAAACCGGGGCTTTCGGTAATTTCCGATCATTTACGGAAAGGCGTGTGATAACACTTACGGAAAAATGTAATAACTTTCGGAAGCAGTTAATAACATTTTGATAGCCCGCTTTGCCAATCTGGTAAAATATCAAATTTTTGCCCATTTATTCCTTGTATCATACAATAAAAATATAAGTTATTTACAATAAGTATATGATGAACAAGTTTATGTTACCAGAAAAAAGAAATTACTATTGCGTTTCATTACTCAAAAGCAAGAATGCTTGCGCAAAATAATGAATGCAACTGAAGTGGAGGATGTTTTATTTTTTGTTTTAAAAAGTAACGCACGTATGTAGATGACATAAAGGGAGTCGATGTAGATTCAGTATTCCGTATTGTGTTTGTCCTGTCAGTACAGAAGTGTGATTGATGTGCTAATACCAAAGTTACCATAAATAACAATCCAAACAGTCACCAGCACCAAATAAAAAATAGCAACTTTTCAGCAGTGTCATGAACTCCAGATTGTTTTGGAGGAGGAACTAGGATAGAAATACCGGATGAGAAGTCATGATTTTCAGAATTTAATACGAAACTACTAAAAATAATAAAATTGAGACTTTTACAAAAAAAATTGTAGTGCACAAAAATGATTCCAGTATAGTTAAATAGCAAACAAAATCAACATTCTGTAATATAAATCACATGCGAGTTTTTATTTTTGTTTACAAAAAAAACTTTATTTTTATAACTTTATATTAAACATTTGTTAAGCATTAGGTTGGTTCATTGTTTAATTATTTTTTTAACTGATAATGATATTTAAAAAATATTTGATTTTGTGTGTATGATATATCTATGTTGTGTTACTGTATGCGAGTGGGTTTAGGGATAGGCGTGTGTTGTGGGCACGGAGGTGTAGTTCTTGTTGACGTTAAACCTATGCGTTATTATGGTAAAACACGTTCATTGGAAGCACAATTTATCAGATGTAACAGGACTTTGGAGAATATGAGTCTCGATGTGGTTTATGGTTTTAAAGTAAATAATTAATCAACTCGTCACCCGACAATACACAGAGGGATATTCCTATCGAATTCATTATAAATAATGACATGACAAGGGTTATCATAATCTGTACTATAACAACACAAACCACAGCGATAAAATAATAGGGGATTATGCAATGATACAAATGACGATGTTTTTGTCAAAATTAAAGAATTAGAACTAATGTCCTTCTTGTCAATATAAATAATATGTTATCAAAAATAGGTGAAAAATTTCTTACGACAAAGACGCGTTAATATTTTAACAAAAGCAAGTGCAAACTCGTTAAGCTAATAATAAAAACAACATAGAAAAATCTTAAGTTCGGCTATATCTATGAAAAAGTTCAACATGTAACTGTATTAATTTGTTGTCGTCATTTATTTATATTGACACCGAAGAAGGCCATCAGTTGTCTTTAATTTAACAAAACTTGTCGTCATTTGTATCGTTTTAATCCCGTAGACGTGTATATTATTATTTGTTTCTGCTGCAGCGTCATGTTTGTCGATCCGATATTTAGTAAGTGTTCCGAGCTTGTGTATGAGAGTGTGTGTGTGGGGGAGGGGGGGGGGGGGGTAGGGATATGCTTGTGATTTGAGGAGGGAGATGTAGCTTTATTTGACGTTAAACCTATGCGTGATTATGGCTTTCTAAAGAAAGCTACCAACCAGAACACTTACTAAATATCATATCGACAAACATGACGATGCAGAATAAACAAATTTTAATATACAAAAACATAGTAAAGGTTTGCGTGATTTAGTGGAGGCCGTTTTGCCTGACAAATAAAAAAAAATGCTTACCGCGTATGATCGAGCTTATCCTTCTTTTGCAGATTCAAAAATTATATTTTGAATCAATAATAGTTTCCTCAAAATATTCAGCGTTTTGAAATGCACCGGGGTTTTTTATTATGATAGAGCGTTGTTTCCGCGTTGTTTCCATATTAAGTTTTGACCGAAATTAGAACGAAAGTGCATCTTAGGTGCAGCACATTTTGTGTATTCGAAACCCTTCATGCTTTTTCGTTTGGGGTTGACGCGTGAAAATTCTCGCGGTTTGTTCATGTACCATTGTACGTCACCAAAGCAAACAAACGTTTGTAAACATTATTGGGTCCCTTTAGAAACAAAAATGGCTTACAATGTAAAATTTCGGTAGCAAAAGTCAAGGATAATATGTGCCATGTAAACAAGTGAGGCATAGTGGTACATATTGACAGGTTATCGTAGATAAAAAAATTTCTACTGGATTTTCGTAAAAAAAGTACAATATGGAATAAGAAAAGAATGTAATAAAATAAGAAACGCCCTCCACGGGGATGTGACTTTTAGCTTAGGGGATTATACAACGATACAAATGACTATTTTGTTATTTTCGGTTGTGTGGCAAATAGGTACATGTATCTCATGGAATTGAAAATATTAACCAGCCTCAAAGCAGTATTTATGACAAAAACTACTCACTAGCACGAATTCCACCGAATAATATCATCGCAATCAGAATTTATCAGCCAGAAAAATATGTAATATTCACCAAGCCGCTAGGCAAGGTGGATATACAATATTGAGAACTGAGAATTCCTGATAGCGACCGTATATCAAAGTCAGTTATTGTTATATTACATGAATCACCAACTTCCCTCATCAGGTAAACCGAGGATGCTTACATTTTGTAATTATTGTAATGCTGTTTACTCTTAGTATTTTCTGTTATTACTGCATTTTGATATTGATTTGCTGATAATCCTGTAATTCCAATTTCATCACACAATATTTGAAAAGAGTATAAATAAGCCAATATTTTTTTTAACTGTATATTTTATAATTGTGGATGATTCAATGACCACTAAAATTGAAATTCATAGTTATGTATATTGGAATAGTCATGAAAAACAGACTTGAACTGGTCAAAAGCAGGTCAATATTGGATTCCGCTTGACTACTGTGTAGCAGACAAAAAATGATATATATATTATGTTATTTTACTACTGTTGCGATTTATTGTGACCCGAAAGTTGTTTTTGGACCATGATTTTTTAAGTTTTAGTCATTCAGTGTCTTTCAGTGAATGGTTAAGCTGATTAAGCGCATAATTCACTGAAATGTCGCTTGATTCTTAAGCATATAAGGTCACCAAAATGGGCAATTTATCCTAACATTAGTTGATCAATAGTAATTGTGTGCAAAGGAAAATTAAAAAAAACGAACGGTAATAAACCATGAAATTAAACATAAAAAATTTTAATAAAGAAATCATGCTCAATTGAACAGGCGAGCGAATTTACTTGTATATTTTTTATTTGATTTTGTTTGTTGTTGAATAGGGTTTTAACGAAACTCTCGGCATTTTCGTTTTCAGCTTTATCATGACGTTGTTATTGAGTAATGGGGTAGGATGCCAGAGAAATCCAACTGCAACTGAAGAAAGACCAATATGATTGGGATTTTGTCAGACACATTAGCGATTAAAGCTTTGACGGAAAACACTATGAAACTTTAGATTCAGTGTGCAAAAACAGTTACATGTATTCCATTAAAAAGATAAAACAAGAAGTTCTTAATAAACTACTTAATTGTAGATTTTTTACGACATACCTACAAAGTTTAGTCTTATACTTGCCTTCATGAGCTGTTGTGTTGCTGATAAGATAGTTGTAGAAATATAGGATATTACATTGGTACGAGTGGATTGTCGGATTTCTCCAATCTCGATAGTTAAATTATGGAATTTTTCCATAATTTAACTATCGAGATTGAAGAAATTCTATAATACAAGAGTACTAATGTAAGATTCTGTTTCTCTAATTTAAAAAAGTAGTAAATTTGTGAATGAAGTACAAATTCTCCCAACCTCAATTTTACGTTCATGACGAATACTGTAATGGAAGGTGGTTTTTGTTTATGACGTCATGAGTTGTTATTATGACGTTATTATTTTAAACCAATCAACTGCTGAGAACAATAAATTCACTGCTGACGAGAACTATATTTTCCACACCGGTCAAGCGGTACGTCAAAATAAGAGAAACACAGTTCTTGCAAAAAATAAATTCTAAACAATAGGCTTTGCTCAAAAAATTTAAAGCCTTTTCTAAAGGCTTCTGGGTAAACGTCAATTGAGACACATCGACATCATTTTATTCCAATGAAATTTCGTAAACATGTGTCCTGATTTAAAAGTTTGTCTGATATTTTTTCAAATTGTGACGTCGTCATTTAAAGTTGTGAGGCTAGCAATACATTTTTCACGTAGGTAATGTCATGAATGTTTGTATGTTTGAAAACGTTATTTTTCTGGTGTTGAATGGTCTCCAGTTTTATAGGACAAAATTCTTGTGCAAGTTAAGGTCCCCATTCTTAGGCAGAAAAACGATAACACTTGTCTTTTTCCAATCCCTAATAACTGGATATCATGCTAGAGCTAATCAAATTGCTTTAGTGTAATGTAAGCATAATTCAGAAATCTCTCTGAACGAGTTCATTACAAACAATCCGTTTACTTCATATTAAAAAATATATTTAAATAGGATTGGTTACTGCCCGTTACAACATTATCAAGGTGTTTTGTCGTTGCCTTGTGTTTTGTTCACACATGCAACGAACGTACATTGCTTTCGCGGTCTTTGCATTTCGTAATAATTAAAAAAAAACTACATGCAATTAAAAACATTAAACGCTACTAGCATTTTCCTGGGTCAAGCAGGCCGTAAGTTATTAAGAACTATTTTACTGCAAAGAGTTTCAGACAGATTATTACATCAGACTTGTGCAAAAGCGATTAAAAAATCTGTATCATTTTATATAATAAAGTGATGTGGGATTAACTAGTAATGCTTGTGTAACAATAAATATAAAAACATTTTAAAAACAATACATTTCTTGACTTTCATTGAACACGTACTAACTGACAAAGATAAATGTCAGATCGGAACGGTGAAATGTAAAAACACTAAAATATTTCGGTAAGTGAGCCATAAACAGTTATAAAGCTATGGTTAGAATATAATACCTATTATCTCATCGCAAATGGCTTTTAAAAAGATTACTTCAAAGATTAATTCAAAATGCAGAAATACAATGCTTTTTAATGGAATTGCATGGCTCCTGTTAGTTCTTGTACCCGATCACTATTGAGAAATTCAACCCTGACGATTATATAGCGATAATACTGATTATAGTTGCTGGGCGATAACAATCATGTCCAACACGCTCATCTGGCAGAATTACAGAAGCCAAATTATACAGTAAGCGACAAAAGTTATTGATTGTTCCTGGTCTAATTATATCATTTATGTTTGTAGGTTTATAAGCCAAAGAACTCGCGTATCTAATGTAACTTAACTGTAATTGTAACGGCATTGTAAATCTGATTAAAAAGTCAAAGAAGAACAGAAATATAGACCGATAAAAGCGACAGGAAGAAAGAAAACGGCTATCTTTGTTCATAAAAAGTTACGAAACAAAATTATGCAAAACAAATTCCATAAATATTTGTGTTTGTTGTTTGAATTCTTTTTAATGCCATTTTGCGTCCAGTTTTTTTGGAGGTAGGAGGGGGAACCGGAGTTCTCGGAGAAAACACCCTACCTGCGGTAGAAAAAATGGCAATCATTGTCAATTTAAGAGATTGAAATCCAGTACACCCTGCCCGCAGTACGACTAGAACCCACAACCTCAGTGTTTGCATTAATGGTAGGTTACTAACTACCTTAACGACTCAGCCACATAAGCCTAAAAAGCCCTACTTGGAAGAACACTATTAGGTTAACATCTACTAAATAGCCAATCAGTTGATGCCGTAGTCAAAAGTAGTGCTTAAAAACAACCAAAGTAGTATCTACTTTCACTTGCATTAAAATAGTAATTCTGAATGAACCTGTTTAAAAGTTTATATGATGCACAAATATTTTAGAAGTGAAATGAATCTAAATTTACTAATTTCAAGCAAGTATTAGATTTTGTACGAAACTTAACAGACTGGCACCTGTTTCTATCCATCTGACAACTAAAACTAGCTCTATTTGTGACGTCATTTTGTAAACTTATTACACTTTAATATTGTTGTGCCGGTCAGATATATTTTTTAGCGAAGACATGGTATTTTGAGAAAATAAGGGTGTCACTAATAGTGAACTTCAGATAAATTCAGTATTCTATAAAATGTTATAATGGTCACCTATGTTAATCTATTTAGTAGAGGTTAACCTATAAGTTAATTTCATTGCCGCATTATTTGCGTTTTTACCACACACGTTATTTTGAGTGTGCTAAGATTTCCTTTACACTATGGGGTTACTGGGGTGTTCCCGGAATGCCAACATTTTTAAAATCACATAATTAAGTTTTGTTGTTTTAGTGGTTACAAAGGGGTACAACAAGGGGTGTAGATATAATCATAGGTAAAATAACCTTTTTTATAGAAAAGGGTGAATTTTAAAATTTTAAAATTACATGTATTTAGAACTTATTATTATTGTGTTATTTAGGTAGTAAAAATGAATAATAAATAGATTAATTAATATTTTAAGCATCACACTTAATTTTGTTAAAAATGTGAAAATTAACAAATTAATTATAATATAATGTATTAATTACTATAATTATAAGTATAGTAAGTAAGTATACCAAGCTGCTTAATTCGTGAATATTAAACTGTGACTACTGCTTACACTTTAGGAGGCAACAACTTAGTCTTCAATGGTTATCTTCTCCGGGTAAAAACTACCCGTAATAAATAACTTACTAAAAATGAAATATACCAGCATGCCCATCCAGTAACAACACCAAGAACGATACTATTACTGGACTAGGACAGCACCAACACAGTCACTCTGCAGACAAAGCAAAAATTGTAGCCGAAGACATCATGAACCTGATATCGACCAAATTCCATGAAGAACTAAGACCAATACCAGCTATCTACCAAGAAGTTTAGTCAAAGCATGACATGTGGGCGACGATTCGAGAAAAGTTGTTGAGAAGATACCGACATTCAACTCTGCAAAATCAATATTGTACAGAGCAGGCAGACACCCAAGTTACCCACCACTATTACAGACATCCAGCTTGATGGCAAGTGGACAAAGACTACAACTTGAGACCGATTCCCACTATTCGACGACACCACACAAGGACAACGCATCCTTGCCTGCGCATCGACAGAAAACCTGACTCATCTTTCTGTTTCAGACTGCATCTTCTGTGATGGGACCTTCTACACATGCCCATTACTTTTCAACCAGAACCTGATATACAGCATCCACATTCAGCTTGAAGGTACTAAGTGTCCAGTTGTATATGCCTTACTATCAGGGAAGAGCGAACAAACTTATGGAAGATTTTTCCGCCTACTGCAAACAGCAATGACTCATGGACTATGTGGATGCCGTGTCACAGCTTCTCCATCTGGGATAAAAACTTAATAGACTAAATACTTGTGCTGCATTATTTGTACTGTGTTTATAATTTTAATGAGAAATGTAGTGTTCCTTATTAGTACCTGTTTGTTTTATTTTGCTATAAATAAATGTATTTATAATGATAAAATAAAATGATACAAAAAGTATTCACAATATATTCTTTGAAAATATACTATTTATTATCTATAGTATTTGTATACCAAATATTTCTTAAAATCTGTTTTAAAAATTTACAATTTTGTTAAGTATTTATTGACTGAAGGCAGAATTTTTTAATTTACTAATAGATGCAAATATACAAATACTATCACTCAATATAATTTATTACACCAGTACAATATTACACAATTTTACCTTTACAGTTAATTAATACCCTGTATGGGGAACCCCTTAATCCTCACTAATGAGAGCCTACAATGTTCTTTGATCTTTCAAAATGTTGGCATTCCGGCACACAGCCACACTATAATTCTCTTAAAATACTTTGCAATTTAGAGAGTATATGAGAGATATATCAGATTTAACTAACATTAATCCTTTACCTTTAAAGTATTTTTTCTTCGGTCGATAATTGCTTTTGAACAAAACATTACCTGAATCAACGAACACAGTGAAAATATTACTATATCAACAGTATGGCACGGGATGGCGATAATTTTAAACCGAAAGCTATAGTCACCCTTGAGAAAAACCAAGATTGGCAAATTTGATCACTTTTCCTAGCATACAATAAACAGATCATTTAACTCCGCACATTAAAATACGATACCATAAAAAATTGAATGCTTTTGAAAATCGTTTAACAACTTACTGTTTCACCAATAAACGTTTGACGCCAAGAATTCTTAGAATCCAATATATAACATTTAAGAACAGTTTCTTAAGATTGTCGTGTATTTAGAACAACATTGTGTAAAAGAGTTGTCGTCGAAACTATATTTTAATCTGCACTAGAATCTAATGAAATATTTAGAAAAAAATCTTTCAAATGACCGCGGAAATTTGCACAGACAGTTCTAAAAGCCATAAGAGTATTTTTTTCACCTTATATTTTCACATTATTACCACTAAATATTTTAATGTGTTTGAATACACTGTAGATGAGCAACGTGTCCGTTTCGTATTATCAAACTTGGTATTTTAGCCACGTCCCAAGTGTGTTACTAATTGATAACGAATATATACATGATTGTTGTTCCGCAAACAACAATTGACAAAGAATTACAAAATATACTTACTAGATATTATTGTTTTTGTTATTTCTTTTTTAATATTGAATTTAAAATGTAAGGATTGCTTTCGATTGTTAGTTAGATTATTGGATATTGACTACTATTAAATCGGTTTACGCTGTACATTCGCGGTTTATTAGCGTAAACCGAAAGAAGTGTTCACAAAAGTATCCACAAAATGTAACCAACAATTGCAAACAATTATTACATATGTTTGTATATATGTATAGCATTTGTTTTTTCTTGCAGCTGTTGTGTCGTGAAGCAAATTATTGTATTGTTAGGTTTGTGTTTCAGATATCTTTTAATATGTGTCAAGGCTCTTTTCGTTTTAACTCCAGTCTTTTCGTTTTACCTCCAGAATCGGATAACAAAATTCGATTTAGTCTGTTACAAAATATCCAAACCTATTGTTAACTAAACACGCACTACTTCAATGTAAAATTCCATAAACGACAGTTTTATATTTAAAACTTTCATGCATTAAACTAATTGATTAGAAAGCTGTAACATTTGTCAAAGGTTCTTTTTATTGTTTTCTAAGAGATGATGTGTCATATTTAGTAAATTTACCCTCATGAACGAATTTTTTTAAAACTACAAATCAAGACAAAATGCACGGTCAATAAAAAACGGAAAGATTAAAAAATATTGTGTGTTCAATATTAAAACTTACATAGTAAACGCACTACAATTATGTTATCGACTATACTACAAATCACACGTCCGTGGATTGCAGTCTTTTGCTGGAATTCTTTTTTTATTATTTCATACTGTACCATTTTATTACTAAAATCCGTTCCACGATAACACCGTCAACAATGCCTCGGTCATTTACATCTCACCATCGTCCTTGACTTTTGCTACATGAATTTAACATTCTAAGTTAGCAATTTTTTGCGTTTTAAGGGATCTTATGTTGTTTACAGAGATTTGTCTGCTTTTGTGGCGTTATAAGGTATGCGGAAAACAACACAAGACTTTTCAGCGTAAACTGCAAATGATATTGTTAAGAAACAAATGGCAATCGACTGTTCGTATGTTACACATCATTTCAAAACATGGTCAAAATTAACTATGGAAAATTGCCTTATTAAAACAAAAAAGCCTCAAAATTTTCAAAGGGTGATATATTGTGGAGCATAGCTGTTGATTATAATTTGCACCATGTTTTATTTACAATAGGAGCATAAGGTCGACCGAACGCGGTACGTAGCTTTTCATAGTCACGCAAACAATCTCAAATAAACACATTGACTTTAGTATATGGTAATGACATATATTTATCAAATAAAACAGACTTATATACTCCCAGAAAGGGATATAATTAATCGGCAATATAAATAACTGTAATTGAGGTAAAAAAAACAAATAATAAACAAATATATTAACACATTAATGTTAATATATTTAATGCTGTATACCATTGTTTTTAAGACTTTTTAAGGTTTGGCCATCATACTTTAACAAGATCAATACGGCTTGTAAAATAAATTACCACATCAACTATCACATGTCAAAACTAGCTTATTTTCAAAATTGCTTTAATTTCCTCTTACCCAAGGTAAGTGCTTGCTAATATGTCTTAAGCAATTAAAAGCAGTTTAATTCTATTTTTTAATTTCTCCCATTTCCATGTAATTTGTAAATTTAAAGTGCACAAGGAGGAATTTGCTTTGGAACAAATATGTTGGTATCTGTTTCATGTACAACGAATGTCAATGAACAAGGAAGTGTTTTTTATCACTAGAATAGCGATAACGTAGGTTTAGCATTTGAGACATGACGGATAGGACACACAATTATTACATTCTCTTGTGCTAAGCACTGAACCAAGACTAAAATGAATGAAACTTGCAAAATTTCAGTAAAGCAACAACAATGTACCAGATTGGAGGCCCTTTATGAAGATTCCTAATTTGTTTTTGTTAAAGTTGTTGTTTCAGACAAGCGTAACTTGTAAAAAGGCATTGAAAATGAATTGCCAAAACGGATTGTGACATAGTATATTAGTATTTCACATGTTGTGCTGACCTAATTTCTCAAATAAATTCCTATGTGAAAACTTACCAATGAAAAAGGTTTGTTCCATTCTCTGCCATTGAATTTTTAAAATTTTGAACAAAACAAATAATAGCAAACAACACATGTACGTACATAAATATATCGAAACAAGTTTTGCTTGACCATGACCTTGATAGAAGCGTACAAGTGATGTTTTAAAATAACACAAGAAGCTACACTCAAAAGCCGTTTAATATATTTAATAAATTAAGCGTTTTGCCAATGTGTATTATTATTACTGTCGGCAGAATGTTCGTTCCTTATCTTTTTTACGTTTTTAAAACTCTAACACGACTTTGAAACGAAAACAAAACATTGTTAATAGCCCTCAAAATGATATCAATTTTTAAATTTAACAAATATACCTATAATTAAAGTAATCTAAAATAAAACAAATGTTAAGCCATTCTTGTGTTTCGGATGATATCGCAAACCCATTGAAGTGAGGATAAATTTTAAAGCAAACACTACCTTTCTGGAGTAATAACATTATAACAACAGTTATGTGTCTGAAAAGAATAATGTTGTTGCAAATTTACACTGTCGCAAAATAAGTTCTATGCCAGACCCAAAATAGTTTTCAGGAAAGGTGAGATGAGAAAGTCAAATTTAAAATCAGGTATGTCAATTTTTATCTACCTGACTTTTGGATGAAGAACAATAATGAACGGCATATTTCAATTGTATGCATAACTATAACTGTTTACCCGAAGTTTGTCGGAAATGAAATCCGGAAATATAAGGATATTAAAACAAATAACATGTCATTCGGTGATTGCGTCAAGGACTCAAAACCAAAAAGACACATAGTATGATTATAACTAACCAAAACTGCGATAAGAACCAGTGGTAACATAAAATTCTCATGGAGAATATTAAATTCATTTAAGTCTTTAGAATATTGTTTCACAGTCCTCGTTCTATGATCTGTTACTTCTATTTGTGACTTTCTGTGGTTAAGACGGAATAATCTGTAAAATGAATGTTGTCAATTGAGTCAATTATTTATCGCATTGATGCATTGATATATTAGGATTTTGATTCCCCTTAATGTTTCATTTCCTATTCATTAACAATACCTAAGCTTTGGCTAAAAGCATTATGTGTCATCACAGTTTGATGTCGTACTACATCATTTTTAAGAGAAATCAAATAAAAAAGATTTACCGAATAGACTTTTCTCTGATAACCAGAAAATCGGATCATCAACTAATAAAGACAAGAGAAGATACTTGATTAATCTTTTAAGTAATTGTAATTCGATTGTTCTAAATTAATTCTGACGTTTCGGATCTTTAAAAATTGTTCACATCCTGATTTATGAACTGAAACCTAAAAACTTGGTTCAGCGCATCTCAGGTGAGTTAAGAGACAAAATTATATATCCCAAGCTTTTCAAAATATGTGGAAAGCAGATGATACTCAGACGTAAAAACAAAAATCCTCAATCAGTATTAAAAGACAAACAGATCAAACAAAAACAGTAACAAACAACGACATAATGATGATAAAACACTAAAAATATGTGTTTCAACTCTAGTGTTACGAAAGGGTCACAGTTATGTATATACAATGGTAATCCCGACATTTCCTTCATGATAGAAATAAGCTAGAATTTAAACAGAGATTGCAATTGAAATGGATATTTAAGTTTATGCGTCTAAAAATAATTTTGGTTTGACAACGGCTCTGAAAATGACCTTTGACTGAGGGAGAGGAAATTAGTTCTTATTTTGATATTTGACTGCGCCGAACTGTAGCATTGACAGTAGATTTATTATTCAATAGCATTTTGATATTTGAGCTGTATGTAAAAAGCCGTTTCATATAGAATTGATAAATAAATTTATTTATATAATTTATTACATGTTTTGGCTATTTTTCAGCTGATTGTGCAAAGCCAATTTCTGGAATATTTTATGGGTGTTTGTGAGTTTCCTTGAGTACCCTTCGGGGTTTCTAAATTTGCGAAAAATTTGATTTGACATGACACCCCGAAAATTTAATGTGATATAGCTGAAATTATTTCGCTGGTTTTGAGGGGTCTCTTAATACTCAACAAAACTTGGCGCCAAAGTGAGAGCAAAAAATGTTAATAGTTTCCCTTATACGGAAATTATTCAAAGGCCATTATCATTTGATGGAATTTGAAGTATTTTATGTATGCAAAGTAACGAGATGTTTGAAAATTCACTACTTTGCAAAACATCCATCCACAAAAGGTTATAAAATATTTTATATTATTAAGAGCTTTCAACAAAAAATGTACGTATTTTATACTATGGGCATTTATTAGAATCGTTCCCACATCAAAATAAGTAGGAACTGTAATGTGTTTTTAACCCGAAGTTCGTTCGATTATTTCATGGTTTAGAGCTCTTGACGTAAGTTTTGTGCTAATGTACGAGTGTCGTGGCCACAGCTGAAACTCGTGCAACTGATATCTGGCCTTGGGATGATCGCCTACTCTTCCTGTAGTCTGAAAACATCTTTCTAAGCGAACTATCGGTGACTCGTAAAATGAACATTGTGTCTCGCGACGTTTCTATTAACCCTCTACAGTCAAATACAATACCTCCACTACTATCAACTACAGACATTCGCTAAAAGATCATGGCATCGATTGTATACACTTTAAGCTTTAACATCGTGTTAATAATGTTAATAATTCAAGAGGTCGTTGTTTTGGTGTAAATTGGTTATGAATTTATATAGCAAATGTAAGATATTAACATTCCCTGTAGCTATTCACGTCTGTACTCACCACCCACAAAATTCCTTTTTAATTATTTAATATGTTGTTACAGAAACAATGTGTTGCAATAACAACGTTAGATAGTTTGGTGCCATTGAATAACATTAGACAAACAAAAGTCAATTAAAATACTAATAAAATGTCATTCAAACGCATTTGTGCAAACCTTTATTGATGTTTATGGTCCTTTAAGCACTCAAATGGGAGCTCACTAATGAATCGTGACATAACTTCTCTAGTTTTTATTTGTTGTCAGTTGTTTTTATATAGCAAGCTCTGTAGTGAAATAATTCCATGTCTCATGGTGGTTCTTGTTTTGCCGTTTGATTAAACCCTGTACATCATTATATGTTCATTTGTTAGCAATAAAGGTCAAAAAATGACTTTATAGGTTGAGATAATAGTGACCACTTTATTTCCAATAATAACAGCACTCCTACTATGCCTATTATAAGATAATTTAAAGGTGTACTTTGGTCATGTAATAACATAAAAAGCAACGTGCAATTTATCGTTACGGGAAAGCCATGTTGCTAATGATCAAACATTTTCAATTTGCCATGTTAGTTTCTCATTCTCAAGTAATAAGTAACAGGTGCAGCCTACACTTCTCGAGCACCTAAGTGCACCAGTTCTTAACATTTGCTTAGACTCTTACTTGCAGGCTTTTCTTTTTCGGGGGGAGAGGAGTTATTGTTCTGTGTCGTATTTATCTGAATCTTTGTTTGTACTTGGCCTTCTGTTGATTTTTAACGTTTTTTGTTGTGCTATTTTCCATGTTACTTGTATGTAAAAATTCCTAACCATAGCTTGAAAAAGATGTAGTTTTTAAAATAGTTTTTTGAAACAAAAATAACGAATTTTTTGTATTGTTGATTACAAATCATAAAAGAGTTGTTGGTATTCTTAGCTATTAAATGGCGTTGTTTAGTAATGTGGGTCTAATCAGATCTAGGCATTGCTTACTTGTCCGGTTTTATATAGGTTCGGGTTACTCTCTTTATGATTTTTGTTAAACATTGTATATGTTTGTCGATATCCGGATTTATAATTGTCGTTTGGTTTTCGACTCTTGTTGTTAGGCCGGATTCCTTGCTATGTTTCGTTCGTTTAAACCTTCGACATGTTTTTTGTAAGTCGTTTAGTAAGTAAATATATGAAAAAATAACGTCAATTTATACGTTAATGTACACGGTGGTATTTACTATCAATAATGCCACAAAGATTGCAATAAGCAGAACAAAAACAAATCGATGTGTATTCGTTTTGAATATTATTAAACGCCATTTTCGTCCTCATCAAGCCAATATAACCGTTTGAAACCCCGCTTAATGCTCCAGTAATGCATCCTTTTTCATTTTTTCTTTCTATTTGGTTCTAATTAATATGTGCACTTAGAAGGTTAACAAACAATAACAAAAATAAATAAATAATAAGAGTTTTATTATTCAGGCATTTTTGTTGGTAGAACTCCTGTTTAAACTTTTTATTTAAAGTAGCATAACGAAGACAGACATACTTATCATATGATGAATGTGACAGTCTGCATAGCAGGTATCCTTAGATAATACACGTATAGATTATAAATACGATATTTGACTGAAACTTAATGAAAAATAGTTTTAAACAAAATGGTCGAATTTTTCAGTTCCAATTTTCTAATATGAATACGTATGGTAGTTTTTGACTAATTGAATGTTAAAGGAAATTTTAAGATTAAAGACAAACACAACAAATGCACTACGTTTTTATTTTGACTAACATACTGGGAATGTTTAATGGAATACTGCACGCATGCTTAATCAAATAAATGCAAAACTCTGACATTTGTAGGAGTAATTTATTTAGCAGAAACCTAAAGATGTTGTGACAAATATTGATTGATTCGAAAGGCTGCAACAAATTTCCTGTAATTAAAGTTATCAGTTGAAGTGTTAGATGTCGACATATTACATTAACAAAATGATGCAATATGTTGCAATTGACAAAACTGTAATATTTTCCGTAAATGTCAGCAAATGATGACCGCTTATTTGTCGTTGGGTACATGAGTTCAAATAAATGTCAAATGCAACCTTCGCAAAGTATTCATTTAAAAAGCATCCCTTTTAATTATTTTTTTTACTTCGAAATAAACGAAAAATGACATACATTTCATAATTTGACATCCTAGTACAATATAGTAAGGTTTTAATTTCAGTAGTTAAACTGTTTTCTTTGCTAAAAGGAATTCATTGTATAGTCAATCAACGCATTTTTGTCGTTGTACTAAAACAATAGGCTTTATGTTAAACAAATTAATAACATATCGTAAAAATGACAAAAGTGCAACAAAAACTTAGATGCAAAATAACCTTAATGGCTGGCTGGTCCATACAGTTGTATGCGATCTAAAAGTCGCAATACTTAAACGTTCAAAGGCTTTAAGAACAAAATGAAAGGTGCACATCAATAATTGCGCCATTGACAACACAGAAACAAGAAATTAAAAGCATACAATATATTGCGTTGTCATTGATATCATTATCATAAAACTAGTTCTGTCTTGGAAAGCGGTTATTATTTTGGAATATTTCGTGTTTGTACATGTAAACTTATATCGATTTGAACTCTTTTCTCTTATTAGTTCGTGTTATTAATTTGATTTTTGTATTTTTTTACATTTATTTGTTTTATGTTGTGTTTATTGAGGTTTTGTTTTGCAATGTATACAGTGTATTTTTTGCGTTTTAAAACGTCTGCGTCCTGATTGTATTCAATTATAACTTATACCTATACACAGTAACAATTATTGATACTCGTCAATAATCGCCAGCCTATTTTATGTGTTCATATTCGAATTTTAGGAACAGCTATGATATGCATTAATTATTTCAAAGTAACATTGAATAAAAAGTATTCATTTGCCACATATACAGATGAAATGCTAAATATCCACAAATATACAGACAGCATTATATCCCGTGGGGTCTTTGGCTATACAGTTAGTTTTAGTTGTGTTTGGTATAGTTCTAACAATATGTTGTTCTGTTGAATGTTCGTATACAAGTTCTGTTATTTTGGCTTTATATGTTCTTCAAAAATATATTTAACCAACTTGAAAATAAAATCCCTAAGAAAGTTTGGTAATAAAACTAAAGTAAGCAAGACACACGTTTCGTTTAATTAAGAACCATTGGTGCCTCTGAATCCAAAATATTGGAGGAGGACTAAACAAAAAGAATGTTGAAGATCTGTTATCACCAAAATCCTAATTGTATACTACAAAAAAGAAACATTTTAATGTTAAGTCTTTTGACATTGCTGTGCATAATGGCTATATCACTAAATACATCAATAATGAAAATATAAGCAACAAAATGCTACTTATGGGTTGAGGATACCCTCTGGAACTAACAGTACATCAACAAACATATCGACCCAGTTATTGCAAGATAAATTCTCAGCCAAGATACCAAGAAGGTTACAACATTAACATCGCCAGATATGTGTTTAGTCTAATTAAGACTTTGGCGTACCACCCAAAACCTTTAAGGAGCAAAATAACAAGGATGGTGAAGAGCTTTCATTTGTATTAATTTGTGAGCGCTAAAATCTTTAATTTTAGCGATTGTTTTTTATTAAAATTAATACTCATACATTGAATGCATTATTGTTAATATGTTTTATTTGATTATTATTTCACAGCCAAAGTATATAGAAAAGACAACTTGATCAAAGATAAGACAATGCCCAGTAATAGAAAACAAGAAATGATTTTTTATTTTTGAATATAGGAAAAACTAAACTAAAAAAATATACTAAGACAATAAAAGACAGACCTACTAACATAAAAACAAACAAAAATAAGTTATAAACAAGCACGCCAAAACCTTGAGTTTACATTTGAATGATAATGCATCAGATGAATAAAAGACGTAAACATTAGCTTTGTAAAGTTCATTAAAAATCAAGCCATTTTTTTAAAATTTAATGCATGACATTACGGAAAGAAAATTCTCCCACCATACATTAAATTAATACTCTTTTAAGCCGAATCACAAAACAGTCGTTAATGAATGTGAACAACCTGTTTGATGTTTCCTTTGTTATGTGACCCGAGTTCAATGCTGTATATGACCATATCGATCATATCTTTGAAAGATGGCTTATGGTTATAAGTTTATCATGGCTTAAAGTTCAAAATTAATTATCATTTCGTATAATGCGCGTTCGTTTTCTGTCCTCATAATTAATTGCTGATTTGTAGTCGTAAAACCACAAATAGTAATTGTATGTAGTCTTCGTTTACTAATTATAGAACTATTAAACATTGAACATATTGTTGCAATGACGTTGCACAAAAATTTATTGTTTAAGGCAAAAAACATATTCTCCGTTAACTTGATTTTATTTGATTCTGGCTGGTTGTTGAAGAACATTTTCAAAACAAAAAGAATCAAAACTATAGGGAAATTAAATGAAAATGTGACTACCAATGGAAATGCATGGGGCGTTTTGTAGGGACGAAATATTTAATCTTTTGTTGAGGCTTCAATGATCCTTCTTTTTCGAAATCTACAAAAGGGTCTGTATCATGCCAGAAACACGGAACTCTATAAAATCGTTAACCAATATGGTCCGCTGATATACTTTTTTTAAGACGACACGGGAACGCGCTATGCAGCACAGTGTGTTGGGCCTAGAAGCGCTAAATTCGATATTATTTATCATTTCATACTACAAGTTTTTTACGTAAACATGTTTAAGAATTTACGTGCATTACTGCTGTTGAAGGCAACTCAATTAGTCAACGACACACTTTAAACCATTTACAACATTCGTTCACCGACACAGTTTAAACCATTTGCAGTATATCAAGTTGCCCTTTGTATCTTTCATCTATCGGGACACTGAATTTTGTTCTTTGGGCGATGGTTATTTTTATTATCCAACTCATAATCAGAGCTTTGTAGGAGTTTAATAATGTATTTATCAGCCAAACACCTGATTCTGCCTTATACGAGCGCGATTTATTCTTTTTTTTTCGATATATCCAAATAATTGGTTTTATCGTGCAAAGAATGTGACTCTCCTCACACGTTTCACAATATGGTATGACATTCATTATTTAAACCTGAAAACTTTTGGCAAGACCGTATCACCACCTTTTACATATACGATCATTAAATTGTTATATCAATTTATAGTATATTTTTTATGTAGACATGCTCTAGCATTTACGTGTTTTAGTAGTGTTGAACCAATTAAATTAGTCAACGCCAATGACAGTAAGTGTAAACCACTTACAATGTATCAAGTTATATCTTGCATCTTATGCGTTACTTAATTGTGTTCTCTGGTCAGATAATTTTATTATCCAACTCATAAACAGAGCTTTGTAGGAGTGTAATAATGCATTTATCAGACAGACAATAGTATCACACTTGATCACGACTGATACAAGATATATTCTATTGACATTTCATTCAAGAATAAGGAACAGATTACTGTAATGAGATTTTCTACATTTAATTATGTTGAAGTCATATCTTAACGTTATGCTAGGGATTGATTTAAGTAATGCAGATATTGCACTCGCACACGAATGTTATTACGTCAGTTATTATTGTGTTAATGTTTGCTTTCTATTTCTGTCATTTCGTTTCACACTTGTTTCTAAATGTGAGGTATAACTATTTTACCCATACCTAGGTTTTCGTTCAGTGAAACCCGTGGTTAAGGTACTTTAATTTACATACCATTTTGTTAAAAAAAACATTGTTTAAACTTATTTTTAAAATTGATTTTCTATATTTGTATCACTAATGTGTTAATAACCTAATTAAGTTAAACAATAAAATCCAGTCTTGAAAGGTATAACGAAGTATGGAACACAAGAAAATTGTCAGAAAGGACAATCTACAAATCAAATCCATAAAACCGGCAAACTTTAGAACCAACAATTCAAAATATAGCAATTGCAGCAATGGTCATGAATTAGTACAGACATTTCAAAAGAAATGTTGTTTTGTTTGTTTGTTTGGTGTTTTAACGCCACTTTCAGCAATTTTTCAGCTATATCATTGTGTCCAGTTTTGAAATGATGTGTTAAACAAGGTTTTATGGTAGTGCGAACCTCCCGCTTCAATTTCTGAAGTGTGCGAGTTAGGGTGTCACACAAATCAACAAATAAATGAAATAAACAAACAAAAATGAAATGCACTCGTTCTTTCGAAAATTTCAAAAACTTTATTTTTATCATGTAAATATTTACCGTTATAAATAGACTTTTTGGTCTCAATCATAATCATATATGTAGTTTTGCCTGTAATGAACATTTTTTGCTTTTGAAAAAAATGAGCTATTATATTTATATACAATACCGATTTTAATACCGAGACCAAATGCGCGTTCAACTCGTGGAATGAATCATGGAATTTTTAATATTTCATTTTAAGGTTATATCAAATTTAGGACACAAATTGTATTATTTGCTTTTTGAAATTCCCTTTATAAATAGTCCGGAGGAATTAGGTTAAAAAGTTATTTTTTATTAATATGAACAGTATGTAAGGTAAGTAAAAGATCAATGTGTTTAATGTGCTTTATTGTTTGTTTGAAAAGAGCATTACCTTACCTTCAGAAATTGTAAGTCATAACTTGGCGATATTGTAGAAAAAGGCTCATGTCCTGTCCACGGAATATTGGCATTTAAATGATTAAAATCAAATACATGATATAATATTCAACATAAAAATGTATCTTTAGTGGTTGTATGCACGGCTGACTGTTTTTAGCTTTATTATTAAAGGGATAATAATCTACGTATGTAACCGGACAGTTCGAATACTATATCAACATGAAATGAAAATAAAAGCGATAACGAGATTCCGATAAGGTAGGTCTTTCAATAAAAAAACGTTCGTGACAATTACTCTGTCAATTATTCATGTTAGTTAATGGTAATAAAAATAAATCCTACTTCATTGTAAATGGGATACAACTGAATAAACAAATGCATTTTTTTTACCTTTTACTATCGATTCTCGTCACGAGTTTTATCTAAAAGTGGCTAATATGTAATAAAACTATTATTAAAAAAAATTAGCTTATTTAAAAAACTAAATATTAAATGAAACGTACTTTATAACATTTTTTTCTGAATATAGTAATGAACCAGGAAGTTTCGTGGCAGCAAAGTCGGATTGCATATTTTGATCGATACAGTAGATAAAGTCTAGATAATGCATGCAATTTATGCAATTTCGATAAATGTGTGTCCTCTGTCATGATAACATCTAATCATAAGTGAAATTAATATGATATTTACAAACATGTTTATAAATCTCCAATAATTAACTCACTGGACCATGATGACCCAGTGGATACGTTGGTAATCGTACGGTACTGTTTTTAACTAAGTGTTGGAAATCAACACAAATTTTAATTAATTAACAGAAGTTGATTTTATTTTTAACTAATAATAATTTATGGAAACTGTCACACTGAATGAAAAACAGGAACAAAGACAGGCACAAATGTGTGATAGGTTGAATAGTGAATACCTCACAATACAACGTTTTAAAAACATTTAATTAATTCGTATTTAACAGACTGGATTGTATCATCTGCATTGCAATAAATATTTTTGTAAAAAAATGTAATCAGAACCTAGCCTTAAAAGTCATAAAGATAAAAATGTCGAAAAAGATATTCCACAGACTGACATTTGTTAACATTCAACATCGCCAAGAGAAAATAGTATAATAGAGAAAAGTTGAGAATTTACAGTTTTTAACTAGACTTACTGTTATTTAAACTCTGAATCTAAATTGAAATCTGAATCAAATTGTACAGTCAGTGTCAGTTTTTAAAACTTGTTTAATAGCATAATTCCCTCTATTTTTTAGCGTATCCTAGGCATTCAATAACCGTACCAGATACGTTCTATGCGTATTCTATGTAATATCAAGTATGAGTGCGGCGTAGACTTAAACCGGTCACAAATTAAAAATTATTTTAGGTAATGTTGTTTACTTGCAAAGTTGAGAGTTTCGGTTGTTCTTTATGTAGCTCTACTTATGAGCAACTATCAGCATTACTACAGAGTCGATCCAGATAAATTGTGTGTTCCTTGAATATTAAAAATTAACTAAGTAAGTAAAAACATAAGACTATATCAAAGGTTTAGCATAACATTTTATACCTCAACAAGAAGACTTTTATAGCACAACAAGAAGACAAAGTGTTGATCAAAATGCTATCGCCTTACAAGAGCAAATGTGAAATTGAAACAAATATGGAAAACCAAAGATGTAAATAACAAGTACCCAACAAAAAAATGATTCATTGCAACGCTTTATTGATGTCAGGTAAATTGCCTATTGATATACAACTTGTTGGTCTTTATTCAGGCGTAAATTCCATTACAAAACCCTATGTAATATTGAGTATTATATTCTACAACTAATAGACAGCGTATTTTTGTAACCTTAAACTTATATTTTCAAGGTTTAACATACTATACTGACAACGATACGAAATCTTTAATCTTTAAACCTCTTCATATTTAATTCTCTAAGGTTATGCTATTAAATTGGACATTTGAGGCCTTAGTTTGTGCTATTATTTTGCAGTATACACTTTATGCATAAGCTTCTCCTATTTAATTGTAACATAAATTTTTTCACTATTCGCTACGAAACGTTATACTTTATTTATGACACCTCGGGGAGGAAATTTCCTATTTTCATGAGAACGTTACAGTTTATTATCGATAATTCGTGCTTATTTGGTCTCGTAGGTGTTGAACTGAAATGACATATTCACACTTTTTGTTAAATTATATTCTATCTGATACGCACTAATGATGATACCATAACGTCAACATGTCTCCATATATATATAAACCTAAGTATATTAAAACTGACCAGGCCTAAATTAAGTGTCATCTTTAAAATATTAGAAAATTAAACTAATGCATTCAGAAACCTGTCTAAATTGATCTTTTTTAACCCACATATTTGGTTTTTTTAATTACCGGTTTGGTTTTTGATAGCTTTGTCATAAGTTTTAATACGTAGTTTTTGCCATTACTGCAGTTGACTGTAATAATAAGTTAAAATATTGTACTTCTTCAACACGATAACGAAATATAACAAGAAACTTGTCCTGATTATTCTGTAATATGATATTGTATACTTATCTTGTTAAGAACCAAATTATTAAATAGATTCTTAAAAGCAGGATTAACGCTAAACTTGTTATACAGTCAGCATTTCTTTTTCAAAATTGTTGGAGATATTAAATATGCAAAATCGTAGTTAAAAATAGTCTATTTCCCAGTTTAAAATAACAAAAACAATTTTGTCATTAGTAAATAAATGTTAGTATATTTTCGTCCCTAATGACAGTATCTTTGATCTCAAAGTTTTGTTCATATAATTTTTCGTTGTGTTGTTTATGGTATGTTTTCATTATTCATTTCTTGTTGTGTATTTTTTATTTAATTCATTAATGACAAATTCCGAACATTTTCAGATAAAGGTCGAGGTCATACTAGTGTCTTATACATGCATATAATGTCCTTAAATAAACGTAGATAAACGGTTACAGTTTTAAAATGAATAGAATTGTTTTTATATTTAAAATTTATTTCAATTTATGGTATTAAAATGAACATATGATAATCTAAAACGAGTTTATAGAAAATAATTTGTGTTGTAGCAAAAATTACTTCAAAGGTTAAAAATGAATATGAGTTAAACTTTATGAAATAATAACTATATCTGCACGATCTTAAAATTAAATAGATTCACGTCAAATGCCGCGCAACTGGTTCATGTATTCATATATATTTTATGAAAATTGGTATTGTAATTTAGGCCTCAGGCATTGACCTTACATTAAACTACTTGACTTTTTCTTCTTATGATTATTCTTATTGATATTTCTTATAGCTTTGCATTTTGATTATCATTTTTGCATTTCAGTATTTGTTTTAAAATGTTATAGGATGTACCGTGACCAGTATAACTATAAACCTATGGCCGTAATTTGATACATTTCTGTTAACTTCTTATCTGAGACTTATAACAAATTTCAACAACATTACAAAATTATTTTAATATCTGAAGTGCTCAGCATGTGTTCTCTACTCAGAATTAAATCTAGTTCACAATTTTCTATTCAGGGGTTTCGTTTTGATTCACATATTAAAACCAAATGCTATTAATACAGCCAAAAATCTTAACAAACAAACGGTTATATGCACATGACGTAAAATACCTGTTGACTGCCCAAGTACCTTGTATGTCACATTTTGTTAAAAAAAATTTATGCACAATTATCGGATTTGCTGTAAATAAAATACAGTACGAAACAAGTGACAAATTGCTTTCAATGAGATCAAGACTAATATATGATAGATGATGACACTTCCTGCTTATCGGCTACAAGTATAGATGTGGATTGGGACCAGTGTCGTTTTATTTGACAGAGAATTTGTGTGCTTGGAATGAATTACAGACTGAACAAAACTAACGCTTGGTATATTATTCCAACGAGAGCATTTTTATTAAAAGTAGCCGATTTCCAGTCACAGTTGAACTCTGAGGCGATGTCGTGTTAGTTAATCATTTTATACATGAATGCAGGCATATGTTATATATCTGTAAAATTACAAATTATAGGTTTTAACAGGCGCTGTAAATGCGAAACGTACCAGAGTACTACCAAGACCCTCTAATTTAATTTAAAATGAATACTGCAATGGCTATTTATTTAAATTCAGTGACATAGTACTGGGTACAGTTGATTTCATTGAAATGACTGACTTGCAGATTTTTATGGCAGGGCCTTTATAGACATCATAACATTATATCTGCTCAAGGAGAAAGATTCGCTCCAATTAACTATATTGTACAAATACTAAAAAATAAATACATTAACATGTTCATTTTTAACATTATATGTATTATTTTTAAACATGACGGAAACTACGCATTTACCAATTATTGCGTAATGTCTCTTTATCTCCATCTATATATAATCAAACGTTAAGCATAGTGACAACTTTCAAAAGCTTCTCCTAACGGAGATTGCGTATTTTGAATTATTTACCAACAGAACAAACAAAGTGAATAATGTTGTACAATGCTGTAAACATATCTGCAAATTGTGCTAAAACCAATAACATCAAATCAAAAACAATACGAAATGGTTTTATTCCCAAATATATATTTAAATTTAAATAACTGTGAAAAACTAAAGCAACATCAACAAACTCTGTATATTAATTAACTCATCAAGTATTTAAAACATGAAAATCATTTAGTTACAGACAAATAAAGAATAACATTTGCATAATATCATTCTATCGAACTTACCTTTGCAGTTTTTATCTAATTCCAATATTTTGTTTGCATTGATTGAAGTCTCTAGCAGTAGTGTTTTCAATCTACAACCGTCGTGTATAAATCTGCAGCTAACAAAAATCTATTGGATAACACAATAGTTATAATTGTCATTTATCACGCTTCCAAAGTGGATCATCCATGAGGTTCTTGTGGGAGTATACAGAGGCGGATAAGAAAGCTCCGAAAAGGGGGAGGGGTACAGTTCTGTGGTCCTAAACAGATAATTATTGTGTGGAGACCATAAACTAAATTTTGTCACAAAATCACCTAAAAATTAATTATTTCCAAATCAACTCCTTACCAGTTCTCATATGTCTAAAGTGAAATACCATAATTAAAACATCTTCATATTAAGAAAGCAATGATTAACATATACAGGTCTAAATTAATACTTGTTTCAACATTATCTATAAACATGTATGTGTAATGTCATTTCCGTTTCCGATTTGGCACCGCATTACAGATGGAGAGAATGCTTTAAAACCGTACGAGTAATTGTTGTTCTAACTTGAAATAATCAGTGAAACGTTCGTAAAATATAAATATCATCATTGTCATTTATACTACTTTTAAATGATACTTTAGATGTTTATTTTTAAAAAAATATATACACACTTTGTTGTTTCTACATAAGGCAAATTTCTCAGTCCCTAATATGATCTCCAATCCTTTTAAATATAGAGAGCAATCAAACTGTTCTGCCTGTTTTTCATTTGGATAGTGTTCTGGGTATAGCTTTAGTGTGACAAGCTTGCCTTTTTGCAATCATTCAATCAACAAAAGTCAACATCAATGATGCAAAATAGCAAGGAAACTGAACGAACAACAAGATGCGAAAGTCAATGGACAATTAAAAATCCACATATATATAGACAAACATACACAACTCAAAACAAAAAACAAACACCAAAATAGAAATTGAGAACCCGAACCCAATAAAAACCATTGGAGCAGTAAGCAGTGCAAACCTCTAATTAGATATTCGTCGAGGTTCCAAATGTCATGTCTAAGAAAAGGTCAAATCCAGGAATAAGACAGACTACGTATGACTTAGCGAAAATGTCGTATTTGAGAGATTGATTTAGCGTAAAGATTAACTAAGTCATGATGAAAACCATAGAACGCCTGAAGGGATAACATTAACAGGTACAACAAACTCTTATTTGAGTAGTTTAGTAGTCAACAGCAGTGAGCGGTCTACAAAATCAGAATAACGATCGCGGGATCTAGAATAACGTAGAAGTTGTGAAATGGAACTGTTGGAATGTTGCTATCAATGAACGGTAAAATGACAATTGGAAAGTTTAAGTCATGACGTTTGTAGCTTTCCCGAGGTGAAGGCATGATCAGTACTCGTCAATATGGAAAGCGGAGTTGTGTACCACGCGTTTTGCATTCAACACAATCTGCCTAAATGTAATAATAGTTTACTTAATGGAAACAACACTGTATAAACCTATAGTTGATGTCTTTTTAGAATTAACGTAAATAATTGTTTAATCTGTATAACATACGTTGCACATGTCTGTTGTTATTTATGTGCTGTAACTGATACAATCAACTAATTATAAAATGTAAAGCAATACTAATTTCCTATTTATTCACAGGGATCTAAAAACCAGAAATTTTATGTAATTTCCGGTACAGGTTATCAAGATGCTTCATCCGAAGACAAATACATTTATTATAAACCTTACTTATAGTTCGTCCTTTCTGTAACCTCTAATCATTTAAACAAAAATTTGCATACAATAAATATTTGTCTTTTCTGCATTTTTTTACTTTGTGCAACATTTAAAGTCCCCAATGGAACCCTATTAATGTCTAGTGGTGCTTGTTGTAGGAGTAACGGGGATGATTTGTTCAGGCTTTGTCAACCGACGATGACATACGTTCTACCTTGAATTGAATTCCCGGCTTAATTAATTACATCTTTGTTGTTGTACCGGCTTCTAGCTTGTAGTAGCTTGCAACCAAATAAGTTAGAATAAGATTACTTTTTTCCCTGCAATGAAACATCCATTCAGGATCTCCAGGCCATGGAACTGATATTCTTGTTTTCAATCTTTCTGTAAAATTTTTACAGTAACATCATAAACACGATGAACAGTGTAGCAACTGGTTAATTTTGCAGATTAACGATTATTCACAATTTCAGTTGGCTTAGTGTATAAATGAATTATTATGTAAAGACAGATTGTAATGCACTTTTATTTACCTTTTACGCCTCGGATTTTAATTAGCATATTGACTAAAGTGTCAGCAGATGACTAACATTCTCATTAAAGGTTAACAAGTTTATGTTTTAAAAACTAAAATTTATATCCTTTTACACTAATATTTCATCGCCTCCATGCCGCAAGCAATTATGAATTGCAGGAATTAAAACAATTCAACACGGGATGCATGAGACGACATAATTTGACATAACAATATTTGTACGTAAACTATAAATATTAGTTGTTCAGTTCTCACAGCAGTATACATGAATTTATGGTTTTCAAATTGATAAAATGTTACCAAACTTTATAAAAATTTACAATTTCAAGGATGATTCAATCATGTTAAACTCAGAGGCAGTTAACAAAAAGGCAGAACAAATTGGGCGAACAAATAACACACTGTTATAAAATTAATCGTATATAAATTATATTTAGAATGTGATTGTTCACAGTATTAGGCAACGTATATTGGGTATCTCAATATTTCGTGAGATTTTACAACTCTTTTATTTACCGTTTACTTCTCAGCGTAAACTATGATACTGATCTGATGGCTTTAATGGTCTGGAGATGACTTACTTTAAATCAGAGCTTAAGTTCATTGTTTGAATCACTAGCAATTATTTTGTGTACATCCAGATTAGATAAAATCGTATATTAGCAACGGTCCTTCCATTATGAAGATTAGATTTTGAAAAAGAGTAGTCACATGAGTCGCTACAAAGATTAATACGTATTCTACGTCAATACAAAATGCTGCCAAATTTTCCTATGGCACTCAAAATTGATTGATTGATTGATTGGATGTTTGCTTTACATCCAGCGAGCAGTATTTCAGCTATATGCAGGACGGGAACAAGTTAACAAACAATAAATCAACGGAAAATGGGGGTGGGATGGGTCACAGGGAATACAATTTTGACTACCACTGGAAAAGTATGGAGTTTTGGGTAGGAGCGGAAAATTTAGCCTTTTGTAGCGGCTACAATGAGCCTACTTTTTTCGAAATCTACAAAAGGGGTCTTTATCGTGCAAGGAGCGTGGAACTCTCCAAACACGTTACCCCCTACGGTCCGCGGTCAGGCTTTCCGTATTTTGACCTGACAACCCCCAAACGATAGGGTCTCCCCTATTCGCCACCCAAGGACGCGCTGAGCTGCTCTGTCTGTCGAACACTGGGAACCCTCCCAGTATGGTCCCAGCACTCAAAAATTGTGTTTCCTTTTGGTTTATCCTTTTAACTAATTATTTATTGTTTTGTGAGTGGTTATCGTTTTAAATATAGCAAATATATTATATCGCTGGACGTTAATCAATCAATGTATTCTAGTATATTTTCTAATGAAGCTTTGTAGTTTCAAATTCAAGCATGGTTAATAATTATGTATTCGTGAAACAAGCAATATTAAAGCGTGGAATTTATGATTAATTTGTCATTAGTAATATTAGGACTTTACAGTGTCAGTTTGCTTAGAGCATCTACATTACACGAGAGATTTTAATGCACTTTTACTTATCGTTATGTCTCGGCTAATGATCATATTGACCTGTTAAGCTTTTAATGTTTGATGATGACTAATTTTAGACACATTAAGATCAAAGTTTAACAAGTTCATTTGTTTAATAAATAGCAATTATGTCTCTTGTGGAGATTTTTCAGGAGTCAACACATTATTTCCACAAGTAATTCTAAATTACCACAAACATTACCTTCAGATTGAGCAGTTTGTTAATTACCATGAAAACAGATGAAATCGAGTTTTAATTGAATGAAACTAGGAATAAAATAATGCTTTGCATATAATTTGTTTACAACACACATGCCTGAAATTTACATTATTTTCTATTAAATTTACTAATGAACATTGCATTCTAATGTCCAAATGTCCAAGGATGGTTCAGAGTTATGAATATTTTAACCCAGTGACAATAATCGTGGGATGTACATTCATTATAATTAATTATTGTTAATATTATTTTCAGATTGTAAATTATTCACAGTTCCAGTTGGCTTATTATATCCATTAACTGTACATTCCACGAGAGATTTTAATGCACTTTAATTTACCTTTTACGCCTCGGCTTTACTAATCATATTGATCTGTTCGGCTTTTTATGTCTGCAGATGACTAACTTTAGACACGTTATGATCAAAGGTTAACAAGTTTATTTGTTTATGTCTTGGAGTTTACACGAAGCTACAGATCATTAGACATTAGTTTGACCAAAAGGAGGAATTCGGACAGATTTACAGTTTAATTGTGCACACACGTAATTCTGTATTTCATTCTCGATCCTTTGCTGTGCAAATGCATTAATCTTGATTATTTACAATAAACGACACTTTTGCAGTTTTATTTAATGCACTACAATTGTCCTTGCATTCTCAAAAAGTTACACAAGTATAATAGCACGCTGTAAATAGGAGGTTATGTTAAGGCCTATATGCAGACCTTATTGTAGGATGTGTTAAATTCTAACTTTAACAGTTTTCCTACACACGATTGGTGGTATAATCCTACTTTTTTTCCAATAAAAACGGTGCCGTTATTTGCTTAAACAATTGTTGAAAAATTCAGTCAGAATTATATACGGTTTGTTTTACTTCTATATTTAATTTAATTACAATTCGCGAGAATTGCCATCATTCCCAATTCTGATGTAAGTCCTAAAAGCAAACTTTGCAAGACATGACTAGTAGTAATAAAAAAGGTGGGTTTTTTTATCACGATACGTATCATATTTTTTATCTGCAAAGCCTAACATTTCAATTGTGCAGCATTACTTTGCTTGTACTGCACTTACAAGATGAATTGGAAGATGTGTTTTCAGTTTTATCGAAAAAAATAAAATAAAATCATATTAGTTTTATAATTTTTAATTGATAAAGTTTCTGATAATTTCTAAAACAAATTAAAACCCACACACAGCGAGTATTTTTATAAGACAACAATACCTACAATTTTCGACTGTCATAAACCTATATAGAAAACCAAATAACTATTCAAAAATTATATATCTTTACATATATAATAATAAAAACTACTCGTGGGCGGCGTCCGAGACTATTTAGGCACTCGAGTTCATATTATTTGATTCTAATGATTAACTCTTTCAAGGTAAACAAAAATTTGAGTTCCAGTGGCAAGTATTAATATGTTTCGCTGTATTGAGTCTGTAGAGGTGGGGACGGCTAATCTAAATTTTCCTTCCGAGTTTAAAAAAAGCATTTATTTTTGCATATACCAGACATTCAGTGTATTAATTCATATATTCATTCATATATAAATGTAACCAATTATTTTTGCATTATCATTTTGAAATTCTTTTTAATTTTGTACACATCTCTCCAATCTTTTTTCACTGTAAGTCTGCATCGTGTTTGAAAAGTATATAAATACATGGTGAAATTCTTTTCTAAATAAATAGACCCCAACCTATAACACCACTTCCCCATTTAAAAATAATTACGGCAAATTGCAAATTGTAGAAAGAACATATAAGAAAATAATTAGCAGGTCTTTCGATCTTTTAAAATCGGTATTTTAGCTTTCTTTTTACTGATGTGATCAACAGACTTAAACATATTTATAATTAACTCATCTTTTTTTATTGTCCAATAGAAAGTAACATTTTAAATCTAGTTAAAAGACATGCTTAGCACAAAAGTTCATACTGTGACGATTTAATATAATGTTAAATTTCTAAAGCGATAAAACATATTTCCGTCCCCCAATAATTGATCAAAATCTTATTTTCATTTTGTTTTGTATTTATTGCTTTTAAATATCCATAAAATTTTTAACATAATTCCTAAGTGTACTATTCCCAGTTGCGCATCCAGGAGTTTTTAAAAAATATATCACACTTTGTGACGACCGCTTCACATATTGACTTTTGTCTTTTAAATTAGAATTGTGGAATGATATGTGCAGAAGGACGGGTAAATACGATGGGCTATCAGTGTGGCACTTTACGCCCATTCTACGTTTTGGTTACTATTTAAAGCCTTATATTTATTCCCTCCACTTGCGTCCACTTGCTTGAATCATAGACATTAGATAAGCTATATAATTATCCTATTAAAGTCACTATAGGTATATAGGTGTTAATTACATCTAAGAGACGACCATTGATAAAGTCAATCCAACATGATCGAATATTCACAATTAGTCACTAGTACGTTCATGCTTTTTGGCAAGAATGTGAGTCCTTGAACATAAATTGAAATGCTTGCTTTATTCGGAATGCATATGTTATTCAGTGTCAACAATTCGTCCCTGTGTACCAATATTTACTTATTATCTGCAACTTATTGCCTAACTGAGTGAATTGCATTACCTGTCATCACATTTAAATAGAAAAAATTATCAATATTTTACATTAATTTTACATTTAGTATTTTCTTATGCCCTCGGGACGAAATGTCGGGGCTTTAAGTATTACTCATTGCCGTTCGTCCGTCTGTACGCATTCCTGTCAAGATTTTCGCAAAAACCGTACATGAGAACGATTTGAAATTTGGCAGGGTGGTTCAGTTTCACATGTTGTACGTCCTAATCGACTTTCAGACCTGTCAAACAACCACTTATTTTGTAAAAATAATAATGACGTGTATGTATTTGTAATTTATTTTAATTTAATTTAATTAATCTTAAATATGTTATTTGTACTTTCCTCGTCAAAGCGTTTTTTTTCAGTGTTAATATTTTTTGCGAATAGAAAAAACGAAAAATTATACATTTATTCACTGTTGAACACGTGATAGCTTTTTACTTGTTTCCTACGTTAACTTTTATACTCTTTCTAAAACAAATCATTCAGGGAATAACATTGACGCTAATAGGTTTCGAATTGTAGTGGTAATATATTGTTTCCTCGTTTTTTTCACTTGTTTCATATCTCATTTTTGACTGTGCAAGTTTCTTAATATCTTGTTTTCATTTTACTTTTTTGTAAACATTAATAATACAAATAACATGTCGACTATGGTCACATTAAAATCTGACTATGATCATGGTTTGAAATACTAATTATCTGTATCTATATCGCTATATGTAGGACGCATTCATTTCAACTGGTAATAAAACAGTTGTTATAAAGGAGATCTTTATTAACATCAGAATAATAGATCTATTCTTATTGTCGCTATATCGGGCGCAGATATAAGTTATAGCTAATCCGGAACTTGCGAAAAGAAAAAGCTGAGAATTTAAATTCATTTTTGAAATTTCAAGAGGCTCTAAATTTAGACATTTACTGTACTGTATTACTTTAAGAATCATAAATATGTCAGTAACCATCTGATCAATCAAGGAATAATTTGTAGTAACAGTATTTTAATGTTTACAATACTAATATTCATTTATGTTTAAGCCTAGCAATTCAAACGCAATAAATTGCGCAATTTTACAAACTTCCTTTCCCCAAGTATATGTTGTAGTTCACTAATATATTAAAGCTACTGTTACAGCACATAATTCATTCATGGATTCGGATTTTTCGCTACAATGAGGTACTTTATTATTGCTTTAAAACACGTTTCTATACTACTTTTAAAATACTTTTGTTATAGTTTAAATGTGAATCAATACCTATATTCGTAGTTCCTGTCGTGAACTGCATTTTTGGAAAATAACGTCAAGAAAAAGTAATAAAATGCAAAGGTCATAACTTAATCTTTATAAAATCACAAAGAACCAGTGCGTATTACAGACGTCATAAGCAATTGAATTTGGAATTAGGTATTGCGTCAATATAATTTTATTTTATCGTTAGTTTCAAGCCACCCACCCTTAACAAAGAAATCGTGTAAGTTCCACCAGCTTAAAATACATTCAAATACAGATTAAGCTGGAAGAACTGTAGTTCTGTCATAATATAATTATTATATTTCTTCTGTAGAATATATAAGGAAAAACACAGGACACAAACCTTATAATTCAATAAATCACTAAACGACAAAGTCTTTAAAGTATTAACATACATGTATCTACCACAAAGTCTTTAAAGTATTAACATACATGTATTTTTATATAACATTTCCAAAATCATTGTTCAATAACAAAAAACATAAACGACAAATATCTAAAAAAATCCTTCAACTCAAATCACAATTCAACCCAGACGTCGATCAACAGATAAGGCCCCTAACAACATCATTATTATCTGCAAAAAACATTACACAGAGTGTTTAATTAATGAGTTAGGCATGAAAAGTTTCCTAGTCAATCCTACTTACACATTCACTGCGCTTTCAAAAGAGGAGATTCCTAAACTTCACTAAAATCCATACAAACAGCGTTTCATAGCAGGATCGTCTAAGTGTACTACCAAAACACTATCGCAACTTCTGACCACTATTTTAACAACAGTAAAAACGGGACTTCAAAAATACAGTGACACTTTCTTCTCCAGAAGTTTAATAAATGAAATGTGGATATTAAAAACTTCAAAAGACCTGATAGACATCTTGAGGTCTGGATCTCTATCCCATTGTAACAGAATTAAAACATTTGATTTTTCGACACTCTATACGGCCATCCCTCATATGCAGCTTAAAGATCTTATAAAACGCCGCTTTTTCAAGAAAAACGGAAAGAGACGATATAAATACCTGGTAATTAGCCATGACAGATCTTACTCCGTCATTATTGACTCCAAAGCTATTACTAAATATACTGAAGACCAGATCTGTCACATGTTAGATTTTCTGATAGACAACATATTCGTGTTTGGAGGACTGTTTTTCAACAGACTGTTGGTATCCAATGGGTACTATTAGTGCTCCTCTACTCGCCGACCTGTTTTTGTACTCCTATGAGGATGAGTTCCTAGAAGGCCTACTGAAGAAGAAAGAAAAGACTCTGGCCCAGACCTTTAATTTCACATTCCGCTATATTGATGAAGTTTTGTCCCTTAACAATACTAAATTTGGTGACTATTTACATTCAATTTACCCTAGCGTGCTTGAAATTAAAGACACCACCAATACACTAAAGTCAGCCTCTTACTTAGACCTACTTCTAGAAATAGACTCAGGAAAACTAAAAACTAGGCTCTACGACAAGCGAGATGACTTCAACTTTCCAATTGTCAACTTCCCGTTCATCGACAGCAACATTCCAGCTGCTCCAGCGTATACTGTGTACATTTCACAACTTATACGTTATTTAGATCCTGCGATCGTTATTCTGATTTTCTAGACCGATCACTGCTGTTGACTGCTAAACTACTCAAACAAGGGTTTGTTGTACATAGGTTGATGTTATCTCTCCAGAAGTTCTATTTTCGGCACCACGACTTAATTGATCGTTAATGCAAATCAGTGTCTCAAATACGATCTGACATTTTCGCGGGGTCATAGGTATTGTTTTCTATTCCTGGATTTGACTTTTCCCTAGACAAGTCAATGAGTAACTCAACGGGCGTCTAATTAGAGGCAGGCACTGCTTACTCGTCCGAAGCACCTGAGTGCACCCATTGTTTTTATTGCGTTCGGGTTACTCTCTTTCTGTGTTTTATGTTTTTGGTTTTTGTGTTGTGTTTGTCTATATCCGGATTTGTAACTGTCCCTTGACTTTTGGATCTTGTTGTTCGGTCGGTTTTCTTTGCTACTTTCATATAACCAGTGTCAAATAAATCATTTTGGTATCTACACCTTTATAACTAAACATTTCGAATAGCTAACAACAAATACTTTATACCGAATTTCTGTAAACGAAATCAGTGACAACATTTTATTAATGTCGTTAAGTTATAACCATGCGATACTATTTCGAATTTCACTATTGACAGACTGCAGGAAACTAAACTGTGAAAGTATCATTTGTGTGTTGTCTGACGAATAAGGTTTATGACAAGAGAGACGTTTAACTGTTTAAAGTTAACCATCGAGATAACTTCATATAAGTCAATATTCTTGTGCACCCTGATACAAAAAAATTGTTACAGTTCTAACTACTTACAAGTCAAAAACACCTTGTCAAAACCTTGTCCTCGAACTCGCAACCGCAAAGGTGACACTCAATTGATCAATAGTAAATGCCTAACTACCTCACTACGCGGCCCCCGAATACCCAAATCAATCTAAAAAGCTTCTCAAATGCACATCAAGTTGGTTTTAACAAAATACATGATATTAATATCTCTCTCACATTTTTGTTTTCGAATGCGTTCTTTAACGCTTAAAATAAACATTAAATTCAATTACGGATTTTAGAACTAGGTGTTTTGTGCAATTAGAGCAGATAACATCATTATTGTTATATCTAGATAAATAATAAATTTCAAACGCACAAACAAATACAAAACCTTATTTTAAATTAAACAAGCATGTCAAGATTAAAGCAAATGATGTTTCAAAATCTCAGAAGCGCATTTAGTGTACGACGTATGCGATTTTCGGTATTTTTATTTAGTTTTTGTCATAACAAACAATTAATAAAAAATAAACTAATCCATACGATAAAAGAAATATCACATTTTAGAACAGGCTACATTTATGAATTTAAAAATAGCTTTAAACATATAAAACAATTCTTTTTCAAATCTATCCCACAAAAATCAAAATGAATGTTAATTTGGTGGCGGAGGCGTGACCATGAAAGTGGTCCAATATATCACATTGAAAACAAACACAACGACGAGGTAAATCACCATACAAATTCTGTCCAGTCTGAATGGTGTCAACTTCCAGCATGTCCTACCCTTCTTCTTGAAATTACGTGTACTGCTGCTAGCTTGTTCGTATGGTTCTACTTGAATCCGCTTCACACCTGATTTTTTATTATGATTTTCATCTGCCTGTCAGAGAATTTTTAAGAATTAGATCACAATACTAAAATCTATAGTGTATGACAATATTCAAAATTGATAAA
The DNA here is from genome assembly GCA_944474755.1 of Limnoperna fortunei. Classification (NCBI taxonomy): domain Eukaryota; kingdom Metazoa; phylum Mollusca; class Bivalvia; order Mytilida; family Modiolidae; genus Limnoperna; species Limnoperna fortunei. The sequence continues at coordinate 37,319,463 of OX104114.1, read as the reverse complement.
ACGAATAAGGACATATCGCAGAAATAACATCAAAGAAGTGCTACCAGATTCATCTCCTGATATGCTAGCTATAGCCGTCATGTGAATCAAAGTAACTCAAGTACAGTCATGTACTATTTATGCACATAGCCGTACAGTCTATTATTTACCAAATTATTTTTGTTAAGGTTTAATTAAATGAGATGTGAAATGAAACTATGCGATTAAAAACAACAAATAATTATTTAAATATAATTATACATGAATAAATTTGATTTATTATTCCTTTATATGTTTTAATAAGTGAGCTTTACCGCTGTAGTTTTGCCACTCACTGACAAATTGACACGAATGTTCCACAAATTATTTAAAAATAAATAGCCAAGAAACCTTAGGAGAGTGAATGTTTAATGGTTTTTTACCATTTTATGGAAATTATGGTTGATATTTTTATTTTAGTTATTTCTTTATTTTTGTTTATGGATATTTTGTGGAAATTATGGTTGATATTTTTATTTTATTTCTTTATTTCTTTTTGTTTTTGGATATTTTGTCATCTGTAACATTAGTTAAATGTATGATAATCCTACAACTGTTAAGCATCCTGAATATAATTAAAATATTGCTTGCTGGACGTTAACATTAATTAATCAATCAATCATTAAACTTTTTAAACATCTAAAACGCAGCTAATATCTTATAGCGATCATTAGTAGTAAAACTTAATTTGCTGTTGTCTATGTACAGTGCGAAAGAGTTTCAAAATAGAAAATAAAAAGGATATCTACTATGACAGTACTATTTTTGGTTTCATTGATTTATTGGCCTGTAAAATGTAAAAATCCAAAACCAAATCACAGTGGCAAAATCTGCATTTAGTTAGGAACACACGACACAAAGAAGAAACCCCAAAACAACAATAAAATCAAACGTATGTAACCCGAACACAATAAAATTACGATTCACTAAGGTGTACTTGTATCCTATTATGGGATTTAACATGTTTAAAGTCAGAAAATTTATTTTTAATAAGACTGCTTCTGTATTGTCATTGGCATAATTTTAACAACACATGGCATGTTAACAAAAGAAAGATATTCATTACCTTTTCATACTTTAGTGTAGTATACCCTGCTACTTTTTTGAAAGCATTATTGTTAGATGTTTATAAAGTACAAATTGGGTCGTAATGGATACCCTGAAGGCAATTTGGAAATTTTTATTTTAAGTTTTAAATGATAAATCAATAAATTTTAAATCAAATCAAAAACAAGAAAGCAGAGTTCAGACAACTACATATGCTCCTACGTTTAAGATATACAATCAAAAGTTAAAGAATGTCAGTTACTCTGAGATCGAACCTTGACTTTTAATAATTATAGTGATAATAAACTCTACTCGTAAAACAATCAAAAACGCCACTCTGATAAGCATTAACATATCATTCTGCCCAGGATTAATTTGCAAAAATCCTGTTGATATATTAAACAAAATGTTATTGGACTCTTCATTTTCTGTACTTACTGGGACTTTAGGTGCCTCGACATCTAGTTCCTGTTTTTGTTTCTTTCTCAGTTCATAGGCAACGTACATATTGTGCGCAATTATGAATTCAATAAACGCCAGTAAATTCATCCCTAGGCAGAATCCATTCCATATCAGTAATGGTTCCAACTGAACAGTGTCTGGGAAAACAATCATGACACCAACCATCTGCGTTACCATAGCAGTAAAGGTCATCGATACCACTCTGACGCGACCAGAAACTTCTTTAATGTGTATAAAAAATGCCAGCCATGCCATAAATATAATAGCGGTACTAGGTAAATATACTTGTATTATGAAACCCTTATAAACCTGGTCTATATGTAGAGCCAACATCAAACATGGTCTTTGTTCTGAAAAAAAGTATTCTTATTTAATATTTTTATTTTACAGTCATAATAAATTTTAAATAAAAACCAACATTATTGTGCACCATTATGGTGATGTGTTTGTGAATTGGTAATTTGTTTGATATGTCTAGCCGTCGCATTTTCGGGAAATTTGTTAAAACGTATATCTGTATTTTTAATTTGAGTTTTGGGATTTCTGAAATATCTTGATAATTTTTTTAACAGATTTTTAACTGTTGCAATGTAAACCTTAAATTAAGTTGCAATTTACATTGTGATAAGTTCTACGGTTTAGCAAGATTGACGCCTTATTGTTTAGATTAATTTATATTGTTAGCTGGTCTCTGCTACATCAGACAGTAAATTCTTAGTGGCTGAAATTCTAAAGGGTGATTGTAGTTGGTAATTGGGGTGACCAAAATTTGTGTTATCGGTAATGTTTAAAATAGCTGTAAACCCAAACATTTTTGCGCTGATGTATTGTGTATTATAAACTTAAACGGCGGTTTGTGGTGTTTATATTTAACCATTTATACTTTATAACAGATCTTATGATAGGTGTTCGGACACTGCTGTTGCTGTTAATTGACACATACAAAGGTTTGCTGTACGTAAGATTTTCATAAGTTCTATGACCGTCCTCTCACTGAGCCGTAGTGATCACCAAGTGAAATCCATCTCTTAAATGTGATCAGATATTTTCGTGTAGTCAAATATATATGGTTTACCTTCTGGATTTGACTTTTCCATGTAAGGTTTAAGTAACTAATTTTCTGTTTTTTTTTGTCTTTTTTTTAGCTTTTTACTGTTTGTTACTTGGCGCTTTTTACAAAGTGTTTATCGGCAGGTTTCCTTTACATCGCTAATAATATATTAAAAGTATTATTTTCTACGCACCAAATTCTGATACACTTTGTCCAATACATTCTGTTGTAACTGTTCCAGTAATTCTTGATACCAAAGAGATGAAATCCGCCGAGTATATGATTGGCTTTCCTTCAAACCAGGACAGATCCATTTCATCAGTACTGTACGAGTCTGAAATATACAGTTCATTTATTTATTGTGTACATATATAATCACTTAATATATTCTATTAGCAAATTTTCGAATTCTTCATATTTGCGTTTTTTTTTTAATTTCAGGGGGTCCAGCAAAAGTTTTTGTCATTGAATTTTATTTAAACTTGCCATATAGTTAGTTTTTTTATACTGGTAATCTGAATTTAAAACAAAAAACAGAGCATATTCTTGAGGAGTTGAGCTCTGAATTTTCAAATCTTCTAATAGATTATGCAGAGAAGAAGATAAAAAAGCACTAAAATAATAGATTTTACAAATTCTGTCCATTGAAATTATCTTAACTTTTGTAATTGGTATACATTTTGTGGATGGAAAATGTCTCTGAGTTAATGTTTTCTCTGTTGGGAAATAACTGGCAAAACAATAGTAAGCATTGGTATTGTTTTCAAAATTACATCCCTTGTTAAAAATTTAATTTTCATTTTTTGTCCTGTACCGAATTCGTTTATGTGAGAATCATTAATAAATTTAAATAATACTATAGGTATGATAATACTTTCATTACTAATTTTTATTTTATGGAGTTTTTAATGAAATAATTATTATTGAGTTTACCATAAATGTGATATTTTGAGATTTTCACACAAAAAATGGCGGATGGTGTTCTGCATCCCATAATGATATAAATATGTAATATCTGCAACTGATCTTTATTACTTTTGAACATTTATTTGTACTCATTTTCACCCGAAAAACATATACAGAAATGACATAATACGAAAATGTGAACAAGAAATATAGCATGTTAATAGAAATGGTATTACAGAATTTCAATAAGCAGTCTCCTGTAAAGCACCTTTTATTGGAGCAGATGTGACCATGAATTTAATTCACTTTGAAGTCAACAAAGCCTATAAAATGTGGTCAAATCTATATGGAATTGAAAATAATTCTACTGTGATACTTACTGCTCTGAAATTGTATATTACATGTTTCAGCTGTCATCGGTAGCTTGAATAAACGGATTTTACAATAAAACAATATCATGTGCCTGCAATAGTAATATACGTTTATTTTACCAAACTAGTATCTAGTTGTGTAAAATTGTATGTTTAGTAAAATTAGGAAAGACCTCCTTTCATTTTTTATAAATTGGAACAGAACACTGTCACACTATCATTGAACTCCCATCAACAAGACACATTATCAGAAAAACGTAGCACATTATCAATTATAAAGCATACAACCGAAATTCCAGCATTTGCTTCCGCTTTAAAGGTACCAGAATTTGACGGGATATTTTAATAAGACATCTTTCAAATGATTTTTAAAAAAAAACTGTATATTTAATCGATCATTGTGGAAAAGTGATTATAATTATTCTCGTTTTTTATTATTCGCAGTGTGTTATGTCTTAATTGACATTCATGTCTCTGTTTAATAACGTTTACTACCTAAAAACATTGAGAGCATCTGGGAAAGTGTCGTATATGTAAATTACGTTCTAAATATGGCAATTCTTACTACAAAATATTTTTTGAAGTTTGCTAAATTAGTAAGATTTTTCCTAAAAATAGGTCACAATTATCAATATATAGAAAAAAGATCAGCATTTTTAAAGACGAAAAAGAAACTACTGTAATCAAGATCGTTTCCATTTAATTTCGCAAATGTCTGGAGCTTTAATAACATAAAATAGATGAATATCATGTTTGAATTGAATTTTGTTTAATTTTGTCTATTTACCACATTTTTATACATATTTTGTAGCTTGTAACCTTTATCAGAGCAATACAAAGTGTTTTACATATTCTACATTAGTAAAGTTCTGGAGTGATATAACTACAATGTTTACCTTGTAGACATGGTAAGAGTACCATTTTCATAGATTCTTATAAAATCTGTCGGAACCATGTCAAAAATACCCGATGGAATTTCATTCGTCATGTAAATGTCCGGACGCCATATCATCTCCCAACCAAGTTCACTTCCATAGATAGAAACAAAGTTGTGATCAGGATTTGTACTACCATTCCTAACAAACCGATGATCAAACCATCTCACGTTAAGAAAATATGACAGCTCTGCCTCCTATAACACACAATAAACGAAATATCTATTTGATTGCGTAACTTAAGATCGCTCTCAAGTAGAACTGGATTTGCTCCTGGTCTTTTTATTATTTTGTTATATATTCATCTGTTGTCTGTCATATAGATTGCAATTTATTGTCTCATCAAGTTAACATTTTATTTCTCATTTAGGCAAACGGAACATGGATCCGGAGCTTCAGTTTGCAAATGGTTAATTTAATATTTATCGTCAGATTGTCAACATTGATGTTGTGTGTATAAACTTTACTGCGGGCAGATTGGGCTCAACTCCAACCGTATCTGGCAAGGATTTTTTTGAAGCTCTGTGCGTTTTCACCATTTCTGTTCTCCGACTACTTAACCCAATAAAATCTTGGCACCATGATATAGCAAACAAAAATTTTAAAATGGCCTTAAACTTCATAAAAAAATATAAATAAAACCTAGATATGACTCAAATACGTATACAGGCATACAACCTTTAGCTCGTTAACTAATAAAACTATTTCGATAATTACAGAATGTGTTAGCATGTGTTTTCGGTACTACGGTGCTACGTTAGCAATTTTGGTACCTTTCGTTAACTGCGAAACAAGAGAAACTAATACAATCAGGTTGTGGAATCACTACATAAGGGATATATATAAAAAGGAAAAAAAATAAAGTGTTTGCATTTTAATACGAACATATGTAAACGTCTTTCCAGCTAAGACAACATTTTGTATTGATGACCAAATTTCTTTTCGGTAGATTTTACTTTGGGATTTTGAATTATCTCTATTTAGAAGTAATTACCATGTTAGCCGCCATAGCTAGAAGTTGGTTAAACTCTAGTTGAAGTTGAACTTCTGCTGGTTCTCCTAAACGGTACAGAAATGTTGATTAAAGTTCTATAATTATTACCAAATATTATTATAAATACTACAAAATAAAATAAACCTAACAAGTGTTTAAAATTATCCCTATACATATTTATGTGTACGAAAGAATCATATTCTACATTTATATTTATTTTAGGTGTATTGATGCGGCATTGTTGTACACATTGAACCTTGGGATTAATGAAAATTGCAACTATGTTTGTATGAAATGTTCATTAATTTATCCGACAGTGAATTTATTCTTCTTTTAGCTTATTAACCAGACAATATGCAACAATGTAGGAGATCTCCATTATATTAAAACACGATAGCAGCAACATTTTAGAGACAAGTTTGACGACTTGTTCTTACCATAATTGGTGATTTGTGTTTTTCTAAATATTTTTTATGGTTTAATTAATACATTCATTGACATAATACATATATATATTAACAATGCACAATATCGGCTTTGATTGTTTGCTATGTATTTATGTGCACGGATTTGCATGGTGTGTATTATTATTTAACGTATACCATTTAACAGATCAAATTTGTCTGCTGTTTATGGCTTCAATTATCGTCACTTTACTATTTAGACTGATTGGTTTTAGTATTTTTAAACCTATTACCGATTTAATCACATTATTATATGTAAGCTATCAATCGACCTGGGTCTGGTTTCATAAAACATCTAAATTTTTAGGAACTCCTCTACTTATTCTCAACTCAAATATTAACTAATCGGATTGCCGGAAAATTTAAATTGTGGAAACTCTAAAGAATTGTAGGAAAATGTCAATTTGAGAAATTTGATTACATTGGGGCATGTTTGTCCGTCTTGTTCTACCGGTATATAGATTACATTTAAACAGACAATTAAAATTAATGACCAGCCTGGTAATGATTATTCGAATTGAATGACACTACTTTTACTTAAGATGTGTTTTACTGTCAGTATTGGTTTGTTTGTTTATATTTCTTACCATTAAGCATAGGTATAGTAGTAAACTCCGGTGTTAAAGTGAACCATCTTTCAGACCTGTACAGTAAAACAAAATTGCAAAATCAATTGAAGCAGTCTTTCTTTAATTTCTTCGACTTCGACTTCGAACTACTGAGGTATATTTGATCACGAGAAAGACCATTTTATATGCATCCTTTTAATTACATGTTATTTTATAACAATAAAAATGGATAATATATCACTTCACTTAAGGACTCAGCATATATCGCAGTGTCGTTTGCTATTATAATGGGTGTTAAAAACACATTAAACACGTGTCTGTCTATACATGGCACGCCGTGTTTATTAAGAAAGAGTGGATACTCGACCTGACATTTCCTGTAAATTAAGTTTGGAGTCGACCATATCTTGCTCAAGTCATACTTTATATGTACCAATTAGACTGTAATAATAGGCCACAGTTGTACATCCAATTTCAATTTTAATTAAGTATATATTCAGTATTTTTAAATAACATTGTATATACAGATTTTCTGTATTAATTACATAAAATATACATTTGTCGTATTTGCTATAGATCATTCCATCTTTCTAACATAAGAAATATAAGACTGAAATTGTTTCCAGATGATATTTTAATCGGTCAATCTATAAATCGCATTAATTTTGGTATTTATACTTACCGAATAGTTCCTATGGTCAACAATAACAATGTTATTTGTAGATTAATTCGACAAGGCATTTTGAAACTGTTGTTCTAAAATATTAACATGTTATATGAATAATAGTCTGAACAGTTATATGGTTTTGCTAAACTTATATCGTCAGATATGGTTCTAAGAAACAAGTAACAAAGGTTGCATTTTGTAATACCATTATGCTTAAAATTAAAAGCAAGCATTTTTGCAACTACGGCAAACACAACACACGTCACTTTTCCATAAAGAACGTACATAATTTAAATGGAAAAATCAGCCAGTCTGGTCAATTAACTGTAAAACGTTTTTTTCACATTTTTCCACTGAGGAATTAAACAAACGGGGTCGATTTGCTTTTTTCAGCGTAGTTGTTTTATTGTTTTTTTCTAACCTTAAAGGGTGGTACAAGGACTTACGAAAAACGGTTTCAAGTACAAAAATTAAGTAAAGATGACTTGTTTTTATGTTAAGTACATTGTAGTATTTTTCTATGTATACTGCCATTTGCTTTAGTAAACAGTGTGCAAACATTCTAGCACTAAGTAGCTTGTCAGTTTTGTTAAAGCTTATAAAATTCATAACAAATTACCTGCCTGTTAACGTGCCTAACCTAGTTTGTGTGCACAAAACACTGGGTTAGGGAATTTAAAAATTAAATATTTACAATAGAAGAATATTGAATCCGAGTACACAATGTGCTATTTGCATGTGAACCTAAATTATAACTATGCTATAGTAGAACAAAATATGTTACAATCGTTATATCACAATATTTACAGTTTTTATTACAACTTGCATTGTTTTGCACACAAATAAAACACAAACTTAAAAGCTATCAAAACCAATTATTTTATTAATGAGGGCTGATAAAGGTGCGTTACCTTATCGTACTCTATCCAAATAAAAATGTTCAAATAACATTAAAACCCCATTTTTCAATCCTGTTTATATTTGCAATTAAAGGGGTATCTAATGGAAAATTTTAAGAGTGTATTATAATGTATGCCTTACTCAGAACATAGCGCAATTTTGAAAAAAAAGAATAATTTTTTATTCATTGTGCCGCAATGAAAATATATGCCTATTCTCCTACATTTTGCTGTTTTGAATACTTCAAGTTGGTATTGTTTACTCGGTATTCTTACCATTATTTATCTTCCCCTTCAAATAGCTAAACATGCACAAATACTGTTTTCAAATTTTACCACAATAATAGTTATTTCTACAACTGAACAAATAAGCAAAGGTATTACTGTATCTTTACAATTATGATTAAAACTGATTACCGTGCATTCTGTATCAGAAGGAAATTGATTATTGTTAATAATTGTTCTTACCCCGAACCTTATTTCTGTGCATTGTGTTTAAAAAGGAATCTAATTTGTATTTATTCTGCTTTATATATATGTAGCGAGAAAACATAAGAAAGCGGGGGTCAAGGGTTTTAATTACATTTGCACTTTTATGAGCTGTATCAGCTTGGTACGAGAACTTGATAAAACTATCATGTATATTACCAATTAATTTATATACCATTGTGCTGTTCTTGTATTATCAGGTTGAAATAAGTAATTCAATCATTTCTACAAAATTTACAATGTGTTTATTTATAATAAAGACTGGGTTGCATGTGATAATATGGTGACCAGTGAACTTTAAACACAATATTACGTCATAGAATTATGTACTTAGTTTGTTATATTCTAAAGTGCATAAGAACATAAAAAAAATATTATTAAGGCATAGTTAACAAAAGAATCAATCATTGATTTCCTTAGGTGATCAAATCAGTTATATCATGTACATGTACTGAAATAATCGAGAAACGAGGAACGAGGAATGCATCCTTTAGAACTTTACCATATGAATACAAATCTTCAAATCAAATATATTTTATGTTGAGGTGATCTTTTTTCTTAATGTTTGGTTGCTAGATCTTGACACTTTATGTTATTAAAAAATGTATTTTAAGAATAAATCAACCAAAGTTTACTGGGTACATTTAAGGTTTGTCTTGTTTACGGTTTCTGTATAAACTCCAAGCTGAAAAAAACAATGTCATGCATTTAATACTGCTGCAGCACGAATTGACTTAACAAACGTGTTTTTACTGAACTGGGCTTAACAATCATTCGTAGTACCACTTCAGTCCACGTTTTTACGTTGTTGCAGACACTAGGACGGTTCAAAGTTTCAAACTTGCCGTAATTGTTTTATGTGGACTTATTAACAAGGATTTCCTGCTGCAGCAACTTTCTGGCTTCCCCTGAATTTTAATCAGCATCGACATTGTTTAAAGATCAAAACCAATTGGATAAATTGAACGTCCATGTAAACTTATGTAAACATAAATATCTGCCTGAAGTAGATTTGTTTCTGAAAATTACACTTTTAAGTGCGTCATATTGAATACTACACACAACATCAGTCTGACCTTCCTGCAAAAATGAACGGTGTAGTTACGCATGCTAAATATACTTGGTTACATTGCACTTTAAGATAGTGCTTTAATGCTAACTGTCTAGCATCTTCGAATGTATTTCATTTCTGAGATTCTAGCTAACTTCCGCAACACGTAAAGCAATCCGAACTACCATGGTTGTTTTATCACAATTTTAATCCAACGTTAATATCATCTTAAGTTCCTTTAACACTGGCATCAACGTTTAACTACAGTTTTTTATATACATTTTTAAAATGTCAAACATTGCTGGTTGCAATTAGACACGTTATAAAACATTGACTATTCAAAGGATACGTTGTGTTTCCATTTAGTATATCTGCTGTTCTTTTGCAGTAAATTGGAAAACATCCTCAGTTTAGTACCAATTATAATGACTGTCATTATTCCTGTTTCTATAATCGATGTTACGATTAAATACAATTACAGCTTACGCTCTGCTTTAAATTTATATTGCAAGCGACCTTTACACCAGGAAAAGTTAGTCCATGAGTGCAGAAATTAGTGTCGATTTGAATTGCATACATCCTAAATTAACAAAATATAGGTAGATGGGATATTGCTTGTTAACTGCAGTTTAAATTAAAAATAAATTTTGAAGTAATTCTATAAAAAGCCTTCGAAAAAGTATAGGCTAAACACAATGAATATTTGTTCAGGACAGACCACTAGTTCTCAAAGCAAGAATAAAGATTTTTCTAGCAGAAGATTTAATAACCTTACTTTTGTTATTGATAGATGTAATTATGCTATGTCGGTTATAGCACCTCTTTTAAATCTTTTAATTCTAAAGTTTGGTAAAACACATGTAAACTAAGGTAATATTCTTACAGCTACATAAAGGCGGTAACTGATGCTATAATTGCACATATACAGTTAACAAGAAAACACACTGATAAATATATTATTAATTTGCTTTTTCTGTGTAATACAAGTCAGTAACTGTGCCAATACTAATCTCTTGCTAATCTTATATTGGTGTAGAAGTACGTACCAAGTCCTAACAACACTGCAGAGACTGTCTCTCTGTCTCTTTATGTGAATTAATATTTGAGCTTTTGCTGTTTGAGTGGCTCAAAACAAAACCGAAGAAAAAGTATTTACAGCAGAGGCCGATTAGATACAAATCTCCTATTTTACGCCTCACCGATTTCACCGCCACCGTCGTTATCAACAGTAAAGGTTACTGCTGTTGTATTTCTGTGTTAACATGTCTTTAAAACATTTACAGAGTACGCCAATCTGATATTAGACCCAATTTAGACGTTTTCTTTGTTTAGGCTTTAAAATGATCTTTAATGAGCAACATTTCACATATATAGATGAGTTCTAACAAACAAAACAAATGCGTCAGAATGATACAGACTAGCAAACAATAGAACATCTGTTTATTCCCATTGTAGAGACTAAGTTGCCCTTACAAACGACCGTAATCACAATTTGGCCAATTTCTTCGTCTTTACTCTTCACGTGTACGCAATGTTGCAATTTGAGCTGTTGCAATTTGCTTTGATAATTTAGATGATAGAAGTCGAGGGGTTTTGGACACCACTGAAGGTCTCAACAGCGCCATAGAAAAGGAGTCTCGGAGGTAGAAGGCACATACTTTTCGTATTTTATTTAACTTATAAAATTAATCATTCACCTGGACCGAAGGTTCATGTGAGCAATTGTTTTCAACTTGGCCACAATCATCCTTAAAATTTTTAGTTTCAAATTTGTACCCATGGTGTTGATCAACGGACAAAGAGGCCGCTGTTACTAAAAATAGAACATGTGTGTCAACACGCGTTTGTTATCATTAATTCAAAATTTATGATAGCTATAGAGAAAACCGTTCAAATTGACCAGCACATTAAGGTCTACAATAGTTGCTATTGGTGTGAAGTTGTGTATTGGCTTTTTTGTAGGAGTTATTGCCCTTTAATGACTATTTTTGACAAATTGTGTGGTTTTTACAATATTACTTGAAAACTATAAGAGGTAGAGTGAAACTGTAAATAGCAAAACTGATCAGCAATTTAAGTCTTAAAATTCACTTTATTGATCTAAAATTGTCAGATGACTCCTTATGAGTTATTGTCCTTGAATGACATTTTTTAATGAAATGTTTCGTTTTGTCCTGTAATTTAAAAACTATAACAGCTACAGTTAAACTGTAAGTAGCAAAAAATTAAAAGTAATACAAGCTCACAATTCAATGTATTGGTTTGAAATTGTCAGATGACTCGTTATAGGAGTTATTGCCCATAAATGGCAATTTGTTATTAAATTTTCCGTTTTTTGACATGTAACATAAAAACCATAACAGCTAGAGTGAAACTGTAAATTGCACAAATCATAAACAAAGCAAGGCATACAAATCATTGCTAAGTCCAAAATTGCAAGATGACTCTTTATATGTGTTATTGCCCTTTAATTACAAATTTGGACAAATAATAATTTTGTGTGTTATAAATTAGTCTATAACACACCTAGAGTAAAACAAAATTTCTAAATTACCCTAAAGGACAAGGCCTACAAATCATTTAATTTTCAGAAATAGTCTGATGGCACCTTATAGGTGTTATTGTACTTAATTAAAATTTTTGAAGAAATGTTTACTTTTTGCACAGTAACTCAAAAGCTATAACAACTAGACTGAAACTGTAAATTGCAAAAAAAATAAATATAGTTGAAGTCATTTGTGTTCCAGGAAAGCGATTACAGGCTCCTTGGAGTCTCTAGTTTCTTATGTCAGGGGTTTTGTTTGTTTTTGTTTGGGGCAAAATAAAGGTGGACGGGCAACCAGTGCACACAACCCCGACTACGGCACTTTAGCGATATGTGTGTGCTGACCTTTTTTCTTTTTGGATAGAAAACGAAGCCTATCTGACGTATAAACCAATTACTCTTCAAACCAACACAATTGTATTGTGTATTACTTATAAGAAGTTTTTTATTTGTGTTTGTATATAATAGTATATCATGTGATTACAAGTAAACATATCACTAGACACATCAATGTGTGATTTGATAAAATATTGCACAAGTAGAATTGTTCCTTGTCAGTAGATAAGTGCAAAACAAATATTCATTCGCTGATAAGGTAAATTATGTTAGGGGATATTTTGTTAAAATTTTATTTGATTGTCGAGGATAGCCGGAATAGAAATAGGGTATTCTTAAAAAGAAATTAACTGGTTACTGATTAAAAAACTTGTGAAGCGTTAGAAATGTTAAACCTACAAAATAAAATTGGGAATTAGGGACACGATGTGTCTTATTGAATTAATTATGGAAGGCATTGGGGAATACCAACATAAGTAACAAAAATCAATATGCACAGGGGTGCAAAAGCCGAGTTGCCGTATTTTATTAACCAAAACTTTCCTTGTCTTCATTTTAAGATTTAACATAATTGGTTATTACAGGCATTACATGTAAACTGGAGACAAAGTGAGGAAGGGTTTCAGCAGGAAAAATGTAAGCTTTATCAACAAATTTTCAAAGTTGCATAAAATATGAATATGTGAATCCTCTAACAGTGTAAAATTTCAGATATGTTCTTGATGTAGTTTTTGAGTTAAGGTCCAGAAACTACTAATTCAAGAAATTTTCTAACGTTTTTCTGTCACTGTGAGCTTGACCTTGAACGGATTTACCCCAAAATCAATAAGGTTCCTCCTCTTATGGTATGTAACAATATACTAGTACCAAAGTTTCATTAAAATCGGTTAAGAACTTTTTGAGTTATGGTCCGAAAACCACTAATACAAGAAATTTTCTAACGCTTTTTCTGTCGCTGTGACCTTGACCTTGAACGGATTTACCCCAAAATCAATAGGGTTCCTCCTCTTATGATATGTAACAATATCCCAAAGTTTCAATAAAATTGGTTGAGAACTTTTTGAGTTATGGTCCTGAAACCACTAATTCAAGTAATTTTCTAACGTTTTTCTGTTGACCTTTAACGGATTTACCTAAAAATCAACAGGGTTCCTCCTCTTATGGTATGTAACAATAGCCTAAAGTTTCATTAAAATCGGTTCACAACTTTATGAGTTATGGTCCGGAAACCAATTGATGACGCCCGCCCGCACGCCCGCCCGACGTCCGACGCCCGCCCAGCCGCCCGCCATCATCATAACAATAGCCGAGTTCAACTTCGTTGCAACTCGGCTAAAAAAAACCTAGCTTAGTAAACTGGTCTAAACTTGTGTAGCAATGTTTTTCTCAACACTTTTGAAATAATAATCTCTATTTTAATAATTGTGTACACAAACAGTATCTACAAATTACAATAAAATATAATCTAAAATCCCAAATAAAACTGTATTTTATAGAATTGCCGGTCTCTTATAAAGGCTTTCCATTTTCAGGTTGAAGCCTAATTGTTTTTGTCAGTTTCGTTTTTGTTTTTCTTTACGCATTATTATTTTTTCTCCCGACATGTCGTACAGATATTTTGTGCCATGAATGTTATATGCACTTTAAGTAAGCAGTAAAAACCATCTTTTTCTCGATAGAGTTATCTCCTTGTATGAGTGTTCTCCGCTTCTTTATTGCAAGTTGATTTTGTACCATTGTATCTAACGAACCAAATGTGATGAAGACATGGGGTTTCCACTATTTTTCATCATTGACCTTGACCGTGAAAAAGTTTACAAGGTAAAAGGACTAGGTCACATTTTATTTTTTGACATTGTGTTGTGTGCAAATCTCCTTTACTTTAAGAGATAAAAAATTAAACCTTGAATATAGTGTGGATCTTGTAAAGGTCGTGAATTGTCATATATTTTGATTGATCCTTTTTAAGAGTCATCTCCCCTGGATCGATATTTATGGTAAATAAAACACCATTTTCGCATAAACTGGCTGTTCCGTCAATTTAACACACATCTTATTGCAGACGGTAATTATGTGAACGATTGATACGTCATACGCAATAGCTTTCCGGTGTGAGTTACGGATTTTAATTGGAAAATCACTTCAAGGCACGCCTTTTTTCTTCACGTATTGATCATACATAAATTATTTTTGTACCACAATTGTGGTCTCTAAACGTTTAAAGCACGTTATATTAGAATTTTCGTGTTTTACATTATATGAAATGGTTAATTCATACAAAGCTTATTTTTATGCATAATATATACAAAGAGCATGCAAATGGTCAGTGTTCAATGTCATTTATGTCTCCTAACTTCCTATTTTATCATCTTTTTTGTTTCAAACTATATCGGAATAGTTTTTCTTTCATTTCGTTTATACTACGAAATAGATTCAATTAAAATATAAAGAGGTAAAGGTCATCGTTATGCTCCACAATTGGACCTAGCCTATTTCAACTGATATTTAAGTAGGTTTTATTATCGAATTTGAAAATTTTCTAACGACAAATTGTTTAAAGATTAAATTTCGAGGTCATTTAATACTTAAGTTCTTTTGTTGCAATAGGTGGAAAGCCTATTATTCGTTCTGCAGAGCGAATAAGCTTATATTATAATTTCATTTTGTTAATTTATGTACTAATTTAATATACAAATGGCTGATCATATGCTCTGTATAAGATTAGTGTTGCTTATAAAAATAAAATACAGTCAGCATTCGGTAAGAAATATTAGGGCTTTCTGGGTTAAAATAATTGTTCTACTTTTCCTTGTCTGTTATCTGTAGTACGTATGTTCGCATATATTGATTGTAAAATATTATAGGATTAAATGTCGTGTTTTAGGAAATTATCAGTGTTTAAATTATGGCGACTCACTCACAAACTAAATAAAGTCCAAAGGACTTTACGTCAAGTTGTGAGGGAGTCGACGGAGTTTACAATGATAATTTCCCAAAACACAGTGTTTAATCCTTAATAAGTTTCATAAAACGTCATTGCGATTTTAAAGCTGCAAAACTAGTTACAGAAACCCATCTATACTAAGTGTTGACGTATTGTGGAGAGGGTTTGTTGCGTGAAAAATGAAAACTGCTTACCGCGTATGGTTCAGCTTGTGCTCTTTTTGTAGATCAAGGAGGGTACATTTTGAATCAATAATTATTTCCTCGAGATATTCAGCGTTTTGAAATATAGCAGTTTTAAAATTTTGAAAGGGCGATTTTCCATACTAAAATTTGACCTTAATTAGAACGGAGGTGTACTTGAGGAAGAATCGATTGTTATCTACTCGAAATCCTTCGGGTGATGTCTTCTTCAGTTAAGGCGGGAAAAGTCTCGCTGTTTGTACGAATACCATTGAACGTCACGAGAACGGACATTTGTAAACATCGTAAGGTCCCTTTAGAAACAAATATGGCTGACTTATATGTAAAATTCCCGTGGGCGTAGCAAAAGTCAAGGACACTTTGTAACAACTAAACAACAGAGGCATAGTATAAAACATGGACAGGTTGGCGTATCTACATTTTTTCTACAGAATTTTCGTAATAAAAAGGTAAAACATAGAATAATAAAAAAATGCAAACAAAAAATGTTTTCCAAGGAGGTTTGGCATTTAGGATAGATCTCAAAATGTATCAAAAAAAGAACGCGCAGGAATATAAAAATATAGTACAAAATGAATCTCGGTAATAGAAAAAAAACTACAAAACAAAATCAAGGTTTTTATGTATATTATGTTTTATTTGAAATCTCAATCGATTTAATAGAAATCATTGCGACAGACGAAGCATTGTTTCCTTACGATACGCTAGGAGGACACCATCTTTGTTTACATTGGATACCGAAAGTAGTCCGCTCAGAGGAAATATCGATTTATAAATTATCTGAGATGACGTTATTTAATTGTTTTTATCCCTTCAAAGCACTTAATATTCATAAATTATAGCATTAATGGAATTATTTTTCTTTATGTAATCTTTATTATTGAGATTGAATATAACAAGAATATTTTATCTATCCCCCTTTCCTTTTTGAATATGTATGATTGCATTTTGGTTAATAAATATTTTTTTTGGTTATCATATCAATTTATATTTGTTTTTAATTATTTATGTTATTATTAATTTTATTTGATATTTGATCTCATCGTTTAATAAATTGTATCACGTTTTCTGCAATATCCTAAGATTTAGAACACGAAATACTATATTTTACACAGTAAGATATCGAACCTTGATGTAATAAAATATTTATTTATTGTAGACCAATAATTCACGGATTGAGAATAAACTTGTACGCTGTAATGCATCGTAAATCCGCATTTGTCTCATAGATATTAGTTAGTAAGATTTATAACCATCTTAAAGAAGATCAATGTCGTATTCGATGTAATAAGTAGCAAAACTCGATCGCATCTATAACAACGCAGACAGTCATGTTGATACTGATAATACAATCAGATATAGCGTACGGTCGGAATAAAGAAAAAGTGTTACAATATACAAATATCAAGATAAAACATAGTAAAAAAAGTATATTTTGCTATGTTTGCAGATGGTAGGAAAATTGCTAATAATTTTTGTAGAAATGGAGTTGACTAAATGATTGATTGGATGTTTGCTTTAACTACAGCGAGCAGTATTTCATCTATACAAATAACATACAATAAATCAATGGAAAAACGGGGAACTAGGGAACACAATTTTGACTGCCACTGGAAAAGTGTGGAGTATTAGGTAGGGCGGAATATTTAGACTTTTGTATGGGCTATAATCAGCCTACTCTTTTTTCGAAATCTGCAAAAGGGTCTTTATCGTGCAAGGAGCGCGCCTACTCCAAACACGTAAGCCACTACGGTCCGCGGCCAAGTATTCTGTATTATGACCTGACAACACCCGCAACGAGAATGTCTCCCCTATCCGCCACCCGGGGACGCGTTAGGCTCCTCGCTAGGTCGAGCACTGGGAACTCTTTCACTCTAGCTGATCCCAACTACATGTAGTAGGTCAAATGTGGAATAACATGTAAAGAATATACTAACATAAAAACGGTTAAATTTTTAAATTGCGAGGACCATACTGGAAGAGTTCCCAGTGCTCGACCCACAGAGCAGCCAAGCGCGTCATCGGGTGGCGGATATGGGACACCCTCTTGTTGGGGGGTTGTCAGGTCATAATACGGAAAGCCTGAGCGCGACCGTAGTGGGTAACGTGTTTGGAGATATCCATGCTCCTCGCACGATAAAGACCCCTTTTGTAGATTTCGAAAAAGAGTAGGCTCATTGTTGCTGCTACAAAAGGCTAAATTTTTCACCCCTTCCCAAAACGCCATACTTTTCCAGTGGCAGTCAAAATTGTATTCCCTGTGACCCATCCCACCCCTATTTTCGTTGATTTATTGTTTGTTAACATAAAAATGTGTGGGGCCACCAACCGGTCTATACAATGTTATATGACCCGAAGTGTCATGAACTATTTGCTTAAGTCTTTATTGAATTGATTTGTTTTCATGAAAGTTTATTTCAAATCTGAGTCAAATGTTCCGTATCCTTCTATTGTTTATTATGTCGGTGCTAAGGTTGGAAAACTGGCAATCCTTGTAAATTGAGATTGCAGTCAAGAACACCCTGCCTGCATCGAGGCTAGAATCCGCAACCTAGGTGTTGACATGTGACGACTATCTTAACCGCTCGACCATCGAGACCAGTACAAGATATTTGAGAATATGTTAGTGTATTTTGGAAAACAACATACTTAAGATCATAGTTTTGATCGGGTTACGGCTTTCTTTCACAGCACTTGGAGTCAAGATAGTTTTTTTCATGGAATAAAATGCTTATAATATTGCACTTAGACAAATAAATAATTAATTTCTCTATATTATACTTGTACTTTTTGTAAGTTTCTATGCTCACTTATTTGGTCCATATGCTTAACATGTACTGTCATGACTGATTATTTTAGGTTATTTTTGTTCTGAAAACTCATTTTGCATATCAGTTACGTTAATAATCTTCACCAAGATAACTAATCATATATTTGGTTATTTGTGTTTTTCGATCAGATGTGCTGGGACTAAACTGGGAGGGTTCCCAGTGCTCGACCCACAGCAGCCCAGCGCGTCCCCGGGTGGCGGATAGGGGAGACCCTCTCGTTGGGGGGTTGTCAGGTCATAATACGGAAAGCCTGACCGTGGACCGTAGTGGGTAACGTGTTTGGAGAGTACCACGCTCCTTGCACGATAAAGACCCCTTTTGTAGATTTCGAAAAAGAGTAGGCTCATTGTAGCCGCTACAAAAGGCTAAATTTTCAGCCCCTACCGAAAACTCCATACTTTTCCAGTGGCAGTCAAAATTGTATTCCCTGTGACCCATCCCACCCCCATTTTCCGTTGATTTATTGTTTGTTAACTTGTTCCCGTCCTGAATATAGCTGAAATACTGCTCGCTGGACGTAAAGCAGACATCCAATCAATCGATCAGATGTGTAAATCCAATGTACATTTTATTTACAGTTTGCGACTATTTCTTTCATTTTTCAGACTTTTGAACTTATTTTTTTTCAGTACATTTGCACAGTACATATTTTGTGTTATCAACTCATCTTACAGTTTCAACCCAGACCTCTTACAGAGATATTTTGCACATGTATTGAAGTTATTCTCCTGCCATTATGCATTTGTTCTAGATTTTTACCTAACTTTCCAGACTTTGG
The DNA here is from genome assembly GCA_944474755.1 of Limnoperna fortunei. Lineage (NCBI taxonomy): Eukaryota > Metazoa > Mollusca > Bivalvia > Mytilida > Modiolidae > Limnoperna > Limnoperna fortunei. The sequence continues at coordinate 37,299,903 of OX104114.1, read as the reverse complement.
AATTACTAAATCATCTTTCAAAAAATTTTTCAGTTAATATTTCCAAAGTGGGTACATATTTTATGCAATCAACTCCTCCTACATATTTCAACACTTCATAGATTGCAAATGTTTTGAAGTTGTGCACCTGATTATATGAAATTGTTCAAATGTTTTCACATTTGTCTAAACATGCGAACTTAATAATTTGTAGCACATTTTTACATGATGGTTCTGGTTTTTTTGTCATCCTCACAAGTCAGGGTTTCTGTGTACACATGAGTCCACGAAACCCTGACAAACTTAGCTAGGAAATTCCTGGGCTAGAAGATTTTCGTATGACGTCAAACCTTGAAAATATCAACTAATGAAATTGCTTGAAATAAGCAAGTGTTAGGCAGTAGTTATTCTTACTCATTCTTGAGTGTGAAGAAAATGTAACGAAACTAATAAATAGCGCGGTAATAACAAACTATCAACATTACTGTACATAAAAAAACCCCACTGATTTTCACATGATCTATGCAACACATCCGTTTGGTATATTTAAAATCGACATCGGGACATCCCATAACCAAGTCGTGAATGATAGCGAGCTTTTGATTGGCTACATCAAGGTATGATGTAGCCAATCAAAATGGTGACTTCTAGCCCGGGAATTTCCTAACTAAATTTGTCAGGGTTTCGTGGAAACATGACTGACACAGAAACCCTGACTTTTGAGGATGGTTTTTTGTGTTATCAAATCATATATTTTTACAAAGACCGAACGACTACTTTCTTTGCTAAATAGATTGCTCGATTGGATGTTTGATGTACGTCCATAGAGCAATATTTCAGCTATATTAAGGACAAAAACAAGTTAACAAACAATAAATCAATTCGTGAAATATGGACCAAAAGAAACTAAACTTGAATGCTACTGAACAAGTCTTGGAGAGTATGTTTAGAAAATTTGTATCGACTACAGCGAGCCTAGTCTTATGAACATCTACAAAAGGGGTCTATCGTGCAAGGAGCGTGGAACTCTCCAAACAAGTTACCCATTGTGGTCCGCGGTCACGCTTTGCGGATAATGACCCCGAAATCCCCCAGTGAGAGGTTATCCCTATCCGCCACCTGGGAACCTCCGTGGGTCGAGCACTGAGAACCCAAACAGTATGGTCCCATTCCTTTTGTAAATCATTCTCTTACTTTTTGCAAATCATTTCGAAACAGAGTATACAGATTGAAGCTGCTACTAAATACCTATTTCTCCGTTCGTACAAGATGTTACTAGTACATTCTTTTGAAGTGGTAGTGATATTGTTCACAATTGGTTCATGATCCCACTTTCCAAAATCATTGATATTTTTTACTTGTAAAGGTCTTGAAATAGATAAAATACTGCCAACTGGACGTTAGACAACAATCAATCAATCAATCAAAGCAATTGGGTAACACGTCCTTAACAATTCATTGTTTTTCAAATTACTAAACAACAGATAAAACCTTTGGGAATTTCACACATGATTATTCTGGAACTGCAGACGATGTTTAATTATGGTGTTCATTCAAACATAGTACTTGCATACAACAATGCAGATGTGATTTAGCAGCTGGCATGCCTTTACAAGAAAATTTATCAGCTCCACTGACATACAGCTGGAAATTATGATTTTAGAGTGGACATATAGACAAAAACAGGTTTCTTGAGAGTATCAGAAACAAACGTTAATTAAGATAAAGTTGAGTCAACTCATAAAAGTTTTTCACTGCCTTGTTTTAAACTAATCTCCAATCCACCAGATACAAACAGTGGCACATCCAGAGGGGTCCGGTCCCCTCACGTTGCAACATATATGGCTCCATGAACCAAAAACATGTGTCCACCTTCTAGGGTGTTGCGTGATAAGACCCCCCGGAGAGCACTTCGGGCTAAAAAACAACTGCTTTAGACAAAAATAGAGTATCCATATCCGAACTAATATTACAAACGCTAACAATAACTATGCCTTACAACACATATGCAAATACAGACAAAGGCTCAGATGATAACAAGAGAAACAATTGGGGACCATATTAACAATGGACTTATTAGTGGTTTCAAAAGACAATCTTTCATAAATATTTATTAAAAGTATGGGACGACAAGAGGACCATAATGGGAACAGACCACAGGAACATTATGTATAGTGGTCCACAGTCCAGGTCAACACATGGCTTCAACAAAGGTCTAAGAAAAATGGCAGTGTGGGAGGTCAAGACAATAAGACCACCATGTCCAGATATTATCTTTACAAATTCTTTGAACCTAGTCAGTCTTCTTACAAGGCAAAATGAAACTGACATATTGTCAATTAAATACTGATTATTATTAGAGACACAGTTATGATTATCAGAAGTATAATATATAATTTATCACAGATAAATATATTAAAACATACTTTATAAAAAATTAACTTTTTAAAAAAAAAACATGCAGAATTGTAGACTGATTAGAAATCACAAGCACTGGTCTTTTAAAATATCACAGCATATTATGAGATTTGTCATACAAATGGTTTCAAAAAATACATTAAATGCAAAAATTAATGAAAAGTTTTTTTACAATCTAAATTATGCTAGCTATTTCCCCATAAGTTGATTCAGTTGTCTAAATACCACAACGATACATAAAACTCCATTATTTACATTTCTCGATTGAGTTTAAGCAAACTAAAATATAAGGTAAAAAGCAACATGACAATGAATCATATTTATAATCAGAAACAGCATTTATGTAAATTTTAAGTCCAGATTTATTTTCTATTCAGGGAAATCCCCTTGATATGAAACTGATTATTTATCTTCCTCTTGGTCTGATTAATTCACTGTGACCTTTTGTGTCGAAATTGATAAGATCTGGAAATCAATGCATCATGTTCTGTAAATTGGAAATTGACATCTTTACTGGGCTGAGATTTATTAACACATGTGGGATTGTCCTATTAACTAACCTGCGGGTTCTAATTTGAATGCAATAAATGGAATCACTTGATTTTGTTGTGGGATTAATTGATACAAATCGTAAATACTTAATGTGCAATTTACATCAAAATTAAAATGTAAAAAAAAAAGAAATTGCAGATATTTATTCCCTCTTTTGCAGTTGAGAGGTAGGTAAACAAATTTAATCTGCATCAATGCTATCCATATGACTGAAAATAGTAGGGATAACTTTTCAATAGAAACTACTACACGGAGTAACAAAAAGTAAATGAAGAAATCAGCTGACCCAAGTATAAATGCATAACTTGTGAATTACAGTGACCAAAAAATTACTCGTTTACTCCTGGATAAATACGTAATTGACATTATTGTAATCTTTACGACATAAAATCTCTCTCTTTGACTTAAGTTCAGAGTCTACTTTAGAAATAAATTTATAGCTATATTGTTTGTAGAAGAAATAACATTTAACAAAAAATCTTTTGTAACATTATAAAGAGACACAAAGTTTTTGAATTTGTGTAAAGGGGTAATAATTTTCTTTTTCAATAAAGAACTAAATTTTGAAAGTGTTTCCATTGTCCACCATGAACCTACAAGGAATTGTCTTTTTATAATATTTTACTATGTCACTACAGAGTGTTAGTATCATAAGATCATTTAAACTGGAACAGTGTTGGTGAAAAGCTATATATCTTATTGTTTCCTAAACCAGTCAAATCTCCTCTCAGATATAATCCCTTCTATACCATTCACAGCTTAGTAAATTAAATGCAAATGTGTAATGAAAAAATAAAGAAAAGACAATGAAAGCCAATCTCTTGATACTAATATTATTGCCCTTAATGCAGAAATTACCATTTATATGACCAAACAATCTCATTTCAACGCTCGTTTCTGTGAGGCTGAGTATATTACTAATACACAAAGGCCCCATTAATCAAGTGTATTGGTATCAATACTCATTTCATTTTATTTAACAGAAATCATCGGTGTTTGTTTTGATACCATTTCGCCCCCAATTTTTTCCAATATTTTATCAATAAACTATATCTAATGGGAAAAAGACCTTAAAACAGTCACTTATTTTACAGTAACTTTCGATCAATTTCAATTTCTCTTTCGCATCAAGCAATATTAGTGCAAAAAAATGGACACCAGGAAAACAACAACCGGAGTGGTGTAAACAAGTGGAAAACAAAAACAGTCGTAAATAAAATTAATTTCTCTCAAGATTACTATAAAAATAAAAACATATCACAGCTTTTTTATATGCAAAATAATAACTAAACAGATTATAAACTATTTAAATTATAGGGCACTAATTGATCCTTGCCACAGTTTGTGACTGTTTTTAGTTTAAAAATGATATTTAATACATCTAAATTAATCATGTAAATATCACATTAAAAAAATACATAAAATTTCATAACTAAACACAAGAATACTACATGTGTGTGTATACATAAAATCTGTTGTAAAATAATTTGTTCATTCTACACTTTGTAATGAAATAGATTTAGCTTTCATACTTGATCCAGCAGTATGTACCAGGGACAGATTCAGCAGTTCTTATTCTATAGAGGGAAATTGTGAGGTGTACCAGAGTCAACCCAACAGAATACTTAATTTTTAGATTTGCAAAATTTGCATGTTTGTGCCATCTATTTTATAATGCATGGGTACCTTAAAATTACAATTGAAATGTTGTTACATTTCTGTCAAAATTTGAATGTAAATGCTACAAATTATTTCTGCAATATTGTTTCAGCATATTTCAACAAAATCTCACTTATTTTAAACTTTTAGTGAAAAGTTGACAAAAAGTTAACAATTTTAGTCATCACTGCAATGGGAGCAACATGCAATACGATATCTGGCAAGAAAGGTTACTTTCATAGAAAAAACACCCAATACTTTTCTATACAAACAATGAAATAATCACAATTTTCTGAGTGCAAACAAACAGTTTATTCTGACCAAAACTGTCAGTTCCCAAAGATATCTTGGTCAGATCTATTTTTAAGGATCTGTTTTCTGAAAAACAAACCCTAATTATTAACACTTCATTTATAAATGCCTTAAAGAATGTCACATTAAATTTTTTTTAAATCTCATTGCTATAGAAATATTGCTCATTTTATATGTTCCATTCAACTTTCTCCCCCTTTTTTTTCATGTCTTTCTGAGATAATCGTTTCAACTCCTCCTGAAGTTCCTGTTTGAATCCTTCATGGTCTCCACCATCTTCGGTCATCTCTAAATCCTGATTATCTGTGTCCTGACTCTGATCATTTATTTTCTGATCCTCATCCTGTTCAACATCATTGATATTCTGGTCCATGAATTTAAGATCATCTAATTTTAGTTTATTTTCAGGAATAGTAGATGTGGGCGATGTATTAGCTCCAATTGAAGGTGTAACTCCTGCCGAGTCCATGTATGACTGGGAATCTGGATCTATAGTTAAAGTGTCCCCATCAGATGTTGTCTGGACAGACAGAACTGCATCACGGGTATTGATGGTCTGATTATCTTGGTGTCCGCTACTTTCATTTTCCTCTGTTAAAGTTTGCTCAATAATTTCAGTCATGTGACCATTTCTATTTGAAGATCTCAAGTTTTGAGTATCATCCTCACTGGTAGCCGGAATGTCAATATTAATAAATGTGTCGGTTGTTCTGTTATTTTTCTTTTTTGGAGTTTCAGTTGCTTGACCTAACGGTGGCACCTCAACAACCAATGTTCTTATATGTACATCTTCATGGTCATCATCTTTTTCTTCTATTAATGGTGCCATTGACGATTCCCTTGAAATAAGTTCTCTCCTCCTACCAGATTTGGATTCCTCTTGCCTTTTATCCCTTCCTTCTGGGGACGGCGGGGGAGGGCCTGGGGATTCACCTTTCCCAGATGCAAGGGAAGTTCCACTTCCAAGATCCGACCTAGTTGTGGAATTGGCTGTTGGTTGACTGCGAGAGCTGGGATCTCGTATGGCCAATCTTGAATCCATGTTAACATTAGAGGAATGAGTGTTTTGGCTGCTCTCATGGAGTCCCTGATTTGTCCCAGATGGTGTTAAATCATAGTCTGCTTCATTGACAGCTGGCCAGGGTTCTGGTGTGGACACAGATGATGGGTCTTTAATTTTGGACATCCTTGGCTTTGATTCCAAATCACTATTTTCTCTAACTGTTGAATTGACGGTAGATTTAGTGGTTTGAACAGTATGTCCAGATGTTGGTTTGGGTGTCTCTGGCTGGTCTATGGGTGTGGTTACACTTGACCTTGGTCCCTCAATATCTCTGTCTGGAGTGGAGGGAGGCGCAGGTACTTCTGGCACATCCTTCGAAAATCTGACACTTCTTCTGGAGACAGGTTGTGGCATATCCTTACCATCTTCATGCTGGGCCTCTTTAATTGTATGCAGACCTAGAATGAAACCAAAGAAATTATTTTTCGTATTATTACAAATTTTTATTCAGGTTATTACACATTTTTATTTTTATTGTGGATTTAGGATCATTAGTATTCGGTAAAAAGCTCATCAGAGCTTGTGTTGTACTGTTTTGTATGTGCCAAATTAAAATAAAGCTTTTGTATTGTATCATTTTTTTGTGTGGATTTTGTGTTAACTGCATGACAATCCACAAATTTCAGTATTTCAGGAATTACAAGTTGCTGTAATAAGATCACATGCTAAAATCTCAAAACTAAGGATCTATAAAAACACGAAAACTGAAACCATGATTTTAATAGTACTAGCACACCTATGAAACTGACAACAGATAGACATTTAATCCTATTCTATCAAATGATCTCAACTATGTGACAATACCATCCTTTCTATCTCTCATGCTGTTTGTTTAGTGGGAAAACGGCTGCAATATTTTAAATGTTAACATTTTCTACAAATGGCACAAACCTAAATCATTTTTCTGAGTTACATTTTTGGACAAAACAAAATAATTCAAAGGCAGAGAACAGAACTTAGATTAGTAAATCAAACCAGATAACAAAAAATGTGAATACATGTAATACACAGTTATGGATGGTTTAGTATAAATATATAAAACTGAAACAACGTTTATAGTAGATGGGATTGTTTCTTTATGAATTTACAGCTGCAATGACTGAACAAGTAAGAAAATCTTAAAACTAGTACATGTATTCTCCCAAAATTCCAGGCACCAGTCAACATTCAATGGAGAAATCTGTCAGAGACTTTAATTATAAATCTATGTGCAACAACTATTGGTAATAAAAAAATTAAAACAAGGAGCAAGTGAGACAGAATTCTATGTCACAATAATTGAAAAAAAAAATGAAAACTGGCACCAGGTTAGAGATTTAATTTTAATTAAAACAGTTGCATTTATATGTATGTTATTTTATTACATAATGAATTTTTAAAATGATTTCTATTGGTGAAGACCAGACAAAACTCCCGACTGTTTATTCTGATATTGTTTGATTAAAACCAATATTGACTACCCTTTCCAATCACGTTGGTGTCATGTGGCTTTATTTTGATATTGTTTGATTAAAACCAATATTGACTACCTTTTTCTATCACATTGCTCCCATGTGGTTTTAATGTTGAGTTTTGTTGGTTTTTTGGTTATAATTATGATAAACTAAAAACTACTTTTTTTACTTTTAACATTAAAAAGTAGAGACTATACAGTAAATATGTTAATGAGACAACATAATATGAATGCAAGTACATAAATTTCATACCAAAATATTGATTTTATTGCAAATGTCAATAAAACAACCATTAATTCCTTTGTCTAATTATTATGTAATAAAAAACAATTAAAGTCTTCTGTATCAGTCGATATAAGTTTTAATAGACTCAAAAATTAATATTAACCTCCGCCTTTGGCGTCAGTCAATATTAATATTTGAGTCTATTAAAACTTATATCGACCTCTACAAAAGACTGTAATTGTATAGTATCAAGCAGAGTAAAACCTTGCAATATGATAACGGCTAGACTGACATACAAAGACTTGTACAGGTAAATATATAATTTTTTTCAAAAGAAATAAATAAACTGACTTACCTGTAGGTTCTGGAGATAGTCTTGGGGAATTGGTTGGAGCCCTGATATTTTGGGTGGGTGACATAGTGCTTTCTCTTGTCTCCTGTCCGCCCCGTGTGTTAGGCAGGCTGTGAGATCTCATGGTGTTGTCTCGGGTAAAGGTTCCTGTAGGGGTTTGATGGGTGGCTGGAGTTGTAGCTGGGGCATGAGGGACCTTGGTTGAAAAGGATGGTGAAACATTGTGCAATGGAGCTGCATCACGTCCAGACTTAGAGGACTGAAATATAAAATGATGCATTTATACAGAATTAAAAAACAAATTAAATCATTTTTATTCCACTGTCGCTTAAAATTAAAGTAAATTTATGTAAATCATAAGAAAATATCAAATTTCAAAACATAAGGAAATTCAGGTTTGATGATTCAAAATTTTCAATGATTCTGTGCATGGTTTCCTGAAGTTACCATGGAAACAAACTTTAGGTAAAATTTATTTCCTCAATAAAACAAGGCTGAGCTATGTTTTCAAATCTTAAGGGTAGCATGAAACCTATTATTAATCTACTCTAAATTTTTGTGTGTTCATATTGGTAAAATATGAAAACAACTGGCGAACTAGATTAAATGTAGAACCCAAAACCTATTTATAGACAAATGACACTTATACCATAATATAACAGAACTTGTATAAAAGCCATAATCCCCCTCTGCAAATAAAAAAAAACAATAAAAGACTTGATACCAAAACAAACAAAATGTACACATATTTATGTCTAAATAATCTTTACATAGTAAGTTTTTATGACCTTTTCAAAAATAATTTGCTGACCATATTAAAATCCATTTTAATTTTATTTTCCATGAAGCCTGACTAACCAGAAGAAACATTCATTTGCAAAGTAAATGCTGCTGGGATTAAAACAAAATTTCAAATTTGCTTAATGTCACGCTTTCAGAGCCAAGCAATTCTGTTGAAATAATTACATTTTATTCTGTTGCAGATTTGAACAAGAAACATACAATTTGTTTAACATGTTTAAAGTATCAGTAATAACAAAATGGTAATCTACCAACTACACAATTTTTTGTCCTTAATTTAAGAAAAGAAATTGAATTTTTTCTGTAATTGTGTGTGCATTTAATAAAGTCCTACCTTATTAATTAGAACAAATTTAATAAATAAGTATAAAAAATATTCTATGCATTTTTGATAATTAAATGTTCAAAGTTTAAAACTTAACTTACTCAAGTGGGTAAAATATTGTAATCAATGGAGGAGTTTGTAGAACTATGTTTCCACACAATTTCTTTTGAGAAAATAGAAATTACAACACATGCATTGAAATGTTAATCTCAAACAAGTTAAACATTTTAGAAGACCACTGAATCTCTTACATAACTACTGGAAGCATTATGCAATAACATATTTAGGAAGTCCCTTTGGATTCTGAACACCCTGAAATTTTGTTTAAAACAATTTCTTGTCACATAAATATTCCATTTACTCCTTCAGAAATCCATTGTGATGAAATAATACAATTACATTTTACAGATATTGGATCTGATGGATGATTTTAAGATTTTCAAATTTAATAGAGAAAATAACTTGCTGAAAATATTTCATAGATTTATGATTCCGTAATGTCAAAACTTTGTGCAAAAAAAAAATATTACATATAATTGAAATATTATATAAGACATTTGATGAAAGAAATGTCCTTTTCATGAAAAAACAAAACATATATCATCAGGATTGTAAATAATTTCATGAAGGATGTAAAATCTCTTATTTGATGTCTATTAATAATCAAGTAACATTAATGAAGAAATAAAAGCTGACTTTTCTTCATAAAGAAATTACAGAAGTACACTTCACCTTGGGTGCCTGGGTGGCAGAGTGGTTAAGGTATTTAGTCTCCTATTGATCACCTGCCTGTCAACACTGAGGTTGCAGGTTCGAGTTTCACTGCAGACAATATATACTGGACTCCAATGTTAATTGACATGCAAGGTACTCCTAGTTTCTCCTCCAATTAAAACTAAATGCCTTGATAGCTGACAAATTGCTGAAAGTGGCATTAAACAACAAATCACGTCGGCTCAGGTTGATTTTGTATTTTCCACTGGGCCACAGTGGGTAAAACTCTCATTTCTAAACCCCCCCCCCCCCCCACCCGTCCCAACTAAACCTTTGAAGTGTTTATCAATTTATTTTGCAACTAGAGGTTCAAGTATACAAATAAGACCCCATTAATAAACTAAAGCTTTATTGGTAAATAATGACGTCACCTGCTGGTACCCTTACTTCTTACTTCTAACAATATTTAGTAGTCTGTTCTGGTTACATTTTTTACGACATTTTGTTGAATACAATATTTGTATGTGACATATGGCTATCACTAGAATAAGTGCCGAAAATTTCAAGTCAGAAATTGGCTAGAAGTGTACTTGTTTTATGTTTTTCATAAGTATATTATGTATTTTGGGGTTGTAAAAACAATATTCGTACATTTTCATAAATAGTAAAGTTTATTTGTACTCGCCGTGAAACAGAGCCTCACATTTCTACCTGTTTCCGTGGCTTGTACAAACAAATTTTTCTGACAATGTACCAATATTGTATATTTATTTGCCTTATCATAGGTATAATCCATTTATAAAACAGATAAACATTTATGGTAACTAATTTTACAAAATAAGAGGAGCGAATGGTGGGGTGGTGGTTGCCCCACTGGTGGAAAAGGTCAAATCCACCTCATCAATACTGTACATATACATCTACAAACATGTCCACATTTACTACCCCATCTATCTCTTAACATCCTTATTTTGAAGAAATAAAAATACTAATTAACATATTAAACTACTACTTTCTAAACTACATGTAACAATATTGAAATTTTTAGCAAAATATAACCCTTTCCTTATTAGCCTAAAACAGCAGAATGGTCAGAATTCACTATATGTGGAACCAAAAAATGCCTTTAAACGTACAATCAACCATTTAAAAAAAGACTCAAGGGAGATAAAAAAAATGGTCTCTTTAAGTTTGAGTTATTAATTAGAAGTTATTATTGTAAGTTCTCTAGAGATTACCCTCCAAAGCTTTGTCAAGAATTTATAATTATTCATAGATTCCTTACACAATACTCCATACTTTTCCAGTAGCACTCAAATTTTGTTCCTTGTGATCCATTCCTTTTGCCCCATGATTAATTGTATGTAGACATTCTTGTCCTCAAAATAGCTGAAAAATTGCTCACTGGGCATTAAGCAAACATTCTCCCCATATCAAAAATGGACAACATGATATTGTTGAAAAATTGCTGGAAGTGACAATGACCCATTCAAACAAACAAACAAACAAACAAACAAAATCCTTGAATTCTGACCATTCAGCTTCACTTACAACATAAAGTGACCACATATCAAGATATATATATCGCTTCCGAAAAGGCTGAAAATGAAAAGAAATAGTTTTTTTCAGTTAATTCAATTATATTCAAGAAACCCAAAAACAGAGTACATGTAAATCCACCTATTTGTCTAAAATCTTATTCACTAACTAACTGATAACAACTTAGTCTTCCCTCATATTAGCTTGCAATACATGTATTATATAATAGTACACCCAGTGTAATATTGCTTTCTATTTACTGATATGTAAAAATTGATGTTTAATTCTGGAATCTGATGCAATATTATACCATACTCATGGCATCATGACTTAAATGCATATTGTATAAGTTCAATTATTGTGAATAAAGATGACATTTAAAGTGTGATTAGTATTATGAATGAAAAATATGCACATGCATTTTTGTGTGAACACACCCATGCAAGGCACATCCTCTTGTTCCCTATTAACTGAACAACATGGATGGACATTTTTTATTAAAGATGGCCGGTTTAACAATCAATATTAATAACAGTCTGCTACTATTATCTATAGCAAATTTTGAGTCATTTTTAGTTAAAACCTGTTATTTAAAATCAGCAACATCTCAAGAAATAATGAGAAAAGTTAGCTTTGTATACAGGTACATTGAAAACTGGGTCAATCAAAGGGAATTTACTCTTGTTCTTTATACATAAAGCATAAGGAGAAATAATTGACTGTATTTTGTTTCCAAATATAAATTTAGTTTTTCACTGGAGATAACTAAACACAGAAAACAATATTTGCACATACAATCTAGACACATAAAGAAAACTGTTGGTAAGTTTAAAATAACACTGTTACTGCTTGGCAGTTTTTTATTTTATTCAAAAACAAAGGTTGCACACAAACACACACAACTTTAAAACTGAAAAAGTTAATTTCATGACAATTTCTAGTATCTAATATATTTTGCTAAAAGTTTAACTACTTTTTTAAAGATATTAAACACACATTCTTACAATCATCAAATGTGCATGCTAAAAGCAAAATTTCATTAAGAAGGCTATTAGCTGTATGCTCAATTTAAAACTTAATACAATTTTAATTTTATGACCCCCAAGTAACACAAAAATCAATGATAACATTGAATTTGGATCAATTTCTTACAGTACTACATGCAAAAACAACAACTGCAAGTTATCTATATATGTGAATGTTTATAGCCAGTATGCTATGTCCTCATACTGGACCTTTCTGTTTTTTGTTTTTGTTAACTTGAGGTGTTATATTGTTCTGTCTTGTAGTTTGAGTTTTGTCTATTTGTTTGATGTTGTTTAACTTGAATTTCAGCGATTTTTCAGTTATATAATAGCGCCCAGTTATTATTGGGTGAAGAAACCATTGTCCTTGGAAAAACCCGGACCTCCGGTGAGAAACTGGCTGTCTTGTAGTTATCAATTAAATTGTTGGGTTTGTGTTTTTTTATCTAGTTTTTTACAGGTAGTCTTTTTTGCAGTTAGTTTTTTTAATGCACTTCATTCCATGATTTTAAACAGCACTATACATATAATAAACAAATTAAATTTTTTTAAAAGAATCATTGTTCATGTTTATTTCAAGATTGAAATGTAATTATTTAGCAGAGAAGCTCCAAAGGGAATAACTGGCCTAAACATACTTATGTCAGATTGCAAGTAAAGTGCACCATCTTTATTTAATGAACCTAACACCAAAGTTAATTATTCCTTGCATATAAGATGAGCCTTTTATAACACAATTTATATCATTGTTATTCTCTACTTGTTCCAACTACTTGAATCTATATGAGCACACCCTTGACTCACAGGTGCATCTTGTATAATGAAAAGATTATTCATATTTAGAAAAATATTTTTTTGCAATGTAACAGGGAAACAAAACTGGACTAAACTTTATTATATTAGGGACAAAAGTACAATTCACATGTTTATTGAAACTAAAAGAAACATTTATTGTTTTTATGATATATATGATCATCTATAGGCATGATAGGTGTACTAGTCATTCAGAACTTTTATTTATTTAAGTCCCAAATTTTATATCCAGTTACCACAGATGAAGTTTACAGTTAAGTTACACATGGCATCAGTTTCATAATTTGCTGTTCTCAATAATTAGAACTGACTAACAGGTAGACAAATAATGAATGGGTTGTAAATATTTACAATAAAAAGTAATAAAATATTTTGGGGTTGAAAAATTCTCTGGGTAGGTAATTAAGTACAGGGGAAGGCAATACAATTTATTCTTATGAAGACTGTTTTTCCCATCTGACATTTGAACATTTTTTATTTCATTTTATAATAACACTCTCATGCAGTTAAAATTTCACATTCTTGTATCAATCCATGCAAAATAAAATGAAGTACCTTTCTAAAACTTAACAGTGTTTTTCTCTAAAATGAAGAGACTTTGTAAACACCATGAAGAGTATCAAAATGTAAAAAAATTGTAATGTTGCTTCTGTCAGGATATTATATTTATTGTATTCTATTTCATGTGTATTTCCTAAAACTCTGTGGCCTGCATGATTATCAAAAAGAAATATGTGTGTGCATTGTATTTTAAACTTAAAATATAAAAAAAATATGTAGATTTTCCATTCCTGTATTGCCTAAAGTCTATTGCATGGTCTTTAAATAAACCCATGAACCTATTAGTTTTACATTTAATAGGAACTGAAGCTAAAACTTTTAAAAGAAGATTAAATAATATAATTTTTTTTTAGCAAAATCATTTAAAAAGCCAATTTGTGTTTAGATAATATTTGCTTTCAATTAAATGTAAACTTACATGGGGAGTGTCAGTGGACCCTGTATCATCATTAGCCTCTTTTCTGTCATCCTCTGATGTGGGGACATTGACTCGTACTGTTGTTCCATGTTCTGATCCCTGGCTTACCGATTCTCTTACGCTTGTTGGTGGAGTTGGCACAGGAGCTAAATATATAAATGATGTATAATAGATTCTTATAATCGCGAAATCGAAAATCAATGCAAGTCAAAGTTATGAACAACCATTCCCATTTAATATTGATGTAACAACAAATCTGATTGAATGCTAATTTGCATAAATTTTACTAATGTTACATGTATTATGCAAGAACAGGAGTCACTTTGTTCTCATCAAATTTTCAACCTATTAAAGTTTGCACTAATTTTGCTGCAAAATTACCAAAACTCAGCCATAAAATATTTTGCCAATGCAGCAAGAAAGATTAGTTTAATTTCCATATTTATATTTGTTTTAAATCTTATCACAATTTTCTGTAAATACTTGACAATAATACATGTATCAGGGAAAATGAACAAAGTCGATTTCTTCAAAATGTGAAAAAGAGAGCATCTCTGCATAGTACATGTAATGCAGGTTTAATACCAAACACTCCAGGTTACCTGTATATGAATGGCTAGTTCACTTCTTTGCAATAAAATGCTTTATGAAAGGATTTTTACCTGACAAAGCTCTAATGGTTTTGACTAGGTACACCAGCTGGATCCTATGATATAGCAAAAAAATCCAAGAATGTGTCCATAGGACACAGATGCCCCTGCTAAATGAAGTCCCAAACAGGAAGTAGTTGTCCGACAGGTCTGAAAAATGCTTAGGATGTACAGCTTGTGATACTGAAACACCCTGCCAAATTTCAAATACAGACGGATGGACAGACAGACGGACATGAGTAAAATTTAATGCCCCCGACATGTCGTCGCGGGGGCATAAAAAATGCTGCACCTGACATAGAAACATTATTAACACAAACATAAATATTATGATGTGCAGCCATGTTGTTGCAGAAATTTTCAGAATTTGTACTTATTAGTTATTAAATACAGAACCTACCTATCGTTAAATCAAAGTTCAAATAATTTCTCCTATTATAAGTAAATGTCTTTGTCTGCCTTACACCTGATGGAAGTTCAGGTAGACCCAGCGATATAGATGACACCTTAGATTTTCCTCCCTTTCCTGTAAGAAAATATCATGTGAGTATATTGTAACTGATTGTTTGGACATTTTTTAAATTTCAAGAGGCCTTATTTAGTTGTTGAAGTAGTCATTTAATATTGATCACAGGCATGCCAATACTTAGGTTGAAAGTTTGAGCTTATTACGGGCAGGATGAGCTAAACTCCAGTTTTTTTATACACAAAATTGCTGAAATTGTGTTTTTTGGCATGAATGAGATTTAATGCCCCATTAATCCTCATTCAAGCCAACAACCAAAACAGAACTCCTATATTTCATCCATTTCAATATATTACATACTATAAATCTTAAATTCCAACTATCCAAGAAATTTTTATCAAATATATGTATTTATTTTTTCATGGATTTCAGTTCATGAAAATCATTTGTAACACATGTTTGTTTCATGCAAATTTTATAACAATTAACCTGATTGTTTTGACTATCTGCAATTATAATTCTTACTGTAAGTACTACGGCAACACAACGTGTACAATTTTACATGTAGTAAAAACAGGAAACTCAGAAAAAAATAGAGATTGTCCAACTTTTAACTAAAATGAAGTGAATGAACTTTAGGGCATCCAGACATATATATGTCAGTGATATATTAAACTCATAACTTTATTATTTCAAGAAATCCAATAACCTTTTCAGACATCAGTGGAGCATCTTTCCAGAACTGCTGAAAGTCTGCCTTAATGTTTGTAAAATATTACCAAAAAATGAACCTCACCTAGCAGTACATGTAGAGTATATATCTCTCTTAAGATTTGACTGTACTATATTAAGTTGAAAGTAATAAAAAGTATAAGATATAACAATTTTGCATTGTTTCCAGTATATCCTATTGTTCAAGTTGAATGAGCATGTGTCTAGCAAAAAAAAAGAATGTAATCTCTCAGCATGTATATTTTGCACTACATGTATAACCTAAATTCAAAACAATTTTTTTGTTTTCCATATATACCTTAAAAACATGGCCGAGGCCCCTTGAATTAAAATGAACACACTTACACATACACTACAGCTATGTGGGAGTGGGTACAAGGAGGTCAAAACTCATGGGAGAGGGCACAGGGCCTACAAAACTCGTGGGAGTGTGGAATGGGCAGACAAAACATTCAGCTCAACTACAATGCCTACTCCTCGGAGTAGATGTTCTCTTTCATTCGTTAACTAGCAAGTATAGTCTCATAAAAAAATCAGATGATCAAATATGTTATCTATTTTTGTTGCAGATTAAGAAATCGATGTAGAACGAATATTATTGGGCTGACCACAGTGGATAATTGGAAAATCTGTATCTAAGTACTTCTCATTCAGACACATTGTATCATCCTAGTAAAAAATAATTAATATTTTAAACTTAAATCACTCACAATTTCATGGTTGTATTTTGTATGCATTTCTATTGATTGTCTTTGTTCAGAGATAGAAAATTGAATAAAATAAGGCACATGTATATTGAAACAGCTACAATAACAAAGTTCATTATCTTTGGTATAACTAAAGACCACAAACTTGAATAGATATTAAGACACGTACTGTTATAAAATTTAATTATCCCTAGCTAGATTAATAACATACATGAAATTTAATGGTTTTAAAATAAGTTTTTGATTATGGCATGATGATGATGACTCCATAAACTATATTCCCTGGTGACACTTGGTAAAAAACTGTGTTGTTGAATATCAAAGGGGGATAATTATTTTGGCCTTGTAGCATAAATGTAGTGATTGCAACTTTGATATCAACATCTAGTATTAAAACTGACATTGATTTTCTGGTACATTATGTATATAGACAATTTTTTTAAAATTTAAAACGAAGTTAAATCCTTATAACTCTCATTTATAGTCGCTGCGATTTTAAAGCAAAAAAATAGTTACAGAAACCGATATATTATTAAGGCTTTCCACTTTCCAGTGGAAAGACTTACTGTTATTAGTCTGTTTCTTATTAAGGCTTTCCACTTTCCAGTGGAAAGACTTACTGTTATTAGTCTGTTTCTTATTAAGGCTTTCCACTTTCCAGTGGAAAGCCTTCTTGTTATTCTTCTGTTTCTTATTAAGGCTTTCCACTTTCCGAGTGGAAAGCCTTCCTGTTATTTGTCTGTTTATTATTATTATTCTTTTTTTTCCGCCAAGTTTTCTTTTCCCATTATAAATTTTGTTTCGCGACATGTCGTAAAGACATTTTGTACTATGGATGTATGAGACATTACGCTTTCGCAGTTAACCCTGGCTCACCGAACACTTGTTCTTTACGGAGTTATCTCCCCTGTTACAGAAAAGCTTGTGTGCAGATAAACTATGAAACCGTAAAAGATTTCGCAATAAAACTTTTTGCAAAATGGTTAGCTATTGATCGCGACAATTTGTTACATATCGCGCAAAGTATTTTGACGACTCCTTGCAGGAGTTATTTCCCCTTATTTATTGGAAGTACATTTTGTAGCATTGTAACTCATGAACCAGAGGTGATAGAGACTAGATATTTCACAGTTGGTCATCATTGACCTTGACCTTGAAAAAGGTCACAAGGTCAAAGGTCAAGGTCATGTTCTAATTTTTGACCCTTTGTTGTGTGCAGATCTCCTCCTTTACTATAATAGATAGAGAACTGAAACCTTTACCAAAATGTGTATCATATTAAGATCTTGAATCGTCACTTTTTTTATTTGACATTTTTATAAGAGTTATCTCGCCTAGACCAATAAAATATATTGTGAATTACATTATATCACCATATCTCAGTTACTATAACAGATATTTATATGAAACCTTATATCATTGGTCATCATTGACCTTGACCTTGAAAATGGACACAAGGTCAAAGGTCAAGGTCACGTTTGAAATTTTGACATTGTCTTGTCATCGCTATTGCATTGAAACGGTAAAAGATAAGCTATAAGTTATAATGGATAAAATGTTGGTCTCATTAAGGCGCAACTTTTTTACATTTGGAGGGAAAGGATCCGACTTCATCTTATAGAAGTTATCCCCCATTACTACCACTGATAATTAGGTTTTCATTAATTACTTATCAACTATTGATAGTAGAGGCATTGGGTCTTCACTATAGACCAGTATGACCCTTGACCTTGAAAATAGAAACAAGGTCAAAGGTCAAGGTCATCTTATAAATTTTGGTATTTATGATAAATAGTCATTTCTTCATAATTATACGACATATTGACATAGGATCTGCACTGTTTGTCCTTTATTGACCCTCAGCATGGTCAAGGTCATATTGACAGATGTCAAGGTCAAAACATATTTTTCGGAAATTCTGCTTTTTCGTGTAAATTAAATGGTAAATCTTAATAAATGCTTTGTTTTTAAAGCATTAAGTATGCAAATATAAAAACTTGCTGATCAAGAACATTTATGTCAATTAACGTCCTATTTTTTTTACCTTTTTTATTTCAAAAGATAGCCGAATGGTTTTTCTTTCGTGTGTTTATTTTGAAAAGAAAAGTCAATTTCCATAAACCAAAGTCAATGTCAAGGTCATTTTTGCGATAAGTGGAAAGCCTCTCATTTGTTCGGTAGAACCAATGAACTTATATTTATTATTATTCTTATTTTTTTCCGCCAAGTTTTCTTTTCCCATTATAAATTTTGTTTCGCGACATGTCGTAAAGACATTTTGTACTATGGATGTATAAGACATTACGCTTTCGCAGTTGACCCTGTCACACCGAACACTTGTTCTTTACGGAGTTATCTCCCCTGTTACAGAAAAGCTTGTGTGCAGATAAACTATGAAACCGTAAAAGATTTCGCAATAAAAGTTGTTGCAAAATGGTCAGCTATGGATTGCGACAATTTGTTACATATCGCGCAAAGTATTTTGACGACTCCTTGTAGGAGTTATTTCCCCTTATTTATTGGAAGTACAATTTGTACCATTGTAACTCATGAACCAGAGGTGATATAGACTAGATATTTCACAGTTGGTCATCATTGACCTTGACCTTGAAAAAGTTCACAAGGTCAAAGGTCAAGGTCATGTTCTAATTTTTGACCCTTGGTTGTGTGCAGATCTCCTCCTTTACTATAATAGATAGAGAACTGAAACCTTTACCAAAATGTGTATCATATTGAGATCTTGAATCGTCACTTTTTTTATTTGACATTTTTATAAGAGTTATCTCCCCTAGACCAATAACATGTATTGTGAATTGCATTATATCACTATATCTCAGTAACTATAACAGATATATATATGAAACCTTATATCATTGGTCATCATTGACCTTGACCTTGAAAATGGACACAAGGTCAAAGGTCAAGGTCACGTTTGAAATTTTGGCATTGTCTTGTCATCGCTATTACTTTGAAACGGTAAAAGATAGGCTATAAGTTATAATGGATAAAATGTTGGTCTCATAGAGGCGCAACTTTTTTCTATTTAGAGGGAAAGGATCCGGCTTCATCTTATAGGAGTTATCCCCCATTACAACCATTGATAATTAGTTTTTCATTAATTACTTATCAACTATTGATAGTAGAGGCATGGGGTCTTCACTATGGATCATTAGGACCCTTGACCTTGAAAACAAATACAAGGTCAAAGGTCAAGGTCATTTTCTAATTTTTTGTATATATTATAAGTAGTCATATCTTAATGACTTTAAGAGATATTGGCATAAAATCTTCAATGTTGATCACTGTTGACCTTCAGCATGGTCAAGGTCATGCTGTAAAAGTCAAGGTCAAAGTCCTTTATAAATGTTTTTCATGGTACTATGTATTTTGAATGGCTTCTTCTTTTAATGCTATTGCCTATAAGTAATATTTACGTAGATTAAAAGATCAGTTGTCAAGGTCATTCAAGTTTTCTTACGTCCTATTTAATGACCTTTCTTATTTTTAAAGATATCTAAATAGTTTTTTAATAATTTTTGTTCTTATTAATTGCTATAGACAAATTACGTATGTTTCTTAGCTTTTTGGTTTCAAGGTCATTTATTTAAGGTCTTCTTTTGAAGTGGAAAGCCTATTAATCGTTCTTTAGAACGATTGAACCTATATTTATTATTATTATTCTTTTTTTTCCGCCAAGTTTCTTTTCCCATTATAAATTTTGTTTCGCGACATGTCGTTAAGATATTTTGTACTATGGATGTATGAGACATTACGCTTTCGCAGTTAACCCTGTCACACCGAACACTTTTTATTTACGGAGTTATTTCCCTTGAAATAAAAAAGCTTGTGTACAGACAAACTTTGAAACCATAAGAGATTTTGCAATAAAAGTTGTTGCAAAATGGTCAGCTATTGATTGCGACAATTTGTTACATATCGCGCAAAGTATTTTGACGACTCCTTGTTGGAGTTATTTCCCCTTATTTATTGGAAGTACATTTTGTACCATTGTAACTCATGAACCAGAGGTGACAGAGACTAGATATTTCACAGTTGGTCATCATTGACCTTGACCTTGAAAAGTTCACAAGGTCAAAGGTCAAGGTCATGTTCTAATTTTTGACCCTTTGTTGTGTGCAGATCTCCTCCTTTACTATAAAAGATACAGAACTAAAACCTTTACCAAAATGTGTATCATATTGAGATCTTGAATCGTCACTTTTTTATTTGACATTTTTATATGAGTTATCTCCCCTAGACCACTTAAAAATATTGTGAATTACATTATATCAATATATCTCAGTTACTATAAAAGATATTTATATGAAACCTAATATCATTAGTCATCATTGACCTTGACCTTGAAAATGGACACAAGGTCAAAGGTCAAGGTCACGTTTGAAATTTTGACATTTTCTTGTCATCGCTATTTCATTGAAACGGTAAAAGATAGGCTATAAGTTATAATGGATAAAATGTTGGTCTCATAAAGGCGCAACTTTTTTACATTTGAAGGGAAAGGATCCGACTTCATCTTATAGGAGTTATCCCCCATTACAACCACTGATAATTAGGTTTTCATTAATTACTTATCAACTATTGATAGTAGAGGCATTGGGTCTTCACTACAGACCAGTATGACCCTTGACCTTGAAAATTAAAACAAGGTCAAAGGTCAAGGTCATCTTATACATTTTTGTATATATGATAAATAGTCATTTCTTCATCATTATACGACATATTGACATAGGATCTTCACTGTTTGTCCTTTATTGCCCTTTATTGACCCTAAGCATGGTCAAGGTCATATTAAGAGAAGTCAAGGTCAAAACATATTTTTTGGAAATTCTGCTTTTTCGTGTAAATAAAATGGAAAATCTTAATAAATGCTTTGTTTTTAAAGCATAAAGTATGCAAATATCAAAAACTTGCTGGTCAAGGGCATTTATGTCAATTAACGTCCTATTTTTTAACCTTTTTTATTTCGAAAGATAGCCGAATGGTTTTTTCTTTAGTTTGTTTATTTTGAAAAGAAAAGCCAATTTCCATAAACCAAAGTAAATGTCAAGGTCATTTTTGCGATAAGTGGAAAGCCTCTCATTTGTTCGGTAGAACCAATGAACTTATATTTATTAAGGCTTTCCACTTTCCAGTGGAAAGCCTTCTTGTTATTCTTCTGTTTCTTATTATTATTATTAAGGTTTTCCACTTTCCAGTGGAAAACCTTCTTGTAATTCGTCTGTTTATTAAGGCTTTCCACTTTCCAGTGGAAAGACTTATTGCATTTTGTCTGTTTCTTATTATTATTATTATTATTATTCTTATTATTCTTCCGCCAAGTTTTGTTATCCCATTATAAATTTTGTTTCGCGACATGTCGTAAAGACATTTTGTACTATGAATGTATGAGACATTACGCATTCGCAGTTAACCCTGTCACACCGAACACTTTTTCTTTACGGAGTTATTTCCCCTGTCATAAAAATCTTGTGTGCAGATAAACTTTTAAACCGTAAAAGATTTCGCAATGAAAGTTGTTGCAAAATGCTCAGCTATTGATCGCGACAATTTGTTACATATCGCGCAAAGTATTTTGACGACTCCTTGTAGGAGTTATTTCCCCTTATTTATTGGAAGTACATTTTGTACCATAGTAACTCATGAACCAGAGATGACAGTGACTAGATATTTCACAGTTGGTCATCATTGACCTTGACCTTGAAAAAGGTCACAAGGTCAAAGGTCAAGGTCACATTCTAAATTTTGACACTGTGGTGTGTGCGATTCTCCTCCTGAACCATAAGAGATACAGAAATAAATCTTTTACCAAAATGTGTATCATATTAAGTTCTTGAAAGGTCACTATAAATGATTTGACTTTTGAAAGAGTTATCTCCCCTGGATCAATTAAATATAGTGTATATAGCGTTATCTCAGTAACTATGACAGATATTTATATGAAACCTTATATCATTAGTCATCATTGACCTTGACCTTGAAAATGGACACAAGGTCAAAGGTCAAGGTCACGTTTGAAATTTTGACATTATCTTGTCATCGCTATTTCTTTGAAACGGTAAAAGATAGCTTATAACTTATAACGGATAAAATGTCGGCCTCATAAATGCGCAACTTTTTTCTATTTAAAGGAAAAGGATTTGACTTCATCTTATAGGAGTTATCTCCGATTACAACCATTGATATTTACTTTTTCATTGATAACTTATTAACTATTGATAGTAGAGGCATGGGGACTTCACCAAAGACCATTATGACCCTTGACCTTGAAAATAGAAACAAGGTAAAAGGTCAAGGTCATCTTATAAATTTGGGTATTTATGATAAATACGCATTTCTTCATAATTATAAGACATATTGACAAAGGATCTTCACTGTTGGTCCTTTATTGACCCTCAGCATGGTCAAGGTCATATTAACAGCAGTCAAGGTCAAATAATATTTTTTGGAAATTCTGCTTTTTCGTGTATATAAAATGGTAAATACAAGTAAATGATTTGTTTTTAAAGCATTGAATATGCAAATATCAAACACTTGGTAGTCAAGGTCATTTATCACAATTAACGTCCTATTTTTTTACCTTTTTTATTTCAAAAGATATACGAATGGTTTTTCTTTCTTTTGTTTATTTTGAAAAGAAGATTCAATTTCCATATAGCCAAAGTCAATGTCAAGGTCATTTATGCAATAAGTGGAAAGCCTCTCATTTGTTCGGTAGAACCAATGAACTTATATTTATTATTCTTTTTTTTCCGCCAAGTTTTCTTTTCCCATTATAAATTTTGTTTCGCGACATGTCGTAAAGATATTTTGTACTATGGATGTATGAAACATTACGCTTTCGCAGTTGACCCTGGCAGACCGAACACTTATTCTTTACGGAGTTATTTCCCCTGTCATAAAAAAGCTTGTGTGCAGATTAACTTTGAAACTGTAAAAGATATCGCAATAAAAGTTGTTCCAAAATGTTCAGCGAAGGATTGCGACACTTTATAACATATCGCATTAAAGAAATTTTCACCTTCTTATAGGAGTTATTTCCCCTTATTTATTGCAAGTACATTTTTTACCATAGTAACTCATGAACCAGAGATGATAGAGACTAGATATTTCACAGTTGGTCATCATTGACCTTGACCTTGAAAAAGGTCACAAGGTAAAAGGTCAAGGTTACATTCTAATTTTTGATATTGCGTTGTGTACAGATCTCCTCCTTTACTATAATAGATAGAGAACTGAAACCTGTACCAAAATGTGTATCATATTAAGATCTTGAATCGTCACTTTTTTATTTGACATTTTTATAAGAGTTATCTCCCCTAGACCACTGAAATATATTGTGAATTGCATTATATCACTTTATCTCAGTAACTATAACAGATATTTATATGAAACCTTATATCATTAGTCATCATTTACCTTGACCTTGAAAATGGACTCAAGGTCAAAGGTCAAGGTCACGTTTGAAATTTTTGCATTGTCTTGTCATCGCTATTCCTTTAAAACGGTAAAATATAGGCAATAAGTTCAAATGGAAAAAATGTTGGCCTCATAAAGGCGCAACTTTTTTCTATTTAGAAGGAAAGGATCCGGCTTCATCTTATAGGAGTTATCCCCCATTACAACCATTGATAAATAGTTTTTCATTAATTGCTTATCAACTATTGATAGTAGAGGCATGGGGTCTTCACTATAGACCATTGGGACACTTGACCTTGAACACAAATACAAGGTCAAAGGTCAAGGTCATTTTCTAATTTTTTGTATATATTATAAGTAGTCATATCTCAATGACTTTAAGAGATATTGGCATAAAATCTTCAATGTTGATCACTGTTGACCGTCAGCATGGTCAAGGTCATGCTGTAAAAGTCAAGGTCAAAGTCCTTTATAAATGTTTTTCATGGTACTATGTATTTTGAATGGCTTATTCTTTTAATGCTATTGCCTATAAGTAATATTTACGTAGATTAAAAGATCAGTTGTCAAGGTCATTCAAGTTTTCTTACGTCCTATTTAATGACCTTTCTTATTTTTAAAGATATCTAAATAGTTCTTTAATAATTTTTGTTCTTATTAATTGCTATAGACAAATTACGTATGTTTCTTAGCTTTTTGGTTTCAAGGTCATTTATTTAAGGTCTTCTTTTGAAGTGGAAAACCTATTAATCGTTCTTTAGAACGATTGAACCTATATTTCTTATTTTTTTCCGCCAAGTTTTCTTTTCCCATTATAAATTTTGTTTCGCGACATGTCGTAAAGACATTTTGTACTATGGATGTATAAGACATTACGCTTTCGCAGTTGACCCTGTCACACCGAACACTTGTTCTTTACGGAGTTATCTCCCCTGTTACAGAAAAGCTTGTGTGCAGATAAACTATGAAACCGTAAAAGATTTCGCAATAAAAGTTGTTGCAAAATGGTCAGCTATGGATTGCAACAATTTGTTACATATCGCGCAAAGAATTTTGACGACTCCTTGTAGGAGTTATTTCCCCTAATTTATTGGAAGTACAATTTGTACCATTGTAACTCATAAACCAGAGGTGATATAGACTAGATATTTCACAGTTGGTCATCATTGACCTTGACCTTGAAAAAGGTCACAAGGTCAAAGGTCAAGGTCATGTTCTAATTTTTGACCCTTGGTTGTGTGCAGATCTCCTCCTTTACTATAATAGATAGAGAACTGAAACCTTTACCAAAATGTGTATCATATTGAGATCTTGAATCGTCACTTTTTTTATTTGACATTTTTATAAGAGTTTTCTCCCCTAGACCAATAAAATGTATTGTGAATTGCATTATATCACTATATCTCAGTAACTATAACAGATATATATATGAAACCTTATATCATTGGTCATCATTGACCTTGACCTTGAAAATGGACACAAGGTCAAAGGTCAAGGTCACGTTTGAAATTTTGGCATTGTCTTGTCATCGCTATTACTTTGAAACGGTAAAAGATAGGCTATAAGTTATAATGGATAAAATGTTGGTCTCATTAAGGCGCAACTTTTTTCTATTTAAAGGGAAAGGATCCGGCTTCATCTTATAGGAGTTATCCCCCATTACAACCATTGATAATTAATTTTTCATTAATTACTTATCAACTATTGATAGTATAGGCATGGGGACTTCACTATGGATCATTAGGACCCTTGACCTTGAAAACAAATACAAGGTCAAAGGTCAAGGTCATTTTCTAATTTTTTGTATATATTATAAGTAGTCATATCTTAATGACTTTAAGAGATATTGGCATAAAATCTTCAATGTTGATCACTGTTGACCTTCAGCATGGTCAAGGTCATGCTGTAAAAGTCAAGGTCAAAGTCCTTTATAAATGTTTTTCATGGTACTATGTATTTTGAATGGCTTCTTCTTTTAATGCTATTGCCTATAAGTAATATTTACGTAGATTAAAAGATCAGTTGTCAAGGTCATTCAAGTTTTCTTACGTCCTATTTAATGACCTTTCTTATTTTTAAAGATATCTAAATAGTTTTTTAATAATTTTTGTTCTTATTAATTGCTATAGACAAATTACGTATGTTTCTTAGCTTTTTGGTTTCAAGGTCATTTATTTAAGGTCTTCTTTTGAAGTGGAAAGCCTATTAATCGTTCTTTAGAACGATTGAACCTATATTTATTATTATTAAGGCTTTCCACTTTCCAGTGGAAAGACTTACTGTTATTAGTCTGTTTCTTATTATTATTATTAAGGCTTTCCACTTCCGAGTGGGAAGCCTTACTGTTATTCTTCTGTTTCTTATTATTAAGGCTTTCCACTTTCCGAGTGGAAAGCCTTCTTGTTATTCTTCTGTTTCTTATTATTATTAAGGCTTTCCACTTTCCGAGTGGAAAGCCTTCTTGTTATTCTTCTGTTTCTTATTATTATTAAGGTCTTTCCCTTCCACAGAAGGAAAGACCTTACTGTATTTCGTCTGATTATTATTATTATTATTGTTCTTCTTTTCTGCCATCAATTGACGAAAAGTGTCGCGACATATCTTTTCGATACTTGGTACCATTATTTGGTCATACCGGTACTCGCCTTAGCCGACCCTGTGAAACCGATCTATTTTTAGTAACGGAGTTATCTGCCCCAGACCGGAAAACCTTGTGCACAGATCTCCTCCTAAACCATAACCGGTATCAAAAATCTGAAGTGTGGAAAATGTGGCTGGACTCCTGGCGACATGTCATCACGCAAAAAATTTCTTTTCGATCCACTTCCTGTTTACGCGATTTTGACGCGAAATTTGTCGAAAACGTCAAAGTTGTCGGATTTACACAAAACTTGGTTTTCACGTAGATATGAGGGTCCTAATAACATATATCGGATCAAAATGTTTTTTCGGTCCACCATTTTCAAAATGGCCGCCATTGAAATTTTGTTTTCGCTATAACTCGAAAACCATAAAAAATTGAAGCAGACAATATATCAGAAAAACGTTCTTCTCATTGAAATCTACATTTGATATATAGTGTCGAAAACTGTGCGACAAACCGTTTTCGAGGTTATGGCCCTTGACACGTTTCAGCTAAATTTTGTTTTCAATATAACTCAAAAACCATAAAAAATTGAAGCAGACAATATATCAGAAAAATGTTCCTCTCACTGAGGTCTACATTTGATATATAGTGTCGAAAACTGTGCGACAAACCGTTTTCGAGGTTATGGCCCTTGACATGTGTCGGATAAATTTTGTTTTCGAAATAACCCAAAAACCATAAAAAATTGAAGCAGACAATATATCAGAAAAATGTTCCTCTCGTTGAGATCTACATTTGATATAAAGATTGAAAACTGTGCGACAAACCGTTTTCGAGGTTATGGCCCTTGACATGTGTCGGCTAAATTTTGTTTTCGAAATAACCCAAAAACCATAAAAAATTGAAGCAGACAATATATCAGAAAAATGTTCCTCTCATTGAGATCTACATTTGATATAAAGGTTCGAAAACTGTGCGACAAACCGTTTTAGAGGTTATGGCCTTGACCAGTTTCGGCTCAATTTTGTTTTCGAAATAACTCAAAAGCCATAAAAAATTGAAGCAGACAATACATGGGAAACTGAATCGGGATCACTAACTAAATTTAAATATCATATTGTATGACCGGAAGTGACATTTTGTCCATAGCAACCAATAAATGTCCTTAGCAACCATACATTTTCTGACTTAGGACCACTTGCTTTGTTCACTAAAACCATGGTAACTGACCGTAAAGTCATTAGCAACTATATACCTAGACATAACACTACAAAATGCAGGGAAAGACCTCACATTTGTTCTCTGAACAAATGACTTTTCATTCTTATTTTTTTCCGCCAAGTTTTCTTTTCCCATTATAAATTTTGTTTCGCGACATGTCGTAAAGACACTTTGTACTATGGATGTATAAGACATTACGCTTTCGCAGTTGACCCTGTCACACCGAACACTTGTTCTTTACGGAGTTATCTCCCCTGTTACAGAAAAGCTTGTGTGCAGATAAACTATGAAACCCTAAAAGATTTCGCAATAAAAGTTGTTGCAAAATGGTCAGCTGTGGATTGCGACAATTTGTTACATATCGCGCAAAGTATTTTGACGACTCCTTGTAGGAGTTATTTCCCCTTATTTATTGGAAGTACAATTTGTACCATTGTAACTCATGAACCAGAGGTGATATAGACTAGATATTTCACAGTTGGTCATCATTGACCTTGACCTTGAAAAAGGTCACAAGGTCAAAGGTCAAGGTCATGTTCTAATTTTTGACACTTGGTTGTGTGCAGATCTCCTCCTTTACTATAATAGATAGAGAACTGAAACCTTTACCAAAATGTGTATCATATTGAGATCTTGAATCGTCACTTTTTTTATTTGACATTTTTATAAGAGTTATCTCCCCTAGTCCAATAAAATGTATTGTGAATTGCATTATATCACTATATCTCAGTAACTATAACAGATATATATATGAAACCTTATATCATTGGTCATCATTGACCTTGACCTTGAAAATGGACACAAGGTCAAAGGTCAAGGTCACGTTTGAAATTTTGGCATTGTCTTGTCATCGCTATTACTTTGAAACGGTAAAAGATAGGCTATAAGTTATAATGGATAAAATGTTGGTCTCATAAAGGCGCAACTTTTTTCTATTTTAAGGGAAAGGATCCGGCTTCATCTTATAGGAGTTATCCCCCATTACAACCATTGATAATTAGTTTTTCATTAATTACTTATCAACTATTGATAGTAGAGGCATGGGGTCTTCACTATGGATCATTAGGACCCTTGACCTTGAAAACAAATACAAGGTCAAAGGTCAAGGTCATTTTCTAATTTTTTTGTATATATTATAAGTAGTCATATCTTAATGACCTTAAGAGATATTGGCATAAAATCTTCAATGTTGATCACTGTTGACCTTCAGCATGGTCAAGGTCATGCTGTAAAAGTCAAGGTCAAAGTCCTTTATAAATGTTTTTCATGGTACTATGTATTTTGAATGGCTTATTTTTTTAATGCTATTGCCTATAAGTAATATTTACGTAGATTAAAAGATCAGTTGTCAAGGTCATTCAAGTTTTCTTACGTCCTATTTAATGACCTTTCTTATTTTTAAAGATATCTAAATAGTTTTTTAATAATTTTTGTTCTTATTAATTGCTATAGACACATTACGTATGTTTCTTAGCTTTTTGGTTTCAAGGTCATTTATTTAAGGTCTTCTTTTGAAGTGGAAAGCCTATTAATCGTTCTTTAGAACGATTGAACCTATATTTATTATTATTATTCTTATTTTTTTCCGCCAAGTTTTCTTTTCCCATTATAAATTTTGTTTCGCGACATGTCGTAAAGACATTTTGTACTATGGATGTATAAGACATTACGCTTTCGCAGTTGACCCTGTCACACCGAACACTTGTTCTTTACGGAGTTATCTCCCCTGTTCCAGAAAAGCTTGTGTGCAGATAAACTATGAAACCATAAAAGATTTCGCAATAAAAGTTGTTGCAAAATGGTCAGCTATGGATTGCGACAATTTGTTACATATCGCGCAAAGTATTTTGACGACTCCTTGTAGGAGTTATTTCCCCTTATTTATTGGAAGTAAAATTTGTACCATTGTAACTCATGAACCAGAGGTGATATAGACTAGATATTTCACAGTTGGTCATCATTGACCTTGACCTTGAAAAAGGTCACAAGGTGAAAGGTCAAGGTCATGTTCTAATTTTTGACCCTTGGTTGTGTGCAGATCTCCTCCTTTACTATAATAGATAGAGAACTGAAACCTTTACCAAAATGTGTATCATATTGAGATCTTGAATCGTCACTTTTTTTATTTGACATTTTTATAAGAGTTATCTCCCCTAGACCAATAAAATGTATTGTGAATTGCATTATATCACTATATCTCAGTAACTATAACAGATATATATATGAAACCTTATATCATTGGTCATCATTGACCTTGACCTTGAAAATGGACACAAGGTCAAAGATCAAGGTCACGTTTGAAATTTTGGCATTGTCTTGTCATCGCTATTACTTTGAAACGGTAAAAGATAGGCTATAAGTTATAATGGATAAAATGTTGGTCTCATAAAGGCGCAACTTTTTTTTATTTAGAGGGAAAGGATCCGGCTTCATCTTATAGGAGTTATCCCCCATTACAACCATTGATAATTAGTTTTTCATTAATTACTTATCAACTATTGATATTAGAGGCATGGGGTCTTCACTATGGATCATTAGGACCCTTGACCTTGAAAACAAATACAAGGTCAAAGGTCAAGGTCATTTTCTAATTTTTTGTATATATTATAAGTAGTCATATCTTAATGACTTTAAGAGATATTGGCATAAAATCTTCAATGTTGATCACTGTTGACCTTCAGCATGGTCAAGGTCATGCTGTAAAAGTCAAGGTCAAAGTCCTTTATAAATGTTTTTCATGGTACTATGTATTTTGAATGGCTTCTTCTTTTAATGCTATTGCCTATAAGTAATATTTACGAAGATTAAAAGATCAGTTGTCAAGGTCATTCAAGTTTTCTTACGTCCTATTTAATGACCTTTCTTATTTTTAAAGATATCTAAATAGTTTTTTAATAATTTTTGTTCTTATTAATTGCTATAGACAAATTACGTATGTTTCTTAGCTTTTTGGTTTCAAGGTCATTTATTTAAGGTCTTCTTTTGAAGTGGAAAGCCTATTAATCGTTCTTTAGAACGATTGAACCTATATTTATTATTATTATTCTTATTGTTTTTCCGCCAACTGTTTTTTCCCATTATAAATTTTGTTTCGCGACATGTCGTAAAGACATTTTGTACTATGGATGTATCAGACATTACGCTTTCGCAGTTGACCCTGTCACACCGAACACTTGTTCTTTACGGAGTTATCTCCCCTGTTACAGAAAAGCTTGTGTGCAGATAAACTATGAAACCGTAAAAGATTTCGCAATAAAAGTTGTTGCAAAATGGTCAGCTATGGATTGCGACAATTTGTTACATATCGCGCAAAGTATTTTGACGACTCCTTGTAGGAGTTATTTCCCCTTATTTATTGGAAGTAAAATTTGTACCATTGTAACTCATGAACCAGAGGTGATATAGACTAGATATTTCACAGTTGGTCATCATTGACCTTGACCTTGAAAAAGGTCACAAGGTCAAAGGTCAAGGTCATGTTCTAATTTTTGACCCTTGGTTGTGTGCAGATCTTCTCCTTTACTATAATAGATAGAGAACTGAAACCTTTACCAAAATGTGTATCATATTAAGATCTTGAATCGTCACTTTTTTTATTTGACATTTTATAAGAGTTGTCTCCCCTTAGACCAATAATATGCATTGTGAGTTACATTAGATCACTATATCTCAGTAACTATAACAGATATATACATGAAACCTTATATCATTGGTCATCATTGACCTTGACCTTGAAAATGGACACAAGGTCAAAGGTCAAGGTCACGTTTGAAATTTTGACATTGTCTCGCCATTGCTATTCCCTTGAAACGGTAAAAGATAGGCAATAACTTGTAATAGGTAAAATGTCAACTTTCACCTTGACCTTGCCCAAGGTCACAAGGTCAAAGGTCAAGGTCACCTGGGTTTCAGTACAGCGACATGTGAATTTTTGTACCTTTGGATTCGCTTTGTTTTTTTAGCTTGCTACATGTCGCAATAAAATTTGGTGCCAGGCATGGGCAAAAACATGGGGAATTTGAGGGTATTCCGCCAGCTTGCAAAAATAAAAAAGGGGGGGGGGGTGTTTCTAAGGGACCCCATAAGAATGTAGTGTGCAGATTTCATCCTAGACCACAGAGAATGGTGAAACAAAATGGACGCCAAATAGTTCGGGGATCGATGTCCTTGAC
Organism: Limnoperna fortunei; assembly: GCA_944474755.1. Classification (NCBI taxonomy): domain Eukaryota; kingdom Metazoa; phylum Mollusca; class Bivalvia; order Mytilida; family Modiolidae; genus Limnoperna; species Limnoperna fortunei. Next base: position 37,267,721 of record OX104114.1, on the reverse strand, counting down.
TTGTCGCTACAGTAGAAATCATTCTGACGAACGATAAAAAAATTTCCAGGTCATGAAAGTTGAAGATAGGTTTTTCATGCAAAAATCGCGATTTTCAGAAAAACCATAAATCGTAGCCTTTCGAAAATGCCGCCAATCGATTTAGAATGTCGATTTTACCCCAACCAAGTATCTCGGATGTGCATAAATGTCAACAAAATCGAAAATCGGCAGAAAAAATCAAATGTCAAGGCCCCATCGGTACCCCCTAAATTTCAGCGGTTGAATGTTTGTGCATTGATAAATCCTTAAAATATACATCTGAATTATGTCTTCATGAGTTGTTCTAGCTGAAACAAACATTTTTTCTACTTGAGCATTTATTTTGAAATGCCATCGAGTGTCGTCCGGTATGCACGACTGCTGTATTTTACCGAACAAAGAAACGGTTTCCCTATTACAATGAATTGAAAGTAACATTCCTTTGAATTAAACTGTCAAAATAGCATCACTGTTGACCTCCTGAAAAGTCATCTTTTCAACAAAAAAAAAAAAAAAAAAAAAAAAAAAAAAACAAAACAACTTCGTGATAATATATAAAATTGTCACGTGACTTTAGTCGTTTCCACCAGTCAAATCAATGCGTTTTATTTGTATTTTATAAATAAAAATCAAACAATTTTCTGTCTTTCTTATTTATTTCATTGGTAAATACACGAAAACATTACAAAATGTCTTTGTATTTTAAATGTAGAAAACACATTGAAGGTATATATACGTCAAAATTTGACTTTCTGCATATCGTCTTCCGTGGTCCAGTGGTATCATCGAGGGCTGGCAAGACTGACATCGTCGGTTCGAGCCTAGGATGTGACATATGATTTTTGCATGCTTTTCTGCTACGTTTCACGTATATTTTATGCAGTTATGGTGTTTTATATAGAAAAAACAAAAAAAAAACTGAATTTTTTTTACGCCGCGGTGTAAAAAATGTCGATGGAAGTGGTAAGCCATGATTATTTGTGGCGAAGTCACAAATGAACCTATATTATTAAGGCTTTCCACTTCCGAGTGGGAAGCCTTACTGTTATTCTTCTGTTTCTTATTAAGGCTTTCCACTTTCCAGTGGAAAGACTTACTGTTATTAGTCTGTTTCTTATTATTATTATTATTCTTATTTTTTTTCCGCCAACTTTTTTCCCTTATTATAAATTTTGTTTCGCGACATGTCGTAAAGACATTTTGTACTATGAATGTATGAGACATTACGCTTTCGCAGTTAACCCTGTCACACCGAACACTTTTTCTTTACGGAGTTATTTCCCTTGTCACAAAAAAGCTTGTGTACAGATAAACTTTGAAACCGTAAAAGATTTTGTAATAAAAGTTGTTGCGAAATGGTCAGCTATTGATTGCGACAATTTGTTACATATCGCGCAAAGTATTTTGACGACTCCTTGTTGGAGTTATTTCCCTTTATTTATTGGAAGTAAAATTTGTACCATAGTAACTCATGAACCAGAGGTGATAGAGACTAGATATTTCACAGTTGGTCATCATTGACCTTGACCTTGAAAAAGGTCACAAGGTCAAAGGTCAAGGTCACATTCTAATTTTTGACATTGTGTTGTGTACAGATCTCCTCCTTTACTATAATAGATAGAGAATTGAAACCTTTACCAAAATGTGTATCATATTAAGATCTTGAATCGTCACTTTTTTTATTTGACATTTTTATTAGAGTTATCTCCCCTAGACCACTAAAATATATTGCGAGTTGCATTATATCACTTTATCTCAGTAACTATAATAGATATTTATATGAAACCTTATATCATTAGTCATCATTTACCTTGACCTTGAAAATGGACTCAAGGTCAAAGGTCAAGGTCACTTTTGAAATTTTGGCATTGTCTTGTCATCGCTATTCCTTTGAAACGGTAAAAGATAGGCTATAAGTTGTAATGGATAAAATGTTGGTCTCATGAAGGCGCAACTTTTTTCTATTTGGAGGGTAAGGATCCGGCTTCATCTTATAGGAGTTATGCCCCATTACAACCATTGATAATTAGTTTTTCATTAATTGCTTATCAACTATTGATAGTAGAGGCATGGAGTCTTTACTATAGATCATTAGGACCCTTGACCTTGAAAACAAATACAAGGTCAAAGGTCAAGGTCATTTCTTTTTTTTTGAATATATTATAAGTAGTCATATCTCAATGACTACAAGAGATATTGGCATGAAATCTTCAATGTTGATCACTGTTGACCTTCAGCATGGTCAAGGTCATGCTGTAAGAGTCAAGGTCAAGTCCTTTTTAAATGTTTTTCATGGTACTATGTATTTTGAATGCCTTATTCTTTTTTAGTTACGTATATTTCTTAGCTTTTTAGTTTCTAGGTCATTTATTTAAGGTCTTCTTTTAGAGTGGAAAGCCTATTAATCGTTCGGTAGAACGATTGAACCTATATTATATATTATTTTTTGCAAATGAATTTGAAAAATAATGTGAGGGACAGAACAAACTTTATATTTGTATGCCATTTACTGAAAGTTGGCACTTTTCATTTGAAATTCATTATGTCACTTTTTCACAACAATGCAATTTATGGTTATTGAAGGTTTTCTGCCTTGGGCCCCTCAAATACACTAATATACTGATCAACATAAAATTAAAATTTTAATACTTAAAAAAATTAATTTCATTAATATCTCCGACTTGAAAAATGTTGGTTTTTAATGGTGTGCATATTTAAAGGTATGATTTAATGATCCCTCATATCCATGAAAAGATTGCATGTGATGACTACACAAACTACATCTTTGTCCAGCAACCACTCAGAAATGAACCGTAAAGCAAATCTAATGCAACAAGATATAATCTGATGAAACCACAGTCAACGTTTTACTCTCTGAAGTTAAAATCAGAATCATAATTGAAGACTTTTAGAGACATTTACCTATTGCATTAGACTAGAGATAACCATACTGTATTTAACAAGTTGCAAACACATATCTTAGGTTTTACTACCACAAATATTTATTTTACAGACTTGACTTAAGAATAGCCAGCAAACCTTAATTTGTGACAATAAAATCATGACGTGACATTAGCAACTTGGTAAATACAAAACGGTTAATTTACAATGTATAGCAATGCCTCACTAGGTTACCTCTTCTTACTCGTGTCTGTTTAACCTGAAAACCTACATATTTGAGAGTAAAACACATAATTAATCTTAGATTTTTTTTAATTGTATCAGTTTAGCTTGATCTAGGCTTTATGTCTAAACTAATATAGAAAAAAAAATTAAATATTTGTTAAATACCTAATTATTTTAATTTCTAAAATACTATGGCTAAATTATTACACTAATTTATATACAAAAGACTAGAGAAGAAAACTTCTCCAATACTAACTATATGAACTAATTTCAAAATCCCAAATTATCAATAAAATGTGTGAAATAGTGTAAAATCTGAAAAATAAAATACAGAAATATCTAAGTTGATTCATTTTTGTACGAAAATCTATTTTAAAAAGACAACAAATTCAAGAAAATCCCATGCTAAGGTATGTGGCATTCTAACAAAACCAGAGCCTGAAATGGCTCACCTGAATTCCATGGATACATGTTTTAAAACTATATCCAGAATTTTATAGGATTAAACACTGTTTTCTAGGAAATTATCTCTGTCAACTCCCCTACAAACTTGACATAAAGTCGATGTATGCAAATGAGTCACCAGGGTTTACACAATGATAATTTTCTAAACAAAACCAATGTTAAATCTTTATAATTCTCATCAATAGTCGCTGCGATTTTGTAGCAGAAAAACAGTTCCAGAAACCTATATAGACCTCAAAATTTACTTAGGTGAGACATTGTAGGAATATACAGAACACAATACCAAAGAAATCTAGGTTCTGTAAAAATTAATAGTCAAAAAGGACAAACGGAAACCCAATCTTTATTCATACTATATTTTATTTAAAATCTAAATCAATTTAATTAAAAATAATTGTGACAGACAAAATAAAGTTCCCCCTCTTTTTATGGTACGATAGGAGGACACCATCTTGTCTTCATTGCATACTGAAAGTAGTCCCTCAGATTTATAAATTATTAAAGATCATGTAATTTATGTTTTCATCTAATCAAAACAATTCCTATAAATACATTACAGCATGAATAGAATTATATGCTTAAAGCTTTGGAATGATAAATGTTTGGTGGAGAAACTTGGATTCCTGTTTGTTCTATAAGCCTAAATGAGAAATCTTTGTAACAAAGGACCTACTATACTTAGACCTATTACTTCCAGAAAAATTTTTTTAACATTTTTAACCCTATCGCAAACAAGAAATGGCCATGTATAATCACAATTAAGGATGTTCGCTGGTCATGTTGAAAATAACAAGGTATCTAAATTTATATATTTGATAAATAGACCATAGTTAAAGGTACAAAATAAGCTTAAACCAGAGGCTCTTAAGAGCCTGTATCGCTCACCTGATTTTATAGGCAATGAAGATGGCATTTCCCTGATGTTAAAGTAAGTCCTGTAATTTTCAATAAACTTTAAATAGGACCATCCAAACAATATTACTAGAAAGCTTTGTTTCATTGGTTAACCAGTTGTATAGAGAAGATTTTTTTTATTTGCCCATAGGGTCCTATGTTAAACTAAGTCCTGCCGGGGAGGTGGCCATTTTGAATTTCCAATTGCCATAAAAAACATAAACTTTATAAAGGACCATCCAAACAATATTTCTAGTAAGTTTTTGTTTCCATTGATTAACCGGTTTCAGAGAAGAAGCCTTTAAAAACTTTTTCCCATAGGGTCGTATGTTAAACTAAGTCCTGCGGTAGCGGCCATTTTGAATTTCCAATTGCCATAAAAAAAATAAACTTTATAGAGGACCATTCAAACAATATTGCTAGTAAGTTTTTGTTTCCATTGATTAACCGGTTTCAGAGAAGAAGCCTTTAAAAACTTTTTCCCATAGGGTCCTATGTTAAACTAAGTCATGCGGTAGCGGCCATTTTGAATTTCCAGTTGGCATAAAAATCATAAACTTTATAAAGGACCATCCAAACAATATTGCTAGTAAGTTTTGTTTTGATTGGTTAACCGGTTTCAGAGAAGAAGCCCTTTTTAACCTTTTTCCCATAGGGGTCCAATGTTAAACTAAGTCCTGCGGTGGCGGCCATTTTGAATATCAGATTGGGATAAAAAACATTAACTTTATAGAGGGCCATCCAAACAATATTGCTAGTAAATTTTGTTTCCATTGGTTGGCCGGTTTCAGAAAAGAAGCCTTTCAAACTTTTTCCCATAGGGTCCTATGTTAAATTAAGTCCTGCTGTGGCAGGCATTTTGAATTTCCAATTGCCATAAAAAACACAAACTTTATAGAGGACCATCCAAACAATATTGCTAGTAAGTTTTTGTTTCCATTGATTAACCGGTTTCAGAAAAGAAGCCTTTTAAAACTTTTTCCCATAGGGTTCTATGTTAAACTAAGTCCTGCAGTGGCGGCCATTTTGAATTTCCAATTCCCATAAAAAACACAAACTTTATAGAGGACCATCCAAACAATATTGCTAGTAAGTTTTTGTTTCCATTGATTAACCGTTTTCAGAGAAGAAGCCTTTTAAAATTTTTTCCCATAGGGTTCTATGTTAAACTAAGTCCTGCAGTGGCGGCCATTTTGAATTTCCAATTCCCATCTAAAACACAAACTTTATAGAGGACCATCTCAACAATATTGCTAGTAAGTTTTGTTTTGATTGGTTAAACGGTTTCAGAGAAGAAGCCCTTTTTAACTTTTTCCCCATAGGGTACTATGTTAAACTAAGTCTTGAGGTGGCGGCCATATTGGTTTACCAATCAAAATAAAAAACACAAACTTTGTAAAGGTCCATCCAATGAACATTATGACCCTTTGGGTCAGGTGAGCTAAAAATTCATAGGTTGCTGAACTCTTTTTCGAGATAATAAGCATCCAAAATTTGGCGGGAAAAAGCTTTCTCTGACTTTTTCATAGGTTTAGCATTGGACATGTTTTAGTGTAAAAACCTATGATAAAAAATAACACGAAATTTATAAAACTTTGTAAATTAGCTTTAACTGACCCAATAAACCCTATTATAAAAAGAAAATAGGGGGTTGCTGGGCAAAAAAATTATCCCTATTTTAATGGTAAAATCTAGAGGATTCTGAAAATCTGACAGAAATCTCAAAAATTGACCAGCGATCATCCTTAACATAAAATGGCTTCTCTTTGTACATTACCTGATAGTCACCACCTGTAATGGTGAAATGAGGAATCTTTGCAGGGCCATCATGGACACTGATTATACTAAGTTAACAATCATTCGGACTTGCAATTTCAAAATAGAAGTTTTCTGAAATTGCAGCCACACAGAAGCAAGGATAGGCCATATATATGCTCAAAGTGGCTATAGATTTTGCCCAATCAAAATAAAATTGAGAAATATTGTAAAGGACCTAACAAACATCATTTCTGCAAAGATTGGCTTCAATAGGCGCAGCTGTTTCAGAAGAAGATTAAAATCTGCAAAATTTACAGACAACAGACAAAAAAGTGACGGCAATAACTTATCTTGACTAATAAACAGGTAAACGAAAAAGGACTTAAAAAAATACATTACCAATAGGAGGTAAAGGTTTCTTCAGGTTATATTCTCGTTTCCTATTCATATATAAATCCCTAATGGACTCAACATATTCACTGTCTAGGGGCTGATGACTTCTTTCGCTTAATGCCTCTACGATATGACGGGGTTGTTCCACACCATCTTCATCAAGATGGAATACTGGTTTTGTTTCAATTAAATGTCCCGTTCTTATATTTCTGGTTTTTCCCTCATGAATATTCATCTTTTTCTGTTGCAGTAACTCTTGTTGACTGGTTGAGGTTAAGTTTGAACATCCTCGATCAAAACTTGGATAAAATTTTTCTATTAAAGCATGCATTGTCTCCCTTGAAGTAAAGTCACTGAAAAAAGGAATTTTTTTTAGTTATTAGAGCCATGTGCAGGATTAAAATAAAAAAATTTGGATAATTTAGGACGAGCACAAGTTAAAAATCAATGTATTATTTCAGAAGTACATGGAATATCTGTTGTTGTACATGCATGATGCCAAATACATACATAAACAAACTCTAAATCTCAAGTTACGTGCTGAGTAAATGCTACAATGTATGCAAATTAAATGCCCTGCAGAACACTCCATATAAGAGGTCCATAGGTGGTGACTATTAGCTTTAATCAAGCTAAATCCATGCCGCAGATAACCAAATCTAACTCCTCCTGTGGAATTTAAAATTTTTCTGACCATCTTTATGTATTTTCAAATTTTCCAAAATTTGCTAAATTGATAATTTTTAGTCAAATTAATTATATTAAACAAAAACTCAAGTTAGATTTTATAAGCCTATACAAATATTAAAAAAATACCCGCTGTCTAATTGCCTTTTAAAACTATGTGAAAATTATGCCCCACAGCTGAGAATTAAAGGTTGATATGTCAATGGCAATGTTTTTAAGAAAGTAAAGTGTGTCTGCTAGACATAAATGACACCCCACATGACCAGCAGCATGAGGGGTCTGTTGCAACAGGCAGACATTTTAAGAAAATTTAATGAAAATCCAAATCCATTGGTCCTGCACACCTTCATTTATATGTGTACAAACATCCTTCATAATATAAATGCAGTAGCTCTAAAAATGATGGAGAAGATAACCAGAAGAAATGTACCCCTAAGCTATCTGGCCTGCAAACTGACAAGTCCAACTATCTTTACTTTAATGAAAATTTAATGAAAATCAAAATGTTTTGGTCCTGAACACTGACATTATGTGTATAAGCACGTTTGTAAATATAAATGCTGTAGCTCTGATTATGAAAGACAAGATAGCTGGACAAGAGATGTACCCCTATCTGCAAACTGACTGTCCAACTATCTGTAGTTTAAGAATATTTCATGAAAATCAAAATCATTTTGCCCTGCACACCTCCATTATGTTTTCAAATGTCCTATCAAATATAAATGCTGTAGCTTCAAAGCTGTACAAGAAGATAGCCGAACAAACATGTATCCTTTTATGGCATGTTACCTACAATCCAACTCCTATTTGATGAAAATTTAATGAAAATCATAATCCATTTGCCCTGCAAACCTACATTATGTATACAAACATTCTGCAAAATATAAATATTATAGCCCTAAAACTGTAGAAGTTAGGTGGACAAGCTTATCTGGATGGACCCATGGACAGACAAGGGTAAATTAATATGCCCCCCCCCCCCCCCTTTTGGCTGGTTCGGGCAACAAAATGGCGTTAGAAACTTAATATTAATTTTGTCAATAAGGATTTATCGATGGAACAATTTTGTGATCAAATATATTTTCAAGAATAATGATACTGTTTTATGCACAAATCTCAGCAATATCTCAGATAAAATATGAGGTGTTATACAGATACTTGTAGTAGACAAGCCTATATGTATATAAAGTAAAAGGACAAACCAAACACACACTTCATCATCCAGATCATCACTAAATGACAAGAAATAGCAAAATATTTACCAAAAAAAACAAGTAAGGACAAACAAGGGTAACCTTCTGGCTTGGAACTTTCACATTAACATTATGAAGGATGGTTTAACTACTTTAAGGTAGCTGAACACTCCGCCAATTGTAATACCCAAAGAACACATGTATGCAAAAAAATATCACACTAACAAAAATTACAAACTACATCTGCATAATACAGAACCAACAGAATCCACCCTTATAAGGTATAGATATTTATCTGGTCAAACAACACATGTATGAGTGACTATCAGTAGATGTAATGGCCCCTATTCATACTGCTCTGAGCTAACAGTAAAGTTGTTTTTTTCTTTTTTCCCTTTGATACAAACCTTGGTTTAGCATTGTCTAGGACATGAACTAGCACATCTCTAGGTAGTTCTAACAATTCATCAAGTCTGAAAATACATATGCAAAATTAAATTAAACAAATGTATATACACATGTATTAGAAAATTTCATCTTTTAATAATTTAGTGCAGAAACATTTGTGTTTAATTAGTAATTTCATGTATTTATAATTACTATAATATGCATGATAATCAATAACAAAATTTACATGCACAATATTTTTTCTGGTTTGGTTGCTATAAACACGTTTTTAAACTATCTGTACAGGACATATGGAATTATCTCCCTTAGACCATGAATAATGACAATTAATACCAGTCTAAATAATAATTATGCCATGAATGATAAATAGCTGGAAATCCTAGATATATTTAACTTATGGAATTAAGTTTAAAATTCGAAAAGTGTACAATTTCCAAACGATTTACATATAATCCAAAGCCCCATAGGAGGGATAAAAACTATAGAATGCATTAGGGGCAAATAATTACCAAATGTATAGTAAAACATTAACAATGTCAAGGTATTAAATGTTATCTGTCAGTATTAACTTAACACAATTTTAAATTTATTACATATATTGATCACAGAGTTAAAAGAGAACATTAAAAAATATGTAGGCATTTGTTTGTTTCCACAAATCCAGATTCTGAGATGGACTGCTAACCTAATATTGTCTTAGTGTTGATGGGCAATTTAATTGAATGTTTCACCTTAATGTATAATTCATACCATAAGCACACTAACTACCATTACATGTACATAAAATAAGCCGACCTAAACTGGTATATGTATTTAGTTCTACAATATTTTGATTGGTGATGACTTCCTCTACATAAAAATCTCTGTAAGATGAAAACATGCTACTAGTATATAGGCAAATTTTAACTAACCTATAAACTAAGATACTTTACTGGCCTACATAAACAAAGGAAAACTATTCTATTATATAAGAGGAAGGGAAATAAATCCTCCTCTATTTACAAACACAACAAAGGGATACTATTATACCACAGGAATTTGACCGGATATCATTTAGCACAAAATATTTTGTGAAAACAAAAAAAAAATTTTCTTTTCGTTTTTTTTCTGTGATTATCCAATCTGAAGGGAAAGGAAATAACTCCTCTAATTAACAACAAAATAAAAAAAGAAACAAAAACACCTAGGTATATTATTGGTTATAGCATATGGCTATCTACAATACATAGGTTACCGTAATCAGCTGTCCAAGATCATTTAATGAATGGGTAAGTATTATACACAGAGGATTAGGTTAAAGTTATATAAATTAATTAATTAATTAATTACATTTTATTGGATGCATAAAGTTAAATTAATTTGTGTATTTAATATACCAATGCATATTATGCATAGATAATAATCGTAAAGAAAGACTGTCAAGTAAATAAAACCTTAATGATGTAAAAAAACCAGGGTTGGAGGAGATTTCATACATTTGTGGACTGATTCTTTTTTTTTTAAAGCCAAAGATTTGTTAGAAAGTGCAATCCAGTTACATTTAAGTCTTGAAGGAATAATTGTACTCTGCCTTTTTTTTGACAAGGGTACAAATTTAGTCCCATTATTTGTAATGTAGCAAAGCGGGAGTGAATCACTCCCGGCACTTTGATGTCCAAAAATAGTTGTATATATAATCAGCCATGGTCAATCTTGATATCTTTCAACAGTTATAAGATTTCTTTTTCATTTTTGTGTTCAAGATTGATCATTATTGATACGTAACGATAATTATTGTCACTGTTAATAAGCAACTATGTGTTATGTATTTATTGCTTTTGTGTCTCTATTTAATTATGTTTACTACATGAAAATCATTGAGAACATTGATACTGGTGTGTTGCATCTTGGGAAGGTATCGTAGATGTAAATTATTAGATTCTTACTATAAAATGGTTGTAACAGTATGCAAATTAGCACGATTTTACTAAAATTAGATTACTATTACCATACATGGTAAAATTTTTAACATATTTTTTTATTTTCCTTGTGCATTTTCAATGACAAAAATAGAAATATCATATATATAGATTGTTTCCCATTAGTTTCGCTATGTCTGAAGCTTTAATAATGTAAATGAGACGTATATTATATTTGAATTTAGTATAAAACAGATTGAAGTTAAAAATATGTATTTGCTACATTAGAAGTAACAGGACTAAATCCAGCTATTAATCCGACAAATCCCAAAACTACCATTGGATTATAACGGCAGTAAAATTCTGCCTTATTTAAGTCTTTCACTTTAGTTCCCTACTCCTTTTTTTAGGCCACTGCATATGTAGTCTCCATAGCTAAATATTAACTGAAATGAAAGATTGACTTTTTTCTATTTCTAACCAGCTGATTATGATATAGCAGGCTGATACAAAAAATAACAAAATACTGAGGTTTAAACTACTCTAGACATATGTTTTTGTAAATACTCATCAACATCACTCAGATTAAAGGCCAAATTCCAGAATTATTAGCTTGGATCAATTTTTCTTTATCTTTCACCAATACAAATAAAAGAAGTAAGAACTTATATGTTATATATGTATTTAAGTCTTTCTATAGAAATCATGTGACTTGGGACAAAATAACATGTAACGTGCTAATTAGATTGTTTATTAATAAAACACGGCTGTAAAAGTTAGTAAATAAAACGAAAGACTGCATTTGCTCATTTTTCTGTTGAATGGGAAGGTAGATAAATGTGTCAATCAATATTTAATTTTGTATGTACTATACTAGCATAGTTTAGCATTAGTGGTACAAAAATATGCTTTGTGCTACAACCATGTTTAGACTAGGTGGTACAAAAATATGTGTTTGTGCTACAACCATAACCACTCACTCTGAAGTAGATACAACATTGCTGTAACAAAATAATTAAAACGATAAAACATGTTGGTGGAACGAGAAACGACACAAAAATGGGAATATATATTCGTGTTATGGTTTTTAAAGATTTTTTGTTTCATCTGTATAGATTTCCTAGTGTTTTGTTATGTTTAAAATGCAAAATGCAAAAACTCTTGGAAATGTATTTTTACAGAAACTTAGAATGAACAATATATGATTTTTCTACTTATATTCAAATTATTTGGGTTATTTTTCCCATTTAGTTCTGTACTCTAATAGAAGTCAAAGAAATATGTTTTTTTTGCAAAAATAAGTTAAACATAACTTATTTATACTTTCGCAAACCAACTACCCTAGTGTGTATTACTTGCATTTATTTACTGGTAAATAATTTCATTTTGTGAATACATTGACCAATATTTGTTTTGCTATTGTGACAATACTAAATGTTCCTGTACAATGCTCCTGTCAAAGCAGCCAGATAACAATATTTCAATTAATGCAGGAATTCCTAGTTTGCCAGTGCCCACTAAATGGCCAAAGATGTACAACAAACTAGAGGCTCCCAGGAGCCTGTAATCGCTCACCTGGAATCCAAATGACTTAAACTATATTAAAATTTTTGAAATTAACAGTTTCAGTCTAGTTGTTATAGCTTTTAAGTTACTGTGCAAAAACTCAACATTTCTTCAAAAAATTTGTTAAATACAATAACTCCTATAAGGTGCCATCGACAATTTCTGAAAATTAAATGGTTTTTAGGCATTGTCCTTTAGGGTACTTTAGAAATTTACAGTTTTACTCTACTAATAGGTGTGTTATAGACTAATTTATAATTAAAAAACTGTTCATATGTCCAAATTCATAATGAAAGGGCAATAACTCCTATAAAGAGTCATCTTGCAATTTTTGGACTAAGCAATCATTTGTAGGGCTTCTATTGCTGATCATTTGTGCAATTTACAGTTTTAATCTAGCTACTATAGTTTTCAAGATACAGGACAAAAATGGAAAATTTCATAACAAAATTGTCATTTAAGGGCAATAACCCCTATAAGGAGTCATCTGACAATTTAAGACCAATTAAGTGAATTGTAGGGTTTTTTTTGCTGATCATTTTTGAAATTTATTATTTCACTCTAGCTGTTTTGGTTTTTAAGTTACAGGACAAAAACGGAAAATTTCATAAAAAATTGCAATTTAAGGGCAATAACTCCTATAAGGAGTCATCTGACAATTTCAGACCAATCAAGTGAATTGTAGGGTCTTTATTGCTGATCATTTGTGCAATTTACAGTTTCAATCTAGCTGCTATAGTTTTCAAGTTACAGGACAAAAACGGAAAATTTCATAAAAAATTGCCATTTAAGGGCAATAACTCCTATAAGGAGTCATCTGACAATTTCAGACTAATACAGTGAATTGTAGGGCTTGAATTCTTGATCATTTTTGCTATTTACAGTTTTACTCTAGCTGTTATAGTTTTAAAGTTACAGGACAAAAACGGAAAATTTCATAAAAAATTACCATTTAAGGGCAAAAACTCATATAAGGAGTCATCTGACAATTTCAGACCAATCAAGTGAATTGTAGGGTCTTTATTGCTGATCATTTGTGCAATTTACAGTTTCAATCTAGCTGCTATAGTTTTCAAGTTACAGGACAAAAACGGAAAATTTCATAAAAAATTGCCATTTAAGGGCAATAACTCATATAAGGAGTCATCTGACAATTTCAGACTAATACAGTGAATTGTAGGGCTTGTATTGTTGATCATTTTTGCTATTTACAGTTTTACTCTAGCTGTTATAGTTTTAAAGTTACAGGACAAAAACGGAAAATTTCATAAAAAATTACCATTTAAGGGCAATAACTCATATAAGGAGTCATTTGACAATTTCAGACGAATCAAGTGAATTGTAGGGTCTTTATTGCTGATCATTTGTGCAATTTACAGTTTCAATCTAGCTACTATAGTTTTCAAGTTACAGGACAAAAACGGAAAATTTCATAAAAAATTGCCATTTAAGGGCAATAACTCCTATAAGGAGTCATCTGACAATTTCAGACTATTTCAGTGAATTGTAGGGCTTGTATTGTTGATCATTTTTGCTATTTACAGTTTTACTCTAGCTGTTATAGTTTTAAAGTTACAGGACAAAAACGGAAAATTTCATAAAAAATTTCCATTTAAGGGCAATAACTCATATAAGGAGTGATCTGACAATTTCAGACCAATCAAGTGAATCGTAGGGCTTTTATTGCTGATCATTTTTGCCATTTACAGTTTCACTCTACCTCGTATATTTTTCAGGTTATATTGTAAATACCAAAAATTTTGTCAAAAATCGTCAAAAAAGGGCAATAACTCCTACAAGAAGCCAATACACAACTTCACACTAATAGCAACTATTGTAGACCTTAATGTGCTGATCAATTTGAAGTAATGGTTTTCTCTATAGCTATTATAGTTTTTTAGATAATGACCAAAAACCTGTGTTGACCCCCCATGTTCTATTTTTAGTAACAGTGGCCATATTTGTCTGTTGATCAACACCCTGGGTACAAACTTGAAACTAGGAACCCTAAGGATGATTGTGGCCAAGTTTGAAAAAAATTGGCCCAGTGGTTTCAGAGGAGAAGATTTTTAAAAAAGTTTACGACGGACGACGGACGACGGACGACGGACGACAGACGACGGACGACGGACGACGGACGCCAAGTGATAGCAATAACTCACATGGACCTTCGGTCCAGGTGAGCTAAATATCCAACGTATCTTGTCCAAATTACCGTATATTCTGGTCTATAAGTCTGCCATTTTCTCCAATGACTTAAACTGGGAAATGCACACATTTATAATCTGTACTCCCAAAAAAATGCATTATAATAATGTTTCAATATTGGTGCATTATATTGTCATTTGCGTACCAATATCCCACATCTTGCACCAACACCCTAGGGTCAAACCCACAAAAAACAAATTTGAAGTGCTCAGTTAAAGAAATAATATTTAAAGTTTGCCGTTTTTGGGACCTTGTGGTTTTATTTTTGACAGTTTCCTTGGACCTTGTGGTTTTATTTTTGACAGTTTCCTTCATGTTTGGCATTATAGTATTGCCTTCATTCTTATGCCTTATTTCATCATAACTAAAGCATTTAAAATACAATTAGTTTTTAATAAACATTTTAGGTGTTTTATATTGATGTAACAACATTTAACAAAAACACATTTTATACGAACTCATCACAATAACATTTCAATGCTTTAACATGCCCAAGAGACTATAAAAATACCATTCAGTTAATTTTCTTAGTTATTTTGTCTAACATACAACATACCCTTGCATATCAAAAATAAACGGAGGTCTTCTTCCCCCACCAGAAGAAAAGTTTCCAGCACTTCTACTATAAGGTGTCATCCTTCTACTAGATGGTGGCGGAGAGCGCCCTCTTCTTCTCTGTAATTTAATTATTATAAAGTAAAGAAATTGTGTTTTTGTTCCTCATCTGCAAGTCTGATGGAGATAGTTCATGGGAAATATTATGTATTAATAATTTATTAATAGGCATTCTAAAAAAATGATTGCGATGAGACAAAAAAATTAATAATAATATGCTTCACAATTAATTTGCAAAAGGTATATTGGCAACTGTTGTTGGTATTTATAATAACTAAATTCTGTGTTTCAGAATGTATACAACTTTCTTTACCAACTAGAATTCATAACAAAACCTTAGATTTTAATGTCTATAATAAAGAGTTTAAAAAATTATAAACTGCAGAAAAAAGCATAGAATAAAAGCAATTGTAAGCAGTAGTTACAGTAAAAAAATTTAAATGTGATTTTCTATGTATCATTGAAACGAAACAATGCGAATGACCATTTATTGACCATTTTGGTGAAATTCTGGTATTCAGATAACGCTTCACTTTTTCAACCTTCTCCCGTTCAGAAATCTTGCATTTCTGAGGATGTCTGCTTTAAGGGAAATAACTCTTGTGAAAGATTGTTGGGTTTGTCTGAATACCATAAACAACTATCCAAACAGAAACATAATCAAATATATATTTACCTTAATTTAATTTTTTTGAGGGTTTATTAGCTTTTTACATAAAACAGGGTGACATGTAGAGAATTATATTCAATTCTGACAAAGCTTTCAGTTTCAGAGCAATATGAATTTGATCCTACCTTTCTGTGAGTTAAAAACAACTAGCGTACCAACAACAATTAACCAAGAGTACTCACTGCATATTTAAAGTGGCACCAAACAAACAAAAACCAACAAACCTCAGTGAATTTTGCAATTGAGATTCCTCCAAACATGAAATATGCATTCATGAGAACACTATGTTACCCATCACCAGTGTTTAACTGCAGTGTTATCATTCAAAATACAAAAATTTATCCTATCCTTGGTTTTTAATTCAGTTTATTATTTATTCCATTAAAAATGTCAAGATATAGTGTATATTTTAAAATGGTCAACAACAAAAAGTAACAATATTGAAGAATCTTACTGGGTTTATCACTCAGTAAAAAACTAGACATTATGATATGCCCTAAAAATGGCATTAAAACAAAAACAAATGTAAATATAGGGGACATAACAAGAGTGGTTATTTTACACTAACGGAAGTCATTTTGTAAACAAAAGACTAAAAAAGAACCAGCGATTTCTGAAAATATCTATAAAAAAAGGTGCTAACACCAGAGAAAACCTATTCATATAAGTAAGCAAAAAAATCTACCTCCTCTAACTCCTAAGTGACCAAAACGTGAACTATTATAAAGACCAATGTTTAATTAAATAATCTAATAATATCTACATGAAAGTTTTTTTAAAATACAGCAAAATCAATTCTCATAGGATACTAATGATCTATAACAAAGTCTTTAGACAGAGTAAGGAAAAGATTGCTACATAAGTAGTCCATAGATTTATGTGATCCTTGCTCTCCCATGCATTCAAGACCATTTATGTGATTTGATCTGTGCAAGTTACAGTAGTAGCATGGTGGATTTGTGATTTTTCACTGAGCCATGGAAAGTTTTCTTTTCCACTTGTTTATGTCCACTGAAAATGTCCACTATGGTCTGTACAGTAGACAGCATCATTGCAAATACTAATTCTAATATGACGTCCTGCTTTAGCTATGTAGACAAAGCCGTGTCAAAATTCCAATAAGTTTAGTTCGCACATGCGTAAACTGTGTGTTTTGTGTAAATGTAAAAACTGACTTACAAATGCCGTTTGTTATGTGTTATCCATAATTATCGTTATTGTTAATAAATTAGTTATTTTCAGTCTGAATTCTCAGATTTATATGATTTAAACTACTCCCGATACATTATTTTTTTAACAATTCTACATTCGAATTAATATGACGTCACAATTAGAATTCCGACGTCATATTACGCTGAACTGAAAATTTCAAACTGGAGCAATGCAATTTCGTTAAGATTTCTCAATATTTTTGTTTAAAAGGTACGTACATTCAATAAAATGACGAGAATATATATGTTTATGTCAATTTTATTTGCTTTAACATACTGTTTTCGGATATATCGTATTAGTTTCAAAACAACAATATTACCACTGAAAGCGTCCTCTTGGAACCGCTTCGAAATTTTAAAACATTTGTTAGACATATTAGAATCGAAATAGATTATTGCGAGCTGGCTTTATGGGAATTAGAACATGGTCAGACCTTATATTTGTCTTCATTTTATACCTCGCTATCGCTCGGTATAAAATATTGACAAATTTAAGGTCTGACCATGTTCTAATTCCCATAAAGCCCGCTCGCAATAATCTATTTCTTAAATAAATTGATTGACTGATTAATTGAATGTTTGCTTAACATCTAGCAAGCAACCATCAATTAAAACAGGGATATCAAAAGCATTCATAGCAGTTGTTTATAAAGTGGTAAAAATCCACAAAATGGCAAGAACTTTCAATGACATACAGTGAAGAATTACAGTTCAACCATGGTACAACTGTACATTTATATATAATCCCTTGTATTTATTTTGCATTTCTTACATCACAGATAAAGCTGTAATGACCGTCCATCTAAAATCCAATGCAGAATATATTTCATTAGAGAAGCAATAGAAATGAAAAATAAAAACCAGAGGCTAACATAAGCCTCCTATATTTATACAAGGGAGATAATAAGAAAAGTAACAGAAAATAGAGAAAATAAAATGATGAAGGTTGAGTTTTAAAAACAAGGGGATAAAGCTACAATAAATAAAAAGTGTTAAGTTCTACTCAGATTTTAGTAACCAGTAATTTCACGCTCAATTTTAGGGCTGTTCCATTAAAACATGTGTGCTGTACAACAAAAAAATCTGTGTATTACCACTGAGAACTAATGTTGGGTCAAGGACCCATAATATTCTAAAGTTTACCATTTAGATTAATCTTATTCCAATAACTAATAGTGCTGTTTCGAGAGCAATTAAATAAAAAGGAGAGAAAAGGAAAAAATATGTATCACATTTTTAGAAAATAAAGTGAAGTTATGCACCATTTTATTTTGATTTATTATACATCACATTCCTAATGTTTAGTTTCCATATAAATAATGGATGATGTAATATATTTTGCGTAACATTTAAGCTTTTTCGTAAAACTATTTTTAGAAATCCAATTATTAAGAGATAACGGTTGTTACTTTTTACAAGCTGGTCGTATACTACTGGTATCAATTATTGTACTTCAAAATTCTGTCCAAACCCTGAAACATTGAAAGCTATAACATGCTGCAAGATCTATAAAAATAAATATCTTTAAATTACAAGGGTAACATGTCTAATTTAACAGCCCTTACTGTATTTGTCCAAAATACCATAATTAAAATAAATTTGCATGTAGTATAAGGGTACTGAAATCTGAGTAGTTGAAGTAACATTAAAACCAGAGGGGAATAGCTACTGTTATACATGCTTGATATAAATCTACCTTTAAAACTGGCCACACAGGCCAATTTGCTATCTGTAGTAATAAAAAATATATACAATATTTTACGAAACTGCTAAACATAAAGTCAAAAAAGCAGTTTCATAAATGTTTTTTTCCTGAAAGTAATTTTTTTTTAAATTATTGAAATACTTATATCACTGATGTTTATACCATTAGAAAACTCCTAATGAAATATAACGATAAATGTAAATATCACTTATGAAACAGGATATGCTTAGCCTTCTGGGACATCTGACAACAACTATTTTGATTGGTTCATACAGGTTCATGTTGATTACTTGTTTGATGAATGTTTCACATGTTTGTTGCATGTTTATGTCTATGTATTTTTAGATTAACATTTATAAGCAGTGATATGATCCTAGCTCTAAGACCAACGTTTAATTTGACTCAACTGACGATACAAAAAAGTTAGATTCATCATGGAAGATGTTTTCAGAAGGACATGCTACAAATGATGAAGCCTGTACAAGTCATACCAAATAAGATAAATTGTATGTTTTACAACTTTATATGAATCATGGTGTGACACTTTGAATCCATTAGCTATTCAAAAATCAATAAAAAAGGAAAGGGGGGGGGGGGGGGGTTAAACATTACTTCATGTCAACTAGGAGTGGAAAACCAAAAATCTGTAATGTACATACTGTTTATATTAAAATTCTACTGCTAATAAGAAAATTGTTACCAAATTTTTTTTTAGCAACTTACAATAAGAGAATTTTCAATAATCATAAAATTATTTTATTGGATTCCCTAAAGAAAAAGATAACAGCTGAATAGCCATTAATCAAACAGTTAATTAAATAGTAGTAGTGCAAGTTAACATTTAGCTTAGTTAATTAATTTTATCCATAAAGCCTTGAGGATTTGATATAAATTTCAATTAGACTGTTTAAAATGATCAGTTTATGCCTTTAATGTTTGTATTATTTGCTTTTTATAATTTTTGTCCTGTGTAAGTAATTAATTAATATGTAATGTCTGTATTCACTTTATCTGTTCTGTACAATTAATTACAAAAGAAAGTTTTATAATCTGTACCTTAGAAAATGACATTTGATCGTAATCTAGATCAGCTGGCAGAATGTCACCTGTCAGGTCCTTCAGTAACAGCTTTGGTTTGGTTCCTTTGGACAACTGGTTAATAGATGCCCTTAAAATGTAATAATAATATATTTTTTTTATAGGCAATATGCCAATTATATTTCTTGTACCAAAATTAGAAACCAAGACCTTTGTTCTCGACTTCATTAGTTCTCAGCATTCTCATTTAACAGTTCTGCATGAAAAACTTATAACTTCTTGTGAGCAATTCCAATTGCAATTATGTTGCAATTTAGCTCATTTCTGATGACAAAAGAACAGATTTTCAGCCTTTCACACTGTAAACCGGCCATAAATCCATTGCTTATGTTATTTCTTGAGTGTATGAAAATTGTACCACCTGAGAGTAAAGGCTGCCAATAGAATCTTATTGTAGGCCAGTAGAAAAAAGGAGCAGGAAGGAGGTTGTATATTTTATTTTTTGTTTGAACACTTTTCTGAACTTGATCATGAGAAACAACCTATTTTACTTTAATCCACTTTTACTTACATTTGATCTTCTGTAACTTTTCTTCTATAATTAGGGTTGGGTACCCAGACCAGACACTGTTTTGGCACAAATGTGTTATCCCATGTACTATTTAAATCTTTCACATCAAAAACTTCTTGGACTTCAACAATTTTCATTTGTTTTTTGGATGTTACATTTTCTAATTCTTTTGTGTCCATAGATCTTGGTGTCCCTGCAGGTGCTTTCAGTTTAAATCCACTACTAAAATACAATATAGTATAATGAGCACAATATTGTAATATCATAGATTGTATTAAAGAAATTACATGTACCATGCACCTTTGTTTGTTTAAATGGTTTTTAATGCCACTTTCAGCAATTTTTCAGTTATGTATATTGTGGCATCGAGTTTTTATTAGAGGAAGAAGCCAGAGAAACCCCGACCTCCATACATGTACCTTAGTATTGTACATGTACAATTTATATTACATGTATAGCAAGCAAAATCAACAGTAGATTTATTATTTGAGATACAAGTCTGTGAATTTTATGTGGACATCTAATTGCATAACTCTACTTTTGACTCTTCACACATTATGATATAATTGTATGTACAGATGTTGCCC
This sequence comes from Limnoperna fortunei, assembly GCA_944474755.1. Classification (NCBI taxonomy): domain Eukaryota; kingdom Metazoa; phylum Mollusca; class Bivalvia; order Mytilida; family Modiolidae; genus Limnoperna; species Limnoperna fortunei. Next base: position 37,246,707 of record OX104114.1, on the reverse strand, counting down.
TCTGGATTAAAGATATATAAGTATTGTGTGTTGAAATTTCCTGACATCCATCCATCACAGCTGGAAATGGATAAACTGATACAAAATACTTTGTTTTAGCAATATAAAACAAGCATCTAATTTTCATCAGTTTTCACATCAAAGGCACACTTTTCTGTAACTGAATGAAATTCCACACAAACTCGATCCATCTACAACCTCTGAGTTATTTGTGTGATCTTATTTGCATATTATATCCATCCATGTACCTGTTAGTTTTGGTCATTTGGTCTTTGACAAGAGGTAGTGAATGTTTACGATGATGTGCAGCTTTCCCTTTATGTTTTGTAGGAAACAAATCACCTTCGTCATCTCCATAATCTTCTAACATATTATACACCTTCACTGTTGGTAAATCTGAAAAATGCATAAAAACAATTGTTTGTTTGCTTAATGTAGTTTTACACTATGAAGTTTTTTAGCAATATCTTGGCATTCCTTTTTTTAGTGAGGAAGGGAGCTGACTTCTCAGTGAGAACCATATGACAACCATCAGAAATTTGTCAAGCCTTGTCAATAAAGGTTGGACTTGAGCACATCATGCTCAAGAGATGTGCTCCAGATTGAGCTCACAACCAAAGAGTTGACATGCCAATGTCAAAGAGAAGAGGGCCATAAAGCAACTAACACACAATTTTAACAAAGTTGAAACACAAACAAATATTATTTAAGAATTCTTTGTTCTATCAAGCTACATTTGTACATGAATGACTTTTTTATCCACTATAAAAGAGCTTCAATTTGAGAAACGTTATTGTCTAGGCTTGAACTCTGTGCCAGATTCTTAAATTAAACTTTACGTACCAGTTTCAATACTGTCTGAAGGAGGCAATCTATGGGCAATGTGTGGTATGCCTTTAATCCTACGGTTGTTAGAGTTCCAACAGGATGGGTGTTGACATAGTGGACCACACATTGTTTCATCTTCCACAAAGTCCTGGATGCCTTGCAAGTCCCACATCATCCTGAATTTTGTGGACCTAAACCTGTAAAATTCACTTAAACATCTTATTTGTGTTGATGTATTCAAAAGTGTAGTATATACATAGCATACTAGTATCTCTAGACTTAGAAGGGGAGTGCATTATGCCTCCTAGCTTTGGGACATATTTTGGCATATATTGGACAAAGACAGTCAGGGATCGACAATAATATTTGTCCGATTGTCTGGTACCAGCCAAAAATTCTGTCTGACAATCAACTTTTACTTGATAGGACTTAAAAATAAAAATATTCATCGGAAACTGCCTACCCTTTCAATTTTAATTAAAAATTCAGGTTATGGTAGTGATAATTATCGGTAAACCTTACATGGATGTCAAATTTGTTTTATTTTCGTTTTCACTTTCAGGAGAAATATCTACCGGGGAATGAATTTCACTGTTCTTCTATTCAAATTTTAATCTGAATCGCGTAAATGTTTTATCACGATGAATAAATATTAATGTAATTGCGTTTTACAATCAACAGTGGGCGGAGTTCATGTAAATAAATTATGATTATGGGACATTGACCCTGGTATGTTTAAATTTACTTAATAAAACAACTCTTTAAATATTGTTTTATTATTTCAGACACCTTTCTTAAAGCAACTTACATATATATCTAAATTTTGGGACAAGTGTCATATCATTCCGGACAGTTTTATTTGAGAAAGCACTTGTCCAAAGGGACAAGTTAAAAAAAATGTTCTTGTAGAGGCCTGACAGTTCAGTATTATTGCTATTATTACTGTGAATGTTGAATGTGATGTTAAACGCACCACTTTTTGGATCTATGTTATATGCCAAGTAATATGACTATTCATACTACAGTGCTATTAGTTCTTTATTAAAGATATTAAAACAGTAACAGAATTGCAACTGTAATGTTTTTTGTTTGTTTGAATGGTGTTTTAACGCCACTTTCAGCTATTTCATGGCGTCCAGTTTTTATTGGGGAGGAAGCCAGAGTACCCGGAGAGAACCCCCGACCTGCGGTAGGAAAACTGGCAATCCTTGTCAATTAAGATTGGAGTCAAGTACACCCTGCCTGCAGTGAGAATCGAACCCGGACAGATATTTGAAAGTAGAAATAGAACACTTTCAACTGCATAAACAAACATCCAAGTCACTTTTTTATTATCTCATGCTGAATGGCCTGAAGACCATGACTTGCTCAAATTGTCAGTCAACTCGTACCTTGCATTATTTGGTAAAATGAAAATGGGACAATCTGAAAATTGCTGAAATTATGTTAAACCTATGAAATAATTTGTAAATATTTATATATTATCATATCATGGACAAACAAAACAAAGCAAGCAAACAAAACTATTAAACACAAGAGACAATATTGAAACAAGATGTATATATCATAAGACATATATTTTAAAATCGGCGCTTATGTAACACCAGTCTTTGGTCTAAAGGCACTATAAACAGTTATATTATATATATTTTAATATTATAAACAGTTTGTATTTAATTAAGGCATCTTGTAATGGTCTATTCAACTGCCCACACCACCGCAGAAGTTTGCTTGCGGCTAGAATACATCCCACCTTTAGAAAAATTCTGCCTGTCTGTATTTCGTAGTGGATCTCTGCTAACAACTAAGTTTGAATTCTGTTATCATTTTTAGTTGTGGGGGTAGAAGAGCAGCTTCTTCTTGTAGTTTTGGAAGTAGCAGATAAAAAGACTTCTTCTCATAACCAGATCTCTTGTTAATGCGACGATGCCACACTTCAACGTCGTTGTTTGTCCTGGTGGGTTGACTGTAAACAGTCCACGACTCAACAGACCAAACATTATTTATTACTTAAGTAAGAACTTAAAATTGTTAAGTACACAATTTGCTGACAAGAGAAAAATAAGCGGTCGTTATTAAAGAACAGTTAAAAATAATAATTGGATCCCTTTCTTTGAAATTAATTGTTAGTGTAAACAATATTTTATTGAATAAATGTACCAGTACGTCACACAATTTTACAACTTAAGTAAGTGGAACATTTAAACAAAAGGATTCGGAAAAAGCAACAATCCAACATGCTTATTAACATCCGTTTCCTTATAACTATAAATTACATATATTGTCTGGAATAATAGGCGCATGACAAAATCGATTATGTACACTAAAGTGACAATTGGGAATGTTAAATCTAATATAATATATAAGTGAAAAAAGAGAAAAAAAAGAAAAAAAAGAACATAGCTAAGCAGTGAATCTCTTAGATTTTATGATATAGTTTTGAACATGTTGAAATATTTTAGTATTAATGTCCAGGGATAATTCTTGTGAACCAAAAAGGCAGATTTCTATGGTTAGTGGAGTAGGTATATTAATGGAAAGCAAGTGTTGTTCTCTTAGTGTATTGTATTTTTGGCAGTATAAAATAAAATGAGCAGTAGATTCGATGGAGCCACAGGTACAGTTGGGAGTATCCACTAGATTTCTCAAAAACAGGTGTTTGTTAGCGCTGCTACAACTCATGCGGAGACGTGAATGTAAAACTTGTCCCATTGGTGTGCCTGAATAAAAGTACTTGGGGGGTTTCCGTTGAATCAGTTCAGCATTGATCTTTGTTTTGAAAGAATGAATAGTATCAGAAGTTTTTAAATGGTCACTTAATGAGTTCCAAAGAGATATGGTCGATGGTAAAAAATAGTTGGAGTACAGAACTGTTTTTGTGCGGACAGTTTGAACCAAACTTGCGTTTCGCGTTGCATAATTGCTAACACGTCTTGGAATCAAGTTTGTCAAGTAGTTAGGAGACATTCCATAGAACATCTTATAAAATTGAAATAGTTTATGTTTTGCACGTCTAGAGCTTAATTTTTCTAACCCAGTCTCCTTATATAAAATTTCCTTTGATGTGAGTTTTGTTCCTCCAGTTATAATTCTTGCTGCTTCTAGTTGAACACCTTCAACTTTATCTATTAAATATTGGAGTTTACTATCCCATATAATGTCACAATACTCGAGTAAATTAATTGTTAAAAAAGCATAATCTATTCGCAACTCATACATGTATACCCAAGCCTCAAAAGAAAGTTGTTCATAACGGTTGTTGAAATATTCATTGAATTTGTATTTTTTTTTTTTAATAAACTGCAAAATAATTGTAAAAGGTTAGAATATTTTAATATATTTTTAAACTAATATACAGCATATATTTTTATTTAGAACTAATTTAGAACATTCTGTACAGAATTCAGATTTACCAGTAAAATGCAAAGGTACGAGTTGGTCAAGGTACAAGTTGACCTGCACCCCCTTGCTCAAATCTATAAAAAATTTACAATATGTAAACAGACAGTTGACATAAAATGATAACAGGATCATCAAGCCAAACAGAAACAGTAACAAAACTTTGCTTTTGAAAAATAATTGTTATTTCAATTTGCACCTTTTAGGATCTACAAAAAAGACATAAGCTGGAACATAAACGGTACGCAATTTTTATGTGTCACTTCAAAAACCTCTGCCACTGTACGCTGACTTTAACCATATTTTGGGGTTACCCTCGGCTAAAACTAAAAAGAACTTAAAAACTAATTTTCTGTTTACGATGACATACAAACAATTGTCTACTATTCATGAAATAGAACTCAGAAATACATGATTTTTTCTGTGCACTCTTTTTACAGTGAAATACAGAGATTATTTACCAAACAAATATAGTTTACGCTAAACCGCCATTTTGAAACATTTTCTTAGCAACTTGTAAGCCCGCAGAAAATAGTCTGATAACCAAATACCTTAATTATTTCGTAGTAAAGCAACAACAAACTGAAAAAAATAAGTGGTTTATAATTTTTTGACTGAATGGTTATAAAAGTTAACAAAAGCACGCAATATCACTTATATAAAATATATAAGAATTATTTTTTATGGTGTCAATTAATTTAGGATTGAATTATCAAAGCAAGCAATTGGTCTTTTATAACTTTTATCTAAGTTCGATACCAGGTAATAATTAACAAATGATTAACAAATAAAGAAGACACATCTAATATACAATTATAACGTCCTGAATATATCTGAAATATTGCTTGCTGGACGTTAAACAACAAACAATCAATCAATCAATATACAACTATATCACATAAATATCTCTCCCCCACGCACCTCGTTCTTGGGGAATCTCGTGCGCGAGAGTCTAGGATTTCATAATCGTCACATTTACTCGTTTTGATTTATTTATACCAATGAATTTTAAAATCAGTTAATTGTCATCAGTTCAATTTAGGGTTCTACGTTCAAAGTTCAAGGGCAGCATATTAAAACCCCTGAATTCGAGACGTATAGGATCTTACATCGGTACGAGTGGATTATCGGAGCCTTGGCGAGGACTTAAATTTCCATAATTTAACTATCGAGATTGGAGAAATCCGATAATCCAAGAGTACTAATGTAAGATTCTGTTTCTCTAATTTTAAAAAGTAGTAAATTTGCGAAACGAAGTACAAATTCTCCCAACCCCAATTTTACGTTCATGACGTGAATTCGCGGTAAATTGAAGGTGTTTTGTTTATGACGTCATGAGTTCTTATTGTGACGTTATTATTTTTAACCAATCAAATGCTGAGAACAACAAATTCACTAGTGACGAGAAATATTTTTTCCACACCGGTCAAGCGCTTGAAATATTACGTCAAAATTAGAGAAATGCATCAGATACAATAATCAAATGGATTACACAGCAGACACATGCCAGGTGTTCTCCCATATTGAGCAATGGATAATAATGTTGATATACAATATAGACAGTATATAATAAAAACAGTATAAAGTCAGGAACCTATAAACCTAATTATACCAGTCCCAGATAAAATATAATATAAATTCACTAAATTCATAAATTTAGTTATACTAATCACAGCCCATATAGACATTTTAATTATATGTGAATTTTATCATTTGTAAATTTAAATTTATTAAACAAATATAAGAAAAAGAGAAAAATAATAATTAGACTTTTAATAAACAAGAATCCATTCAATAGATTAATAGTGTTAAAGGTATGTTTATAAGGTTAATTTTTAGAATCTTTTTGTGTATGAAGTTAAGTACTACATTGGTGATTTTTAAGTTAGATATATTAGGGAAGTCCGTAAATAGAACATTGATTGATAGGATATTTCATTTTATGCTAAAATTACTTCAAAGTTTAATTTTCAAAGAGGGTAGGAAACACTCGATACCCATACAGATTCATATCAACTTAATTTATTAAAACATATATTAAAAACATGAAGTTGTAAAAGTAAAATCTAAACACTACAACAACTGCCTATTTTTTCATTTTACTTCATGAATAGCAATATTCCATCAGCTCCCGCGTACTGTTTGAACCTTTCATAACGTATACGTCATCCTGGAACTTATAGCAATATGTATTCCGATATTCTAGACCACACGCGGCGACTAGTCATGAGGTGGTCGATTTAGCCTTAATACCTATCCCAATCTAATTGACATTAAATCTTTCATTTGCTCCCTCTTTTTTGCTATATTTGCTGTGCGATACAAGGTAGCGACCATAGCAAAAAGGGGGAACAAGTGAGATCTAATTTAAATTAGATTGTACCTATCCTTATTGACTTCATTTCGAACGAGGTTTGGGGTAGTGGGATATGTGTGTATATTGCTTGTTTACTACTGTTTGTTTAAATGTTATCGCCACTTTTAGCATTTTTTTCGGGTATGTATAATTGAGTCCAATTTTTATTTGGGAGGAAGCCGGAGTAACGGAGAAACCTCCGACCTTCGGTAGGAAAACTGGAAATACTTGTACATGAAGATTGGAGTCGAGCGCGCCTGCAAGTCAGACTTGAACCCGCAAACTCAGTGATGACTCAATAGTACCGAGGCCCCTGTTTATTACTTGATATCGAACTTTAATGAAAGGTGAAAATGAACCCCCAAGAAAAGACCAAGAAAATGTCAATTCAGATTATTTGTATACCATGTATACCAAAATTTGACTTTAAAAACTAGAAATATATTCACTCAAAAAAGAAACGCAACATACAAAAAATGGCAATTTTACTTTATATATTATTTTAACAATTTATCATATAAATAATTGAAACAAAAATGTAAAAATTGGCACACTTCTTGTTCATGAGTTCTTTTACCATTGAATATAACATTATGTTGCATATTGTCAATAAATCACGCAAAAATGTCAGTAACTGTTGTGCCCATCATTTGCTTTTAACACAGTCCTTACTCTTCTTGGCATAGATTTAATAAAACGTTGAGTACGAACACGTGGTATCCTTTGCCACTCATACGAAAGTGCCTGTTCTAATTGTTGCAGATTTTGCGGCGGTGGTTGTCCTTGGAGCACGCGATCCATTCATCCCACAGATGTTCAATTGGGTTAAGATCCGGAGTTCGTGATGGCCAGCGGATCACATTGACATTCTGTTGCTCTACAAAATCTACTGTTACACGTGCTGTATGTGGTAGGTCATTGTCGTGTAGAAAAAGTTTTCTTTCAATGTCAATTACAGCTAAAAAATGCGGCCGTATAATTTCGTCTCTCTACCTAAAAGCGTTAAGATTGCCTTGGATATGTATCAGCTGTGTGTTCCTGGCGTAAGAGATAGCGGCCCACATCATAACACTGCTCGTTTTTCAAGCTGATGGATAATCTAAAGTGACGATCCTGCGCTCGAGTTGTAACAAGCTAACGCCCTGAACGTAGTCGGTCTATCGTAGTACCAAGCTGCTGGTAGCGTCTCCAAAAGCGTGAAATTGTGCTACGATGAACATTGTACGTTCTGGCAATATATAGCGTTCTGTGTTTCCCCGGCCGCGATTCAACCGATATCGATATTCTGCGTAGCAGCATCTAACCTTGTCATAGTGTCAACTCATCAGAATTTTATTTTACTAATGCAGTCTAGAAAAGAAATAGTGGAGTTGTATACCGATTGTCTGAGTTAAACAAATACCCATGATCTGCACGTGAAAGTCGACCCTGTTTTTAGCAATGCGTAATTAATAGATTTCGACCACAGTCGTTCACGGGTGGATGATCTTAAATGCTTTCCCCTGAAACATATAATTAATGTGTAATTATGATGTTGTGTCTATATATTTGAATATGTATAGGTTATTTGTCCGCAAAAAAAGTTATTTGAAAAAAATATTTGATTGCGTTTCTTTTTTGTGTGAGTATAATAGAATTTTTTTTAAATTAATGTCAAAATAATTCCACGAAATTGTATTCTTCCATGTATCGCCGATTTTTTTTACAAATGATTCATTAAAGATGAGCTCTATCGCATCGCATTTGTAGGTAGTTGCGTCATCCAATCAAAATTTTCATGAAACTAGATCATTGCAACAAGCTTGTTTAGTTTTTGTGTCGCAGTCGTTCTGATTGGATGTTGGTAACAATAGGTTCTTAAACAATGAAGAATCTATTGACCTTTTCGAAATACCGTCACGTGGTCCGCGGGAAAAAGGGGGGGGTTAAGATAAGTAGTTATCGTGTCTTTCCGTCAAACATCTCGGGAGATCAAGGAAAAATATCCCGACGACAAATAATTATTTCCAAATATTTTTGACAGTAATTAAAATAGTTTCAATAGATTTGCAATATCTGGTAACGGAGTAATTCTCGCCACCAGATCTTTTGACAGTTTTTTGTGAAAAATTTACATTTTAAAAGTGATTTGTTTTGGATGGAAAATAGTGAAATCTATAAAATAAAGCAGTTTCCACCGATTTTAATGGAAAAATCACGGCACAGTCGCCAAAATGGCGAGAATTGCTTCTGTCATTTTAATGACGAGAACTACTTTCTGACCAGTATATATTTTCACAATTTAACGTTTTTAATGGTATCCTTGGTATGTTTAAATTTTAGCCTTTCATTTTTTCGTCAAAGTTCAAAGTTCAGTATTTGGTTATAAATAAGCAATTAACAAATAAACAAGGCAATTCTAATATATACATTTACATCTTAATTCCCCCCCCTCAAACCTAATTCTCGTCCTCGGCGAATTTCAGACTCAACGCAGGAAAGGGAAGAATATAAAAAAAACTGCTTTACTGATCGATATTCTTTCCCAAATCACAATTTTATCTCTCGATAGTCGATATAACAGCTCGTGAGATCTTATGGAATCCATTTTACACACGATAATAGAATCGGGAGGCTAATTTAACATAAAACGGATTAACTCACCATTTCTTTTAAGAAGCATGTACCAAGTCTGGACCACAACTGATTTTAAAAGTGTTATTTTTCTTTTAAAAAACTTTCAAAATTTCCTCATCGTTCCCCTTTCTTTTGTGAAAAACAGCTTCATAAAAAAAAAATTTTTAACAGTTTAAACTGACAGTTTTCAAGTAATCTATAGTTGTCATGTATGATTGAGGCATTAAAATATTATTTCTACGTTTTCAATTTAACTGATTTTTTGGCATCTTAGCTCACACATGGTTTTATTGGGTTCGAGTTACTCAGTATTTGGGGAATGTCCTTCTTTATGCCATATGTCTTTGTCTATTTTAATTACAATTCTGGATGGGGCATGATCTTTCTGTTCACGTTTTGGGGCATTTTTACACGTCTGTTAACTGTTTATTTTAAATCAAACAACTGTTAACTGTTTTTCAACCATAAGCTGTTATCGGTTGTGTAAAATTGACATTGTTGTCAATTGTTATAAAAACAATAATAACCTTACTTGCAGAACACACTGTTAACTGTTTTAGACATATTTTGTCTCTGTTGTCTATTAATTCATTTTTATTCATCACTTTTTAGTGCAATTGAATCTTCCTATGAAGCAGGAACCTATAAATCAAGTTAGTTATACTAGTCCCTGTATGAAAGGAGGAATATACATAATATCATATATTAGTTACAATGGAAACACTGATTAATGTTTGCATTTTCTCGCCGTATCGCCCTTCGATGAGATTCTACTTTTATCTGTTTTTTCGATGTTTGAACTCACTGTTGTCTGTTTTCTGATATAAATCGCTGTTATCATTATTTTAAACTTGCTGTTCTCTGTTTTGGAAATTAAAAAAAAATGTTAACCTGTTAATGGACCCCCTTTAGCCCCTTCATTCTACCGTAGTGACTGTTATATTGTTGTCAATACTTGGTGGCCGTTCTTTTGCGTTACTTTTGTACAGTGCTCATCGGTTATTGATGGTTGTAAAAAAATAAATTGTATTCCCTTCTTAATCTATTTTTTTAATAAATATAGATCTTAAAAGAAAAACTGAAGGATATTTTGAAAGGGCATAATTTTTGTAAAGAATTATATCTTTATTTTAATATTTACTCCGTAAAACACGGAAGTGATTGCATGAACCCAAACTCGAGCTCATTATGGATACGAACTCGGGGTTATTCAAAATGAAGAAGTTTGCTGCAGATGCTGGTACACTTTTTAATCGTGCAGTACAGGTAATCATGGGTTTTTACCGAAGTTTTAATAGTTTTTGTTGGAAATATGATATGAAAATGACAGTTTCAATAAAAGGAACCACCCACAAACCGTCAAATCGGGTTTTAGATTTTATTACAAATCTTGCAGACGTGTATATCGTGTCACACGATGACGATGAGTCAGTGTTAAAAAGGTGCAGTAAACCGTATAAATCTAGTCTGTTTTTCTTGTAGCATCTAACGATATTGCCACATTGAAGCCAGTTGATGCAGTTAACTGCAGTATATTCATTTAGTACACCACATTTCATCAGTTCAAGATTTCTAATATGAATGTTGACACAACCTAAATCCGACGGTCATACTAAACGCAGAGAAGTGCAGAGAAGTAATAAAAAAAATGATTTATTCGATTAAATAAAGGTTTATTATATATATATGTTATATAGTGTAGAAATGAACATAAATAAGACCAGTTTTTTTACATAATATATCATTTAGTGGCCAATTTCGAGCAGTTTGACGATGTCTACATAGGATGTAATGGCCTTCAATGGAGAGAAGTACAAGAGAAACATAAATAATGGTTTATTTTCATAAATAAATATATATATATTAAGTTAGTGTATACAAAATTTAATATTTTTAACCTTTAATGAACTTTGAATTTATAATATTTCATATAATAATGATAATAATTGTTCCCAATGTTCGATGTAAATTCAATATGGCGACTAAAAAACTGAGCTGTAAAATCCGGGTGGTGTTGGGGTGGATCGGTTTCAAGTACGGTGCGTAATTAAAGGTGTCATAAGTGTATTCCGTTATACATAGAAAAAACCCTTATAATGAAAGACAATAAAAGAACAATTAGAACAAGTTTTATTTTTCAAAATGTATCAAAAATTGAATTAATTAAACGATTTACAAAATAATGCAAGTTTTATCTGTTTGGCATAAACTTGCTCGTAATGTTCTGTCAGGTGGACACCATCAACAAAAGCATTTCGTGGTGGATTTACCAGTCCTCTTAGTTTCCAAAAAGTTATGTTTGATGAGGTTTCGTATTCTTCTTTCAGCATCTTGTTAATCTCGGTGCGTTTTATCTCGTAGTCCTTAAATTCTATGAATCTGGGTTTGTATCGAGGAAACAAACTTCCAATGACGACTTCATGGACTCCGTGATCAGTTACAAGAGCTGTTACAAAATTTCGTATTCTGTGGAAAACTTGTTCTGCACTGGTGGATTTAGTAATGTCGTTGCCGCCAATCTGAATAAAAACTCTAGTTGGTCTGTACAACAATAGTTGAAGGAGTTCGTCGCTGTCTGCCAAATCTCTTACAGTGGCACTCCCTAATCCAGCAACATGTAGGTCTATTTGGTCAAAGTTTAAAAGGTAATGATCCTGAAGTCGTCTTATAAAGCTATGGCCAATAATAGCAAGAGTCATTGTTTCGTGTACAGAAATTGACAAATATGAAAGAAACTGATTTACAATTGACTATTTAAATACATGTTAAGCTTTGAACAGTAGTTAACTCAATACAGGGAAGATTTCTTTTATCTTGTAATTATTAAACAATTTTTGTTTAATCAGGGAAAGTGGTGTTAATTGGATTGTGATGTCTTACTTAAATAATCAAGCGCGTGTCAACAACAATCTATTTAACATCAATTACTAGACTATAATTAGTGTAATATCACTGTAATATCAAGGTGGATCAATCGACCGTTGCATTTATTGAAAACATCGTGTCAAGATATTTTAGCAGAACTCGGCATAATTTAATTTTCCCAAAATTACAGTTTAGCTTGGGCAGTTCAATTTTAAAAACAAAAACAATTAAATTTTAAGTCAAATATGTTATAATTTGTAATTTTAGTTCATTATTTTCAAACCAATTAATTTACATAATGTTTTAAAGAATAAAGATGTAAATTAATGTTTTAATTTTAATATTGTGTTTAGCCTGCAAGACAGGAGAATCACAGACAATACTGAATGTTTAATTACTTAAACTGAATACTCACATATCAGTCATAAATTTTGGGGTTACTTAAAAATATATATAATAAATTACGAAAACACAAAAATTTTCAGGGGCCTCGGTGGCCGAGTGGTCAAGGTAGTTCGTTTACTATTGATCACGTGGTCTGTCAACACTGAGATTGCGGGTTCGATTCTCACTGCAGGCAGGGTGTACTCGACTCCCTATCTTAATTGACAAGGATTGCCAGTTTTCCTACCGCAGGTCGGGGGTTCTCTCCGGGTACTCCGGCTTCCTCCCCCAATAAAAACTGGACGCCATGAAATAGCTGAAAAATTGCTGAAAGTGGCGTTAAAACACCATTCAAACAAAACAAACAAACAAAAATTTTCAAATAAAATGGGGGGTCACAATAATTTAGTTTAAAGAATTAATGGGCCCACCTCCACATAGTTCATAGCCTTGACGTGGCATGGGGGCTCTTCCATTATACATTGTATATTTTATTCATTGTACATGTATATAATGGTTGTCCAATATGAACTGTCAATCCGGAATTTAACCGGTAATCGTGGTGTAATTATATGCACATTTGTTTACACAATGTACGAGAATGTACACTTGGTTTACTTACTATGAAATCACTCTTTATTATGGTCTTAATAACAATTTTTTCACAGAAAAGTGTTCTTTGTGATAAAATTGTTCCAAATCATACTTATTACATAATAAATATCATGTGTGATACATTATACAGTTACTTCTCTCTACTGCCAGCCATTACAACCTATGTAAACATCGTCGAACTGCTCGAAATTGTCCATTCACAGACGATTTATATAGAAATAAGGTTGTATTTTTGTCAATTTCGATAAATTTATACAAAATATAACAAATATATATATAATAAACCTTTATTTAATCGAATAAATCATTTTTTTTATTACTTCTCTGCACTTCTCTGCAGTTCTCTGCAGTTCTCTGCGTTTAGTAGGACCCAAATCCGAGCATCACGCAATGTATTGTTCATGTAACTTAAGAGCACATAAGAGTACTGCTCTGCATTTCATTGGTAACGTGATGTCTTTCTATAATGTATTGGTGATGTCACAAGCTGTCAGTTTCAGCGATTGCAAAAAATCGTCTGAAATTATTTATTTAAAAAATAAACACTTTAATTTGCTTGATGTCAATATTAATTGTGTATACTTTTAAATTAATTTCTACAATATTTTCTTTGGATAGTTCAGCTACCATCCACAGGGGCTTGTAAAAACCTATTCATTTGGGCTTTCGAATGATACTGGATGGATTTTGTTATTGTGTGGAATAGGGGAAAAAACAGAGTCTATATCCGCCAACTTTCAAAAAAAAAATTTTTAATATTACTTTAACCTTTCTACACAGGTTGGATATTATTTCTGTTCCCAATTGTTTTCACAGGGATTTTCCTGCCTTTATTTTGGGGCCTATATTCTGCCCCATTCCCAACAGCAAAAACCCATATTTTTTCCCAATTATGAAAGTGAAAATTCCCAATTCAGCATGTCATATGTAAATTTTGATAACTTTTTCCAAAATATTTATGAAAACTGATTTGAATTTGTCAGTTTTCAGGTCACGCTTATAGATTCCATCTTGCCATTCATGACAAATTACATACAAGAAACATTTTCGTTAAAACATTGATGTTTAAAAGCAATTTTTTTACTTTATTCATATTTAAGACTTTTCCCAATTGTGGAATTTACGTCGTAATTTTCCCAATTAACAGGGGCCCAGGCCCCATTTGAAAAAAGGTAGGAAAATCCCTGTTTCATGGAAAAACCCTACCTTACCGTTTCCAACAGACAGTAACCCTGGATGGAAGTGGACTTGATCATTTCTGAGAAAGAGAGAACAGACAGTCCTCTAGAACGACAAATGATAAAGTCACCACTTCCATCCAGGGTTTTTAGTGCTGACTGTCCTAGTTGTAAGAGTCTGGCCAGTGTGGATTTGCAGTATCCATGGTGGTACATATGACAATGTTTTCAGTGTATTGTTGTCGGCCTAATTATAAGCATACACTGTACATGTACATGTAGTTAACCTGGCATGTAAATAAGCACCAAACATTTTTAATTAAAAGCCCTGCTTAAAAATAGTTTACAAGTGTACAAGTATCAGGGGTCAACACACTCTAAAAAAGTAGGGAGAAGTGACTTTTCCCTTGCAGCCAAACAGGGAGAAGTGAGGCTCTTATAGGGAGAAGTCAGGTGGACGGTACAAATTTTCGCAGTAGTTATATACACTTTTCATTATTTACATCATTTTTGTCTCGCCTGCGACGAAAGTCGCTGGAGGCGAGACATATGTATGGGAATCCGGCGGCGGCGTAAACACTTGACATCTTGCTTCATATCTTTGTAAGCCCAAGCCCTAGGTCCATCAAATTTGGTCCAGAGGTAGCTTATGATGAGTACTTGCCAGTCAGTCACCTGTCACCTGACCTTGACCTCAATTTCACGGTCCAGCGACTACGTTAAAGTTTTTGGGTTACGACAGTTCCTCTGTAACTACGCATGGTAGGATGAAAATATTTGGTGTATAGGTTGCTGATGCCTAGTACATGACTGTCTGGTAGGTGTCACCTGACCTTGACCTCAATTTCACGGTCCAGCGACTACCTTAAAGTTTTTGGGTTACGACAGTTCCTCTGTAACTACGCATGGTAGGATGAAAATATTTGGTGTATAGGTTGCTGATGACTAGTACATGACTGTCTGGTAGGTGTCACCTGACCTTGACCTCAATTTCACGGTCCAGCGACTACGTTAAAATTTTTGGGTTACGACAGTTCCTCTGTAACTACGCATGGTAGGATGACAATATTTGGTGTATAGGTTGCTGATGACTAGTACATGACTGTCTGGTAGGTGTCACCTGACCTTGACCTCAATTTCACGGTCCAGCGACTATGTTAAAGTTTTGGGGTTACGACAGTTCCTCTGTAACTACGCATGGTAGGATGACAATATTTGGTATATATACTGTACAGGCCTCGCGAATTTTAATTTCTCCGCGCATCCCCGTGGAGGAAATTCGGGTCTCCGCGGTCATCTCCACCGCGACTCGCGATCGTGTATTCGCGGTGTATCCACTCTGCAAACATTTGGGGATATATTGGCACATCCGGTAACTGTGCATATTATCGTATAAATGACGTTAATTTATCGTTAAGTCTGATCTTTCACCTTTTAAAATATATGGCATTTGTTGTTCTTTCTTATGTAGAGGTCAACTTAGGCTTAGAGGTGACGAATATGCGGTAAAAAGCTTACCAACTTCCATATATTTCTTCCCAATATATTTATCAATTAATAAAGTTAACAGTTGTTCACATTCTCTGCAATGACGAAGTGACAACTTGGTTTATTTGTGTTACGTATTCCGTTTAACAGCAGGTTGCAATAAACAAATCCATGGACACCTGTTCGACAATATGAATCATCAAATAACTCGCATCCACTTAAAACTGAGAGCTTTCACACTATTCAAATATAATTAGCTTGTTTGTAAACTGTAGGTCAGTCTGGGAGTTCAAAAGGTAAATAACGACCTAATTATGGCTAATTCGATCAGACAGTATTTGTTACACTAATTAATTGAAAATGTCCAGGAAGTGTCAGCGTACTAATTAAGAATTAGGCAATCATTTCTGTATAGCAAATATTGCTTGATAAGTACTTACCTTCGTATTACATGCTAGTTTAATCCGTGCCGAAGACAGTTATTACCTTACACAGAACACAGACTATATTGTTTGCAAATCCACAATAGGCTATATGAATATATTAAATTATATATAACTAAAAATTCCGCAGTTTCTTTGTAAAATATTCGGTAAAAAAGCATGTGCCGATAATTTAGGATATCGTCTGCTTGTCAATCAAAGTAGTAACCGCTTTCACAATAGCACGTGCAAGTAGTGTTATTTTACATTATTGTAACCGGATATTTAAAAAAAAAATGCAAAGAAAGATGGATTATCGAGAAGCATCATTAGTGGTATGAGGTTTTCTTTTTCTTTTGGAGTTGTGAATATATTTCATCCGTAGACATGATTCCGAGATTCTACAAGGTTTATAAAAAACCAAAAAGACGCTTTTGATTTCGTTTTTGAACTGTAGTTCAGGATGTGAAATAATCACAGGTATGGCCTAATTAACGCTAATTGTTTATCAACTGACAGCATTACCTGTGTACCACTAATTATGTAATGAAATTAGGTCCAAAAGTGTCATTGTGCTCAATTTACAAGGGATTGTTCAATTAATTTGAAGGGAGGATTAATTTTACAACAAAAAATATAAAGTTTGTTGTATACACACTCGAGCATATGACAACAATTACATTTATATACGTAAACGGCACTATAGACGATCTTGTTTTGTTGATTTTTGTCAATTTTGAAGAAAATATATGACAGTAGAACACGTGCCAATAATTGAGGTATCGTCTGCTTCTTGAATTTACCGCTTGTAAAATAGCACGTGCAAGTAGTGTACAAAGATATACCTGTGAAGTGGTTATAATTATTTTATTAAAAAATACGATGAAAATGAAATGACAGGAAGTATATCTTTATTTATTCCACCTCTATTTTATCTATTATTATTTTATAATTATACCTCTGTTTTTGGTGAAGTAAACAAACAAGCTGTTAATAGAATTCAACGATTATTTTAATTCATTGGATTGATATTGGATATTTTAAAATGCTTTCAAAAAGAACGTGGATAAAGACAGATGGATTACCGAGAAGCTTCATTATTGGCATAAGATTTTTTCTTTTTCTTTTGGAGTTGTGAACGTATGTTTCTCCGTAGACATTCTGATACCAAGTTTCTACAATGTTTATAAAATCCCAGAAGACACTGTTATTTATTTAAAACAGACAGCTTTGACACTGTTCAAATATAATTCAGCTTGTGAGTTCGTTTTTGTCTCGCCTGCGACGAAAGTCGCTGGAGGCGAGACATATGTATGGGAATCCGGCGGCGGCGGCGTAAACACTTGACATCTTGCTTCATATCTTTGTAAGCCCAAGCCCTAGGTCCATCAAATTTGGTCCAGAGGTAGCTTATGATGAGTACTTGCCAGCCAGTCACCTGTCACCTGACCTTGACCTCAATTTCACGGTCCAGCGACTACGTTAAAGTTTTTGGGTTACGAAAGTTCCTCTGTAACTATGCATGGTAGGATGACAATATTTGGTGTATAGGTTGCTGATGACTAGTACATGACTGTCTGGTAGGTGTCACCTGACCTTGACCTCAATTTCACGGTCCAGCGACTACGTTAAAGTTTTTGGGTTACGACAGTTCCTCTGTAACTACGCATGGTAGGATGACAATATTTGGTGTATAGGTTGCTGATGACTAGTACATGACTGTCTGGTAGTTGTCACCTGACCTTGACCTCAATTTCACGGTCCAGCGACTACGTTAAAGTTTTTGGGTTACGAAAGTTCCTCTGTAACTACGCATGCTAGGATGACAATATTTGGTGTATAGGTTGCTGATGACTAGTACATGACTGTCTGGTAGGTGTCACCTGACCTTGACCTCAATTTCACGGTCCAGCGACTACGTTAAAGTTTTGGGGTTACAACAGTTCCTCTGTAACTACGCATGGTAGGATGACAATATTTGGTGTATAGGTTGCTGATGACTAGTACATGACTGTCTGGTAGGTGTCACCTGACCTTGACCTCAATTTCACGGTCCAGCGACTACGTTAAAGTTTTGGGGTTACGACAGTTCCTCTGTAACTATGCATGGTAGGATGACAATATTAGGTGTATAGGTTGCTGATGACTAGTACATGACTGTCTGGTAGGTGTCACCTGACCTTGACCTCAATTTCACGGTCCAGCGACTACGTTAAAGTTTTGGGGTTACGACAGTTCCTCTGTAACTACGCATGGTAGGATGAAAATATTTGGTGTATAGGTTGCTGATGACTAGTACATGACTGTCTGGTAGGTGTCACCTGACCTTGACCTCAATTTCACGGTCCAGCGACTGTGTTAAAGTTTTTGGGTTACAACTGTTCCTCTGTAACTACGCATGGTAGGATGACAATATTTGGTATATAGGTTGCTGATGAATAATACATGACTGTCTGGTAGCTTCCACCTGACCTTGACCTCAATTTCACGGTCCAGCGACTACGTTAAAGTTTTTGGGTTACGGCTGTTCCGCTGTAACTATGCAGGGTTATGGTGACAATATTTTGTATACAGGCCGCTGCTGATATTTAATGCTATTTACGTAATGCTTATGACGAAATTTATTTTCGTTACTGATGCGGAATGCAGGCGAGACGTTTTTCTGTGTCCACACTTGTTGAACTGTAGTTCACACTGTCAAATGATCAAAGGTAATTAAAGACCTAATTAACGCTAATTGGTTATATGACAGCATTACCTGTGTACTCTTAATTGTGTAATCAAATATGGTCAGGAATTGTCATTTATTATGTATTATGCAATTAATTTAAAGGGATAATTAATTTTATAACACAAGGTATAGAGTTTGTTGTATACACACCCAAAAAAAAGACCACAATTTCATTTTCCTTTATTGACGAAAACGGCACTGTAGACGATGTTGTTCTGGTGATGTTTGTCAACACTGAAGCAAATATAAGTAGAACATTTTCTGGAGAAAGGAAACAGAAACTTAACAAGCATACCCATTGTTCTTATGTGATTTTACGATCTTTTTGGTCGGCTACCACCGCGACTACGCTATCGGCACTCCACGGCGAAAACACCACGACTCCACCAAGGAGAGTTGAGTAACAGTGGAGGAAACTGTCTCTCCACTCTCCTCCACCCCCACCGCGTTGGGTGGAGAAATTAAAATTCGCTTGGCCTGTACAGTAGGTTGCTGATGACTAGTACATGACTGTCTGGTAGGTGTCACCTGACCTTGACCTCAATTTCACAGTCCAGCGACTACATTAAAGTTTTTGGGTTACGACAGTTCCTCTGTAACTACACATGGTAGGATGACAATATTTGGTGTATAGGTTGCTGATGACTAGTACATGACTGTCTAGTAGGTGTCACCTGACCTTGACCTCAATTTCACGGTCCAGCGACTACGTTAAAGTTTTTGGGTTACGACAGTTCCTCTGTAACTACGCATGGTAGGATGACAATATTTGGTATATAGGTTGCTGATGAATAGTACATGACTGTCTTTTAGGTTCCACCTGACCTTGACCTCAATTTCACCGTCCAGCGACTACGTTAAAGTTTTTGGGTTACGGCTGTTCCCCTGTAACTATGCAGGGTATGGTGACAATATTTTGTATACAGGCCGCTGCTGATATTTAATGCTATTTATGTAATGCTTATGACGAAATTTATTTTCGTTACTGATGCGGAATGCAGGCGAGACGTTTTTCTGTGTCCACACTTGTTTTTTATAATTGTGGATTTCCAGGATTATTTCTCTTGTGTTTTTAAATATTTTTCTATATTTATCTTAAATCCTTATAAAAATATTGGTATATTCTTTTACTTCGTTTAAGCATAAAGGTAAAATTATTTAAAGCAAAAACACGATCTTTATTAAACCGTATTATAAATATTCGATAGTTTTCACAGCAATTGTTTTAAGATATTATTACTCTTTTAAGCATTGTTGACTACCATTAAGAAAATGAAGGAAACACGAGGCAATAAAACAACCTTCGAAGACCTGTTGTGTATTCATAAACCTGTTTCAGACAAAATGACCAGTAACACATGTGGATTAATTATCTTCAGGAAATATAAGCACACTATTCAAATCGTTTGTCTAACTATATCCGTCACAAAAAACAAGTTATCATCGCACAAAATAAATAAATAATGTATATTTAATTTTAATTTATTACATTAATTTATCATAGTCTGTACGTGAGTCTGTAGTAAATTTTGGAAGCTTTTAATTTCCATAATATTTAAACTACAGACTTGAAATAGTTACCATAACTGATAACTAGTGACAACTTTGACATTTAAACTCAGGGAATTTTTTAGGATTTTGAGGGCTTTAGTCACTTTACCGCATGAGCCGTATAAGCATCTGCTCAGGAGCATGCATTCATTGTACTGGTGAAATATCATAGTATAAAAAACTATATTCTTTCAATTACAGTGTATAAATTTGTTTTAAAAAATGATTATAACAAAATGTTTATAAATTTTCAAAGAATTTAAATTTTAAAATTTTGTTTAAAAAGCGTTTGTATATCAATCGGTTACAATTTTTCATTAAGGGCCGTTGTACTCTTCGTTTTCTATGTGGTAGCCATCGGTTATTAGACGTATCTCGGATGTACACAAATGGCGCGTAATCCATTTGAAACCAGCAAAACATATGAAAAATGAGTTAAATACGCAAAATCTTTGCAATTTTTATTTGCATTACATATTTAATCAAAAGGTGGAAGTCTGTGCGCATCAGTACGATCTACGACACTTTTGTTTGCGTAGATTGACCAGGAGCACTACTTAATCATGTTAATCGGATTACCTGTAAAAAAACATCGATTCGGCTTTTGACACCTGCTGTTTAAAACTATCGAAGTGAAATAATTAAATTTCCTGTTAATTGGCTTTGGGGTCATAAATATGTCGTTTTACACTTGGTAGAATGAATTTGTAACGAAAAATTTTAGTACTTGTTATCGTCTATTTTCAAATGATTTCGTCAATGACGAAAGTGGCGAGCGCTAAAAAATTCCCATGATTTAAACGATTATGTTGGTGGCTTTCTTTATATCTAATGGCTGTAGATTATCGATCACGTTATCAGAAAATCGAGATCACTTGAGTTACGGTCGAAAAGGCTAAAATTGGAGTCTTTTGCCGAAAAATAAAGTTTGAAAGAACTGAAGTTTGAAACCAATTGCAAGTGTTTGTTTATAAAAAAAAAAGATTTTTCATTGCGGGCCATTGTACTTTACATCCGGTAAATGAACAAATGGCGTGTTATCCAGTTAAAAGATGAAATCCTTTGAAAAATGTTAAATACCATATTGTTTGCCTTTTTTATTGGAATTAAACATTTACTAAATTGGGAGTCTGGGTGAATTATTTGGACAGATCATATACTATATAGTATTTTCTGTGAAACATGGGGAGACTTGAGGGAAGTAACCAGGAGACTGATATGCTTTTGAGGCGCCATAGGGCGGCCTCAGGACCCAGTAGGGCGACTTTGTCGCCCTCTTCGCCCAGTGTGGTGAGCCTGGCTAGTATTTTATTTAATGATTTTTAGTATTTGTTTTATTGGGAATATTCATGTATGTATTTGGTCAACTGGTATTCAACAGAGTTGAGTTATTTTTTGACAGGTGCAATACATTGCCTCAATATATTTGTATAAATAACACCTTTGGTCCACGATACTACAAATAGTACATAATCAGACTAACATGCTTCTGTTCATCAGAGACTTCTGTATTCTAAATCTGTATTCATTACGGTATCTTATTAAGTCAATTTTGTCTGTATGGTGTGTTATTTGTTGTCAACTAAAGGAAATCACCTGCTGGTGTATTCTAAACTTTTTAATCTATTACAGTTCACAGAAGAGAAATTAGGCCAAGCTGAAAAAACAGAACTAGATGCACACTTTGAAAACTTACTGCAAAGGGCAGACAAAACAAAAATATGGACAGAAAAAGTTCTTAAGCAAACAGAATGCCTGCTTCAACCAAATCCAAGTAAGTTTATTGTAGAGAACTTTTTTGCCATTCTTTGTGGACTGCAAGTCAACATGTATGTAATCTTTTGATCTACGTGTAGATGTACACTACATCTTGTAGATTTTGCAGTTTCCACCACACCCACATGCAAATGTAGACCACCAATATCAATTCCACTTGAATACAAAAATAGTTAGCATAATGCCATATGCTTATTTGCCTTTTTATTATCTTACACTTGTAAGTCATATAATAAATTAATGATTGATTGATTGTTTTTTATGTCAAGCAAGCAATATTTCAGCTATATTTCAGGACATGATAAAAATTTAATTTAAGTAAAGTAAATTAAATATCATGTCCACTCCAAATGGTGGCAGATTAGACAAGGTGGAAGTTTTGTCCAACAGTTGACAGATGGATAAAAGGAAAATCCACACCAAATGTACCCGTACTGTAATTTACAATAAACTGTACATGATTTGGAAAATAGAACCATTTACATTAAAGAAGGATTTGACACACATGTAAAGTCTGCAAAAAATTTTGTTATTTTATAGGAGTCTTTCAGTGTTGGAAAGTATGAAATTAATACTTTTCTTGTTGATAAATGAGAAATTCATATGTACTTTAATGAAAGATATTTAACAGGAAGAATCAACTGTCCCCCTTTTAGCATATTATTAGCTGTTCAATTGAATTTGAATCCCTGGCTAGTGTGTACACGTGATTAGGTAGAATATAACATTTAGTGTATTTGAGGTTTTCTGCTTTTTAGCTCACCTGACCCGAAGGGTCATGTGAGCTATTGCCATCACTTGGCGTCCGTCGTCGTCGTCGTTAACTTTTCTTCAAAAATCTTCTCCTCCAAAACCACTGAAGGGATTGCTTTGAAACTTTGCACACATCATCAGTAAAATGTCCTCTACCAAGTTTTCTCAAATCATGGCCTCAGACCAACCAACATGGCCGCCATGGCTGAAAATAGAACAGGGGGGTCAAAATACAGTTTTTTGCTTATAGTTCAAAAAGTATAACAGATACAGGAAAACCGAACAGACTTCCTTCTTCAGCATCGAAAGCTCTACAAAACACTCCATTGGGTTGAAGTTGTATGATGACTCCTTGTAGGAGTTATTGCCCTTTAATTGTCAAAATTGATGATTTTTGCCATTTTTGCCTCAAAATCTTGAAAATTATTAGAACTAGAGACAAAGTTAGCATTGCTTAATTGTTCTGCTCTATGAGGGCTACAAAAATAACTCAAGGGTCAAGATTGTCTGATTAACCGTTTAAGAGTTATTCCCCTTGAACTGTTTTTTTTAATCGGTTTTAATTGATTTTTTAAAATCTTCTCCTCTGAAATAACTGAAAGTACTGCTTTGAAACTTTGTACACATCATCCGTCAAATGTCCTCAACCAAGTTTGTACCAACCATGGCTGCAGATTAACCAACATGGCCACCATGGCTAAAAATAGGACGGAGGGAGGGGGGGGGTAAAATACAGCTTTTGGCTTATATTTAAAAAAGTGTAACAGATACAGGAAAACCGAAGAGACATGCCTTCATCTGCATCAAAAGCTCTACGAAACACTCCATTGGGTTGAAGTTGTATGATGACTCCTTATAGGAGTTATTGCCCTTTAATTCTCCAAATTGATCATTTTTGACATTTTTGCCTCAAAATCTTAAAAATTATTAGAACTAGAGAAAAAGTTAGCATTGCTTAATTGTTCTGCTCTATGAGGGCTACAAAAATGACTTTAGGGTCAAGATTGTCCGATGAACCGTTTAGGAATTATTCTCCTTGAACATTTTTATACCCCCCGCTTGAAAAGGGGGGGGGGTATATAGTGTTCATGGTGTCCGTCCGTCTGTTACACTTTCTATTATTTGCAACTCCTCC
Organism: Limnoperna fortunei; assembly: GCA_944474755.1. Classification (NCBI taxonomy): domain Eukaryota; kingdom Metazoa; phylum Mollusca; class Bivalvia; order Mytilida; family Modiolidae; genus Limnoperna; species Limnoperna fortunei. Next base: position 37,222,610 of record OX104114.1, on the reverse strand, counting down.
TACACCACTGAAAGGAATTTGATGAAACTTACACAGAATCTTTGTCACATAGTGCCATTGTGCAGGAGATATTTAACATTTTGATTGGAATGATATTTGGGGTTTCCCATAGAAAAACATGAACTTTGTTATTGACCTAAGGGGGTCCCTATCTCTTATTTGCAACTTCTCCTACACCACTGAATGGAATTTAATGAAACTTATACAGAATCCTTGTCACATAGTGCCATTGTGCAGGAGATATTAAACATTTTGATCTGATCGATATTTCGGGTTTCCCATAGAAAAACATGGACATTGTCATTGACCTAAGGAGGTCCTCTTCTCTAATGTGCAACTCCTCCTACACCACTGAATGGAATTTGTTGAAACTTACACAGAATCCTTGTCACATAGTGCCATTGTGCAGGAGATATTTTTATTATTTTGATCGGAATGATATTTTAGGTTTCCCATAGAAAAACACGGACTGTCATTGACATAAGGGGATACCCATTTCTTATGTGCAATTCCTCCTACACCACTAAATGGAATTACATGTAGATGAAACTTACACAGAATGTTGTCACATATTGCCATTGTGCACTAGATATTAAACATTTGGAATGATATTTGCGGTTTCCCATAGAAAAACATGGACTTTGTCATGGACATAAGGGATACCCATCTCTTATGTGCAACTCCTCCTACACCACTGAATGGAATTTGATGAAACTTACACAGAATCCATGTCACATAGTGCCATTGTGCAGGAGATATTTAACATTTTGATCGGAATGATATATTGGGTTTCCTGTAGAAAAACATGGAGTTTGTAATGGACATAATGGGATACCCATCTATTATTTGCAACTTCTCCTACACCACTGAATGGAATTTGTTGAAACTTACACAGAATCTTGGTCACATATTGCCATTGACATTGTGTACTGGAGATTAAACATATTGATCAGATTATTATTGGAGGTTTTCCATAGAAAAACATGGACTTTGTCATTGACATAGGGGATGCCATTCTTTGGGGGATTGGGGAGGGTTACATGTATTATCTGCAATTTCGCCTTCACGTTTAACTAGAAGTTTCAATTTCATAATTAAGAACATCCGAATTTTCAAAGTAATTGTGAAGCGGGGGGTATCAATGGTGAGCATTGCTCACAGGTTTTTTTTCTCTAGTTTTAATCAATTTTACTTGATTTTAAAAAATCTTCTCCTCTTTAACCTATGAAAGGACTGCTTTGAAACATTGCACACATCATCTTTAGGACGTCCTCTACCAAAATTTTGCAAATCATGACACCTGACTACTTACATAGCTACGTTGGCTTAAAATAGAAAAAATGAAAAGGGGTGGGGGGGGGGGGGAGTCGAGAGAGTTTTCGACTGATAGTTAAAAAAGTATAACAGGTACAGCAAATTTGAAGTGAACCTCCCTTCTCCCTCTAAGCATCAAAAGCTCCTCCTTATAGGAGTTATTTCCCTTAAAAGGTCAAAATTAATGATTTTTGCGGAAGTGTTGGGCAATTCCTTATAGCAACGAAAAGCTGGATAAAAAAGGGTTGTTTGGTTTCAGGTTCAGGTGAGCAATACAGGCTCCTGGGAGCCTCTAGTTTTTTAAAAAGGATAGTTGGGTATCCTTTTTAAAAAACTAGTATGAGTGCTAGTATTTGGCTTTTTTACGTACCTTGTTGCTCTTTAGTACATGTGAACAACTACAATTTTGTTATAATTTACCACTGAAAGGTCCAATAAAAACATTGTGACATTCAGTGTTTAATGTAGAGCACACCGTTGTACCAGTTATGCAATTTCCATCATTGATTTTTTAGGCACAGTAGAAACTATCTAAAGAGTTGTTTTGGGCACAATAGATTTTAATCTTTGAAATGGTCCCCAGAGTGTCTCAGATCAGATTGCCCGCAAAGTTGCAAGCAAAAAAAGTTAAATGTAATGTTAAATATTAAAATAATAATTTCAGAACTTTTGACTTCTGTATCATGCATAGTGATTAAATGTTGATTTGAGCTATCCCTTTGTACATGTATCTGTAGTCTTCTAGGTCAATTAACTGTTGTCTTTTAAGTTTTTGTAAGTTCTGGTGCTGAATAAAAATTATTACAAGGTCTTTAAGAAAGGTCTCTTAATGATATTCAAATTTGCCAATGGGCACAAACAATATTATAAACATGCAGGAAATCGCTTAATGTCTTGACATTGACCCCATGCTTCCAGAATTGGCCCACACTCATCAGATGCTGTCTCAGCCAGAATGTACACTATGTCCATTTTGTAGATTTTACACTGGGCATGATTTTGATGCATAAAAAGTAGAATACAGTGCTAGGAAGGAAAACTCTTTAACACATATTTTGTGTGGCCTTGACACCTTTCTGGGAATACAATTTACATTGGAGTTCAATTAATTGCCACTCCTGAAAAATTGTACATGTTCATAGATTTTGAGAAAACAGATACACCCTTGCAAAATCTAAGAACCAAATGAACATCAGCATTGTATGCTATGCATGCATAAATTCAATGAGACAAGAGCTGTGAATGATATCAGTACATAGTGAGGATGAGGGCGGGTGCTAGTCTCACTGAATGAATGATATTTACGGTTTCCCATATAGAAAAACATAGATTTTTTCATTGACATTAAGGGTGTAACCATCTCTTGTCCACAACTCCACCTGCACCACTGAATGTAATTGATGAAACTTGGATAGAATCTTGTCACATATTGCCATTGTGCCCTTCGTATTTGACATTTTGATCAAAATGATATTTTGGGGTTTCGTATAGAAAAACATGGACCTGTGTCATTGACATGAAGGTTTACGTATACAGTATGTCTATCTCTTATCCACAACTCGACCTACACCACAACATTAAATTTGATGAAACTTACATAGAATCTTGTCATATATTACCATTGTGCAGTTGATATTTAACATTTTGATCAGAATGACTTTTAAATTTTTAATATGGAAAAATCATGAAATATGAATTTATTGTGTTGTTCATTTCAGATGTTCGGATGGAAGACTTCTTTTATGAAAAGTTAGACAAAAAGAAAAGAGATCGAATAGGTAATCATGAATTACTCGGTCAGATAATGGTGGATGCTGGCAACGAGTTCGGACCTGGAACTTCATATGGTATGTATATACAAATTTCCCTTTAGTTGCACTCCCAAAAGTTGTTGTATTTGCCGCAACATGACTGAACAATTATGCATTTTGTTTTAAACCATAAACATGTATGCTGTTAATTGACTCTTTTAGTCATTTGTTTTAGTGTTTGGTTCATTGGAAATATCAGTAATGTCTCAGTGACATGGTCATGGACAGTGAAATTTACAGTAAACACTTCAGGATTTTAAAAGATTCTACAATAAATACCATTAGAAATGTACTGCTTTACATGTATACTGCTAAGTCACTACTGCACTAATAATTGCTATATTTTCAATTAGTTGGATATTCATTAGGGTGGGTCAACAGGCAAAATCTGCCAGCAGCAGGTCTGTAAATTGTATTACATGGATTGATTGATCAGTCCTTAAAATCAGTACTTGTTTTTTATCCCTGCAATCTTACGGATATTTTCAACCCATAAATTGCATTAAAAGTGGAACAAATTGACAGCACAAGTGAAACTGATAGATGACATTTTCTCAGTATACATGTAATGTCAAAACGAACAAGGAATTATTTTCAGTCTTTCCCAAATGTGCTGGTCTGCCATACCTGTTCCATAAATTGGTGGGCTGGCAGTTGCAATTTTTGTGCCTGAGGACCGTTATAATATTTTAAGTTGTTCAGATCATTACATGTACTAGTAGTTATTTCATGAGTTAACCTTACCAAGTTTTAAATGAATCCTCATTTTGTCACAAAAAAGTGTATACTTTAAATCAGAGTTAAAATTGAGTTAAAAGCACTGTTTTAGCCAATGTATTTGAATGTTGCAAAGTGGATTCTAAGCCTTTCAGCAATTTTTCAGCTGTCTATTTTTTTTTTTTTTGGAGAAGGAAGATGAAAACAGGTAAAGTTGGATTCAAGGACACCCTGCCCAAAATCAGAACCCCAGTGTTGACACACTTGATATCTAAACCCCAGTGCTTACATACCAGAAACCGAAACCCCAGTGTTGACACATCAGAAATCAAAATCCTAGTGTTGACACCTGAAATCTTATCCTCAGTGTTGACATGCTAGAAATCAAAACCCCAGTGTTGACACACCAAGAAATCAAATCCAGTGTTGACACACCGAGAAATCAAACTCATTGTTGACACACCAAGAAATCAAAACCCCAGTGTTGACACACCAAGAAATCAAAATCCCTGTGTTGACACACCACACACTCATTGTTGACACACCAAGAAATCAAAACTTCAGTGTTGACACACCAAGAAATCAAAATCCCAGTGTTGACACACCAAGAAATCAAAACTTCAGTGTTGACACACCAAGAAATCAAAATCCCAGTGTTGACACACCAAGAAATCAAAACCGCATTGTTGACACACCAGAAATCAAAACCCCAGTGTTGACTTGACAACAAGAAATCAAATCCAGTGTTGACACACCAGAAATCAAAACTCCAGTATTGTTAAACCAGAAAGCAAAACCCCAGTGTTGACAACACCCAAAATAAATTCCAAGGACTATTTTATGTGATAGCTGTAATAACTATTGTTGTTATGACTTGTGTTTTTACATCAGTATGAAATATGTTCAATCTCAATTCCAAAACATGCAAGGAGTAAAATGATCTTATGGAGGATCAGATCCCCGCCCTCAAATTAACTGGTCTTATGATCATATACATGTAGGTATATACATGTTTAATTAAAGTGTATGCATATCCATTCAAGTGGATCTAATGTTAGATTACAAATTGCACTTAAATTAGTCATGTAATCGTAGGGCCTGAGGAATAAGTATAAATGTTGGTTTCAATTGTTTATTTCCGTGCAGAGAAACTTTAAATTATTTTTATTGATTTTTTATATATAAATTTATATCTAGTTAATTTATCTGGATAATGAAATGTGATAGATAACATAAATATTGACAAAAACCTATTACATGTGTTACTGATACATGTATATATAATAAAGGGGGTAAAATGGGATACTCTGATTTGTTTGTTTGTTGATGGCCTTTAATTTTTGCCAATTTCAGCAATTTGTTAAGCTTTATCAAGTTATTCATTGTTATTGGGATGGGAAGCCAGTATGCCCAATAAAGACACTTAACTTTTGGCAGGAATACTGGCAATCTTTGTCAGTTGCAAGTTAGACTTGCACTCCCAAGTACTAACACAATGCTGATCATTAGTAAATGGCTACATCTACCAAGACTCCTTGGCCACTAGGACCTGCTTTACTCTAAATGACTTTATAAGAATTGCTTCATAAAAACTTAGAGCATAAAATCTTATTAGATTTGGTTTTTAGTTTAAATTGTTCAATTTCTTGTACATGTACATGTATAATGGTGTGCAAATTGTCAAAAAAACACCACAAGGTATTTCTGTTTTAGTTTTATATTCCTTCTTTGGTCTTATGAAATGTTTTTTAATTCTTAAACTGATAGGTATGCATGTCAATCAACATGTCATCATAAACTACAGGAAGTTTTTTAAGCAGTATATTTTAAAACCAAAGACATGTGTAGGAAAAACACATATTACTTTCAGTTTGTCCAAGGAGGAAGCTGACTTGTAATATTTTTAATTTGTTTGAAATGATTTGGTGCTTGATTACATGTAGGGTTTTTCATATTAGTTTACATGACATTATTAAATTCCCTTCCTGCTGCCACCATTTGAACCAGGGCCTCGATGATCATGTGGTCTGTCAACACTGAGATTGTGGCTTCGAGTCTCACTGCAGACAGGGTGTACTCGACTTCAATCTTAATTGACAAGGATTGCCAGTTTTCCTACCGAAGGTCGTGGATTTTCTTCTTGTACTATGGCTTCCTCCCACTATAAAAACTGGACACATAAAATAGCTGTAAAATTGCTGAAAGTGGCATTAAACACATCCAAACAAACAAAAACCAGTTTGTATTACCTTGAGAAAAAAAATGGTATACTGACATGTGAAAAACAAAACTTAATGTAATGGGTTGCAAATTAAGAACTGAGAAAAACTTTGGGGGACTTTGTTTTGTCCATCTGTGCACAGTGACCAGGCAAAACCTTTGTTTTTGTTGTTCAATTTTTACTGGTACATGTATTTTGAAAACAATAGTGAGCTGATTGGCTTTTCTTTTTAATTAATTACACTTGCAGATCTCATTACAAAGCAATTCTACTCGAAACTTTTGCTATGCTAAAATTTTCCTCTTTAGACTTTACATTGTTCAGGTGACAAAGAAATTTATAGTATGACCAAATATATTGAAATTTGAAAATTGTAGTACATGTATGTAGTGCTACATGAAAAAAGTTAATTTCAAACAAGTTTGCCGATGAAACAGTTCACTTGTACTATGATCATGGTCACAACCTTAGTGAAGAAAGGGTTCATCTCTCTGACATTGACATTGGCCTGGGTTTTTGTGGCATAAGAAATATATGTCTGTTTTCAGCAGTGGGAGTGCACATGTTAACTCTTGAAATTTTGGTTTTTATCTGTGTTCGTTTTAGCCATCTTATGTATGTACATTAGTTACGGTTACCAGCTACCTCCGACCTCTGACTTGGTATCTTTCAAGCGGATTATCCTCCCTTTAGTTCTAATCTGTATCAAGGTCAATATTGTAAGTAAAGAGCTAATGAAGGAGAGAGCTGTGCCAGTTGGAGGACCAGTTTACGTGTCATTTGATAATGAGGTCTAAATTAACAACAGAAATAGAACTTAATTACCAGACAAAAAATACATGTAAAGGTGATTGTCACTATCCTGAGGTTGGTTGGTTTTTGTAGGTAACCTGTTACGACTCTCTGAGGCAGACGTAAAAGATGTTCAAATATTAAACACTGATAAAGTGGAATTTATATATGTACATGTAGAAAACAGTTGTTTTTGTCTGGCAGTGTTATAATTTGATTATTCATCAAGCAGACAGACTCAAGTGTCGACAATCAATACAATTTATGTCAACGTTCCCATACAAAAATCAATCAACAGAGAAAAAGAAATAAAATATATTGAAAGATAATAAAAGTATGGCTCATCAATTGATCTTAATTTCCTTGAAAATTTGTGTAAATCCAGTAAAATTAATTGACTGATTTATTTCTGACTCATAAACAGTCAGTAATTTTTTCTTAGACAGTTTTAACACTTTACTAAACATGCTTAAGATACCCTTTTTTATTAATTTATGCAAAAGAAATGACCCCAAAAATGGCCTCTTCTCCAGCTGTGTCAAAAATCCTTAAATTTTGTGTAGTGCTTGGAATAACCTCAAAAACATATTAGTATTTTATTTCTACTACAGAGAGTATTACAGTATTATTGATTATAACAATAAATTTGTTATACTGCAACTTGTGTAGATTTCGACTGAGTAATTAAAACAAAACACATGAAAACCCGAGATATTTCATAACAAAAAATTGTTTGGCCAAGTCTCACTTTGTTAAGTTTGCTTATGCTTCCTAAAAAAACCTGTATTTATTGGCTGTATTTAGGATGAGAGTTTGTTTGACTAGACACATTTGTGGTGATAAGTACATGAATATATATCTTTCTAATTGCAGGAAATGCTCTAGTCAAAACAGGTCACACTGAGATTAATATAGGCAATGCTGAGAAAGAATTTGTTCAGTCCACTGCTAACAATTTCCTGCAACCGCTTAGGAACTTCCTGGAGGGAGACATGAAAACTATTCAGGTTTGAATACAGTAATGATAAATTTGTGTTGTCTGGTTGCTGAAGGTGAGACATACATAGGAGTTTTCAGTGGCAGCATCAGCGTGAACAATTGATATTTTACTTTTTTATGTTCGTCTGCTTAAGCCATAGATCCATCAATCTAGTGGTAGCTTATGATGAGTACTTGTCAGTCAGTCACTTTTCAGCTGACAGCAACCTTAATTTCGCCAGTCCCATGGCTACCTTAATTTTTGGAATACATGTATGTCAGTTCCTTAGTAATCATACAGGGTCATCCTCACTAGTCAGGTTTATGTGTCCATGAAACCCTGACAAACTTAGCTAGGACATTCCTGGACGAGAAGGGACTATTTTGATTGGCTTCATCATACCTGCATGTAGCCAATCAAAAACTCAATTTCTTACACGACTTGGTTAGGGGATATCCCGATGTTGATTGTAAATAAATAAATAAATGTGTTTAATAGACTACGTGACAATCAGTGTATTTTGTACAATAGTGTTAATAGCTTATTATGACTGTGATATTTATTAGTTGCATTTATCGATCCATCTGCCAAAATGTGGTATATTCACGTGGGTATATTCTACTTCCAAACACTTGCTTCTTTCAAGCAATTTTATTTGTTCATATTTGAATATGTGACGTATGAAAACCTTTTGCCCGGGAATTTCCTAGGTAAGTTTGTAAGGGTTTCGTGGACTCAAGTGAACACAGAAACCCTGAATTGTGAGGATGTACATGGTAGGACTACAATACTTGTTATATACTAGTAGGTTCCTGATGAAAGGTACATGGTATTCTGGTAGGTATTACCTGACCTTGACCTCAATTTCATGGTCCAGTGACTGCATTAAAGTAATTGGATAAAGTCAGTTCCTCAATAACAATGCATAGTATTATGACAATATTTAATATATTGGTTGCTGAAAAATAGTACATTAGAGGCTGGTAGGTGTTACCTGACCTTGACCTCAAATTCATGATGCAGAGACTATGCTTAAATCAAAAATACAACAAAGTTCAATGCAATAAATTTTGCTACACCTGACAAACGATTCATTTATTCAAGACTCATCAGAGGCGCTCTACCCAAAAGATTGAAAATGCCAAACACTATATGAATATGAAGAGCAGAGAACAATAAAACCAAAATATGCAGAACTGGAAACCAAATTATGACTACTTAAATCTACTTCCTCGTAGCCATTCAGGATAAATGTTTGTTAGTGTTGTATATATTGTTTAATTATATTAAGATGTCTTGGTCATAATCCTTTTTTATTTCTATATAGACACAACTCTGTCTATTTATAATAATTTATTAACAGAAAGAAAAGAAAATATTGGAAACAAAGAGACTAGATCTAGATGCTGCCAAAACTAAAAATAGACGTGCAAAAACACAAAACACACAGGTAATTATCAGGACTTTTGTTCTTATATATCTACAGGGTTTTGTTTGGCTATGATACCAACTAGAAACAGTTTCTTTATGATCATGCCAACATAGTTTTAAGGAATCGATTCTAATTTTGTTCTTGAAAAGGTAATCACAGACAGAACTTTAAACATCTGGACAAAAACACCAGTAGAGTGGGAGAATGAAGTGTTCCAAGTTTTCAGTTTCACTTGGTTTTATTATAAAACTTCCACTTTCAAGAGATAAGAGATGGGAAAAGTGCAATATTCGTATATGTTTTTTTAAATTTCACAACCTAGGAAAGAAATTTCTCATTTTGTGTAAAAGAAAGGTTGCATGTGAAAAATACAGATTTTGCTAGAAGTTAATTTTGAACAATCATATGTTTGTTCTGTCTAAGCATTAATTCAAGTTTCTGAAGACTCGGGAGTCTTTTTCACTGTAATGGAGCTATTTCTGTCATTTCAATTTGTTCACTCACATCTCCCCACCAAATCTGATGATGAATTTAAACAAACTTTCCAGTTATCTTTTATTTTGAGCTGACTTATTTCTGCATGTAAAAAAGCATTGGATATCCCCATTTAAACTAGCAAAGAGAGACAACTCTACAAATTTTAGAAAATGTAATTTTTTATTACATACATAGTGAAATGAGTTTTAAAAATGTAACCTTTGTACTTGTTTTATATTGCCCAGTGTATATTATTGTTTGGACTTACTTAGATAAATTTCTGTTTTTAACTATGTATAAGTACGCAAATACCTGCTTTAAGATTGCTGAAAATTGTGATGGGCTAGTTCAAATATCGGGAATGATAGCCAATCTGATTTCAGATTACTTGAAAGCAAAAGCTCCGTCCTAAGATTTTTTCTTTATTTTAATATGACATAAGTAAGCCACAATCCAGACAGGGAAGTTGGGACATTAATATTAACAGGTCCTTTCTCAACTATGTACTGATTTCATAGCTAATTTCTGCCACCTTTGTAAAATCACTTGAGTGCTTTAATATACATTGATTTATGGTATTCAAACTAAAATTCAAAATATCTGACAGAAATTACTTTCAAAATTTTCTTGGCTTGGTCCTAGATTGCTAGGTTACCTGAAATTTCACAGGCTTTTCTTGGTTCCCCATAGGACTAGTAGTGGGAAAAATATTACCTTACATAAAAGTTCTAATATTAGAGACTGTATGTATTAGTGTAAAATATCAAAAGCATGTGCTAGTTTTCATAACATTTAAGTTAGTTCCGTTAATAAAAGGCACTTGGTAATATTCTTTACATGCAGGTTTGAGATTCATATGGAGAAAATTGTACAATGTTGTGCAGTGTTGTGTATAGCAGTAAAGTCTTACATACTGTGTATTTTTTTTTGAACATTAATTTAAAATGACAAACTTATTGATGTACATTTCCAAATGGTATTTCAGCAAGAAAGAAGTTTACATTTGAATGCAGAATATTACATGTTAACTGCATTTCTCTTAAAATTTTGCTAACATCAGTTTTATGGTTCACTGTCTCATATTTTTTACTGCTTCTCTATTAATGTTAGTAAAACTTGATTTACTGATAAAAAAAATACATGTTCAATAACATGCAGATTGCTTGTTAATAATTCACATATTTAAAAAATATTGCATTGTTTTTTTTACTTTTGTAAAAGCCATCTACAAGGCCCCAAACTCTGGCCCTGATTGAGGTTAGTCCGACTTCTCCTTACGAGTGTTTCAATGTTGTAAAAGTATGTTCAACTTTTTTACATCTCAATATTGTAATTGTATTCAGACTGATATAACAGTATATTGTAATGTTTTTAAGTGTCAACATATGTTGTTTTCATTACTAGTATATACCATTTCACTTATTGACATTTAGTCAGCAAAGTTTTCTTTTACTTTGACCCTATTTTAGTACACACAATTTTTATTTCTGCAATTGAAATTTTGACTGTGTTGCACAAATTGCAAATGGGGGTTATAGTATGGTTAAGTTGGTGGGGAAAACAGGGTTTTTTTGTTGTGAAATCAACTCCTCCTAGAGTTTTAAACCCGGATCTACAAAACTTCACAGAAAGATTGGACATGTGTTGAAGTTATGCACCTGCTATTAAGGAATTGTTCAAGGATCTTTTTCATAATTTTCCAGACATAGGAACTTAGTCATTTTTCAGCGGTTTTTACTAAAATTGTTGTAATCAACGCCTTCTACAGCTTTCAACCAAGATCCTAAAGGTTCACAGGAATATTGCATGCATATTGAAGTTGCGAACCTGCTTTTATGGAATTTTATGAGAAATGTTTTCTTATTTTTCAAGACTTGGAAACTTTGAAAATTTGTTAGAAGATAGTACCTATTTGTTTAATAAAGTCCTCCTACAGGTTTCAACCCATATCTGTGACACTTCATAGAAAGATTGCAAACCTACTGAAGTCATCAAATTGTTTAAGAAATGTTTTACCATTTTTCTAGACATGGGAACTATTGTATACTGGAGGGTCTAGCAGAAGTAAGGAAATAGATTCAAAATCTAGTTACATTTTGTTTTCACTTGTTCTATCTACTGGGCTAATGACCATTTATATAATTAAAGATATAAAACCGTATGACTATTTATATAATTAATATAAACTCTATTTCTCTACAATGCCTGTGTAAATGGTATACCCTTTACATTTCATGCATATCACTTGCACTATGCACTCGTACTGAATATAGCTGAAACATTGCTCCCTGGATGTTAGGCAAACATTAGTCACCAGATGTTGGGCAAACATTAGTCACTGGATGTTGGGCAAACATTGCTCACTGGATGTTGCGCAATGTTCCCTTGATGTTAGGCAAACATTAAATCAATCAATGTACTATGGATTAATTTTCATGTAACAATTTGGTCCTTTTTTTTAGCTCACCTGACCCGAAGGGTCATGTGAGCTATTGCCATCACTTGGCGTCCGTCGTCGTCGTCGTCGTCGTTAACTTTTCTTCAAAAATCTTCTCCTCAAAAACCACTGAAGGGATTGCTTTGAAACTTTGCATACATCATCAGTAAAATGCCCTCTACCAAGTTTGCCCAAATCATGGCCTCAGACTAACCAACATGGCCGCCATGGCTAAAAATAGAACAGAGGGGTCAAAATACAGTTTTTTGCTTATAGTTCAAAAAGTATAACAGATACAGGAAAACCGAAGAGACCTTCCTTCTTCAGCATCTAAAGCTCTACAAAACACTCCATTGGGTCAAAGTTGCATGATGACTCCTTGTAGGAGTTATTGCCCTTTAATTGTCAAAATTGATGATTTTTGCCATTTTCGCCTCAAAATCTTGAAAATTATTAGAACTAGAGAAAAAGTTAGCATTGCTTAATTGTTCTGCTCTATGAGGGCTACAAAAATGACTTAAGGGTCAAGATTGTCTGATTAACCGTTTAAGAGTTATTCCCCTTGAACTGTTTTTTTTATCGGTTTTAATTGATTTTTAAAAATCTTCTCTGAAACAACTGAAAGTACTGCTTTGAAACTTTGTACACATCATCTGTCAAATGTCCTCAACCAAGTTTGCACCAACCATGGCTGCAGATTAACCAACCTGGCCACCATGGCTAAAAATTGGATGGGGGGGGGGGTAAAATACAGTTTTTGGCTTATATTTAAAAAAGTGTAACAGATACAGGAAAACCGAAGAGACAAGCCTTCATCTGCATCAAAAGCTCTACGAAACACTCCATTGGGTTGAAGTTGTATGATGACTCCTTATAGGAGTTATTGCCCTTTAATTGTCGAAATTGTTGATTTTAGCCATTTTTGCAAATCTTGAAAATTATTGGAACTAGAGAAAAAGTTAGCATTGCTTAATTGTTCTGCTCTATGAGGGCTACAAAATTGCCTTAGGGTCAAGATTGTCTGATTACACGTTTAAGAGTTATTCCCCTTGAACTGTTTATTTTAATCGGTTTTAATTGATTTTTTAAAATCTTCTCCTCTGAAACCACTGAAAGTACTGCTTTGAAACTTTGTACACATCATCCGTCAAATGTCCTTAACCAAGTTTGCACCAACCATGGCTGCAGATTAACCAACATGGCCGCCATCTGCCATGGCTAATAATAGAATGGAGGGGGGGGGGGGGGGGTAAAATACAGTTTTTGGCTTATAGTTCAAAAAGTATAACAGATACAAGAAAACCGAAGAGACATGCCTTTATCGACATCAAAAGCTCTACAAAACACTCCATTGGGTTGAAGTTGTATGAGGACTCCTTATAGGAGTTATTGCCCTTTAATTGTCAAAATTGATTATTTTTGACATTTTTGCCTTAAAATCTTGAAAATTATTTGAACTAGAGAAAAAGTTAGTATTGCTTAATTGTTCTGCTCTATGAAGGCTACAAAAATGACTTAGGGTCAAGATTGTCTGATGAACTGTTTAGGAATTATTCTCCTTGAACATTTTTTTAATCAATTTTAATTGATTTTAAAAAATGTTCTCCTCTTTAACCCATTAAAGGACTGCTTTGAAACATTGCACACATCATCTTTAGGACGTCCTCTACCAAAATTGTGCAAATCATGACACCTGACTACCTATATAGCTACGTTAGCTTAAAATAGAAAATGGGGGGGGGGGGGGGGAGTCAAGAGAGTTTTCGACTAATAGTTAAAAAAGTATAACAGGTACAGCAAATTTGAAGTGAACCTCCTTTCTCCCTCTAAGCATCAAAAGCTCCTCCTTATAGGAATTATTATGACTTTTGCAGAAGTGTTGGGCAATTCCTTATAGCAAAGAAAAGCTGGATAGAAAAGGGTTGTTTGGTTTCAGGTTCAGGTGAGCGATACAGGCTCCTGGGAGCCTCTAGTTACACTTAAAAACAGTGAACATAAAATTAAATGTAGTAATATACTTATACAGTTTTTATTGGGGACAGATCGACCAACAAATAGGGGACGGATCGTCTGGGGCTGAATCGACTGGGGACGGAACGACCTGCTACCTCTAAAAATAGCTCAAGTTTTATTTACTGGAATCCCCACGTTTTATTTAAAAAGCATACCGTTCCAATTGTCCATTCAGGAATGAGCAATGTCTGTTTAATATTCTCTTGATAACTACCACTTAACTTCACTATGTTACATCGTATTTCATTAAAATTTTGTGTTTTCTTCTATCCAAGCAAACAACAATTTCTATCAGGACGGAAGTCACTTCAAATGTTATGGGGCAGATAATTTTGCAGAGTAAATTTACATTCACTGTTAAAATTTGAGCATCTTACCATGCAATTATACTCTTGTTTCAATATGTGAAATCCTGTTAACCTTCTGGCATCGATTATCAATACGTTATATTGGTTTTATAATAAAAACTTTTTTCTCTTTTGTTTTAAATTTTGCGCCTAATTAATCACATATGGTACCCAGTAAGACTTTACATTTAAAGCAGTTGTATCGAGAACCCTCTAAGTACTGGAAATCATCTCCCCTCAAATGTTTGAAGTGACTTATGTCCCGATAAAAATTGTTGCGTATTTACAGCGTTTTTTAAGTAATGTGGCTATTCATTCCATAATGATGAGTACTATGAAGCCTCTCCTTTTACTTTAGAATCTTATGAAGGAGTAAATATTTGTGGTTCATTATTCTTAAGTGTACTGGCATTATACCCAGCTTTTTAGCTCACCTGACCCGAAGGGTCATGTGAGCTATTGCCATCACTTGGTGTCCATCGTCGTCGTCGTCGTTAACTTTTCTTAAAAAATCTTCTCCTCCAAAACCACTGAAGGGATTGCTTTGAAACTTTGCATACATCATCAGTAATATGTTCTCTACCAAGTTTGCCCAAATCATGGCCTCAGACCAACCAACATGGCCGCCATGGCTAAAAATAGAACAGAGGGGTCAAAATACAGTTTTTTGCTTATAGTTCAAAAAGTATAACAGATACAGGAAAACCAAAGAGACCTTCCTTCTTCAGCATCTAAAGCTCTACAAAACACTCCATGGGGTCAAAGTTGTATGATGACTCCTTGTAGGAGTTATTGCCCTTTAATTGTCAAAATTGATGATTTTTGCCATTTTTGCCTCAAAATCTTGAAAATTATTAGAATTACAGAAAAAGTTAGCATTGCTTAATTATTCTGCTCTATAAGGGCTACAAAAATGACTTAAGGGTCAACATTGTCTGATTAACCGTTTAAGAGTTATTTCCCTTGAACTGTTTATTTTAATCAGTTTTAATTGATTTTTTAAAATCTTCTCCTCTGAAACAACTGAAAGTACTGCTTTGAAACTTTGTACACATCATCTGTCAATAGTCCTTAACCAAGTTTGCACCAACCATGTCTGCAGATTAACCAACATGGCCATCATGGCTAAAAATAGAATGGGGGGGCGGTAAAATACAGTTTTTGGCTTATATTAAAAAAAGTGTAACAGATACAGGAAAACCGCAGAGACAAGCCTTCATCTGCATCAAAAGCTCTACGAAACACTCCATTGGGTTGAAGTTGTATGATGACTCCTTATAGGAGTTATTGCCCTTTAATTGTCGAAATTGATTATTTTTGA
Source organism: Limnoperna fortunei (assembly GCA_944474755.1). Taxonomy (NCBI): domain Eukaryota; kingdom Metazoa; phylum Mollusca; class Bivalvia; order Mytilida; family Modiolidae; genus Limnoperna; species Limnoperna fortunei. Next base: position 37,206,749 of record OX104114.1, on the reverse strand, counting down.
CGTTTTTGCCTCAAAATCTTAAAATTATTAGAACTAGAGAAAAAGTTAGCATTGCTTAATTGTTCTGCTCTATGAGGGCTACAAAAATGACTTTAGGGTCAAGATTGTCTGATAAACCGTTTAAGAATTATTCTTCTTGAACATTTTTTTAATCAATTTTACTTGATTTTTAAAAATCTCCTCTTAAACCAATGAAAGGACTGCTTTGAAACATTGCACACATCATCTTTTGGATGTCCTCTACCAAAATTGTGCAAATCATGACACCTGACTACCTACATAGCTACGTTGGATTAAATGGAAAAAATGAAAAGGGGGAGGGGGGGTTTGGGAGTTTTCGACTGATAGTTAAGAGTATAACAGGTACAGCAAATTTGAAGTGAACCTCCCTTCTCCCTCTAACCATCAAAAGATCCTCCTTATAGGAGTTATTTCCCTTAATAGGTCAAAATTAATGATTTTTTTGTTGGGCAATTCCTTATAGCAAAGAAAAGCTGGATAAAAAAAGGGTTGTTTGGTTTCAGGTTCAGGTGAGCGATACAGGCTCCTGGGAGCCTCTAGTTTTGTGTTTTCCAGTTTTGTTACAACTTCATTACTAGAAATGAATATTTTGTTGTATTCTGTGCTAAACTTATAGATTTAACTGTAATGGAAATACATGTAACTCTTAATGCCATTATTACATTCTATATGGCAGGCTGAAATGTACTAAAAATATGTTTAAAAAATACTATTTATTTGGTCATGTATTAATGTAGCTACTACAGTGTAGTTTAGAAGCATGCTACTTTAATATTTGTGGTAACCTATTGTATTACCAATGTTAACTTAAGGACATGTCCTACTATTCGATCTTCATATGATATTGTTTTAATATTTTGTCTTAACTTTCCTTATGAAAAAATCTTTAAATAAAGCAAACAAAAATTAGTGGTCACCGACCGTATTAAAAAGTTATGACGTCATCTATATCATCTGTTTTAGGGTACTAGGATTATGTGTTATTTTAGTTATATTTTTCCCATAGTTTACTGCTAGAATCAACTTAAATTGTTTTGAAGGCTTCATTGCATGTAGAAAACAACTCTGCCATAATCTATTTAAAAATACATAAGTTTCGAGCATAAATGTGGAATTAATACGTTCCCGCCATTTTTGTTATGCACTCGGAATACACAAAATCGCAGATCGCAAAAAACTGACCTATGATAATAAAACTTTATTTTCACAGAAAATAGATGATAACTTACTCTCCAAATTGAATAAATAAAAAAATATGTTCACCGAATCGGGGGAAAAAATATTTGAGAAAAATAAGTATAGGCCAGAATTGGCGGGAAGGAAAGGGCGCGTTTTTCTTCGTATAAACTGCAATATCTTTTATAGATACAAATCACGAAAGTAAAATAGTTCTTTTTTTGTGTATGTTTGCTATTGCAAAGTGATTAATTTTGTTTTTTTCCAAATTCTAAAAGGCTGTATTGCTTTTTTACTCATAAAAAACCTCTAAGTTGATCCATAAAGAGTACGGTAATTGAAATGGAAATTTCGCGGAATTTTGACGACGACGACGTCATAAACGAATTACGAAACAATAACGTTTAAAATCAAAATGCACAGAAACAATAGTAGGATATGTCTTTAAGTGCAATAAGGGCTGTTCTAAGAAAACAAATGTGTTGGGGTTTATTTAAGGTGCAGACATATCTTTAGCTGGTGTAATGGAGTTTAAGAAATTTATGTTTTTTAACTTTTCTGTTATCAAGTGGACATCCAATGAAAGTCTTGACCCCGCCTAAAATACTTTTTCCTTTTAAAAAAAATAAGTAAAAAGGGAGAAAAGATAATTAAAAAAAATAAGTAAAAAGGGAGAAAAGATAGATGAAATTAATCAAATTGAAGAGAAGGCAATGGGAAATTTTCACTTGTCCCTAAAGATAAAACACAAAACCCTTTTCATCATTGTACATCGTGAATACAAAATCTGGTGTTGTTAAAATGTATCTTTCACACTTCAGGAAACCCCCCCCCCCCCAAACCCCCCCCCCCCCGCTTAGTTGCATATCTCTATAGGAACATTTATGGAACAGCCCTCCCTTACAGTATACTTCTGTTGTTTTTTATACCCCCGCTCGACAGAGTCGGGGGTATATAGTGGCCCTCATGTCTGTCCGTCCACATTTGGTTTCCGGATGCTAATTCAAAAAGTTTACATCCAATTTGAATGAAACTTTAGGATATTGTTATATATCAAGTTGGTAAGAAGCCTATTGATTTTGGGGGAAATCCGTCAAATTTCAAGGTCACAACCCACGAAAAACGTTAGAAATTTTAACAAAAAAGTTGTTTCCGGACAATAACTCAAAAAGTTTACATCCGATTTGAATGAAACTTTGGGATATTGTCATATATCAGCTTGGTAAGAAGCCTATCGATTTTGGGGGAAATCCCTCAAATTTCAAGGTCACAGTCCACGAAAAACGTTAGAAATTTTTACAAAAAAGTTGTTTCCGGACGATAACTCAAAAAGTTTGCATCCGATTTGAATGAAACTGTAAAATATTGTTATATATTTTGTTGGTAAGAAGCCTATTGATTTTGGTGGAAATCCATCAAATTTCAAGGTCACAGTCCACGAAAAACGTTAGAAATTTTCACAAAAGCGGGGGTATCAGTGATCGCTAGATCAACTTTGTCTAGTTTCTTTTTAAATTTTTTTTTAACTATCTGCCTTTAAATATACTCAGGACTGTTGCTTTCACCAATAATTTGTAGTTATTTAACATATACGGTAATATTAATTTAGTTTATTAATGATTTTCAGAGCTCCAGATAAGCTGCGTATTTGCGTTATTCCCTAAATTACATTTTCATTAAACCCAATTATTTTTATAGCTTTGCATTGCAAAACTCAATATCGAAGGCCTAAAACCCAATCAATTTTAGAAACATGCTAAATGCACTCTTGGAGTGCATAAAATTGTTCAGTGATTGCATTAATTCATTCAAATAAATACACAAAGTTGCATAATTACGATTCCCATTATTTTGCAACGTAACAACCGAGGTATTCGGAATGTAATGTATATTTCATGCAGCATACAGTGGTCCAGGTATGGAGATTTATTTCACAAGAAGAGATGCATGTTCCATGTTGAATATACTTTTCTTCCAAAATTTTATTTATGGTTAGATCCAGTCTGGTATTTTGTTGCGGCACCATGAATAGACATGGAAGAAAAAAGGCTTCCCTGACATCCTCTTACCCGAACCATACAATATCTAACTATCTTACAACTAACCCTAACACCGTTGTTAAAAAAATCATAGGCAGTGTTGTAAATGAAGTTTCACCATTGTAAGCAACATAACTGACGATGTTTTATCGAAATTGGTTACCAATGATACTCAAGATAGTTTCCATTGTCAAAGGTACAATATTTGTGTTGTGTTATTTAAGATGTATGTCTTGGTCTATGGGTAGATCTATGCTCTCTGCGCAATACATTCAAATGTTTCTGTAGTTGCTTCAAAACAACAAAAGGTTATCAACATGTATAAAACCATAATGAAATACATTTATGTCAGAATAAAAAAACCCAATTCAATAAATTTTAGATGGGTTAAAAAAAATGATAAATGATATAAAAAAAATACCCAATGAAATAAATCATCAGATGGGTGAAAAATCCAATGAAGAAAATCTTATCTGGAGCTCTGGATTTTTCTAACAAATTCATTGCATATTATTGCTTATACATGTATGTTATAGTTTATGAAAAGTAAATGCTATTTTTGTAGATTTTAATTCAAATTTAAAGAATTATGCCTGAACGGAAGATTGTTCACATTAGCAATGATATAATAAATGTCAGTTTTACAAAAACTTAACAAATTTATTTAATTTAAATATTCACAAATCACATAAAATTCTAACTTAGACAAAAAAAATTGAGTTTTTGTTCATGAAATATCTAAATTTTTATTGAAATATAATTTTTGACATTAGCTTGCAAACAAGAGACTATCAAGCTTAGTGTCCTATATTACATCATATATCTATACAAGAAAACTTATTTCACTAATTTATTCACATTGTCTGTACTTGACACAAAAGTATAAAATAACTTGTTGAAATCGCACTTTATCCTGGATCAATAGTGGTTGGAGAGAACAATATTATTTTATATGACCTTAATGAAAAAAAAACAAATAAATAAACTTCTAGATAAATAACTTAAAAAATCAGAATTTATTTTTGGCCCTGATGAGTTACTATCACAGCAGACAGAATCCCCTGTCATAAATTTGGTGGGTTTTATATGGGTCAGTGAGTTCAAACAAATAATCCTCATACCAGTTTTCTGTCCTGATATGTGAGGCCAAAACTCTGGTTCAAAATGTTTAAATCATACTATATAAAAAGTAATGAAATGTATAAAAAATATTCTCTGCTTCTATTAATGTAACCAAGGATGATGCAGTGGCAAGAGTAAGATATAGCTCTGTTGTGGGATTTTTTTAGCTATTTATAGTGGTGTGGAAGTCATCCAAGGGAGACAATTTCAGTGCAAAAGGGGATATAAGGAAAATATAATTATGATAAAAAAGACTTTTTACAAGTATATGGGTTATTATGTAACTGAAGTATAAGACTTAGTAACTGTCTCTACCAAACTCCCAAACTCGTCTTGTCAAATTTTTCCACGTATTGACACCATCTTATTTTTTAGTCAATTTATTGTTGATTTCTTCATGGATGTTAATCAACCATGCAATCAATCAGTCTATTGAATTTCAGAAAATTAGATTAATTGAAATTAACATCAAACTCTTGGGTAGGCTGAAATTTTATTGAATACATTGAAATTGTCTCTATAGTAACCATGCATGATAGTCTTTTATGATAGTAGTCTATAATTAGCTGCAATTGTAGGCATAGCATGTTTATTTTTCTTTCTAGTTACCATCCACTTGTTATTATATTGTATATTATGGTTTAATTTATAACGATTGTTATGCCAAAGTGTTTTTTTAAACGCTTGTTTATTTATTTTTTTTTTTTCAAAAATTATTTCAGAGAGACAATGCAAACAACAACAAAACTGTAACAGTAAGAAAATAAAAATGCAGTTAAATAGCTTTTTATCCAAACAAACCCTCACGGTATATGTACACATAATTTACTATTGGTTCAGTGTCAACAACGAGTCTCATTTCAGGCATGATATGCTGAACTCCAATTCATCCTTTATTGATCAAGATTTCCATGTTTCTGCCAAAAATCGCATTTCACTGGGTAATCTGACGTCTTCCCCAATAAAAATGTGACACCATGATACAACTGACCAAAACGTTAAAAAAGGACTTAATTTAAAATGTTTTTCAGCCATACAAAAACAAACCATTATTTTCATGTATTATTGTCCTTTTCCCATTTGATCTATTGATTATAATTGGTGTTGTGCTAAGCAGGATATCATGGGTTTATTCACATGCTAATTCAAACAAAATAAGGGCTGCTTATCTGCTTAGCATGCAGCATACAGGAGGTGGAGCCATGACTAAATAAGGTGCGTGGAGATGTGTCTAAGTGAAGATGGTGGTTTATCAATGTGCTAGCAGTACTGAAAAACACAAACTCACCACTTTATTTACTTTTTCCCATTTAGCTTAAAAAATTCAGTTGCTTACTATAATTAATCCATATATGCTCTTTCTCCTTCACAAACTGGTCAACCAACATTTACCAATCAAAACACAACAATTATCACCGCCCAGGAGGGCAGCGATATATTTGTATTCACTTTCGTTGCTAAGGATGGATCAAGGAGAAAACATTTTCGAAGTATACTTAGTTAACATGAATTAACAGAATTTTCTGAAAAGAATGTCAATCATTAACGCAAAATGAGAATTCAGACAAAATATTGTGTTGGACAAGCTTAAATGCTTGGGTTGTATTAATTTTTTATGCAATGATAAATATTTTGTGGTATTCTATTTACTGAAGTTAATAATAGAGGGAGACCATTTTTATCCTGGTACCTTGTCTTTCGGTGATAGTGCATCTGAGGATCGTAACTTTGAAAAATAGAAAACCAAGAATAAAAGGCTATTTTGTGTATACAATTTCGGATGAGAATCGAAACAAGATTAAAAATCTATTATATGTAAACAATTCCAGAGTATGCTGTCTTTTGTAAGATGCAAAAAATACATCTTATGGCAATAATTTATTTAATTGAACCTCGTGAACATCCGTTTCAAATCAAGTATATTTATGATTTAATATATGACAAAAGATTACATGTGTGCAGATTTAATTTGTAATTCAAACTAGTCCCAACTGCAGTAATAAGCATCAGATAAGACCTTATGGGGAAAAGTTCAAATGCCTTCCTTTTAGAAATTGCAATTCTGAGTCTAAGCGAATGCTTATTAGATAGTCCTTACAAACAGTATGTTTTTATTTTATTTCGATCTAAAATCCTAGATGCTTGCTATGCAAGCCGTTATGTTATATTATTTAAAAAGACTTATGGGATTATTTATGCTTATCTGGACCTCTACACATACATTTGAAAAGACAATTTTTCAGGCATTTTTGTATCAGATTACCTGCACAGAACACAACATTTATAACTTAATTGACAAGGTTTGCAAGTTTTCCTATCGAAGGTCGGGGGTTTTCTCTGGGTGCTCCGGCTTCCTCCCCCAATAAAAACTAGACGCCATGATAAACATGTTGTAGCTGAACAATTGCTGAATGTGGTATTAAACAACATTTAAACAAAAAAACATAAAACAACCTCTGTAACATAGATATTCAATGTTTTAAATGAATATAAATTAATAATTCGGCGGCGACCTGATGCTTTGCATCAAAAGTTTTCTTGTACTCTCCTTCACTAACTGGCCCATCATTATTCACCAATAAAATTAAAAACAAAGTTATACATACATGTTATTTCTATGTCATTAAACAAAATAAGGTTTTATGAAAAAAGTCAGTTGACCTAACCCAATCTGGTATTAAATGCTTTGGTGTAAAATTTACAAAACCTGCTGGGAAATAGTGTAAAAAATCTATGTAATGTTGTATGAATGTCTGTTGCTTTAATAAGCAGCAATTTGAAGACTTCTTTACTTTAATTAAACATTTAATATTTAATTAAACACTTTATACACTAATTATTAGAAAAGTGAACTTACCTGCCTCATAAAAAAGTTACTGAAGTCAGCTGTGTTGTTTTGTTTTTTTTTGTCTTTTTTTTTGTGGTAAAAATTGTTTCTTTATCCTTATAAATTTTTTAATGATTTCAAAAACTTTTCTAGAAGCATTGATTGATTTGATTTGAAAAAAGTTCACAGACCAGAACAAATATTTTGGTATGAAAAAATCCCACTGGTGGTTGGGTACTAATAGTTATCAATAATGGTTATTATTTATAGAAACATAGACATTTTAATTCTTTTTTTCAGTTTAAAGATATTTTTGTACATTATTTTATTCCTTATGCCACATCATAATCATCATGCTTGCCTAGTATGCAGGAAATGTTCCTGGAAACAGATTTGTTTTGCTTTACAGCTGCTATAAGCGTACAGTATAAAGGAAATAGATTAGAATGCTTACTGTTGGATTACTATGTTGGTCTTTTATTGGGCACATACTATTCTTGTGCTCAATCCAAATAATAAACAAGGCTCAATTTGAATAATATATTTATCCAACTGTATATTAGGAAATGTGTTAAATAAAAAACTGTTATATAATTACTAGTACTTGTTCAGTCTTCATGTTGTTTTGTTTTTTTATTGTGGTTACCATCTTCTAATGTTCAAATAGCTAAATGCAAGGAACAAAGACTAAAAAAGTTTAGAAAATAATTTGATTACTGATATGACCTAAGAAATAATTAAATTTAACGTTTATAGAAAATTATTTGAATTAAAACTGAAATCTGACAGTGCAGTCAAACCTGTTTTAACCATCCACCCAAATAAGTGCAAAAAGTTCAGTAGGAAATGTCGTCTTTAAAAAAATCAGGTTCAGTTAATTTCTCTACACAATGACCTGAAAATGATGGTCCTATTACACATGTAATTTAACACAGGTGGTTTCTTAAACAGAATTTACTGTCTAAACAACATTAATCTGGAATAAAGAAACATGTTATGTTTGGGAATGAGGTTTTAATAGTTCTTTCTTCAGTATAGATTCTGGTTGTAGGCTGAAGCCGACCTGCGGATAGCGCAGACGGAGTTTGACAGACAGGCTGAGATTACAAAACTACTACTAGAGGGTGTCAACAGTGCTCACGTAAGATAAAAACATTTAATTTAGAGTATTTACAACATGTTAAGTACAACATTCTTTTCATATTGATCAGCAGTTTTTTCGTACATGTATTTCCTTCTTTCTTGGAATGACAGCCATTGGCTAGCTGTGAGTCTGAGTATGATAGTTGTTCCAAGCTCACTGCAACTTTGTTTAAGATATATATTTCTCTTTTGAAGTTAAAATGAAACTTGCATCAAATGATCAAAACTGTATGAGTTTGAATAATTTATATAAATTTCTGATTTTGTGTGCATAATATTCACAGCTTACAGACTTTAATATATTATAATTTAATGGGCATGTTTATCAAAGCAACATTAAGAATAAACAAAAGATCAACATGTCAACCTTAAGTTAAATGCTTTAACTGTGCACAAGAACAGCTTATACATAGCAGACAAGCTATTATGTAGGAAATTGTCTTTTAGTGCAGTCATTGGCTATAAATTTGTGAAATGGCACATATCCATACAGTTGAATATTATTTTACACGTACATGTACAAAATCTCAAGTAAATGCAGAAAAGAGTGTGTTTAGATTTGTGAAATTATTAACTTAAGATAAATTTTCAATATTTACTACTACAGGGCATTAAAAATCATATGTTGTGTTTTGTCCAAACAGAAATAAATTGTGCTTTTTATTCCTCCAATCGGTAAATTGTACATGAATATGGAGTATGATATTTATTTTGTTTGTTTGAATGGTGTTTTATGCCATTTTCAGCAAACTTTCAACTATGTCATGACATTTATATATATTTTATTGGGGAGGACAGCAGATTCCCCATTGAAAGTGTTGTCAGGCATGTGGTAGTAGATGACAAACTAACCTCAACAACAGATTAACTTAATTTTGTTTTGTTTCAGGCTCATCATCTCCGATGTTTAAATGATTTTATAGAAGCTCAGATGACCTATTATGCCCAGTGCCAGCAATATATGGCAGATTTGCAAAGACAGTTGGGAAGGTTTGCACTTCTGCTATTATTTTTTTTAAATCTTATTTTGGTGTTAGATGTTAATTTTTGTGACATTTGTAGCATTTATTGGCATAATGGTATGACATTGTAACATTTGATGACTAAATGCAGAACTAAATACTTTCAAACATTAATCAATAAAAAAATAAAACAACAAACCAAACATCGCATTACATAATCATTGCTTTTGTGTATTATATATGTTTTTTTGTGTCAATTTTTAGTAATAATTTATTGTTTTATTTAAATTTAACAAGAAGTTGTTTATTTGATCTTTACTTAACCCTGTAGGCACTAGTGCATTAAATAACCATTTATTTTGGCAATCTTTGTTAATATCACAGAAAGGTTTGCCTAGGTAAACAGTTTTTGGAAGTATGATGAAAGATGTCATATCCTTTGGTCCTATGTGTTTTCTGGTGCGATCAATTTTGTACAGCTATGGTTGTTTATTGGGATGCTCTTTATTGTTGAATAAATTTGTAAACAGAAATAAATTTTCTATTAACCAAAAATGCTATGTAGATTTTAGCTCAAATAAATTGTTTAATAAATATTTCAGGTCTGTACCTGGAGAATTTTTAAAAGCATTTGCAGCTCTGTTTAGCGATTGTAAGAGTTACAATTGTCTCCCTTTTGAGGAATTGCATTCCATGCATTTTCACATTATTATTATATTGATGTTACAGTTAATAGTAAACAAATTTTCCTTCAATTTCTAGTAGTTGTCTCCCCTTTTTCTAGGAATGAACTTGCTATATTTAGACTAGAGTGGTCTCATTGTCATTAAAGCTTTTCTTTATTACATGTACTTTTTTGTTAACAGTATGTAGATACAGATGTAGACACTTATTAACAATAGGTTTCATAGGTCTAAGCAATCCTGTTTAGGAAGTCTCGCCATCTTGAGCATGTGAAGCTATTGTTCATTGTTACAAATACTTACTGCTTCGTATTTGGTTCTTATATATCTTTGGCTCACATAATTAATAGTTTGATGAATCTTAGTGGTGGTGCAGGCTTGTGGGTTTATCATATATTGGTAAAGCTCTGGCCTCTGGCATCTTCTTTCTTTAACATTTAAGCTGTATGTGGACAATATTTAATTTGATAATTTTAACAGTTTTGGCTGTGAAGGTTTAAAAAAAAAAATTGTCTTGTCTATAAAATAAACAAATACTTCAACAACGGTTTAAGAATAAATTTATACAAATGCCACATAGTTAAAATCTTGAATTATTTATGACAAGCTAAGTGTTATGCCCAGTGATTAATGCTAGCCTAGAACTTGGTCCTTTTATTTTAAACAGGTATCATGATACGGATAAAAAGTAAAATCAAAATGGGGTAAGGTAATTGGGCCACCTAATGCTTTTATGGTATTAAAAGTTTCTTTACATTATAAATCAAAAGGTAAAAGATTTTTAAAGGAGTAAATGTTGGAATGTAAACTTAAAACTTGTGTCTGTGTGCTTCATTGTTAAAAAACTTTTTGTTTATTAATCTGCAACTATCTCTCGGATTATTTCTTCATAGTCAATCGTTATGAATTGGTTTCCTCTGACACCATGCAGTTAACTATCTTTACAGGCAAATATCATTTATGTCACATTTTGGGTTTTTTTTATACCCCCGAAAACTTGAATGGGGGTGTATAGGAATCACCCTGTCTGTCTGTCCGTCTGTCCACATCCCTTGTAAGCGCAAGGAAGTACATTATATGTAGATGTGCATGAAAGGTTTTTATTGGTCTCGGATATCATTAAGGGGAGATAATTGGACTTGAAAGTAAAGCGCGGGTTTCCCTTTGTGATGGTGCTCACAGTCCACACTTGTTATGTTTTTACTTTCTTTCATTTTGCTTGCAACAACTAACAAACGTGGAAAAAACAAATAGAAATTTTCCCTAAGTATTTGGGTGTTGTTTATCCTAGTTTTTGTCATGTCTGCAGGAGGCGAGACATATATATGGGAATCCTGTGTCCACTCTTGGACATTTTACTTTATATCTTTGTAAGCTCAAGCCCTAGGTCCATCAAATTTGGTCCAGTGGTAGCTTATGATGAATATTTGCCAGTCAGTCATCTGTCACTTGACTTTGACCTCAATATCATGGTCCAGTGACTAAGTTAAAGATTTTGGATTAGGGCAGTTTATCTGTAACCATGCATGGTAGGATGACAATATTTAGTATATAGGTTGCTGATGAATAGTACATGACTGTCTGGTAGTTGTCACCTGACCTTGACCTCAATTTCCACAGTCCAGTGACTATGTTAAAGTTTCTGGATTAGGTCCGTTTCTCTGTAACCATCCATTGTATATTTTAAATGATATCAATAAAATGCTAGTTATTTGATGCTTATGTTTTAATTTATTTTGTTTCTGATGCGGAATGCAGGAGAGACATTTTTTCTGTGTCCACACTTTGTATCGATACATTATTTCACCTCAGTGTAATGTATTGATGTTGCTATGGTTCACTAGTTTTGATGTTGTATTGAGAATTGAAAGATCACCTGTTATAACCACATGATCAAATTCGATGACAATGACAGATTTCAATGAAATTCATATATAATGTAGTATACATGTATGATGCAAGGATATTTGAGTTACATAACAATGCTTCAAGAACTTACACTTATCATAATAATAAGTGTGCTTGCATTTCACAAACGTTACTTTTGCTCATAGCAAGAGACTAGATATTCAAGTGATGTCAGAAATTACAGCTTTAGTCATTATTATTCCACATACATTTTATTCCAGCTTTTAACAGCATGCAGTTGGCAATTTCAAAATATTCTGACCACTGATGTTTGGTTTTTTCGAAAGAATGTCAGACAGTCTTGCATGTTTTGTCTGCCATAAAATCTCAGATTATCTAAGGCTATCATACTTACAAAAATTCCCAGAACCAGGCTTGTAACTCTGGACAAATATTTTGGTAAACTGATTTATCTGCTGAAAAAAATGTCTAGATCTGTGCCAGATTGTCTGAGCTGCTGTCTTCTGACTTTTGGTCAGACAGTCTTGCAGGTTTTGTCCGCCAAAAACCTCAAAATATATTATCCTATCATATATAAAAAAAAAATTCCAGAACAAGGCTTGTAACTCGAGACAAACAATTTGGTAAACTGATTTTATCTGTCCAAACCGACTGTTTGGCACAGACGAGGGAAGACCATCATTATTGCTTGGCTTAAACTTATTTAACAGATTGTGGTCTAGCATTCTGTTTGTTATAGAATCATCAACTTTATTGGAGAAAGGTATCCGTGTAAACCCTTGGGTAGATAAATGTCCTACTATTTTATTATTTACACTCCAGATCTATGGAATTTTTAATCCAATCATCTGCCTGCCAGTGTCTACTCTACTTTTATGTCTTATTTTAAAAAAAGCAGTGTGCTTAAATGTTTAATTGATTATTTTAATATGGATTACACATGAAAGTCTTGTGGTAAATGAATGAAATAGCATGTTCCCTCGAAATGATGGCTATTTAGACTACAATATGTAGTCGGAGTGTATTGCCCTTTCCTAGGTGGAAAAAAACAAAAAAATATTTTAACTGTTTGCTGCAATGTTTCCTTCTAAATATTAAGACAAAACAAGTACAAAAAATTTTTTGCAACTAAACTATTTAATACTAATTTATTTAACAAACATTTCATTGTGAAAACTGACAACAAGATCATTAAATTGTGGCACTTGGACAACACAAGACCATTCCACTGTGAACACTCAAACAAATCAAGATTTTTTTAATTCTCTCTTCAACTCATCTTATTCATTGATTATCATTGACACTTCTAAGTCTTTTAAATGGAAAATCCACTGCTAACCTCTCTGTGTAATTATCAGGCACCTCATGTTTACCATGTTGTGAATATTGTAGCTGTCCTAACTTTGAATACCTTAAATACACAAATGGTATAGCAATTATTCTTTTTTTGTGACCCAGTTTATGGAATTTTTATAGACATAATTCTTGTTTGCAATTTCTGGTGGAATTCCCTTATGGACCCTGTACAATATATCCAGTCCAAAAATCTATTTTATTGTTTATGTCAATCATATCAGTAGATGTTGTTGCGAATACAAGTAAACTGCAAAGATTTCTCATCCTTCCCTAAAAAATGAACGAACTGAAAAAAAAGACCTAAAACTTGTGTATTTATAACTTATCTATCTTATAAACTCTTTGTCCAGACTTAAATGTTTAGACCTTGAATGGCGTAAAAGGAGGAGACAACTCGTACTTGAAAACGATTGTTAAGTCCAGTTAAAAATTTGCATGTATTAAAAAAATATTTTCCATAAAAGGGGAGATAATTCTTTTAAAAATGTAAAATTTTAGTCAAGTTATTGCATGTTCCTTGCTTCAGTGGTGTATTTTATCTGCTATTTTTCAGTTACTCTGTTGGTAGTGGGAACAGTTCTTCAAATTCCCTTGGACCAGGTATCCCAAATTCCACCCTCCCTGTTCAGCCAAGTGCACCCCCCATGATTCACATCACAGCAGCCACGCCTAGTACAGAGAAAAAACAGGCTAGAGTTTTATATGATTACGATGCAGCAGATAATTCAGAGTTATCTCTCTTGGCAGACGAGGTTAGAAATGTTTTAGTGTTCACGAGTGTTTGTAGACACACCATATGCCAAAGGTTTTAAGATGGTTTCAAAGACCTTTTTCTTATATTTATTGCATAATTAAATCTGTTTTCTTCACAACTCGTTTTGTTTTCTGATTTCAGTTCAGTTAATTTTTTTTTCTGCATATTGAATTCTTGAAGACATTTGTAGACATAACAACTCTTTCCCTTATCCTTGTTATTGTTAAGTAAATGTCAGCAGACCATATATTAAGCTTAAACTTAAGGTTAACTTATTTTGTGAAATATGTGGGGAAAAAAACTGTCAGAAAACTTTTGGCACATGTCAATAGACTTTCATATCATAAACCTCTACACTGAGAACTAAATTGCTCAAAAACCACACATCATCTGCACAAACTCCCTCAGCATAGGCCATAGTCATTCCATCACAAAATTTTGCTTGATTTGTTGTGTATTAGATTTGCATGTTTTATTTATATTATATACATGTATTTAGACAGTTTTTGATGTGATTGCCTTCAAAATACAGAAAATTTAGGTTCCAGTAGGTTGAGATAAATTTGTTCATAGAACATTGTTTCATGAACAGCAGATCGACTTTTAACAATTTTTCTTGATTCATCATCATGTGCTCAGCCAAAAAAACACAGATCAGTTGTTATAGTTGACACCATTTAAACATCCCTAACCAGTAAATTATTAACAGTAAACATGGTTATTTTCATTGAGGAGGAGTGTGTGATTTACATGATTTGCCTGCCTCAATATGGCAGTTATATTTGTAACATATAGAAAGATCTTTTTTTACATTTTTATCCACAAAAATGTTGTGTTGGAGTAATTTTTTTAAGTATGTTTGTTGATCTCAAAAAAACCCACAAATGTTCATGTCTACAGTTTGTTTAACCCCCACATGAAATGTTCTTCATCCCCCATTCCTTATAGAAAAATGTGTAAATATATTGATGCACTAGTCTGTACATTCCCCAGACTTTGATTTTGTAAAACAGCCTAACTTGTCCTGACAGTATTATATCAGACGGGGCTCTATGGAGTGGGCAGGGTAGACAAGTAAGAAGCTTTACCCACCAGGCACCACTCATACTGTGGGCAGATAGAAAAAGCAACGTCCACTTATACTAAAGGTCAAACCCTCTCGGAAAAAATGTTTTGATTACATTGTTTTATTATTCCATTTTTCATTATGAAAAATCCAGTAGAAAAAATTGAGATGATAACCTGTTCTTGTTTTATACTATGCCTCTGTTGTTTAGTTGATCTAAAAAAGGAGCATAAGCTGAACCATATGCTGTAAGCAGTTTAAATTTGTCACACAAAAACCCTCACCAAAATATGTTCACTTGTATTGTAATGGTATTATACCAATGTGAATTATTAAAGAGGAAACAGCTGTAGAAACAAATAGTATAGTGTAAAATGGCTTATCATTGATATCACTATTTATTTCTAAACTAATCAGGGATGTTCTAAATAGGCGATGAATTTCTTTAATTTTTTATCAATTTTAATTGTAACTGCTTTTTCTAATAGTTTAACAAAATTTCAATTGTAATATGAAACTTATACAAATGGATATTAGGCATAATTTAGTCATAAGATTGTTACAACAAGAAATGAAGTTATATACATGTATTGAGGGTTCTAGGTTGTGAGTGAAATAAAAAAGAAAACCATTAAAATTCAATGCAAAATATGTTGAGTATTTCATTTTGTGTGTGGTTTAAGGGAACTAAAGTTGGTTATTGCATTGTTTTTTCTATTGGTAAGTATTTATCATGAGCCTGGCACTTCAACTCCCAGCCTTACAAAAACACTAGTTCATTTCACAATTTCCATTTCAAACATAATTTCCTTTAAAACAGCCTACTCGGGTTGATTATCTTTGATGCCTTCAGTTATTTACCATTGAAGTGTATTGTCGTTTTTTGAAATGTTAAATGTTACCTATCCAATCAAAAACATATCTATTTATTTGTTGTTTATGCAATTATTGATAAAAATAGGATAAAACTGACCATTTAATTTTTTAATTTAATTTTATTTTATTTTCAGCTAATAACAGTGTACAAAGTTCCAGGACTGGATCCTGATTGGTTAATGGCAGAGAGGGGTTCACAAAAAGGAAAAGTTCCAAATACATATTTAGAAATTTTAGAATGATTTTTGGACCATCCAAAACTTTATTTTTAACAATTTTACCATTCTGTACAAAATCTCCAAGAGAATTTACATTAATTGTGAAAAGAGGCAGAGATGAGAAGAGTTTGACATTAAATGTCTGTAATAATTGATGGTGGTGTGGTCATGCTTATCTCCCTTGAACAAGTTCCTGGTGTTCCAAAACATTGGCACTAAATATTACCTTGCAACTTTCATATGTTGTAATGATTATTTTTTATTAATTAATAGTTGTGTGAGCCACCATCTATAAAATGTAATTTATTTATCTTGATAATCTGTATGTTTATAAAAGCTGATGGCACTTCCAAATTTCTTGGAATTTTGCTGCAATATTGAAATAAATGTTAGTGTTCAACTAATTCATTGTGTAAGCTTGTATATCATATTTAAACACATTTTGGAGTACAAAACAAATAATTAATTAGCAAAGAAAGTGGAAAAACATTGCAGGTAAAAAGCGAAAAAACTTGTTTTTGTTACACAAGTTGTAATATTTATTTTCATGATGCAGTACATGAAGAATAAATCAGTAAAAAAATATATTTAAGTTATAAAAATGACAAAAACAAAACCAACTGATCAATGTCAAATCATTCAAGCCATTATACCACCATTTTGCTTTCCGGGTACTCCGGCTTCCTCCCCCAATAAAAACTGGATGCTACGATATGGCTGAAAAATTGCTGTAAGTGGCGTTAAAACATCATTCAAACAAACAAACAAATTCCACCATTTTGTTTCATTCTTTCATGTCTGTCATTTTTTCTTAAATGCAAGAATTATTTTTTATTTTTATTTATTTACGTAAGTTTTTGTGCAATTGTTAATTTAACAAAATATATTTTAGGGAATTTTAAATAAGAATCTATAAAATAGTCTGAAACACTTTCAGGTTTTAATAAGTTTAAACGAAATTCTGGTGCTGCTGCGGGTATAAGGGGAGATAAGTCTTGTATCAATACAGATAACTCTTCATTACAAAAACAAGGAAATTAATGCCTGGCAGCTTTTGTTTTGTCCAGTTGTATACAGTAGCAGTGGGCTAAACTCCCCTTCCAACTCCTTTGGGTAGATGATATGTTTCTTTTTCTTTAACTTGAACATTGCCAATATAATTCTTAGAAAATAATAAAATAAGCATGATTTTTCACTAGTTTTGTATAATAAGCTGTCAAATTAGAGTGGACTGTTTGGTCAGCTGTGGTGGAAAAAAGCTAAATCCTTCTCGGCTGTAGTGTTGAAAAAGTCAAATAAATTCTTATATTGCCATATTACAAAATACTGCTTGTTAGATAATTTTTGCCTAGTTTTCACTTAATCTATCTCTGTTTTATGAAAAATTAAATCGTGTTCAACTATTTGGTTGCTTTCTGTATCTGCTTCATTACCAATTTGTTTAGATTGGGTCTCTTTTATATAATATATTGAACTTATTTACATCTGTAATAGATTTTTCACACACTATATTTCTACTCTATGTTAAGCAAACTAAATGACTTACTTGTTTGATTGTTCTTGATGTGTCTTGTTTGTTAAAAATGTTTTATTTTTGCAAAAAACATTGAATGTAAATAGATTTCCATGTTTGTAAAGAAAGCACATTTTTCTTTCAAAGCTGATGTCTTGTATACTATACTACTTTGGATTAAAATAAACAGAATGTGTATTGCTACAGAAATATTTAAGCTGGATATATTATATAGATGTTTTCTCACAACTGTCTTGTGTTGTGAAATATCTTTAACGAATGTCCTGTGTACATTCACCACAGAAATAATATATATTACCACTAAGCTGGAGAATGTGTAATGTTTTATCATTACCAACAATTTATTTAGGAAATTAATTTGTACAAAAATAATATAATACCTTGAAACATTTCTGTTAACGTTCTCAAAAATTGAATATTTATGGTAGAATATCAAAAGTACTGCTACAAGTATTTTTATGTGGTCAAAGCATTAATTTATTCCAACAGTTGTATTGATCATCTAGTCAATTAAATTCAGTTTTACATGTACTTGTAAATGCTAAAAATAAATGCCAAATGCATTTGATAATCCTTGCACATATGAATGTACTTCAATGAATGTTGTCTCCTAAGTATGGTTTCAGTATGAATCTTTGTTTATCAGAGTCAGATACAGATTGATATATAAGCTGTCATTTTATAAGAACCTTTGAATTGAAATAAAGTGTAACATGAAAATATTTTCATTCAGAACAATGTGGAAGAATTGAGTGCAAGTCCAGACTATATCAGGCACTTAAAAGGACATTTTCAAGGTTTTCCAGGACATTGTCCCTGATGGTGCAAGGTTCTATGCTAAATTTACCAATCTGTTACTTCTATTCATGCTAAAAATGATTGGTAAATTCAAAGTGCCTCAGAAGGTGATGCTTTTTAAAATAACTTTTTTTGTGTTATATTTGTAATTCCTTAATTCTTAAAGAAAAGCCTTGATATAATTATTACGTTTTCATTCTCTTTCATTACTAAAACATTTTGCACTATTTTATAATTTTATTATCATGTGGACTATGGGCTATAAGAACAATGGAAGTTTTTTATCACAAACGTGGATAATTAGACTTGATGTAAAAATGACTGATAAATTTTGCCAATTATATCAAGAAGCATTGTAAAGATTCATGATGGAATTGTATTAGTAGTGATTTTTTACTGCTAATCTTGAGATCTTGAGGACATATTTTATGAGAATGTCAATTTAACTTTATATTTATTACACAATAAACACATTATTAATTTAATGAAAAGTTAAGACATTCAGTATACATCTAGAGACATTTTTGTGTATTGTAGCATCAAGGGAATACAATTTCATATGTTATTTGGAACTATTCATTTTTCTGGACCTTTAAAAAAAAAAGGACCAATGTATGTTAGTTGTGCATTATTGTTGGATGTCAAAATTTTAAAGTCGCAAACATTTTTCGGCTACAATTGAACTTTTATTTTCCTACAAAAAAAGGTCTGGAAAAAACAGCATTCGATCATTCATATACAAATTTTAGTAAATATCTCAAATACAACACAAAAATTCGAGACACATGTAGTTAATGTAATATTCCACATATTTTTTTTTTAAAGTTGCTATGTTTTATTTGTTTGTGGAATATCACTGCAAAAATATATGCCACAGTTTGGCTTTTTTTTCTTGCACTCATATTTTATTGTATAAAATTGTTTTCATTAATATATTCAACTGTTCAATACATCGCAAGAATAGATATAGCAATATAGCTAAAAGATTACTGGCAAATGTAATTAAACCCCATTACACATTGGTATGTCTGTTTCCCATAAGTATCTCAAAAAGGTCTATTTAATTAAATGTTGTCCATTAATTTGTGACTAATTTCCAACACTATGGGGTATTATAACATAAGTATTCAAAATAGACACAACACAATGATACTTTTATTTTTGCTTCTATCTTGTGGGCTTTATGACTAGTATTGACCAACAGGGCATGTTCCTAAATATAAAAATATCAAAGAAAAAAGTTGTATTCTTTCTTGCATGTATTGTGACAAGAGGAAGACTTATTGTTACATAATTTAGTGCATAAGTTTGTTTCATATATTTTTACTGGGCAAAATTTTTGGTTTGCTTGATATTAATTTTAAGTTTAAACCTGTTGTTTTTATTGGTGTGTTGAATATATTAAATTTAAACAATAAATTTATATTTTGATTTTAAAAATCATTAATTTGTTTTAAGTATTTTTCAGTTATTGAGAAAGTGAAATATGAACTTTACATATGGTGGACTATGTTTCATATTGACCAGAAAAAACTTTAATGAAGTATATTTTTCAGGTTAATATTGAACTGTATCTGCCACCTTGAATTAAAGCTCATATTATAATTGTTAATATGACATAAAGGTCAAATTACTATTGGTTGTTCTCTATGTAGATATATTTACACGAATTGTGTTTCTATAAAAGAACCAACCACATGATACATTTCAACCAATGAACTTTAGTATGCAAATAAATTACCAGTACATAACTACATTTCTCCCATTTTGATTGTAAAAATCATATTTTATTGTATGTATTTAAATATTTTTATTACCAGTAATTGAAATTAAATATTTTTTAGTGCTATTGGATACATGTTGTGCTGACGATGGAATATTTATGCCACATCTTGTATCAACTTTTATTTTGTCACATGAACAAATATGTTTGGTAAAGGGTTTGCTTTTCTTCTTTATTTTATTATTTTAAAAAAAGTGATATAATAATGTGCCTGTATTTTGCAGAAATGTCATTGATTTCTTTCAACATCAATTTTGTTTCAAATGGTTAGTAAAGTTGTAATACAGTGGAATTAAATATTTTAAGTAGATAGCATTAAATATGAAAAACAGTATTTTTTATTCCTAATACATGTATTTTACTTAACAACAGTTCCTGCTGTTTAACTGATTTTATCTGATATTTTTCTTAAAAGACAGCTTCAGTTAAGAAACAGTAAAATGTACATGTATGTATAGTACTAAAGGGGTAATTTTTTAACTACTTGAATTTCTCTGATATTTTACTGAAATTTTCTACCATTTTTATGTATTTAAGATAATCATGTTTATGTGTTTTTTTTAATGGATTCAATAATGACATGCTATTAGTTTCATATATTCCAATTGGTATCATTTTGGGGTAGTTTGTTGATCCAATATCCATGTGGTAATAGCAGTTTCTGCTACTGGTTTTTTCTTGAATGCATTAAATATTGTCTGGTTAATTGCAGTTAATTTGGTCGACCTGCTCAATGATGGATAACTTTTTTTCACAATACAAATTGTCATGTTACATGAATGATATGTATAACTGAAATAAATTATATTATATGCCAACCTTATATTTTATGTTTCATTTTTTTAAACGATTTTTATGGCAATAATTGACAGTACCTATTATGATTGAGAGGCTGCACTGGATGGATGGTTCGATTATTAGTTGGGTTTCAACTGCAAACACACATTATACACTAATAATTTGTTTATCTGATTATATTTTGTCTCCAGTCTGATCAAATGAAATGTGAAATTACCTCCCTTTTTCCATAAACAGCTATATGACTTAAAAAAGTGATAAATATAAAAAAAATAACTTGAGACACGAAATTTTGTTTCAGGCTGAACTAAAATTAACCAATAATAATATACACTATGTGCAACACAAGTTGACAGTTATATACCTCAGTCAGGAGTGTTAGGATGGTCAACTAATATACAAGGCAACCGCAGAGATTTGTTCACCATTAATGACTTCCCAGTACTAACACAACTACTCTCCAAGATACTTGAAATCAACAAAACACATGAGAAGACCTCTGATAAAAGTGAAACAAACAAGATGAAGGAAAACATAGTCCACGATACCAATGTCAAGGAAATTTTAGTTGAAAATACAAAGGTTGATCAATGTAACAATATTATTGAAGCACCAACCACAGAGTCTAATTCCATTGTAGAATTGCACAAACCAGATAAATATCTAGAAAATATTCAAACACACTTCACATCTGCATTAGAAAAAATATGTTCTGAACAATCTAAATTATTTGATGCCAAACTTAGAATCATGGAAGACAATTACACAAAATTACTTGAAAACAATTTTCAGAAATTCGATAAAATACTTGATACAGTTTCCAAAGCTTCAAAAACTGCACCAGAAGCAGATTCCAAAAACATTAGCAGAATAAATACCTTGGAAAAAGAAAATATTACCATGAAAAATTCAATTCAAGAAGTACGTCATGACTTGATGCTCAATGAGGAGGTCTGGAAATCGAAAATTGAAACTCAAAAAACAAAGTTTGACTTACAAAAGCAAATGTATGAAAAAACTATTAAAGATATGCAAAAAGACATCGAGCGCTTACAGAATGACATAAGCTCAAAAGATAAACAGATTCAACATGATCAGTCATCATTGGGTGATGCTCACAAAATTATCGAACAAAAAGACAATGAAATTATATGCCTAAAATCAACACGAAATGCGGATGATACTAATGCATTCACCGTATTACAAAACAATCCCAAATCCACCAATAGTAATAAACATGTTGTTTTAATTGGAACGTCCAATACCGAAGGAATTGATACTAGTAAAATTTCTTCAAAATTCAATACTGAGAAGATCCTAGCATATACCCTTGATCAAACCGAGAAAGCTATTGAAGGAATACATCATACTCCTGATGTCCTAGTACTACATTCTTTAACTAATGACCTAAAACACCGAGATAACGAAGAATGTGTAAATCATATGTGTAAAATTGTGCAACAAATTGAACAAAAGTTTTCGAACACAGAAATCATCATCTCATTACCAACACCTAGAGCCGACTCTGACTTTCTAAACAATAAAGGTCAAATGCTAAGCCTTATGATTAAAGACAAACTTATTGAAAATCAAAATATTCACTTTTGTGACAATAGTAACATGAGCTATAAAGGTAAACCAATACCCAAATTTTTAGACACCAAAGACAACTATCATCTCTCTAATAGTGGAATTAGAATGCTAGCTGCAAACATTCGTGATTGTATTGATGAAACTCTCGGATTCCCCCATCGTCCTACCAACGACCGTAATAACAACTATCAGAATACAACAAATCGAAGAGAGAATGACAATTTTGCAAATTATTCAACTACACAATATAGAGACAATTACCGATATGAAAACTATCGAGGTAGAGGACAACAGAGAGGATATAGTGGCCGTGGTCTGACCTTTCGTCGCTACAAGCGTTATTGATACTTTCATTCGTTAAATATATAACATCTATTTAGTAAAGGCCATTTATTATCTAAATTTCCATTTGATCCTTTTATAAGAGGATCTTTCTATAAATATTACAGAGAATACAACAAACTTCGTAAATACAAAAAGAGACATTTTAAACAAACTATATTAGACAGTTTAGACACCTTGCGTGATAATGATCCAAAACAATATTGGAAATTGATTAATACATTGAAAGAACAATCAGATGACAAAGTACATTGTGTAGAACCAGAGGCATGGCATAATCACTTTTCTGATTTGAATAAAATACCTATAGTTAATATTCCTAGGCTTAATGAAATTGACAAGGAGGTTATGAACATGGAAAATATCAAAAGCTTTTGTGAGCTTGATTATACCATTTCGACGAAACAAATTTATGACTCCATCTCAAAATTAAAGGGAGGAAAGGCGACAGGTTTAGATGGAATTCCTTCTGAAATGCTTAAAGCTGGAACCTCCACACTTATCCCACTTTTACAAAAACTATTTAATAAAGTCTTTTCTTCAGGCATATATCCCTCACAATGGTCAGCTGCTTATCTTACGCCAATTTTTAAAAATGGTGATCCCAGTAAACCAGAAAACTACAGAGGTATTGCAATAAACTCATGTCTGGGTAAATTGTTTAACTCTATTTTAAATAATAGACTTCATAAATTTTTAGAAGACAAAAATATAATTAACAAATGTCAAATTGGATGTCGTAAGAAATCTAGAACTTCTGATCATTTATTTGTACTGAAAACCTTAATTGATAAATATATCAACAAGAAGGGTGGTAAGTTATTTGCCTGTTTTGTTGATTTAAAAAAGGCATATGACACAGTTATACATTCTGGAATTAAATATAAATTATTACAAAATAATATCAGTGGAAAGTTTTATACAATCATTAAAAATATGTACAGTAAAAATAGATTATGTGTTAGAATAAAAGATGATATAACTCCACTATTTGATTCACACATAGGAGTTAGACAGGGTGATGTTTTAAGTCCCAACATTTTCAATGTATTTTTAAATGATCTTCCTGACATGATGTCCTCTTGTAATAACTTTGTTAATGTAAATAATAGTAGAATTGATTGTTTAATGTATGCTGATGATATTGTTCTCTTATCTGATACAAAAGAAGGATTACAAAATCGAATAAATGTATTACAAACATTTTGTAATAAATGGTGTCTAAATATTAATTTGAAAAAGACAAACATTTTAATTTTTAACAAACCAGGAAAATTTTTAAATGAAATTTTTGAGTTAAATGGAGACCATATTGAATGCGTTAAAAGTTGCAAATATCTATGAATTACTTTTTCTTCTAGTGGTAAATTTTCACAATGTAAAGAGGAATTATTTAAAAAATCAATGAAAGCATGTTTCAAATTGCAACAATGTTTATCTTCCTCTAATCCTAGTGTCTCTACATTATTACATCTATATGATCATACAATAAAACCAATTCTTCTATATGGCAGTGAAATTTGGGGTATATTTTCACCTTCTTCATCAGCTTGTAAGAAAAACAACAACTATATCTTAGAAAAAGTTTTTACAAATGATATATCAGAAAAATCACATACAAAATTTATGAAATATGTACTTGGTGTAAACAAAAAGTCTAGTAACTTAGCAGTGATGTCTGAATTGGGAAGATATCCTATATATTTTTCTATTATTTTATCCATGTTAAAATTTTGTCATAGATTGGAAAACTGTACAGATGGATTATTATATGATGCATATGTTTGCAATAAAGATCTTCATCTTAATAATATTGTATCATGGTATTCTAGCATTGACTTTATATTAAAAGAATTCGATTTACGTAATTTGAATATGAGCTTGACATCTCTCTGCAACCTAACTAAAGATAAACTGTGTAAAAGTTTTCAAAAATTTTAGTTTGACTTCAGACAAGACACTTTAGAATCAGAACATGGTAAACTAATAACTTATTTTTCTTTTAAACACTCATTTGGCAAAGAGAAATATCTAGATTTAAAAGAATTTAAATTAAGGCAAGCATTATGCAAAATCAGAATAAGTGCCCATCCTCTTCAAGTGGAAACAGACAGATATTCAAAAAAATATATAGAAAAAGCTAAAAGAATTTGTAAACACTGTAACTTAGATAAAGTTGAAGATGAAGAACACTTCATATTAGAATGTCCAAAATATAACTTAGAAAGGTTACAATTTTTTAATACAATATCATCTTTCTTTGATAATTTTATAAATTTGAACATATCCACAAAATTTAATTGGCTATTTATTCAGGAAGACGCTAAATTACTAAAAGTTTTTGCAACATATTTGAATAACTGTCTCGATATAAGAAGAAACTAATAATACACTATTGCAAATATATGTATCTGGTATTATGATAATGTGTTTATTGACTGGCTCTGAACCTGGTAATTAACTGATTAATATTTAATTCATTAATTATCATACTACTGTGAAATACTTTTTATTCGTTGGGTATCAATTTTCGTGGTTTTCGTGGAGGCCCGGACCACGAAATTAAAAATCCAACGAAGAATAAAACTTCATTAACAGATGGGAACTTGTGAAAAACGATCTGAAAATGTCCGAGATCGGACATTTATTTGTACATGTAATAAATGATTTTGTGGTTCGATCCATTACTAACGTTCTGCTCAAAATCCATTTAAATGATTATGTTACAGGTTTCATGTTCGAATTGTGTTTATTACATGTAGATGTTATTTAATTGTAAAGCGTACGAATAAACATCGACTTCCGGTCAAGGTGGTGATATATGAGGTGTTCATTTTCGATGTTAAAAAGTAACAAATTATTATCGGAATTATGAGTTTGGTTGCTCCTTTGAACATAAATTAAAATAACAAATAAAATATTTAAAGATAAGCTATACTTAATCTTTATTAGTGCATATCAATGACACGCTATATCAAATGGATGTTGTGATAATACCGATCATGGCACAAATGACATTAAATTACACCTTTGTAACAGTTATTTATTGCTACTCAACACATAAAGTGACAAATCCCCTTCGGCTAGGAATGCATAGATAACAATTAGAGAATTATATAGACTCAAAGTAGTTTTTATTGCAATTAATCAATTAATACATTACCTTGTTTATAATTAGCTATTGATTTCCGTGTTGTTAATTTTACATTCGTTACCACACGCGTAAACAACATCATGTTATGAAACTGGTGAAAATGATTCTGCTGTAATAATTTATTTTGATCGCTACCTCACTTTTTGCATTTTCGGAAACCGTCAATCCACGAATTTAAGAACCCACGAACATGTAAAATTTCACCAAACCACGAAAATTGATACCCACGAATTTAAGTACTTTCACAGTATAGTATATTCTTTTGTATACTTATTGATGCTAAAATCATTGTATGTAATTGTTTGCTCTTTATGGGCCCTTTAATTGGATTAATAAAGTATTTCTTTCTTTCTTTCTTTCTATACATTAAATTTTAATTTCTATATATTGCAACAATGCCTTTCCATCTTTCCATTGTTTAACACAGATGAACAACAACCTTATTCATTTCTTTTTTTCTTTATTTTTCGCTAAATAGCATAGATGATATAAATCATGGTAATATCTTGCACTCCAAGTCTGTTACTTCCACAATTCAACCATATTTCAAAAACGACTCCGTTCCGATTGTACCTTGTACATCTATGACCCTCATTGCATCCAAAATCCCTAATTACCAACGTGTATTGCAGGATCTTTTTGATCAATCATTTCAAAACCATAACTCGTCTTCTCTTGTCAGAATCTGAACTTTGTTGATAATGAAAGACTTCGTAATATTCTGTCCAAAGGACGAAATACTGTGAACCTAAATCCATCATCTGGAATTTACTTAAGATTATTGATCAAGGAAGGAAGATAAGGAGGTTGAAACCTTGTCCAAGTGGTTGATAGCCTTGAGATCATTTATTTTAGTAAGAATAAGTTGTTTAAGAGGGTCTGAGTAATAAAGCATCACACGTCTTCTAAAATCTTGATGCATCAAAAATTATGTCCCAAATTCATTAAAAAAATATGTTGTGTGCCAGCAGAAAAAGCCCCTCACAACATTATTTCTATCTGCAAGAAACAATTAGTGGAGTTTTTATTAAATGAATAAGGAAGGCATGGAGAGTTCACTTTGCAATCCTAATCAAAACTTCCATTACGCTTACCAAAAAAGTCGATTCTTGAGAATCACAAATCGGTGCTGGCATCCTTTGGTCTCCAAAGCCAAAAATTGCGATCTCCCCTCCTTGTTTGAGATAACAATACTTTACAAAATCCATCCAACATCGTTTTATAGCAGGATCGTCTAACCTCCATCGAAACTACGAACAACTATTATAACAGCAACAAAAACGGGGCTTCTAAAATACAGTTGCTACTCCGGGAGTGGCATATATAAAAAGTGGATACTAAAAAATTCAAAAGACTTGATAGACATTTTAAGGTCTGGATCTCTTCCTTAATGTAACATATTTAAACCTTGATTTGTCGACACTAGACACGGCCAACCATCATATGCATATTAAAACTATTCTTAACGATCTTATTAAATGCTGGTTTTAAACAAATCGATTGAGACGATGTAAATACCTGGAAATTAACCGTATCCGAACTTTCTTCGTTATCAACGACTCTAAATCAAATAATAAATATACTTAAAACCAAATATGTCAAATGTTAGATTTTCTGATTGACAAAATATTTGTAATGTTTGGTGGACATGACTTATTCTTAACAGACTGTTTGGTATTCCACTTGCTACTAATTGTGCTCTTCTCCTCGTTGTCCTCATATGAGGCTGTGTTCCTAGAAGGCATGCTAAAGAAGACCCGTTACACTAGAACGAAAGATCGATCTTTTTCAAATCGAAGAACAAAAAAGATCGATCTTTCCATAAGTGTAAACGTAGCTACAATAATGTAGCTCCTTTTTTGTATGGACGGAAAAAAAGAAGCTACATCATTGTAGCTAGTGTAAACGGGAAAGATCGATCTCAAATCGGACTTAGAAAGTCCACCTCCGGAGGTGGTTTTAAATACACCGATGTTTTTAATCGATCTTTTCGTAAATGTAAACGCAAAGATCGAATGTAATCGAACTTCCTTAAAATGAAACTAGAGCTGCGCATGATTAGCTGGAAACCCACACGTGTATTTATGGATGGTAAAAGGGGCTAGTCATGGACATGCGAAGAAACGACTCTGTTAATATAGAGTTGTGGGGGATGATTTTGTCCAAGATAACTTGAAAATAACCAAGGAGAAATATTAACATATACTGACGAAAATGTAGGACAGAATACCTGACTTTTCAAGGACTGCTAATAATTGCAGAGCTAGAGTACAACGGTTGAAGACGAAGTATTTCGAGATTAATTGAAGTAACAGTAGATCCGGTGGAAAACGTAAATCTTCCCATTCTACGAAAGACTGATGATCCCCGTATTCCCATGCTTTCTGCTATTAAAAAGCGCGGTTAAAATCTAGATCACGCACCCATTGCTTGGTATTTTTAACAGTTTGTTTATGTGCTGTATTATAAATAGAACTGAGCGGTTCAATTATGAGCAAATATAAAGCATCGGTTTTAAAAAGATAAATTGCATCCGACTTTGCTACATGTAATGTAAACGAAAGCGAATTGTTTTAAATCGAATCTTTTTCCTGCAAGTGTAAACGTAGTCAAAAAGACCTTTTATTTCACATTTCGTCATTTTGATGATGTTGTGTCCCTGAACAATGCTCAATCGGTGACTATTTACATTTAATCTACCCTAGCGAGCTTGAAATTAACGACACCAACAATACACGTCTGTCGGCCTCTTTTTTAGAACTTCTTCTAAAAATAGTCTAGGGAAAACTACAAATTAGACTTCACAACAAACGTGATGATAGTACCTTTCCGATTGTCAACCTCCGTTCATCAGTTGCAACATTCCAGCAGCTCCAGCGTTTGGTGTGTACATTTTACAACTTATACGTTATTCTATATCAGCATTCCAATTTTCTAGATCGGTACTTATTTCGTGTTTTGTTTGGAGTACGCAACTAATAATCGTCTTTTGCAAACAGCTAAATTACTTGGACGACTTAATTACTTCACTGCAAAGCTATATGTATCTTGTTCGCATTGTATTACAGTACTACCGCGAATTACTGCTAAATTGGCTTGGTTTTTACCATATCCACCAGCTGCGTCTTGCGGGCCTTTTGCATGACTTGGTTCATAATAGTTTTGAACAGCTTCGCGGTATCCGAAGTCTTGACAGCTAAAACTGAAATTACCCATACAATGTCTACTTTTGTATTGAACAGCTATCTGTAAACTCGTGCATTATCACATTATAGTTTATTTACTTTAAATACTGATCGACGAAACTAAGTTCAAGGTCAAAGGTCAACAAGCATGGTATGTGACACATCGACTTGATATTATCTACCAACATTCCAAAAATCGAAAGCATACCTCAAAAGATAAAAAAGTTACAGCCCGGAGATGAATTTGTCCTGCAGAAAGCAATAATGTGACCTTAAGGTCAAAGTTCAAGGTCAAAGGTGATCAACCACTGTATGCGACACATCGCCGTGATATGTTCTATCAACATTCCAAAAATCAAAAGCCTACTTCAAAAGATAAAAAAATTACAGCCCGAACATGAATTTGTCATGCAGAAATCAAAAATGTTACCTTAAGGTCAAAGTTCAAGGTCAAAAATGATTAACCACGGTATGCGACACATTGCCTTGATATTATCTACCCACATTCCAAATATCAAAAGCCTACCTCGAAAGATAAAAAAGTTACCGCCCGGACATGAATTTGTCATGCAGAAAGCAATGATGCGACCTTAAGGTCAAAGTTCAAGGTCAAAAGTGATCAGCCACGGTATGTGACACATTGCCTTGATATTATCTACCCACATTCCAAATATCAAAAGCCTACCTCGAAAGATAAAAAAGTTACAGCCTAGGCACGATTAGTTTCGGATGGACAGACGGACGGACGGACTGATCACTACAGGGCGTCCGCCACAAAGTGGCGGGGCCCTAATTAAGGTTAACTATTTTCAAATTTCCGTTGGCTTATCTATAAGGTTTGAAGCGCAGAACTCGTTAAACTACAGTTTGGGTTTTGGCTAGTACATCGGCCAAGTGTTAAAAATATAATTTTGGTCCGATTCTTGCCGCTCCATGTCGTTTTTGTTACAGGACGGTCTTGAATTTTCCGGGGATTTTTGATCTTCAGAAATAACGTCTGAACTCGTCTTTCGCGCAATATAAGTCTAACACGACTTTTCTGTTTAAAGATCTTTTGATCTGATCTTTTTTCCACCCGAAAGAGCCTTGGACATGACACCGAGCTTATGCGCTAATGATTTTATGCCCCTTGCTTTTTTCACATTTTCTCTGTTAATCGAGCATCATTGTTTCTTTGAATTTTTACATGTGTAATAACAGTTTTTAGGTCACTGATAGCTGCGTTTTCTACGCTTGTTGTCGTACTTAACCGTCTGACTTACGGACGGCCGAAGATTTTGGTTCTCTCCGCTTTTCCAGATAAGTTAATAGCACAGCCGCGCGTTTTCTGTGTAATTTTGGTCAAGCATTTTTTAGTTTCTTCATACACCTAGTTTTTTCCATTCTGTTTTTTAAATTCAACATGTCCGTATTCGCTGCGTAAAATTCATTATTTCGATTGGAACGATAATTTCTCGTGCTGTGTTTCATATAGTTCTTGTTTTCTTTAATTTTACATCGGTATTTAGGAATGCAGTGGCATCAACCGAGGATCAATGAAACGAAGAACGGAATGAATTCGGTGGGCGTATATTGTATTCATGATCAAATGTTTGGCACTGCAGTTAGGAACGTGTATATCAGGCCGGTGGAGGAAAAATGGGAAAATTCAGTGAAAACCTCATAAAATCATACACATGTTACTGATTCTAACGTAGATCGACATTAAGTCATCACATTTTGCCTTATTTTTGTTTTTAACAAATGTCGACAACTTTATGCACGGTGCGCTTTTCAATAATAAGGAAGACAATTTATTCAGCTTTGTAACTATCCTTATTTCTGGGACCTTGGTGTTTTTCACTTCAAATTAATAGAAAAAGAAGTACCGAAGGTAAGGCATGACGACCTGAAGACTGGACCATCTATACGTCGTTATGTAACAACACCTTACGTCGTCATATTCATATTTACCCGTCATGAAGTCGTCATTTTTTTAGGTTTTTTAAAAAAAGGACTAACACAAAATGTTATGGGTCTTTACTAATCGTTTGCCGTAATTAACATGACAACAAAAGACGTCTTTCCTAAACGCACTTGTTTCGCGAAATAAAACAAAACATCAATGTTACGCAATTTACAAAATTGTCACCGATACATAGGAATATTTTTTGCCAATGTTTTTAATAGGGTCTACATCAGCACCATCGTCAACCTTGAAGATGACTTCGCTTAGCTGTTGTGGTCCAATCTTCCGACTTTTTACAACACTTTCTTCTAATGGTTTTAACACATATTTTGACTTTGCAAGATTCAATCGCATGACCTCGGAAATGGCTGCACTACTTTCCCGTTTGAGATTTCCGCATTTTCGAAAACCATCAAATTATATCTTGTACGTTGCGCCAACCGAGAGCTCTCGTCTACCATAATGGTGCATACCAACAACTACAGCAGGACGAATAGTCACTTGTTTCATATTTCTAAAACACAACAATAAACACATGTAATTAGCAATAATAAACATCAATGTTTTTGAATGCATTAATAGCATATTGGACATATTTCTGTGCAGAATACTATCGGTAAGCATTGGGAATGAAAAAGACGAGAACACATGCAACACATACAAGGAACATCGGCCTCTGTCACGTGTTGTTTGCAAACAAGACATGAGCTTAAATGATTGTCAGTCTTTTTCTTTTTCAGTTGTTTTTCATTTTTACTAATTTTATTCTTGAGTTGAATTAATTCTCTCTGTTTTTTCTTTAATTCTTGAAGACATTTTCTGTTTTTTAAAGCTATGTTTTTCTCAATTTTCTTCTTCTCTCTGCTCTCTTTTCTTATCATTTTATTCTTTTCGTCTTCTCGCTTTATTAGTTCCTTGGTAGTCAACTCATCATGTACTTAATACACTAGCTTTTCCTTCGCTTCTTCGTTTCGTTCTTTCTTTTGTTTCGTGTGTTTCTGGTACAAGCAGAATTGACGCAAGATCATCTGGAATTAATCCTGCTTGCACTAATAGATGAGTTTTCAGCTCTGTACTAGTGACATTTTCTCTGTAGCTATACTAAATGCATTGTCCCGCTGTGCTGCTTGTTTAAGTTGTTTCCAAGTTTGAAAAACAAGGTCATGTGCGAGTACTTTATTGCAGTCAATCGCGTCTTCGTATCGGCGTTTTTTCTC
Source organism: Limnoperna fortunei (assembly GCA_944474755.1). Lineage (NCBI taxonomy): Eukaryota > Metazoa > Mollusca > Bivalvia > Mytilida > Modiolidae > Limnoperna > Limnoperna fortunei. The sequence continues at coordinate 37,174,285 of OX104114.1, read as the reverse complement.
GGGGTCAAAGCTGACTCTATGGCTGACAATGCAAGTTCTGGGGGGCACGCAGTTAATTCGGAACTGTTTGTGGAAGGCATAGGGTCTACCACGGTGGTTACAGTTGCGGATAATATGCCATCTTTTCCCACGGCTAAGTCCATAATTGGAGTGCCTTCAGCTTCCAATGCAGAAGTATCTAAGATCATTTCCATTATGTCAGTTTGTTCATCTGTACTGTGTGTGACACCGATTCATTTTTGTCATCATTAATCGACAAGTCTAAGTCATTTTGGTTAACGTCTTTAGTACCTCTCAAAAGTAAAGATTTGTCAATAGCATTCGGATCAAATGGATACACACCACATTTGCGAAACCCATGTGTGATAGCAGACATAGTAAAACTGCGCTCAAATATTATTTTAAAAATTGAACTAACATTTCTCTTGGAAACCCATAGATTCGATTTTAACATTTTAGCATGACTCGTTTGTTTAGCTGTTCGGCTTTCATTGCCGTATACACCGCAACATCAAGAGGTTGGGTAATATGTGTTGTTTTTGCTGGAAGACATAAAAGGACATCATTTTTTATGGCCGATTCAATAAGCATTGGACTGAAATGTGAAACAGCACCGCCCTGCAAGAGAAAAATAGGCCGTTCCTTGACGACATGTTTAAGAAATATTTTTCAAACCACTGAAAATATGTCTCTCTGTCCATGAAACCACTGTCAGTTGTGGCATAAGCTGCATTTATTGGACCATTTGCGTGATAACGACCACCTGGGTATCCACCGCTAAAAATTATCATAGGCGGCAGTGCATGCCCAGCTGCGTTGACACAGCAGTGCACAGATATATGCTCATTTGTCACTACATTAATTGTGTGTGCATGTTTGAAACGTTTTGGAACTACTACACGCTGTCCTGAAAAGACATAACCCAGCCTCGTCGCAATTGTAAATTCGATCAGGTTTATTCATAATGTCATTTGATTCCAAGGTGGATTTTAAGAGTTTAAAATAATCTTTCATAACATCAATGTTGCCCATAGCTGCACGTCCACGGTCAAGCAAATCTGGTCTGGAAATTTCCGGGTGTCGAGCTTTAAATCCTCTATACCATCTCTCGGACGGTCCACTGTCAGCAAATAGGTTTGCCTTTTCCTTTTCTTTTGCGATGCACCAGGCAAAACCACAAATCTGAGAAACAGAAAGGGGGAAACCCCGCTGAGCCATATAGGAAATGTAGTTTAAAAGAGCTTGCTCCTCGTCTTTACTCAGAAATGTGGTCGCCCCCGTTCTAGCATCAATCGAGACTTTTCCGCTGAGTCTGTCTGACAACGACATCCGCGGAACGTTGTACATTTTGCTTGCTTTAGACACGGACATAACACCTGCTTTGGCAGCATTGTACGCTTTTCTCATGTCATCTTGGTTCCACTGGCACAGCTTCTTTGGTCTTTTATTGTCCATATTGTCTGAAATCGAAAAAACTGCGGCCTGTATTCGACGGATGAATTTACGAATTACTTAATCTGAAATCCGATGTTAAATTTTGTTACCTTCAAAAGTGTTACTGGTTATGTCTCCCAAACGAAGTTTTGGGAGACATATTGTTTTTGTCCGGTTTCTTATTATGTCTCCCAAACGAAGTTTTGGGAGACATATTGTTTTTGTCCGGTTTCTTATTATTATTCTTCTTCTTTCTTTCTTTCTTTTTTCTTTCCGTTCAATCTTGTCCGCACATTTTCTCAGAGATGCAATGTCCAATCAAGATGAAACTTTGGGAACATGTTAAGTTGTGCAATCCACTTTTGAAATTTTTAAAATGGCCGCCATTTTCAAAATGGCCGCCGTTGAAAAAAAATGACGGCCGTTGTCAGATCTCAGTAATTGCCAAAGCACTTTCAATGAAAATTGGTATACTGATACAGCTAACTATCCTGAGCATTTTTGCCAAAAAAAATTTGACGCGGCCGCCATTTAAAAATGGCCGCCATCGGAACACCACCCCCCTAAAAATGCAAAAATTTAAACATCATCCGATTTAAACGAAATTTGGTACACAGGTAGATTATGGTATCCTTAGTGTGCCACTACTTTCAAAATATTTTTCTGACTTCCGGTTTCAAAATGGCGGCCGTTTTAAAGTTTTACTAAATGGCGGTCGTTGTCAGATCTCAGTAATGGCCAGAGCAATTTCAATGAAAATTGGTATACTGATACAGCTAACTATCCTGAGCATTTTTGCCAAAAAAATTTTTTGTCTGACTTCCGGTTTCAAAATGCCTGCCGTTTTGCCGTTGTCAGATCTCAGTAATGGCCAGAGCAATTTCAATGAAAATTGGTATACTGATACAGCTAACTATCCTGAGCATTTTTGCCAAAAAAATGGATGCGAATGACACCATTTTGTGATGGCAGCCGTTTCACCACACTCCCCCCAAACATCAACTTAGTCCAATTACAACGAAATTTGATATGTAGGTAGATTTTAATCCACAAACTAAGAATATCATGTCTATTTGGGGGTTTTCAACATGCACAAGAATATAGTGGCAATGGGGGTTCGTTTGGGAGACATTCTGTGTTGGCATCCCAACACAATCAGCACTAGTTATCTATTATGTTAGCTTTCTAACGTTATTATAAGTTACAATAATTTAGTTAACGCTTTATTTTCTCATTTTGCAAGGAGCCATTTTTTTATACATCATCTGCAAACATACCAACATTAAGCCGTCTGACATTTACGAATTTTGCACACCGTAAATTTTTGCTCACCTTCAGTTTTATGAAAACAGTTACTTCTGCAGACAATGAAATTTAAAGAGAGACAACTTATTAGCTTACAGAGGGATTAAGTCACCACCTTAATCCGACACATTTACCTCCCTTTGATTATATTACCGGAAAAACTACCGTCGCCAGTAAGGCATCGAAAATGAAAATTGCGTCGACAGACACCTTCAAAAACATGTTTTATAGGAGTCTCTTATTCCTGTTTCTCATTCCCCACTATATACATTATACATGATAAAAGATTTATATTGTAATAAAGGCAACTTACCACTTGCAAATTAACCATGTGTCAACGTCAAATGACCTAATGTAACATGTTAGTAACACAACTCTTTTATTTGCTTAAAAATCTTAAATTACATAGGAATGTATAATTAATAAGTGTCACTGATCCTCAATAGTTAATTATTTATGCCAGCGATCTCTCGAATTATAATCCAGAGCTTCTGAACTGAAGAGCATAACTGCTGTAGTGTTTTGCAGTACGTTGCACTTCAAAGGAATTTTTTTTTATTTTGCAAATCGATACGATCCCGCTTCAATATCATGAAATTAGATGATTTCCACGTTTATCGTTGTCCTTTGAGATTAATATTTAATAATTTTCAATAATAAATATTGACATATACATGATCTCCTAGATATCAGATAGAATAATTAGTTCTGCATGCATTGCTTAATCAATGGTAACCGATAAATATTATTAACATTATTAAAAATTATTAGAACGACAGGAAATCAGACAAAAAACCACAGCAGATACCAACAATGAAAAGTGTAAGGATACTAACAGAAAGGGGTCAACATTAAAAATCAACCCCAAATAAATGCAATATCAGTGATGCGGGCTCCGCTGTACATTGAAATAACCATGCGTCTATTTTTAAAAGGAAAGAAAAGTAGAAGATGCCAATAGAAAAGGGTCAAATTTCAAAATAAACCCCAAGCATACAATGTTCAGTACTAATGAGGCAAGCCCATTCATAATTTTTTTAAATATATATACTTAAATCTAATACCAGGTACAGTCGAGAAATTTGTTAATAACTGTTTTAAGTTCAATTGTTAACATTTGCGACTGTTTCTTGAAAACTCTTATCTCTAACGTGTAATGTAAAAGAATTTTATTATTAAAACCATCTATATCTATGTCTTTGTCGTCATTCTTGGCAATCGTCTATGTCGAATGTGTAACTGTTTATTACGACTCTCCTATCTCCATGTGAATTTGTATACAATTTACTTTTTTTTTATTTTCAATAAAACTTGACAATATTCCAGTCATTCCTATTCATATTAATGAATTAAAAATTGTTTTGAGAAAAAGCATTTTATTTCCATCAACATTAATTTCAAAGTTGTAGATTTCAGTATCTGGGGACTGTTACGGAAAAATAAAACTGTTCTGGATGGCTAGTCAAGGTATGGAACGTATGTCACAACTGAATATATTAATTGTTATTCGATTTTAACCTGTGTTATTCGGACAATTTAGAGTTTTGAGGTAAGACGTATTTGTTTTTATCCTGCAATCATTACTTTTGCTGTACAATAAAGTTAGCCGGATAATGTTTTTCTTTATTCGGAAGTGCCTAATAAAGTCTCATGGTACCCTTGTCCTCGCTTCTAACGATTGTTAGCATTCCGTTCTGGTTGACGATGTGTTGTCGAATGCGATATTTGTTTGTGACGTCAGGCTATTACTAGAAAACGCGGCGAAAATTTCATTTCAGAAATCGGCTAAAAGTGCAAATTTTTTATGTTTTTCTCGCTATAAAATATATTTTAGGGGTGCAGGATAAAAACAATATTCGTACAGTGTCAGAAAATATAAAGTTTATTTGTACTCGATGCGAAACAGGTGAGAAATGCTCGGCAGAGCCTCGCATTTCTTCCTGTTTCTAAGGCCCGTACAAATAAATTTTATATTTTCTGATACTGTACGAATATTTATATTTATCCTGCAATCAGTACATTAACTGTCTAATAAAGGTAGGCGAATAAATTTTTGCTTTATTCCGAGGTGCCGAATAAAATCTCCTTGTACCCTTGACCTCACTTCTTACGACATTGAATATTATGTTCTGGTTTACGACGTTTGATACGTCAGTATCACTAGAATACGCGCCGAAAATTTTAATTAACTCAGAAATCGGAAAAAAGTGACCTTTTTAGTATTATAAAATGTACGAATATTGTATTTTTTTATTTTTTTATTTTCATATTTATCATATTTTTTTTTCATTTTCCCAGAGATTAGTAACAATTAACGCGAAAAATTATATGTTATATCGTGTGTTAAATTGTAATTTAGCACACAAAAAAAGAAACATGCAATATATGTTTATTGTCACATGAGAAGGAAGAGTATATATGACTCTATGATCTAGTTAAACTGCCTTGAAAATCCGATTTTAGTATGTGATTTGTCGGATTATCGAAAATAGCAAGTGTGTAATAATTATTTCCGATTTGACATTTACGTCTGTTTTCCGTTTTGACTAGACGAGATCCATTGCTATCTGTCTATTACGATTTAACGAACCATTATTGTTTGTAAGTTCTCTTTGATTTCAGATCAATTTCTACGTTTCGTTTTGGACTTTTTGGAAGATATCATACGGTCTCATCCGTTATTACACTGTAAGGTGTTTCGATCATTTAGTACTTTTTTTTGACCTTTAAGATTGTTTATATTCTGTTCTTTTCGATCTAAAATTGATTCTTATCCTTTGTACAAGATACCTTACTTTCTGTTCGTTTGGTCGTTAAAAATTCTGTTATTTGGTGTTCCCTGCAATTTAAAATCAATTTCAATCGAAACGTAACGTGATCAGATATTATTTACTGTAAGTCAGACATATAATATATGATATATGTTATTGGAGATCTTCATTGCCCGGGATACAATTCTATATTACTTGTTCTCTCAGATTTAAGATAGATTTGGATTCTTTCCCTATGGTCCCTTTATAAGATACGATACCTTACATTCATTGTTCAGTGTTCTCTCTCTCTTTCTCTCGATCTCTCTCTAAATTTAATCGTATCCACTTTTATTTTTCGGTTTCGACGAAAGGCTCAGTTTTTTCGAACAGTGTATAAGATTTTCGCCGGTCATGTTATAGATGATTTTGTCAAATTTTCGAAACCCTTGATTTTATTCGTTTCTAAAACCTTTTTATTTCCGGCTGACCCCCACCCACCGACTTTCTTTCAGTCATAATTTCATTACAAATGTATTAAAAGACAACTACAAATGATTACGAAATCATTATTATTTCTTCATGAACTTTGAGAAACAAATCTTGTTCATAAACAACTTGTTCACGCTCAATTTTTAATGGATGTGTATCGCAAAAATGTCCATTGATCTATCATTTTGTTGGGCTATCTTGTTTGGGTATCGAACTTCTTAAAACAACTATTTAAAATTTTGGCCATCGAACATTTCTGACCTTCAGCTTCGATATGCAATGACCAATACAATCGTGTTATATATAAATATACGTGTTTGCTACTCTAAAATGGTCGTGTGTTTTGCCCTGGAACCTGTTTAATTATAGTAGTCCCTGTTTTGACTTACATGGACTAGTCTTTGTTTTTCCGTTTTTACCCTAAAATTTGAAAATTGAACTTAACCAAAGTTGTAACTATATCACGTTAATTAAATTGATTTAAAATTGATTGTTTCCTTTTGGATGTGGTTTCCAACTACCTTTAGTAATTATTCGGCTATTTCAAACTATCCTTTAAATCGGAGAAATTATACCGTGTTAACCCCCAACCTTCACACTTGAAACTGACAATAAACGAACCATCTATAAAAAATGGAATCCCATGTTTGTCAAGCCTTTTTATTAATATATTTTATGGGTGTATGGTACCAACACAGCAAAAACAAAGTTGTGGTCTAAAATATCTGATAGTGGGGTGGATGGAAAATGTCCAACTCAGTATATAGTTCACAAAATTATTCAGCAGCTTCTACTTCCCGTTACTTCACATTCACAACTTATACGTTATTCTAAATCCTGCGGTAGGTAATCCGATTTTCTAGATCGGGCACTGCTATTGCAGAATAAGCTACCATAACAAGCGTTTGTTATGCCTTCAGAAATTCTATGGTCGTCACCGTAACTTATCCATCCCTCAAATAGGGATTTGACTTTGTCCTTGACATGACGGTTAGTAACTCGACGGTAGTCTAATTAAATGCAGACAACGCTTACTCGTCCGGAGCACCTGAGTGCACTTATGGTTTTTATTGGGGTTACTCGCTTTCTGTTTGAATTAGCACTTGGCAAAATATTTATAAGGGTGTCCCCCAAGGCTCTATCCTTGGTCCTGTTCTATTTAATATTTTTCTAAATGACATATTTTGTTTTGTTAAAGAAAGTACACTGTACAATTATGCGGATGATAATGCATTGTCACACTCAGACTCAAACATTGAAGGATTAGTCAATACTTTGGAAAATGAAAGTGCTGTTTTAATCAATTGGTTTTCGAATAATCAAATGAAGGCTAATCCAGAAAAATTTCAGGCAATTGCCATTGGGAAAAAAACTAAATCTAGGGGTCTAAAATTCAATTTGGATGGGAATGAAATTTCATGTGAGGATGAAGTTACTCTCCTGGGTGTGACAATCGACTATCAATTAAAGTTTGATACCCATATTTCAAATATCTGTAAAAAGGCATCAAGGCAGTTAAACGTATTAAAACGCATTGGAAAATATTTATCAAAATTGGGAAGGTTAACAATTTATTATTCATTTATTATGTCCAATTTTAATTACTGTCCGGTTGTTTGGCATTTCTGTGGGGAAAATAATACAAGAAAGATGGAAAAAATACAAGAACGTGCCTTGCGCTTTATCTATGAACAATACGACTGTAATTATGAGGAACTTTTATTAAAATCAGGCTTACCTACCCTTAAAATAAGACGTTTACGAACAATGGCATTAGAAGTTTTTAAAATTATACATAAAAAGTCACCTGTATACCTACATGATGTTATTACTTTAAAACAATCTCATTATTCTTTTAGAAAGGACAATCTGGTTGAGATACCTTAGGTAAGGACTACAGGATGTGGACTTCACTCAGTAAGGTATGCTGGAGCCACACTCTGGAATGAGTTGCCAAATGAAATACGTTTACAGACAAACATTAACCAGTTCAAGAGTCTGATTAATACTGGAATGGCAACTCTTGCAGATGTGGCTCCTGCAGATCTTAATCCTGTATTTCCTATTTATATTTGGCTCGTTATTTTTATGTTTTTTTTATGCTTCATGTATTTTTTGTGCTTATGTGCTGTACTTCAGAGTTTTTTATGTACTGTGCTTCAATTTTTAGGCTTGTGTATGTCCTAGTGCCTATGCATATTTTTACATATAGATTTTAATTCCAAATAATTGTGCTTTTTATATTCTAACTCTGTTCTGGATTTTATGTTTTATTCCTGTTTTCTTTGTAAGCGTTGCGCTTAGTGCTAATGCATGTCTTACCTATTGCTTATGCATGTCTGGTCTTTTAATTGTGCTTTATTACATGCAAGCTTAGTTTTATATATATCGAGTAGGTTTTATGTGTCTCTGTGTGTTATATGTACTGTGTTCTGTACTTTCTTACATGCTAACATAGTTTTATATAATAGTATGTTTTATGTGTCTAAGTGTGCTTAATATGTATTGTTGTATCATGTATGTTGTTATTGTTTGTCGGTTAAAAGCTCTACAGAGCTTATGTTGCTTGTATTTATAACCCGACTTCAAATAAAGTTTCTATGTCTATGTCTATGTCTATTAAACAATGAAAGGTCTTTTTGATAGCACTGTTCGAAAAATCTAGCACCTTTGAAAAATATAAATTCAAAATCGAATTGGTACTAAAATTTGAGCATTTCTAACCTGGGTATACTACCCACATACCGGCCAGAAACATATCCGGACCGCTGTGAAGGTTTAGGGAATTCTCCATAATTTTAAGAAACGTTAAAAGTATCTGGAAATGCACAGAACGCAGGATTATGCACCATTTTTCTTAAAGCTGATGCGTCCTTGACCCCCTGTCGCTATGCGAGATGAGATGTCACTGGGCGACCACCATTCCACTCTGTCCCCAATTTGTGCATGCACTTTATTTATGGTGACTTACTCCCCTGAATGTTCATTATCGGAAACGTTATAATTATAACTTCTGCTTTTTGTAAAATGATTTTTATATTCAATATAGCTTAAAGCGACATAAAACTTTCGATCTACAACTTAGGAAAAGGGGAAAATTAATGTCATCGTAACTAAGATAGGAGCACCATCTGCCACAAACAGATCTAATTAACTCAATTATAATATATAATTATTGGGTAATTAATCTTAATTGATGTAAATTGAATCGATAATTTTTATTTATAATTAATGTAGCCAGTTTTCATAATAACTATAATCCTATCATTATGTGAAAGAAATGATAAATTATTAATAAATATATAAATATATAATTTCGTCTGCAATCGACATGTTATGAATATATATAATGTCATTTAAACTATGTTTAAATTATATATTTGTCAATGTTTTAACTGCTAGGTAGCGACAGGCGTATAGAAGAAAGAATTGTTTTAATGGCTTACGATATTCTGAGAAATCACTGGAAATATCAGACGAGCTGGACAGATGGATTCACGTGCACACACGTACGACTACAGTCTAAACCGACACCCTCACCTACAGCAGTTCGAAAACGTTATATATACCCAACACGAAGATCAAAGGTATAGCGAAGACTTTTTTTTGTTTGTGCTGCTCATATAATTCCACTAATTTATAGCAAAAATATTGAAAACGACTTATTTTACGGCTTTTTTAAGGATTTCAACCGAAAAGAAACGAATTTTTAATAATATAGCTTCAGGAATGTGTTGCTAAAATGTAGCTTTGTTTCGGTCACTGTATATTTAATGCGTGAATATATCATTCTGTGTTTATCGCAGCTAATTGTAACAATCAGAACAAGAAAACCCATCAAAATCGGCCTATAATTCAAATCGAGGATTCTGTCAAATTTGAAATGCAAAAAATATTTAAATATTTAAGCCAAGAACAAAAATCTAAAACTACATGTATAAGAACTGAAAATTATATGTGATTTTGTAAATGCGTTACTTAATTTTGTTCAATGTTGGCTGAACTCCACTTTCAACAATTCTATAGCTTTATCGTGGCGTCTGGTAATTGTTGGGAAAAAGGTAAAGCAAGAGAACATCTTGTCTGCAGTGATACTCAACCGCAACCTCTATGTTGACGTGCACGTGATCAATAGAAGACTAATCTGACTAACAACCTTAAAAATCTGGCCACCGAGGTTCTTAGTACGAGTTATGAAAAGCGAGCTTCAATAATGTAGCTCCTGTTTTTATCTTGGTGGATGAAAAAATAAATAAGGGTCTACATTATTATAACTATGAAAACCATCCAACCCATGTCCACTGTGGCTATTTGTTGCTGGAGATGGACACAATGTATAGATTTCGAATACTGAAATACGTAACATACTGATTGATTGATTGATTGAATACTGGCATAATGTCCAGCAAACAAGGTTTCAGGACGAGAACAAGTCAACAAAATCAATTGTGGAAAGGAAGGACAAATTGGACAGCATTTTGTCTCAACTGTATGGAAAGTTGGAAGCTCCTCTGCGCCTATTCTTCTCGCCGTGTTGTTAGGCGCTTGTAGCAAAAAACGCACGACAAAAATCTTACTATTGACACATGAAAACAAGTAAGAGACCAAAAAGATTATATAGGCGCGGCTTGGGTAAAAATAACAACAAACCGTGAAAATCTTAACACCGATGGCCAATCAATTATTATCTGGCCACTCTGAGTGTTTCACGCCTATTGCTTATTATTTAATTCAAGTTCATTTTTTAGTATTTCATGGAAATGAATCACTTTGATAGACAAAAATTTCATGTACCAGAAATTAATAGACTGTCTAAAGCTGTACAGCCCCCAGTCTAGAACGAATAATCGTACCCTCGCTTTTTTTGCGTTAATCCGACAAATCACAAAACTAACTTCGGATTATAACGGCAGTAAAATTCGGCCTAGCAGTTATCTTAATTTACATCCTAATTAACGCCAATGAATGCTGAAAAATATTATAAATGTTTGCTTACTATATTGAAATGACAATAGTATAAATATAAACGATCAAACTTTACAGTTGGCGACAAAAGTCGTAATTCCTTAGATTGATTTCTGGGGTTAGCTAAAATAGTGACGCTCGCATGCCCTAAACGAAAACTTCTTGAAAAAGTACAAAGTCAACAACGCGAAAACAAAAAGAATATTGTAATATTCCCACAAACCAAATTATAAAAGGAGAAAAAAAGAAGCTGAACATAGAATATTGTGTTTTGTTTTTACGCTCAAAAAATTTAGCGCACGAGAAAACCTTCTGTATGGGTTTAAAATAGTAGAGGGACAGTTATTTGATTATTTTTTTTTGTATTTTTAAAACATATTTTCTTGTTTATCTGTTGATTATTATTTGTTATCAACTTACTAAATTCCGACGTGTATAACACAAGTCACCTTTTTTTTTAAAAAAAAATAATTTTTTTCTACCTCAGTCAAAAACGCCGGAACCAAGAAACAGACATGAAGGTGATAGTCGACCTGAGAGTAGAAAAAACATGGCTACTCCCAACAAAAACAAACCAAAGACCCAACTACAGCTGTTAACTGAACGAAGAGAACAGAGAGCTGTCAGGCCGAAACCATGGACCGAAAAAACACCACTTAGGTCAAACAACACAAATAAATACATAGGTATTTGCATTAATGGTACTGCAAAGTTTCAAAAACACAGCCTGGACAAATTTTTAACATTGTGTCCAACAACCTGTATGACACGACGAAGCAGATATTTCATGTTGTATGATTAAAAAGAGTTTTAAAGGGATTTATTGATGTATAAACAAGACCACTTCACTCACAAACAAATAAAAGTTCGAATGACTACTTATATTGTCGCCATAACACGATTTCGACCGGCACTAAAATTATTACTAGTAGTTAAACACCTAGATTATATCTTTGGGGATTTAACATCGACATGATTTCTGCCTTTTTAAATGGTAAATAAAACAAAATAGTGAAAAAAAATCCTATATAACAACCTCCGTATCTTTGCACCAACTATGCTCATTAAGTAAAATGTGAGATGTAATTTGCGTGTGTGATTAAAAGCTGCGAAAAACCATGGAATCATATCAAATGTAAACAGGACGGTTGCTTGTTTCTATGACCTTAACCTTTGGCTAGGAGGATAAAATCTGAAAAAGTAAAAAATTGCTAAAAACAAATTCGGACCCAAAATCAGTTACATTTACAATAGAGGCATTGGAACCTTATTGCCCTTTGATGTCAGAAAATAAAGTCACTATCTACGTCACAGTTACAGAACCTGTTGGTACCCAATCGGTCATTTCGTATGATGTTCCAATGGATACTGAATATTTCTTCGGGAACCAAGCTTATAAGCAGACAGCATATAACAAATAAGTTGAGTTCAAAATCATTAAAATAAAAAATAATAAATTTATAAATAATAAATTGTCCAATACGTTTTACCCGAGTAGTAACACATATTAAACATAATAATCAATAAAGTAATACCCGGTAGCATTTAATGACTTATTTTAAACTAAAAGTCTGTTTTAAGAAAAGATTATTCATAATTAAAATACTTATTTTCTGCTTAATATATTAAGCCTTCGATAATGTTCTTCTCGCCCTTCATGGTTAGCTATGCGATTTTTTTAATCAAGGAATTTATGCTTTATTTAAGATCTCCTACAGCTTTATCTTGATATGTATATTTTTTAATTTATCAATCATAAATAAGGCAAAACTTGGAAAGCAACAAATTAAGCTAGGTTACGATTCGCTAATCTAAAGATGACAAAATTGCATCCCTTGGCTATACATGATGCCTTATAATTTACTATGGTTGTCTTGCAATTTGATCGCCATATAAATAATGATAATTTCATAAAATATTGATTGAATAACTATATAACTATAAATAATATAACGATAATTAGCTAACTATGACTGTTTAGTCACTTGACAATGATTAACTACACAAAACTGATTATTGCACTCCTAAACTAATATTATCTACAAACTAATATGATTAGCTACATCATAAATCAAGATTATCTACCCAAATAAAAATGATTATCGACATAAAAAATAAGGATTAAAACCCAAACAAGTATGATTATCTGCCAAGCTAAATACTTAAATTATTTACACAATTAAATATGATTTTCCCCTCCATCCACATCCTCCCAAGTTAGGGGCTCTGAGTCCGCGTTCGCTCCATCATTGATGTGATGATGGAGCAAACGCGGACTCAGAACCCCTGACTTGCGAGGATGATCCATGCAGTTATTGAATATTTTTGATCAAATAACTAGAATTATCTATCTACTAAACTACCTAATTAAATTGAATACCTACACCAACACCGATGATGGTCTCCATATATATATATATATATATATATATATATATATATATATATATATATATATATATATATATATATATATATATATATATATATATATATAGCTGTTTTAATAGTAACTGGCCCTCTTTTGTTCTTAATATTCATAAATGATATAGTTATTGATTTAGGTGCCTGCATTAAGCTTTTTGCTGACGACACTAGTATCTATATAATTGTCGACACTCCTGAAAATGCAGCATCAGTCTTAAACAGGGATCTCGATCTTATTAATAAATGGTCACAAAAGTGGCTTGTTAAATTTAATCCACAGAAGACTGAAACCATGACAATATCCAGAAAGTCAGTGAAGCCAGTCCACCCCCTCTACTCATGAATAATCACATTCTTCAAGAGGTCACGAATCACAAGCATTTAGGTTTATATTTTTCAAACAATGGTAGTTGGAATTCTCATATTGATTATATTGTTAAAAAGGCTTATGAAAGAATTAACTTCCTGAGAAAGGTGCGCTTTATTTTAGATCGATTTACCCTCGAAAAAATGTATTTGTCTTTTATTCGACCATTACTAGAATACGGTGACGTGATATGGAATATTAGTACCCAGTATCTTGTAGATAAGGTAGAAAATGTCCAAATTGAGGCGATGCGTATTGTTACGGGTGGGACAAAATTGACATCTATTCAAAAACTTTACACAGAAACGGGATGGGAGAAACTTTCGGACAGGAAGGAAAAACATCGATTAATGGTTTTATATAAGATTATCAACCAACAAACGCCAGAATATTTAAGAAATCTAGTTCCAAACTCAGTGGCGTCTGTACATGGCCATTTCACTCGACAATCAAATAATATATCTGAAATACGCACTAGAAGTAACCTCTATTCGGACTACTTTCTACCGTCCACGATAAAACTCTGGAACAAGCTCCCACCTGACATTCGAAATTCTACGTCTATTCATATTTTTAAAAACAATTTAAAAAATCAAGGTAATACGTTACCTCCAGAATATTATTATGCCGGCTCTAGACAAGGTCAAATATTCCACTCTAGATTACGCATGAACTGTTCTTCTCTAAACGAACACCTTTTCTCACGTAATCTAATCGAATCACCCAACTGTGTATGTGGACACACTGAGTCAACTACTCATTACTTACTTTACTGCCATATATACACAAACATTAGAGACAATACCATTTTCACTATTAACTGCAATGTACCTGTTGATGTAAACCTTTTACTGTTTGGGTCAGATAGCCTAACGCTTGAACAAAATACAGTTTTATATATATATATATATATATATATATATATATATATATATATATATATATATATATATATATATATATATATATATATATATATATATATTTGTGTTGTTTCTGTTATTCCTTAGTTATATATTGTCAAACAAGGGTTAATTTATATAAACATATTTCCTTCATGTAGCATGTTTACTAATCCTAATATGTAGTACTCTTTCAACAATTAGGAAACGGACCTGATATAAGCTTTCATTAGCTTGTTTCCGAATCCTTTGCGTTTTATGTTTATGTCTGCTTGTAACTTTGTATGATATTATTGAAATAAATATGTTTAAACTAATAGTAACTGTAATTATCTACTAAGCTAATTTACTACTCATTACGAGTTATATTAATACGAAAAAAACAACCTGGTTATAATATATGTATCCACAACGAAAAAAATCGAACAAAAATGCAAAAGTTGGATAATTTACTTTTAAATTATTTTTTTCATTTACAGAAACGTATTATGAGAGTTGTTTACCGCCTGACATTGACCTGGACGATATTAAACTGCATTCCAGGAAGTTTGTAGCCAACTCGCGTTATGGGAATATTTACCAAATAAAGTAAGAATGAATTTGTTGTCCGACACCTCAAAGCATGTTGCTATCTTTTTATTAGAACATATTTTATTTAAAGCACGAGGTTAACTCGTTTTTTTATTTAATAGTTCACATTATATATTAAAAAATAGCAAGGAAGCAACAAGAGCCGAAAGTCAAGAGACAAATAACAAATTCGGGTAAATACAAACATATACAACACGAAACCAAAAAAAAGAGAGAAAGGGAGTAATCCGAACCAAATTAAAACCGTGGGTGCACTCTGGTGCTCCGGACGAGTAAGGAGTGCCTGTCTGTAATTAGACACCCGTCGAGTTAATCGTTGTCATGTAATTATTATATGCAAACTGAACGAAATATATAAGTATATCAATTTCATAAGATATAGATTTCACTGAAACATACATTTATATGGAGTGGTTTCTTTTGGGCAAAAGTGTAATGAAAGATAGCCGATAATAACATTAAGTCCAGCTTGTTGCTTTCTTCTTAGGATTTTATTAATTAAGCTTTCGTACTGAAATGGTGCTATAAATTGTTCTCATCCCGCATTAAACGCTAAAAGAATTTACTATTAAACATGAAACTATCTGCTTTGTCTGTGAATAACTCCTGAGATATTATTCAAATCTCTGGTTCAGAAGATAAACTGTGACCAAAAACCATAGAAAGCTTTTGTTCTAGGTGCAACGTAGTATATTCAGTACAATAGTTAGTGGTTTACAAATGGGTTATGATGGCTCTATTAAAAGCAGATGAAACAAGCTTTTGCGTGTTTTTAGCGTATAAATTCGAAGTTTTGTTTTCGTTTATGTGTGTGTGTTTTTTTGTTTGTTTGCTTCTTTGTATTTGCCTAATTCATTATGGTTACGAGCTTACGTTGAACTATAGCTGCACAATACATTTTCAAAATTATACAGCATTAATATTTCAGTCAAAACAAAGCAAAATTGCACCCACATCGTTAACAGATGTTGTTTTGTGGATTGCACTGAGATAAATGCAAGTTATAACGATTTTATGTATATGCTCTGTCTATTGGCTTAAAGTGTATTGTCAATTGTTATCTATGAATGACTGCAAAATGAGTTTCGCAATCTGATGAAAATCATTTTTTTCTCGCTTAATTGTATCCCAATTTATAATTAACCTTAGAACGGTTGTTTCAGATATGATATTACTGACAAAGGTACTGACGAGAAAGTGGAAGAACCGGTAACGTGGCTTTGGGAAGAGGATTATAAAGTCTGGTTACGCGATAACCAACGTGCAATTGGTGGCAGGTAAATCTTTTCCTCGATTAAAATGACCGAGGAATGAACGGAAAGAATCAGACATTCGGAAACTTAACTCAACAGCTCGTAGAATTTAGATAGGAAGAAATTCTTAATCCAACAAATCGTAGGTCGGCAGGTAGCCTCGATCTAAAAATCGTAGGCCAGGTTCGTAGTTTCCATTAAAGCATCAACGCAACATATTGCTGAACGTTTATACGGAAATTGTGAAACTGTTCGTGGGAGCCACAATTCAATTAATCGTACGCCGTAAGACATTAATTGGAAGAAATGTTATCAAATTAATGGAGCATATACTCAATAGAAACAAGAAAATTGAAAATAAAAAACCATTTTAAAATAAATTTAACGGAACTTGTTAAATATTACCTAATTTCATTGAACGAAAGAATTACTTTTAATAAATAAAAACTTTATAACCAATGACTGGAATTACACATTCATATGGTGGTACGATGTCCATGTAGTAAATTTTAATACTACAACGTCCCTCCTCGACACTTAATAACGTTATGGCACTTAAGATAAAACATGAATGAAGTTATAGTTTTTTTGTTAGCCACTAACTTTTTCACTATAGACCAGCAGTAGTTAGACAAATTGATTTTATAGATTGCTTTGGAAGAAGTTAGACCTGTAAGCCATGCCAGAACCGTTTTTAACATTTCGATCACTTTTTCCCAAAACAACAAATTATCTCGCTGAATATGTCTACAATCAGCCTGGTTTTGGGTTGATGGTAGATTATAAAAGAAAAGTTCATCGGTTAAGGTAATTCAATTCCGATAACCGATAGTAATAGTTCCATTAAATCCGATTATAATTAAAACAATTTAAAAAGAAAACAATTCTTCTATTTTTAGGAAATAAATTGAGTGTGTAGTATGGAAGCCCGTACGTACCACGGAAAAAATAATTTATAACTTGTGCGCACGAGTTTCAAACTTGTGCGCACGAGTTACTAACTTGAGTGCACGAGTTTCAAATCTTGAGCGTACGAGTTAGAGTTCAAACTTGTGCGCACGAGTTACTAACTTGAGCGCACAAGTTATTAACTTGAGCGCACGAGTTTCAAATCTCCTGCGCACAAGATTTGAAACTTGTGCGCTCAAGATTTGAAACTCGTGCGCTTGAGTTAGTAACTCGTGCGCACAAGATTTGAAACTCGTGCGCTCAAGTTAGTAACTCGTGCGCTCAAGATTTGAAACTCGTGCTCTCAAGTTTGCAACTCGTGCGCACAAGTTTGAAACTCGTGTGCCCAAGTTTGTAACTCGTGCGCTCAAGTTATAAATTATTTTTTTCCGTGGCACGTACTGGCTTCCATAGTATCGCTATCTAATGTTTTATGGCTTTTGATATTTAGTCACGAGATCCATATGAATAACCCCATTTCAGAGGGTAGCTGAGATATCCGAAGAAAATATTAGAAGAGCACTTAAGATCATTTAAAAGTAGACACAAATAATTTTTACATCGACAAAATTGAAGTTTTTATTTTTAGACACAAACATGTCTTTTGTGCAATATCTGAAACTCTATTTAAATTAACATTTTAGTGACAATTAAGAGAAAGACGTCACGTCGCCAATGGAATGCCGAGGATGCTCTGAAGTAACGTCATGAACCGTACACTGTGTGATGATCGCATTTAGGCTGTGCCTTGCCTATACATATTCATATTAGTAAATGGAATGTTTAAGCTTTTGTATAAAATGATGTTGTTATCGATAGCTGATAGGTTAAGAAGATTTATCGTGTCTGTTTTATAAAAATAAATTATTTGTTTGTTGCTTGTATAGATCCACACCATCACCGACATTCAAATCAGTGGGCGTAAGCCCAAAGGGCGTTAAAATAGATATCTGTACAACTCGAACAGAGGCAGGATATCATGTGATTAACACTAAAACGAAGCCAAAGTCAGCTGAGGCCACACCCAGAAATGGACAACGCATTACAGATAAACCCGACGCGGAGCTATTTGCGTAAGTAGTATAGAGAAGTGTCCTCCAAACTAAAATTTAAATTTTTAGTTATGAAGTAAATTTTCGTTTTTCTTCGAGGAAATGAACAAACAGCTGGATGTTTTACTTAAAAATGTATATAAGGTATATGGAGACCTCCCTCCCTCTATGAAAACATGATTGTGTATATTTCTCATTTTAGTTACTCTTTTTAATTACGGGTATTTGGGTTTGAAAGTGTTTTTCTGATTTCAAATACATCCTTGTTGTTATCTTAAAAACCAAAACAGATATGACTTCACAATTTATCGGTGACAAACTAAAATGTAATACTGCAATAGCATGCCAATTATGCTGGCTTGGGTAAACGTGTTATACAGTGTGGTTTCTTAAATTTATTCCATTTGTTCTTCTTTGTGTGTCAACGCTAGCTAAAACACTTAAAGCAATACTACTTTCCGTTTTGGAAACAAGCCTAGAATACTACCAAACGGATTGTCAGAAATTGTATTAAAAAATTAGCAAGAACTGCCGATAGAAAATCTGAATATGCATGCTGTATTACGACAGAAATTGATTTGTTTTGTTCATTTTTGTAGACACTACAATGCATATCGCCTTAACAAACAGGAGAGAAGGGCAGCAGCTATTACAATCCAAACGCGATTTCGAGGTCACAAAGTAAGGTCACATCTAGACAAGCTGAAACGAAAGGTAAAGGTCATTCATAAGATATACGTAATATAAGAGTTACAGATTCAAAAATGTGTTCTAATTCTCGTAAATTTTGCTGCCTCCTACCCCTCACCATAGTAGTGGGAACTTTGCTGACTATGGACTAAGGAAAACCCATTTCAATACATTTTGGGTTTAAAAAAACGCTAGAATTCAAATAATATCTGGTATTTGTATGTAAAAAAACCTTCAAGCAAATATTTTATGATTATATATTTTAACTTGTATTGAAGCGGCTATTACAATTCAAACGCGATTTCAAGGTCACAAAATAAGGTCACATCTAGACAAGCTGAAACAAAAGGTAAAGGTCATTCATAAGATATACGTAATACAAGAGTTACAGATTTAAACGTTTGTTCTAATTCTCGTAAATTTTGCTGCCTCCTACCCCTCGCCATAGTAGTGGGAACTTTCTTGACTATGGACTTAGGGGAACCCCTTCCAATACATTTTGGGTTTAAAAACGATAGAATTCAAATAATATCTGGTATTTTTATGTAAAAAAAACCTTCAAGTAAATAATTTATGATTACATATTTAAACTTGTACTGGAGAAAACTCTTCAAAAAGTTACTTGATAAAGTACAACTCTTTTCATGCGGCATTATGTATGTTAGTATATATGTGTGGATGTTTAGACGTAAAATGGTCGTGATTTATTTCCGAGATTCTGCAATATAGGACAGTTGTCATCACTTATAGTATAACTATATGCAAATTACTTAATTGTGATTCCGAATTTTGCGTTTTTCCTCCAAAGTCTTGGTTAAACCACAATAGAAGGGAAACCCATTGTCAAATTACGATATTCCAGTATTAGTACCTGGAAGCTAACAATTAATTATTTTAGCGGATTCAAGGGATTATTCCCCAAACGCCTAAGGTAAATACAGGTAAACTAATTATGGCATTCCCCTTAATAGGCCCCTTAATCCCCTATACCCTAATGAGATGTTGTTTTTATCCAGTAGGCGTTCGGGGAAAGACACCGATTCAAGAAGCTTCCCTGTAACAATCGAAACTTGTTCATTTACCAATTACTCACCGCGAATACAGCGTACTTTCAAATTTATTTCGCTTGTTTCTTTGAATGGAGTTTTGGAGTTTTGTGCCCGTTATATCATGACCTACAGTTTGTTGTCTATCAAGACTATAAATAGTGTCGAGCAGACATAGCCAAATGTCGGGCACGAACTCACAGCCCTAGTTTTGACACGCCGTTGTTGAATTGATAGCAAGTTACCTGGACCACTCGACCAGCAAGCCTTCTCTTGTTACGAATTAAACATTATTTGTGTAATTTTTTTCTTACTAAACAACTTCACACATTTCTCACCACTGCAGGCGTACAAAATAAATTATCAATCAGTATGAATAAATGGGATTTTCAAAAGTATACAGATTCGTAAAAAAATATTAAAACAAATTTCCAACCTACGGCCTTAAGTTATTAATTAAAAAAATACTCTAGTCATTCTCGAGTTTTATTTTTTAATACTTCTCTGGTATTTCATTGTAGTCACTTATATACGCGTAATATAAAAACATTATGTTCAGTGGGTTGATATCAACTCAAGAATAAACTTTAATAATTACACCAATAAACTAACATATTTTAATGAGAATTGGTACTTATGATATGTGAACATAGAGTGAACGTAAGTTAATGTAAGGTGGTCAAATATACAGTTATATTAACTGGAGAAAACTCTTCAAAAAGTTACTTGATAAAGTACAACTCTTTTCATGCGGCATTATGTATGTTAGTATATATGTGTGGATGTTTAGACGTAAAATGGTCGTGATTTATTTCCGAGATTCTGCAATATAGGACAGTTGTCATCACTTATAGTATGTGTGATTAAAGTTGTATTCACTCAATCAAATAACGTTAAGACCATAGTAAAGTGCTCTCGACCAATGAAATTGTCCCATTTTATATGTCTTATTCATGAAGACCGTGGCATATTATCTTTTGTTCAAAATTGGTCTGCTTAATACATAAACTTGCCTGAGGCTCATTAAATATGTCTAAAAACTGTGAGCTGAAATTCAACAAATAAAGAATGCAGACATATTTCGAACAAAGATATTCTTGAAGTCGGTAATACCCCATATTATTAAGGCCATGAAAGACGGGAGATCTTCATGAATAGGACACACAAAATGGGACAATTAATTTCGAATTCTTCTGAAAAAAAACAACAAGAGAGCAAAATAAAGTTTTTCACAAAATATACGACGGATTTGCTTGAAATTGAAATTTGCAAATTCTAAAATAGTACTAAATCACCACGGAAATGATTCCTATAATTGTTTACTTGTAACGTTTTGAGGGGCCTCGGTGGCCGAACGGTAAAGGAAGTTCGTCTACTATTGATCACGTGGTCTGTCAACACTGAGATTGCGGGTTCGATTCTCACTGCAGGCAGGGTGTACTCGACTCCAATCTTAATTTACAAGGATTACCAGTTTTCCTACCGCAGGTCGGGGGTTTTCTCCGGGTACTCCGGCTTCCTCCCCCAATAAAAACTGGACGCCATGATATAGCCGAAAAATTGCTGAAAGTGGCGTTAACCACCATTAAACAAAAATGTAACGTTTTAAAAAAATTGTGGACGGACAGACAAACAAAATGAAAACTATATGATAGGGCCCAAATGAACTTACAAGTGGCATTATCATTTTCCCTTATAGCAAATATAAAAATAAAGTCTCCCTCAAAATTGAAGTTTAGAATAATAATAGATTTAAAATTGTATGCATACAAATGAACATTTTATGTAATTTAAAAGGAAAATAAAGCACTTTTTCAAGCTTGGTTGCATTGAAAATGGATTATCTTACCCTCCGCATCTTATCTCTAGAAGGTTTATCTTATTTATGGTAAATTTAACCTTTTGCATTAGTAGTTGCACTAAAAATGACTAATCACCTATTATTTGGTATCATGATTGCTATAATCTCTTGAGCACTTTACAATGGTTTTAATTTGTAAGAATATGATAATCCCTGTCTTCATGATAAGTACTCGCTTCGCTCGTACTTAATCATGAAGACAGGGATTATCATATTCTTACATATACATATTCCACCAATATAAATATTGGTATAGGTGAGTTGCTGTTAGCAGTTTACTGTTTACATATTCAATCGACGCCCAGTAGAACGTATACTTATACGTGTGACATTTCTGTTTACAACTTAAAGAAAATATATTGTTTAGAAATTTTAATATTTCAAAACTACAAGGGCCGAGGTACTTCTTTTGCTGAATTCCATAAAACAAAGTTCAGAAAACGAGGGGATAATACTTGTATTGAGATACAGACTCATTGATAATATTCTACAAAATTCTGCCTGCACATGAGATATTATACTTGAATACGAGAATTGTGTTTTAAATATTAATAATGCTGAGAAAAATACAACAATATTTGAGTGGTTCCATAGTAATTTAAGTTGGTGCGGTAGTATATTAATTGGTCCAAAGGAATATTTCATTTCTTCTAGCAACTATGCCGATAAATGTTGGAAAAACTAAATTTACAAAAAAGTATATAAGTGGACACATGGGTGATTCCACTTGAGGTTTTTCAGAAACCTATAAATAAAATTATATTACTCCCAGTTTTTTTCATCATGGTTCTATAGTACATGTTGTATATTAATTGGTTCGAAGGACCATTCAATTTCTTCTTAGAACTATGCCGTTTAATTGATAAAATAAAATTTGAAAAAAAATATGTAAGTGGACAAATGGGTGATTCCATTTAAGTTGTGTGGTAATATATTACTTGGTTGAAAGGACTATTCCATATTTTTGTATGAACACAGTGTTTTTAAATTAGCAACGAGTACATTATTGTGCATATGGGTGATTCCTTTATGATAAGCGTTCTTTCCCCATCATGGTGCGGTAAGATATTAATTTTTTTTTTGGAAGGACAATTCCAGTTCATATAGGAAATATGCTGTTTTTTTTATAAAATGTTAAACAGAAATTAAAATTAAAAAAACTATAGTACGTTAGTGGGTTTATGGGTGATTCCATTATAGTTTGAGTTCTTTTTCATCGTGGCGTGGTTATTCATTGTTTAAAGGACTATTCCAATTCTTGAAACAATTTTGCTGTTAAATTTATAAAGGTTGAAAAATATTCAAATTAAAAAACGCGGAGCATACACATTATACTTAGAGTTCTTTTTCATCATTTAGTGTTGAAGTATTTTTTTATTGGTTGAAAAGACTCCTTTCTTTTTTCTGTAAAGTTATACTGTTCCAAACAAAGGCCGTGATTAGGCTGATTTTTAGCAGAGACATGTAATTATATGTCTCTGTTTTTTGTGAGGGATCGAATTCCACGCCGAGCGATGCGAGTTAAAAAAAATAAGACAAGGAGTCTTGGGTCCGCTCAAAGTCCCCTAAACGAAGCTATGGTGCAAATTATGCAAAAGTCAAATGTTTATTACTTAACTCAGACAAATATTGTGTACAAGAACAAAATATACAAAACAAATACATATATGTACATATACATATACAAATAAATAAACAAACAGGGGCCTCGGTGGCCGAGTGGTCAAGGAAGTTCGTCTACTATTGATCACGTGGTCTGTCAACACAGAGATTGCGGGTTCGATTCTCACTGCAGGCAGGGTGTACTCGACTCCAATCTTAATTGACCAGGATTGCCAGTTTTCCTAACGCAGGTTGGGAGTTTTCTCCGGTATTCCGGCTTCCTTCCCCAATAAAAACTGGACGCCATAATATAGCTGAAAAAATTGCTGAAAGTGGCGTTAAACACCATCAAACAAACAAATATATACAGAATATGCGCAAATATAAGACAGACACCGTATATGTATCAAAATAAAATATGCATTTAACTGTAATAATATATGTCTAAAGTCATTCTCAGCATGCATTTCCAGTGAGCCTGACACCGTTGGAACAAGCGTTTTGGATTATGTTTTTGATGTTCTGTACATGTATATATTGTGAATTATAAGTGAACACAACAGTCAAGTACTAAATTTAATTATAATAGGAAACTTACGCCGTAATGTCAAGTTTATTGTGAGAATCGCTGGTAGGAATGACTGGTTGTGAGACTTCATAAGAACTTTTCCAAATGAACCCTCCTTTTTCACAATGCAAATGAGTGTACCTCTATATGTATATTGTGTGTTTGTTGGATTAGACTTTTTTGCATTATTCATTTTGTCAGCTCTATCATGGAAGGCTGATTTTAAGATTCGAGTCGATCACGCTAAGCCAAAAGTCGGAAACGAATTCAATTACATGAGCTGACACGCCGGTGTTAAACAATACTTAGACAACTACAAAGACCCCTCGACCAAGACCTCACCCCACAATACTGTTCAAACGAAGGTCGTGACTAGACGTATTGTTAAGTGAAGGAGTGAATTCCACCCCGAGCGAAGCGACAAGCTCCAAAGTTAATGATGCAAACCCTGCATTTCTGGCATAACTTGCACCATTGAAACAAATAAAAAATAACCTGGATTTTGTTTATTTTATTCGAATTCGTGAAAATTAAAAAAAGTGCAATTCTTATATTTGTCAATACTCTCTAGTATGTAAAAGCTTTTGTTTCTCATCATTTGCTGAGACCATACTGTGAGGGTAAACAATGCTTGACCAACAAAGCTGCCCAGTGCGTCCCCAGGTGGCGGATAGGGGATGCCCTCTCGTTGGAGGGTGTCATGTCATACTGCGGAAGCCTGACAGTCGACCACAGTAGATAACGTGTTTGGAGAGTGCCACGCTCCATGCACGACAAAGACCCCTTAAGCTTGTTGTAGTCGCTAAATTTTCCCATAGTTTGGTCTATATTTTTCGAAATGATTTATTGTTTGTTAACTTGGTCTCGTCCTGAATAAACAGAAATATACTGATCGCTAGACATAAAGCAAACATCCAATCAATCAATCAATCAATCATTTTTCCGTTTTGTAAGAACATTAAAAGCAACTGAGTTGATATTATGCTCAAAAATGAACTTCATCAATTGCACCGTTAACGTCTACGTGATGTTGTATGTATTTACTAACGCAGGTTCCATAAATTATTATCTTATTTAATAAGTAACCTATGCGTACGCGAGAATAATGGTGTATTGAATCAAGTAGCATTTTATTGATATACATTTGATTGAGAATGAGTTGTTGTCAGTAATGAACTTCAGTCTTAACATGTTTAATTGACACCCGTACTCATTTTAAACTACTCTCAAAAGAGTGAAACTAATTTTACAAATAAGTGCAAGAATACATAATATAAGGATTGTTTTTGCTATCTTGATGTCGAAACATGTCTTTTATACGTGATATAAATTTAAGGTATCCCGATTTATTCGATTGATACCATTAGAATATGTATACAGTGGTTTGTCAGTGACTACATTTGCGAGAAGTAATATTTTCTGGCTGCTCACAACTGTACCCCTTTTTTACCTGTAAAACCCGAAATTACTGTCATTCTTATAAAAATTCTTAAAAAAACCTCTCACACCTTTAAGTTATTAAGATTACTATCTTCATTTTCAACTTGTATTTTCAAATAGTTTTCTAGCATGTAAGTTGTAGTCATTCATAATATATTGTAAAAATAGTATGTGTCACTGAGTTGACATCAAGCTCAAGACTGAACATCTTTATTAATTCATCTTTTATATCAGTATACCGTAATTAAGCTGTATTCACTAACATATTTTCTCTAACTCTAAATGAGTCGGAAAGTATGGAATGGACGTGTCTGATTTGATCTAAGTTTGAGTAAACTTATTTAACCAACGTCTGTTAAAACTTAATGTACAAACGTACAATATACTCGTTATGAAGTATTCACTCTAAAAAAACTAACAAAAATAACTCATATTCCTTCCATAGAAATATTAAGTGAATTGAGTTATTGCAAACACTAAACTTTTTTTATCAATGTATGTATATGAGTGATACTAGTTGGTGACGTTTTTTATGAGTGCCTTGCTCTTCGCAAGCTAAACACCGCATTTTTAGATTTATTGTAGCCACAAAAACGCTAAATTCTCCCTTATTTCCCAGCACATACAGTGGTAGATTCACTGTTGATTTTTTTTCTCGTTTTCGACCTGAACAAAGATAAAATACTGCTTGGTGGCCATATAGCAAACAACAAGTCAATAATCGTACACAGTAGATATAATCGCAAATTCAGAAGCAATTTATTTTGCAATCTTTATATTCCATAAACTATTAGGGGACAAACGAGCTTTTAATTTGCTGAGGTAGGACGCAATAAAATGCTAAAAATGATGATACTAAGAGGTTATTTTATGACGATTTTAATATCACACCCCCATGTCAAATCGAGACCCCCCGTATCTACTAGAGGACCTTTAGGCCAAATAATCACCTGTTTATCATATATTTTAGACGTTTCAGTGTGAGAATTTTAATCATATTGATTTTTGCAACAAGTATGGAAATTAATAATAAAATATGAACTAAAGATTTAATAAATAAATAACAATAACTTTCAATGATATGTTCTTGATTATAATAAATGTGTATTTGTTCGAATCACTAACACGCGCATCAATATAAATATAAAAATCAAATCTTTCTGTGAAGTTTCAGAAATCTGGGATAAAAACTGTAGGAGTTATCGTATTCTGCAAATGTTATGAAAAATTACTAAGTTACCAATTCTTGAAAATTAGGAAAGAAATCCTGGAATAATTTCATAATTGCAGGTGCACATCTTAAATTCATGTACAGTTTTTCTGTGGAGTTTCCGAGATCCGAGTAGAAAACTGTAGGAGTTGACTACACAAAATATGTATTGTCTTCTGTAAAAAAATTACCAAGTTTCCAAGTATGGAAAATTAGGAAAAAAATCCATGAATAGCATGTGCACAACTTGAATACATGCGCAATATTTCTGTGAAGTTTCCGAGAGATCTGGACTGCAAAACTGTCGGAGTTGATTACCGCGAAATAGGTACCGTCTTATGCAAATTTTCTGAATTACTATGTTCCCAATTCCATAATAGGAGGTGCACAACTTCTATTGCAATTTAGTTGTTTGTTACTTCTGTTTAATACCGATCAATGAAGTATTGATTTATATGACAATAAAGACATTACTGTAAAATATAAATGAAGAATCCTTCTGCGAAGTTTCGATGAATGATGTGTCCTAGTCCGAGAATCCTCTGCCGTCCAACGCTTTTTTTGCGTGGGACGTCCCACGCAAAAAAAAAGCGTTGGACGGCAGAGGATTCTCGGACTAGATGTGTCCAAACCATGCACTCTTGTTTTTTTCTACTTTTAGCAGACGACACATAAAGGGGAAAAGGGGATAAAAGGGATATAGTAAAAGTCGGCGTCGGTCCCTTAGGGAAAATGCATATATTTTGCCTGTTATTGTATTTGTTGCTTTATATTTTGTTACTAAAAAGCGTAAACATGAATTTACAAGCTAATTCCATCTTACTTTTAGTATATGTTATGCTTATTATTACTTAAATCGGATTTTCTGACCTCAACGGAGATTTCCCATTGTCAATATCGCCATGTTTTGCCGCCAAGTTAAAGTGGGGATAAACTTGTTATTTACAAATTGTCGGCAGTTTCCGTATCATTTATGAACCAATCAGATTTCGAGTTATATATATATATATATATATAATAATAATAATAATAATACCCAAAACGTATCCAGATATGTTAATGTTGCACGAACAAAAATTATAAAAAAATAGTCTTTTTCCTACAGACTGTAAATTCATGTCAGTTCAGCGAGAAATGTGATATAGTTCCATTAAAAAAACCTCTCATTTCATGTTTATTTTCAACATTTTTATCGGATATTGATATTTTATGTTTTTTGTCAAATGCGAGGTTTCATCTTTAAACGCATTTTTCCGTTCGCAAATTCCGCAAGAAAATCGTGCGGAATGTTTCAGTTAAGTTTGATATGAAAAAAGTTTGTACAACCATGCAAACTGCGCTAAACTTAAAGAAAAATATCTAAATTTTCTAAAAATTGTCTTACCATAGTATATCGTGGATTTTTTAAGTCCTGTTTGAAGCTTTATTTGAGGTGTCCCTTAACTCCCATTACATTCAATGGCTGACCCCAATTAAATCTATCTTATAGATCCGTTTTAGACGAAACGAATTTTCCATGTGTTACAATTGCGACAAATTGTATTCGATCCGCCATTAAATATAACTTGATTCCGTAATGTTGATAAACTGTTAAATTCAAAATGTCAGCTCGCAGAAAAATTTCGTCTTGATATTTCAAACATGGATTACTTAATTGAACATAGTTTAATTCATTGAAAACAGGTATAGTCTTTGTGTTTATGTTAGTTTCATGATATTTCAAATGTAAAAATATGCAGAACTTCTGAAAAAATTTTGCTCCGAGAAAAATCAACTGACAGATAAAACCTCACATTTCAAATAATAAAAAAAATTGTAAAAGTCAGATAAAAATGATAAATATAAACGTGAAATCGGAGGTTTTATGTTGTAGAACTAGGGGTGTGATATGACATCCATATCACATCCCTTGATATCATTATCACACCCCTTTGTGATATGAGTTAACGGACATTGTATCACATATGCAAAAACAAATATATTAAATATATGATAAACAATGTATTATTGATCGCATATTGAGAAAACAAAATGAATAAAAATGGAAATGGCTAATCCATTATTATGAAAGTGTCTGTACGTAAGTGTTCAATAGGGCGATTCTATGTTTGCGACATATACCATAGTCAAATGGCCGATTCCATTATATATTACGGACAACTTGAATTCCCTAGGTATCTTTGTAATGGAATCTCCAATTTGATATTGTTTAAAATGGAATCACCCTGTTGACCAATTATAAACCCATCATTATCGCCACACCCTGGGTCCTGGGAGGCGATATATTGATATATTTGTATTCACTTTCGTTGCTAAGGTTGGATAAAGGATAAAATTATTTGATGCGTACTTAGTTAACATGAATGAACAGAATTTTGCGAAAAGAATGTCAATCATTCAAGTTGAGTGAAAAAAAACAAGAAAAAATAGGACTTTGGACTGCAAAAATGCTTGAGTGATAGGTATTCTTTTGAACAGAAGTTAATATTTAGAGGGAACCAATTAAACCTGGTACTATGTCTTTCGGTGATGGCGCTGTCGATGAGCATAGCTTGGTACAAGCTAGGGAGATGGTTAAAATCGAAAAGTAGAAAATAAAGAGCTGTTTTGTGTATACAATTTCGGAGGAACAATCGAAAACCAGAAATAATATAAAAAGCTATTTTGTGTATACAATTCCGGAGTATGCAGACTTTTGTAAAATGCAATACATAAATGTTATAATGAAAATAATTAATTTTATTGAACCACGTGAACATGAGTTTTAATTCAAGTATATTTACGATTTAATATATGACAAAGGATTACATGTGCGCAAATTTACAAAAATCGGTAATTCGTACTAGCCCAACTGCAGGACCAGTCCAGATGATCTGTATTTTTGACCCCCATTTTTCATTAAAGCCTATGAATACAAAAAACATAATATTTATTATTCAATTCGAAACATTTCATTTTAATACAGCCTCTATGCTACGCATGAAAAGTAAAGAAAATGACACTATTGGGTCTAAAATATACGCTGTTCATGTATGATTTGAACAAAATATTGACTTAAAGCTTCTTTGACGCATTACAATGTTATATATTATAACTGCAGAGAACACAGAAAAACCTCTATATAACATATATATAAACATGCTTTAAATGCGTCACGTGATATTATTATTGTACAATCAGACAAACACAGTCATGCAGAATGCAGAGTAAATCGGCGGCACATTGATGCTCTGTATGAAAAGTTTTCTTGTGTTACATCTGTTATGTATAGAATAATTTACATCAATTCAAACATCCTCCAGGGTTTCTGGTCCACACGCGCTTTATTATGAATTCACAAATAATTGTATAACCATAAAAATTATTGGCCTACACAAGTCTTTTCCCATAGAAAGAGGTTTTGATTCAAAGATAGTCCGCTGAAGTTATTAGCATCTATGACTATAGTTATTAGTATCAATGACTATAGTTATTAGTATCAATGATTATTGTTATTAGTATCAATGATTATAGTTATTATTATCAATGACTACAGTTATTAGTATCAATGACTATAGTTATAAGTATCAATGAATATAGTTCTTAGTATCTATGACTATAGTTATTAGTATCAATGACTATAGTTATTAGTATCAATGACTATAGTTATTTGTATCAATGATTATAGTTATTAGTATCAATGACTACAGTTATTAGTATCAATGACTATAGTTATAAGTATCAATGAATATAGTTCTTAGTATCTATGACTATAGTTATTAGTATCAATGACTATAGTTATTAGTATCAATGACTATAGTTATAAGTATCAATGACTATAGTTCTTAATATCTATGACTATAGTTATTAGTATCAATGATTATAGTTATTAGTATCAATGACTACAGTTATTAGTATCAATGACTTTAGTTATTAGTATCAATGACTATAGTTATTAGTATCAATGACTTTAGTTATTAGTATCAATGACTATAGTTATTAGTATCAATGACTATAGTTATTAGTATCAATGACTACAGTTATTAGTATCAATGACTATAGTTATAAGTATCAATGAATATAGTTCTTAGTATCTATGACTATAGTTATTAGTATCAATGACTATAGTTATTAGTATCAATGACTATAGTTATTTGTATCAATGATTATAGTTATTAGTATCAATGACTACAGTTATTAGTATCAATGACTATAGTTATAAGTATCAATGAATATAGTTCTTAGTATCTATGACTATAGTTATTAGTATCAATGACTATAGTTATTAGTATCAATGACTATAGTTATAAGTATCAATGACTATAGTTCTTAATATCTATGACTATAGTTATTAGTATCAATGATTATAGTTATTAGTATCAATAACTACAGTTATTAGTATCAATGACTATAGTTATAAGTATCAATGAATATAGTTCTTAGTATCTATGACTATAGTTATTAGTATCAAAAACTATAGTTATTAGTATCAATGACTACAGTTATTAATCAATGACTACAGTTATTAGTATCAATGACTATAGTTATTAGTATCTATGACTATAGTTATTAGTATCTATGACTATAGTTATTAGTATCAATGACTATAGTTATTAGTATCAATGACTATAGTTATTAGTATCAAAGACTATAGTTATTAGTATCAATGACTACAGTTATTAGTATCAATGACTACAGTTATTAGTATCAATGACTATAGTTATTAGTATCAATGACTATAGTTATTAGTATCAAAGACTATAGTTATTAGTATCAATGACTATAGTTATTAGTATCAATGACTACAGTTATTAATCAATGACTACAGTTATTAGTATCAATGACTACAGTTATTAGTATCAATGACTACAGTTATTAGTATCAATGACTACAGTTATTAATCAATGACTACAGTTATTAGTATCTATGACTATAGTTATTAGTATCAATGACTACAGTTATTAATCAATGACTACAGTTATTAGTATCAAAGACTATAGTTATTAGTATCAATGACTACAGTTATTAGTATCAATGATTATAGTTATTAGTATCAATGACTACAGTTATTAGTATCAATGACTATAAGAGCTCGATAGGCCACAGGGGCGTGTTGTGAAAGTTTAAGGAAAGGACACACGGTGTAGAATGGTAACGGACTTATCGCGTTTTTTTCTGCTGTACCGGACTATTCGGGTTAAGCAACGGACTGTTCATGCCAATAAACATGAAGTAACTCAGAAAAATGAGTTCAAATGATAACAAGAAGGGGTACGTTTGATTACAAAAACCATACTTACGGAATACGTAGTTGATCTATGATAACTCCTACAAAAATGTTACGTCGATGTACCTCGCGGTTATTTCACAGTTAAAAACAAATCGAAAAATAGGGAAACAACATGAACAAGCAAACATGAATTTCTATCATTCATCGTCAAATTGATATAAACAATGACTTTTTATGTTCAGAGATGTCCTGTTATGAGTTAAAAATAATTCAACAAAGCTCTAGCAGTTAAAATTGAACAATAATTCATATATGTCACTAAAATTAAAATGTGAAGCAACGGACTTTTTGTGTGCGGTGGATATTGTGGAAATTTCGGGCACCGGACTAATAGCGGTACTTAGCCACAGACATATTGTGCACAATTATATTTTTCAGAGCAAAAAGAAGAAAAAACTTTTATTGTTAAATAAGCCAAAGAATATGAAAAAAGAAAATATGATGAAATTTCTCGTGGTAATATTTTTGAATGATTAAGACGAATGTATTACGTAGGGCCTATTCCTGAAATTCATTTTGAATAGATGACTTCTTATATAAGTATTATTATTATTATCGTTATTGTCATATAAATCAATACTACATTGATCAGTGACATATAACAGAAGTAACAAACAACTAAATTGCAATCGAAAAAATCGACAAAATATTCAAGTCTACGAGACCCCTGTCCTCAGTTCCCGAGACAGTTTAATGAAAGACTCTGAATTTGTCGAAATTTTTCCGGGTTTAAAATAGCTTTAAGCGAATCGAGATATGGATTAACATTAGAGATATTGAAGTCATATAAGAGATTAGACCGAAACAGTTTATTGTGATCACATTTTAAAAAGAAGTGAACCTCATCGTCCACTTCATTTAGATTATAGAAGGAGCACAGACGTTGTTCACGGGGCACTTTTTTATATCTTCCACGTTCTATTTCAAGACTGTGGTCGGCTATTCGAAATTTTGAGATAAATTTGCGATTTTCATAGTTCGAATCGGACAAATAAAATTATTTTCCAAAGTTGTTTTTCAAAAATTTATATAGAAAGATTTTATTTTGATCTTTTAAATTTGAAAGTTTGTCAGCATACATGTTCATATAAAACTTAAACAATTTATCTTTAATATATGGTTTTATTACTTTAACATTTTTATAAGTTGTGTCCAAGTTAAGTCCATCAAAGTTAAGATCTATGTCGTCAATTACATCTTTTATATAAGTTACCCAAGAGTATATATTCTCAAAATCTAAAAAATTATTTAGTTCAAAACTTTCTTTTATCAAACGGTTAATTTCACATGTACTCAGCCTAGCAAAATATAAAATAGATTGAGTTTTTAGGTATTTTTCTATAGGGACCCTACCAATCTCTAAACGGGAAGCTAGGTTTGAAGCAGTATTCTTTACCCTAGTATATGTACTTGCAGAATGACAAATGTATTTTTTCAAAAGGAGTTCTATCTACGAAGTTAAAATGGATCAATGACAACATTGTTATTTCTACTACGTTTCTTTGCATTAAACAGGAACCTATAAATCAAGTTATACTAGTCCCAGCATTCAAGAATGAAATATATTGATCCATCATGCAAATCTCAACATTGTATGATAAAATTGGCCTTATTAGTGCATCAAACATGTTCAGGGCAACTTGAACTGGGACATTGCCAATTGAAGAAAAAAATGCTGCAAGCATATTTCAGTGTAGGAGGGTCGGTATAACTTTTTACGGAACAGCGGGAAAGGCTTATTTATTCACCGGGAATTCGGGATTTAACCAATAAAACTTCGGGAATTCGGGATTTTTACGTTTCTTTTTATCCAGTACGTATTTCACCGGGAAACCGGGATCTGGTATTTATTTTTACGGGAGTGCGGGATGGGACCCCCTCCGATTCCCCATGTATGTCAGAATAATTCTTATTTGTTTCTATGATAAGTATATTGAACGAGTTTTGTTTCATTTGTATGTCAAGTCCGTAATTTTATATTCCTGCATTTGCAAATAAATTTTAAATAAATCCGAGTGCATAATACATTTTAAACTCGCAATATACAACTGTCTAAAGAAATACTTGTAAAAAAAAACAGAGGCAAAATATTTATTTAAACATAGTGTATAGCGCTTTTGTGCCAATTTCTTTTCACTTTCTAAAAACTAGCTCTCAACATAGATCCATTCAACACAGCAGCCGACGCCGAAAGTCCGGTGCCACACACGACAAAAGTTCGGTGCAATGGCCTTCCATGAAAATCGATAATTTCTTCCAGATTTGAACAAATATAAATATATTTATCCTTTGTGTGATTAACATTGATGGCATTAAAGAGAAAATAACAACAAATAATATGCTAAATGAGGACAATTAGCTCGTTATATATTCTCATGTCACATATTCATAAACAAACTACACCGGGTATCGAGTTCTTTTAAACGATTTCAAATTATATACTAATCATATTCTTTAAGTGTTAACTTGTGCAGACAGATAAATAGTTCTATCGTTCCGTGACATAAACATTCTATTAATATTTTTAATAAATCGCAAAGAAATAAGACAAAATAAGTGACCTACTGTTTCTATTTACATCAACTTTCACGAACAGTCAATTGCTTAACAAGAATAGTCCGGTACTGCAGAAAAAAAACGCGATAAGTCCGTTACCATTCTACACCGTGGGACAGGTCTTGTTACAACATATTAAACTTGATTTTCTGGCTGTTATTTCTTTGCATGGCAAGGTTTATACATGCTTAGTCTTGTAAACAGTATGGCATTAATGCAAGAAAATAATTCTTCAAAAACATGATATTATATACATGTTTTTCTCTCATACATTTACGCATGCATATGTACATTATGTCAGTTTTGTCAAAATTTATTTTGTTTGATGCATGTATAATGCTTATGTTGCGCTTAAGCGCCCGAGTTTGATTAATAAAATATTGAAAAATCTTGATCTGTATAGTTTTCATTTTAGCATTATTGTAAGAAATTATTTTAATAAATAAGTTTCGAAATTCGAATGGGGAAAATTTTTTGGTTAGATTTATAAAGAACATTTAATTTAAATTTTTGTTTCTTGTCTAATTGATTTACATGTGGGACTTTGATACTATCATTTATAGTTGTAATCTCAGATTCTTCTTTCCTTAAAATATAAACAGCTACGAATTCCGATATTGTAGATTAACATGGAAATAAATGAAATGATATTGTCCTGAAATTCAGAATTATATTTGTTTGAGCGTTCTCTTAATGTGCAATAAATGTCTAATGCACATTATTACATTAATAGAATTTTGCGTGTTTTTGATTGGTCTAAAACAACTCTCAGGTCACGATAAATCGCAACAGTACTAAAATTACATAAAAACAGGCTTAAACTGGTCAAAACAGGTTAATATTGGATTCCGTGCACGTGACTATTGTGCAGCGGAATCCAATATTGACCTGGTTTTGACCAGTTTAGGCCTGTTTTTCATTACTGTTCCAACATTACTATAAATTTCAATTTTACTGGTCATTGCATCATCTGTATTTATAAAATATACTGTTAAAAATGCACGAATAAAACAATTGACTTTTATTCTCTTTTTAATATTTGAAATGTGATGAAACGGGAATTTCAAGTATCAGGAAATCAATATCAAAATGCAGTATTAACTGAAAATATTTAGGGTAACCAGCATAACAACAATTACAAAATGTAAGCTTCCTCTGTTTTATGATGAAGGAAGATTTTATTCATGTCATAAAACAATTACTGACTTTGATATACGGTCGCTATTCACCATATTCACCGAGCCGTAGGCCAGGTGAAGATACATTTTTGAGGGCTGATAAATCCTGATAGCTTCCTATATCAAAGTCATTATTTGTATAATACCTGTATGTAAAAATGCGTTAGGAGTGGCCTATATTAGACCAATTGCTCTATCAGACTTAATATTTATGAATCGAACATACCATGTCCCGGTTATAAATAGCAGATGACTAACTTCCTTAACCACTCGGTCAGCGATGACCCATGTGCAAAGAAATTTTCAATTAATGTTGTATTCGAATACACTTTGCCTAAATTCGGATTCGAACAAAGGTATTACAACGCTGCGTACTAATCTAGTCTCTAATGAAATGGAATTGTTCATATATCAACAGATAACTTATTTATATAAACATAGATCAGAAAATAATACTAGACTGAAAATCTAAGCGATACTTGTTGCATTTGACAGGCTGTTCTTGATCATGGGAAATCGTGGCAGAATTTTGTCAAAGAATACAAGGAACTTATTTCAAGGTTGCAGTCCAGGTACGGGGAGATGAGACATTCTTGTCCAATAGTCTTGAAGGAAATTGACGAGTTCATGGACAATAAATACAGTAAGATGGTTAATTTTTTTTCTTGAAATTGTTATGAAATGTCGTTTTTCGCCCACGTTCTCCCCGTTTTTTATTCATGAATGTTGTCGGCTGCACAGCAACAAATATCAGTCCGGTTTTTTTATGTCTCTGTAGTAAATATAAATGTCGTAATTATTGCTTAATTTAAAATAATAGTTTTAATAGCATTAATATGTCTAATGAAAGTGTAAAAGTATGGTAAATTTTAGTGGCTTAATGGTAAATTTTGAGGGTTAACTGGTAAATTTTAGTTGCTTACTAGTAAATTTCAGCGGTTTACTATAAGAATTATGTTTAGTTGCTATTAATTCATCTCAATATCACCAGTTTTAGATGTCTTTTAAATTAAATTTTAGGGAAAAAGCTTGCAATCAACTTGAAACCCACGAATTTATTAACACTATAGATTGTGATAATACAAAATAGTATTCTAGAATTTATGTTCTTAACATGTGACGTTCCTACTTGTTAGAATATGAAAGAGTATTTGACAAAGCAGCATCGAATG
The DNA here is from genome assembly GCA_944474755.1 of Limnoperna fortunei. Classification (NCBI taxonomy): domain Eukaryota; kingdom Metazoa; phylum Mollusca; class Bivalvia; order Mytilida; family Modiolidae; genus Limnoperna; species Limnoperna fortunei. Next base: position 37,137,207 of record OX104114.1, on the reverse strand, counting down.
GGAAGCTGATGAAGGAGGATTTGCCATTATTCTTAAAGAACTGTGATCTGCACCCCACAGAAAAAGACATAACTACTGCCTTTAATACAATATATAAAGGTAAACGTGATTAGTTTTGTATCTATATGACAGAAAATACCTTACATAACAATTCGAGACATATTTCTCGACTGACATATACCTCATATGTTGTCCGGCAGCATAAATACCTTAACTTCAATGTAAAAATAGCCTGTCACCACCCTTCCCCTCTATGCAACGTGTCCACAAATACATGTGATTTTTTATTGTAATTTGTAGAAATTAAATTCAAATGAGAATTAATTATTGCCTATTTCTTTTGCATATTTCGCTCATATTGACCAAAGTAATTTACACAAAACAGCTAAAACTACAAATATTAAATATACTAGAAAATGAAATACCATAATGCAGTGTCGGAATGGATGGATAAGTCATTGTATTTTGTTTTTAACAGAAATCCAGCACTATTTCAGATAAACCGGACATGCTCGTCTGTCTGTTTGTTTAGAATGAGCACATAACAGTAAATTCTTGTAAGAACAAGAGAAAGAGAAGACATGGATTAATATAAGAATGTACTTAGTAATAAACATAACACATTTCAAACGGAATAGGATCACAAACAAATCAGCATCAAACGAAAACGATTAATTAAAAATATAAAGAAAATTAGACATGCTCGATGGATTCATTTTTGCATTCCTAAGATTGCTTCGTAAGGCCTCCTTTAGAAGTTTAAATTATATTTGGTTTTTGTTTACCACTTTATAGGAACAGGAAATACCGCCGAGATGGTGTTTGTCCTTGACTGTTCGACTAGTGTAGGGCCAATTGGATTCTGCTGTCTGATACAGTTTGTCAAAGATGTGATATCTCGGTTAGAGATTGCCCCAGACAGAATTAGAGTCGGTGTTTTACCATTCAATGAAGATATTTTTCACTCGTTTAACATATCAACTCACAGTACAAAACATGATATTCTTAACGCAATAGGTATACAAAACAGTTTCTGCTTTCATCCTAAAAGTATAATTTTTCAAGCAAAATGTTTCATTTCTAGACATTTTCGTCTGCTATTTTCAAACTTTTACTGGAAATAGCGACATTTTTGTTGTTTGATTTCATCAATGTTGTACACCTACGTGTTCTAAGGGTTCTTTCTGCTAACCACAACATTTTAATTCCTATTTATACACTTTTTACACTATTTTCTTTGTATTTCATTTCATAAGACGTGTCGTTTTGAAATTTATTTTAGAGAAGGATTAATGTTTCAAACCTAACCACTTTTGAATGGTGGGTTAGTTAAAAAACAATTATTTTAAGGATTTGTGCATATTGACGGACTGGTGGAGTATTGTCGATGTGCACAACCCAGGACATATAACAGAGAATCCGTTTTAGGGCGACGGTTTAGAATAATTTTAAAATGCGTCATTCAAATTTAATTTAAATTCAATTATTTTGTTTCACATTTGTAGACGCTATTCGTCTGAAACCTGGACTAACAAGAACACATCTAGCCATCAAAGAAATGACGAATATGCTATCGGTAAAAATTATTATAGTAAAAGTTGTATTTTTATTGAACAAATTATAAAACATTTCACTCCCGGATATTGCTGTGAACAAAAAGGAATCGAAAATCTCTTATTCGCTGCGCCTTATAGGAGAGACCCTCTAGTTTGAGGAATTGTCACGTCATAATAAATAAGGAAAGCCTGGCCGCGGACCGTAGTGGGTAACGTGTTTGGAGAGTGTCATGCTCCTTGCACGATACAGACCCCTTTTGTAGATTTAGAAAACGAGAAGGCTCATTGTATCCTCTACAAAAGGCTAAATTCTCCTCCCCTACCCAATACTTCATACTTTTCCAGTGGCAGTCTAAATTTTGTTCCATGTGTCCTATCCCGCCCCTTTTCCGTTGATTTATTGTTTGTTGCCTTGTTCTCGTCCTGAATATAGATGAAATACTGCTCGCTGGACGAAAAGCAGACATCCAATCAATCAAACAACCAAATTTTACCATTTATAACACAGATCCACATAACTTGTAGATATATCTGATGCGTAACTGGCGTTTTTAATTTAAAGAAAACATTTCCAATGTACACTATCTTTTGAAGTTCACAAACCATATACCTTTAATAAAATATTGTATCTTTATTCATTTTGTAGCGAAACATTTAAAGTACTACAACTAGAAAATTTGTATTCAAAATGAATGATATTATTCCATGTGTTTTGTATTGTATAGTGCGTCTAATTTATTATATTCAGTATACACACCCGTTCACGAATGAAGAGTAACAGCATGGTAGAAAGTTTTGAATTAATATTTACGTTGTGTAATACAGCAATTTTATAAGTCCAGTTATTTTTAATGACGAGAAGGACGCCAGAGTACTCTCTCAAACCTACGACACGAAAATGACAAATGTACTCCAGCACACCTTGCCGTCGAACTCCCAGCCCCAGTGCCGACACGCTTGTATGGTGGGGACTAATTAGTGACTACGACTAACTACCTTGACCAACAAAACTCTTCTGTAGTGTATTCGTGTATATTTTATAGAATAAAACGCATTCATTGGTACCATGTCATCCGTCATATTATTTTTTTAACTATTGTACCTTTTTACTAAATAACAATGAAAGTATAATTATTACAAGTGAAAACTTTATATACACAAGTCGTTGTGAAGGCTGATTATTTGGCATATATATGAATGTGCGTCTGCCATTTCATTGAAGAATTCACGACCTGGCGTAAAGAAGATTGGAGTTGTCATAACAGACGGCAAGTCGTCAGAACCTGTGATTACAGAATGGGAGGCCCAACGAGCAATAATTGACGGTATAGACGTATTTGCAATAGGTAGGTTCATATTTAAGTATCATTATCGCCGCCTCGGGGGCGGTATATTTGTATTCACTTTCGTTGCTAAGGATGGATCTAGGAGAATATATTTCTAGGTGAACTTAGCTACTTTGAATTAACAGAATTTCGCGAAAAGAATGTCAATCATTCAAGTTGAGTGAAAAAGTGAAAAAATCAAGAAAAATATAACGTTGGACTGCAACAAATGCTTGGGTTATATCAAAATTTTTCATGCAATGAAAAATATTTTTGGTATTCACTTTACGGACCAATGTTAGTAATAAAAGGAGACCATTTTAACCTGGCACTTTATCTTTTGATGATATCGCTATCGATAGGCGTACCTTTGAAAATCGAAAACCAGAATAAAAGGTTATTTTGTGTATACAATTTCGACAGAACAAAAAGCTATTTTATGTATACAATTCCGTATTCCGGAGTATGCCGTATTTTGTCAAATCATATAAATAAATGTTGTGTCAATAATTCATTTAGTTGAACCACTTGGACATTAGTTTTAATTCAAGTATATTTGTAAGTTAATATATAACAAAAGAATTACACGTGCGCAAATTTAGAAATCGGTAATTCAAACTAGTCCCAACTGCAGGGTGAAAAGTTCAAATTCCTTCTTTTTATTTCGTTCTAAAATCCGAGATGCTTGCTACGCAAGATTTATGTTATATAACAGCCTACTGCGATTATTTATGCTTATCTGTACCCTCTATACGTACACTTTTTTAGCCAATTTAAATTGAAAAGACAAATTTGCATGCAATTTTTTATATCAGATTTTCTTTCTCTACCATATTGTGCAGATGATCTGTGTTTAGCATTGATTGTTTTTGTTATCATACAGACAAACATGTAGAATAATTCGGCGGCGAATTGATTCTTTGCATCAAAAGTTTTTCTTGTATATACTAGTATTATATACTCTGAGGTCGTCACTGACTTCGAACAAGGTGTGTTCGACTCTAGCCGCAATTTACAAGAATTGGCTGATCGGGAAATTCGTCGTGTATTCTGGTTTCTTTATAATATAAACTGGACTCCATGATTTTTTTTAGGTAAAACGTGCTGATAAAGCTCGAATATACAAAAATACAATTGATACGGTGCGTTAATGATTACATTGAAATATTAAGAAAAAAATCGGTTCTGTTTGTTGTTTCTTATACCAGACACACAAAGTGGCGGGATATTATGTGATACCCTCCGTATTAATATGATTGTCCGCCCGTCTGTCCGCGCCTCGGTGGTTTCCAACAGATTTTGTTTAAACTTTGCACAGCTGTTAAGTACTAGTGGTATAAAAGAAATATCAAGTTCAATTTTCAGCACATTTGTAGTTTTCGACTTAAGCAAATTCATATGTTTTGTCAACAGTTGGTGGTTTCCAGATGACAACTTGCAAAAGCGTCAACAGATTTCGTTTAAACTTTGCACAGCTATTGAGTTCTATAAAACGAAGACCAAGTTCTCAGTTTTCAGTACAATCCAATTTGTAGTTTTCGGTTTAGGCCAATTCAAATATTTTTTGGCCAACATTGTTTTTTTTGGGGGGGTTCCAGATAAGATAAGATGAGATGAGATGAGATGAGATGAGATGAGATGAGATGAGATGCACTGCGCTGCGATGCGATGCCATGCCATGCCATGCGATGCGATGAGATGAGATGAGATGAGATGAGATGAGATGAGATGAGATGAGATGAGATGAGATGAGATGAGATAAATATTAATTTTCAGCACAATTCCATTTGTAGTTTTTGAGTAAGCCCAATTAAAAAAAAATGTCAAAAATTTGCAGTTTTCAAAAGGTTACTTGAAAAACAGAGTTTGTTAAACCTTTGCACAGCTGTTAAGTACTATAAAATGAAGATCCCATTTGTAATTTTGAGTTTAGCCAATTTAAAATTATTTTTATAAGTCCAAGATCAAGGTAAAAATTGTCTTCTGAGATGGACTGTTATCATGTTCAGCTGTTCCTATAAGCTGATTTGTAATTCAGTAAAATATGTTCATGAATATTAAAAACAATTTAACGTTGCGGGGTATCATTAAATCTCCGATTAGATGCCCTGAACTAATTCATCAATAACCTATATGTAATCTTTCATTAACAGGAGTTGGCGAAAGCGTTGATGTGGCGGAGTTGAGGACTATTGCCTCTGCAGAGAAAAACGTTTTCACTGTATCCTGTTACAACGAGTTGCCTCAACTTACAGATATAATTGCAAAAACCGCCTGTTCAGGTTAATATTTTTTTAATGATATTATTAGTACTAATGCTTTTCAGAAATAGTCTTGATTTTTATACATTACTATCAGCGATTTTGTCTGTCATATTTTGACGTCATTTTTATTGATCGAGGAAACTAGCCCTTCAGTACCGTGGCCGTTACATTGCGAACTCGACACATTCAACAGAAAAACAAGCCATACAGGTCAATTAATGCTGGAGTCCGGCCACTTGGTATCGTCTTAGTCTCAGTAGCAGTCTGTGCATTAGTGCTCAACGCTAGCTAGATAATTCGGTATCAAATTCATATTCAACAACACTAATAGGACCATAAATTGCAGTTGTGTGTATGAACAGAAAAGGGGATCTAACGACGACGTGAGAGCTGGCCCTTTAACCCGACGTGTGTTTCAAATTAAAATAGACCCTTTGAAGCACGTTTTTTATTAAAAGGATCTAAATTATACATTTCTTCACTGTGTTGCAGTTGATACAATATATTTAGCTAACGTCTTACTTCGGATGTTGGTGACAAATCCGATGTCTCGAGTTCTGCGCTTTCTGCACTAAGTGATACTAAGTGATACTCAGGAGACCCACGTGTAATTTTTCTGTTCAACATTAAACTTAATACTTTACTTTGAAAAATATTTATCACAGAATTGTCTATGTTTGTATCACAGAATTGTATATGTTTGTATCACAGAATTGTCTATGTTTGTATCACAGAATTATCTATGTTTGTATAGTCATATGTGCATTAGACGGAGGGACCTTGGTGGTTAAGGGAGTCATCTACCATTAATTACGCGCATGTCAACACATCGGTTTCAGGTTCGAGTCTCACTGCAGTCATGGTGTGCTAGACTCCAATCTTAATTGACAAGGATTGCTAGTTTTCCTACCAGTGTCAGTGTTTTCCTGGTGATCCGGCTTCCTCCCACACAAAAAAATCACTGAAAGACACATTTATACCGAACAAAATGCTGAAAGTAACGATAAAACAATTACATTAAAACAAATACAACTTAATGTGGTTTTTTTTATCACGGGATAGGACTTTAAGCAAGTAAATAATCAATCAATCTCGAGATTATAGTCCGACGTATTTTGGTGTTACGCTGGTCAGATTATCCATTTGCCTTTTCTTTGTGGCAGTAACACTCTGCTGTTTGGTTATCTATACCTCGTTTGATACTTACGAGCCGATTCATTGTTCGTTAGTTTGTTTTTGGTCTGAATGTAGGTAAAATCAACCAACCAATCACTAAATCAATCAGTAAATAAAACAATCCCAATAAATTGATCAATATATATACTTATTTTTCCATTTTTGTTCTTAGAGGTAACATGGTAATATTGTTATATCGTATTAAATAAAATCTTTGTCTTGAACTGTGATCATTGCAAATACAAATTATCTAAGGTGCCCAATAGATATTGATATTCTGTGATTCTAAGAAAATTCAAGTTTCTAATTTAGTTGTACAAGTTTATTGTGTTTTTTTTATTACTAATATATTTAATAACAAATAAACAAACAGATAATAAGATATTCTTGGTACAGATCAAAACACAAGACAGCTGGAAAGTTGGAAACATGGAAAATGTCGCCCATTAAACAGAACGGAAAGTATGGAGATTTTGTGGACTCTTTATCCTCCTCCTGCAGCACAACTGTCCCACGTCAGGAAATCTAGATGGATTAGACCGATAATACAGGACACAGAGGCTTGGTCTCTCTTAGGTATGACTATATAAGATGACATTATACAGCTGTTCTTTTGATTTGGTAAATACAATACGTTGTCTGAAATTTTCACGATATCGATGAACCAGAGGCGCGTGTGTTGTAAACCCACTAACGTATCAAAAACTAACAAAATAAAAAAAACCACAAAACACAAAAAAACCAAACATACTAATTGAAAACAGCATGCTTGTTCTCTTGTCGTTCAACTCTTACGTCACAGACGTTCTTTTCTGAAAAAAAAACGAATGTTGGTTTCACATATAAAAGTTTATAAATATCATGAACGTTCTATAAAAAAATGGAGCTTCATTACCAATGCCGTTTATTTTACGGAGTGAATGCACACGTTTCAAGCAAGAAACTGTTCACTGAAAATGAATTAGTGTTTTTCGTCGGCATACCAGGGAGAAAACGTAGAGTACGCAGGCAGAATCATTATTGTGTATCTTACAATTATATATCTTTAAACGCAAACACAAACCTCCCATTTAATGTATCACTCCAAAACGGGGGACATTTAAATCATCAACAATATTTCACGAACAACAAATAATATTTATTCAGCAGTCCAGAGAAAAACATTATAACACAAATACAAATAAAGCAGAAAGACAAGAGCGCAGACAACACAACGCTTACGTAAATCGTAGAGTATGACCGCAGGACGTTCTGATTGAATTAGCATTCTAAACAGATGCGCGATTCTAGATCAAAGCCAAGACATTGTACACGATTGACTATTATATGAAAAACAGTCCAAAAAACACAATTCACAGAGAAAAAATTACTAAAGATTAGCAAAGCCAAACCCTACTTAAATCTCTCCGTTGTTTCCTACCATTTTCCACATGTCCGTGAAATGGTTTTAAGTGATAAGTGGTATTATGTGCTCTAATGCGAATGACAACCAAACCCATATATTTCAGTTGCATCATTTTCAGACCTGATAGAAAACTGGAGTACATTTTCAAATATTACTGTAAACTGACAGTAATGCTGGCAAATAAAATGCCCAGGAAATCTGGGATATAATGTCCTTATATTGGATGTTTTGGCGTGTTTAGCTTGTTGTGTTATTGTATAGAGAACATTTTTCTAGCTTTAGAAATAACTACTTTCTAAGTCATTGACCCCGAGTCCACGTTCCGCATTCGCTGACAAGTATTGTGATCGAAGAAGCAAAACCCTAACTTGGAATAGAGGGCAACAGCTTGGATTAATTTAACAATTAAAATACTTGATCCATTTGTTAACTTGTCTGTATCTTGTAGAGTGTCAGAATTGTGGCTGAAGCTAACAATTGCATTTTATTTTAAATATTTTCTGTAGACGAGAAAACCAAATCAGCTACTGACATAAGGACATGTTTGCGAGTTGTACTGCAGTCACGTATAGATAGAAACGGCTTCGTCCTATTACCATCCAAAGACGACAGGTATGGTGTCGAACGCATCACGGACATTGACCAAGCTGTGGCTATAATTGAAGACTGGATAAAGTTAAAGCAAGCAGAAGGCAAAAGTGATAATTTAGTTGAGTAAAATGTGTCGGTCTTGAACCTATGTGGATGGTAGGCTTTTTAAACGTTTGGAAACGAACGATATGGGTCTTGTTATCATACTCTATACATTTTAAACCAAGCGAGACAGACTATCGAATTTTTATTTTCTAATTCACTTATAAATTTTTAGAAAAACTGACATTATTATGAACTTGGAAAGTTGTCTGCTATGAAATTGGGTATATGTGGCCAAGACGATATTGAGAAAAATAAAACCTTTACTCTTTTCCTCTTTCGTTTCGATGTTCGCATGGTCACGTTGTATTACATAAGACACAAGAAGTCCATAAAACTATTCTTGTTATAAGACTATAGCAGCTACCAACATCCAGCGAATAAAAGAAGAAAAAGAGTAAATTGGGATAATTATTCACATGCACGGGGAATTCATTTCATAGTAGTAAAATTAGGCTTTAAGGAGAAATAAATTTGAGATGGAATAGATTTAGTATTTTATAATTTTTCAATATTTTACATTTTGTGATAGATTTAGTATTTTATCATTTTTCAATATTTGACATTTTGGGATAGATTTAGTATTTAATAATTTAACCATATGTACAATTTATTATTGTATTTAAAGATGTTTTGCAAATAATACTTGTTTTAAAATGTGTAAGTATATGCCTATTACACATTATATACATGTTTTTATATCTAGCCAACCATGTGTCAATTTTTTAAATTATATAATATTATATAATTTATGTATTGTAATGTATTTTTTCAATTACATTTATAGAACAACTTTATCTGTGATAAACTAAGGTATTTTTTAATTATTGTTTTTATTTCCAAATTATATTGAATAAATTATTCGATTTTACACAGTGTTCTACTATAATTTAGTATTGTTTTGTCAAACTTGCTTATTATGAAACCCGAATCAATCAACGGCATATTCAATCGAACTAAACTACATCATTTTGGTGCTTATACCCGCATCAGCAACGGATGCATTCGACATATAAAAAAAACGAAGATTATCGATCAATTTTATTTGAACTACCAAGTTCTACGCCTTTGTGCTATAGGCAAGGAGTGATCCAAATCGCGACGTAACGGTTTATTCACAAAAGTCTACTCACAAAATAAACATCAAATTAGGAAATGGGGATTAAGAAGCTCGTTGAATGATATGAATTTTGTTTACTTTACCTGTAAAAAATTCAAAGTTTAAATATGAAATATGAACATAATTTTAAGTTACAAAAATGCCTTTAAAATATCGAGATTGATCTTTACGTTTTTGAGTAAATTTAACTAATTGATGATTTTAATCAAATTATGTCGAGTGTCTACATCATTATTTCATATTAAAATGCCATTTCTGACAAAAATTCACTGCTATACAATTCTTCAAAGACTTACTGCATTCTAACACAATACACAGGACACAACTATCTGAAGCTGGAACCAAAAAGCCAAGAAGTACCAAAACATCGACCAGATGGAATATGCTGACAGCTTCCTTTCAACTTTACTTAGGTAGGTCTTTCAGCATAAAAGCCCTCAGTGTTTTGGCGAGAAAATCGGCGGGAATGATGATTTTATTGATGCTATGTAAGTATATTTTCTATAATTGATGTAGTCTTTTAACATCCAAAACGTTTTATTATATGGATTATTCCCCCAAAATAGACAATTTATTCCAATTAAACATGATTCAAAATTGCATCAAAGAATAATTTTACAGGTGTCGATACACGAGACAGAAAGGGTGATGTCCGTGTGGTTACATCTACAAAAAATTAAGAAATATCAAGATTTTATCTAATTTGAACTATTCCAGTAAACATTTCGTCTGTAGATCCCATTGCCGTTTTATTTAATTGATTTTTGAATGAGGTTTAATGTCACATAAAGCAGTTGGAACATTATGTCGCTCAGTTATATGACCTCTGAACTTAGCGGTAACAACCGAAAACAAATTAAGGTCGATAACAACTAGACATGCGCCATCGTGAAGCACCACTTAATAAATAAGCAGGTTTTGATCTATCTTCAATATAAAGACAAAAATGAACGATACAAATTGGCGGACCGTATAACCAGGGACTAGTATATAATGTCTCGGATATAAATAACAACATATTAAAGCTGTCGCACCTGATGAATTGAATTCCTATCGCTCAACATCTGAGGCCTATAGCTTTATCGCTGTAAATAGGAAACGCTTTTTCCTCCCTCGGTGTATTTTAGTATTTAGACTAGCAACGAGTAGTTGACAGATAACAGGGTTATACATTTATTGACTTTGATACATGTTAATGCCTGCTTTTATCAACCTGAAAAAATTTATCCACCGCTCCAACGGCGCGTGTGGATATTATTTTTGAGGGTTGATTAAACCTGGGCGCAGCGCCATAAACATTTCCTTTGCTGCGAATGTTTTTTATTCTCAATTTCATCCAATCAAATCTTTCCTTTTCCCTTGTTGTCATGGTAATTGATAAAATTATCATGCTGAGCAAAATATTTTCACTCAGAAAGGTTTTATGGCTCCCAGGCCAGGTATTAACATATACAAAAGTCGATGAGTGTTTTTTTTTTATAGTTTTTACTTTTACACTCAGTCTGGAAGTCTCCAATAAAAAATAGGATAATAAAAACAATTTATTTCAACAATAACAACAGTAAACTACCACATTTTAAATTGAAAGAAATTCACATTTTTCAATTAAAATTTGTAGTAATATTAGAGCAAAGTTAGAAAAATTGGCAAAGGAAAATTTCGCTCTGATTAGTTGTTGGAATTTGAGATACATGAATTAACAGTTTCATAAGCAACATTTTGGAAATTTGAGATATTGATTCTTTTCATTATTTCATCAAATCTGTCATCGCTGCTCAGATCTGATAATAGATTAAAACATTTTGAAACAATATCAACAAATAGACTGTTTTAAAAGAATGATTTTGATTGGCTAATTATTAATTCAACCAGTTACAGTAATGTTTGTTTCCTATTGTTGAATTCTATTTTAACGACTGAAAAGTTAATATGGAGTAGGCATTGCCAAATGCGAGCACAGACAAATATGTTTTTCTAACTTTTACACATAATTCCTTGTTTTACTTTGTTCCTTAATTTTGTGAGGACCTTATACTATATGTTGATGTATTGTATACACGTCTGTTGTCCGACAGCCCAATAGTCCGACAGCCCAATGGTCCGACAACCCGATAGTCCGACAACCCATTAGTCCGACAACCCAATAGTCCGACAGCCCAACAGTCCGACAACCCACAAGAGTCTAACAAATTATCACATATTAGGTCGGACCGAAATTGATAATTTCAAATATATATATATAATTTTTATGCTCCACCTACTTACCGGAATACAAGTATAGCGTTTGGGTCTGTTTATCCGTCCGTACGTTTATTTCATATTTAATTTACGTTCAGGTTTAGCGGGTGTGTAAGTTGGTATTGTACGCCCTGAATAACGTTAAAAAAATTAATAAAGAAGGAATGTGTTTATTGGACACGGATGCCCCCGTTGGCCCCAAACAGGAAGTAGAAGTCCGTCAGGTCTGAAAGTCGCTTAGGACGTACAGTTCGTCATACTGAACCATCCCAAGTTTTAAGTCATTCTCATGTACGATTATTACGCGCCGAGAAAAGCTTGACGGAAATTTGTACGGACATGAGTGAAACTAAATGTCGTCGCGTGGGCATAAAAATCTGTCCAAGTCAAGAACAGCTGGATTTCGTTAAACAGGAAGTAGGCCTGAAATTTAATCCCACGGTATAGGAATCCACGCTGATGCTGCATTCCAAATATCAAGAGGCCTTGATAGTTGTTGCTGAGGATACTGCTTCGAAAATATTTTCCGCGATCGCCCGCCCGACATTGACAATCCAGAAATTCGGACAATGAACATGGAATGATGAGAAATATGAGGATGGAATAGAAAACAAAGGAACAGTAGTTTTAAAGAGAACGAAGATCAACCTGTTAGGCCAACTAGGGTACACTCCTTAATTGTTTCGTGGTCTGTTTCACCGCCATCAGATGCTAATGCTCAATAGTCGACCTCTTACAATAAGCTGGACTCTGCTGCGGACCACTAGGAACACACACGAAGAACAGAGTTAATGAAATCTTAACGAAACTGTATACATATATGCTCCAACCTATGAATTAACATCATTTGCACATTTATAAACAGCCCTAATTACACACATTCCCTGTAACATATACATGTAATATAACCAAAACTTAGCTAGTATTCCTAATATTAAGCAATTCCCACCAAGCAACCAACTTAGTTAGGTGTGCATTTATAGAACGTTTATTGTTCTTTGGATTGTGTCTGAAGGTTTATAGTATTGCATATACACGCATTGTCGGACTATTGGGCTGTCGGACCAATGGGCTGTGTGTCGGACTATTAGGCTGTCGGACTATTGGTTGTCGGACTACCGGGATGTCACCGATGTATTTTCGTTATTGTTTTTGCATGACAAATGAAAACTACTTAACCGCGTATGGCCCAGCTTACGCTCATTTTGTCGAATAATAACTGTGTAAATTGAATTGATCACTTTATTTTCCGCAGTTATTTAGCGTTTTGAAATGTGGCGTATTTTTAATGTGATATAGCAATTTTCTATAGTAAAGTTTGAACTAAATTACAACGGAAGTGTATGTTTGGAAGAGTCCATTGTCGTCTGTTCGAAATCCTTCGGGTAATATCGTCTGCAGTTAAGACGGTAAAATCCTTGCGTTTTGTCTGAATACCACTGATCGTTACGAAAGCAGACGATCTTTTTTGAAAACAACGCGAGGTCCCTGTAGAATTCAAATGGCTGACTTCCTATTAAAATTCCCGTAGCAAATGCCAAGGACGATTTGGAACATGTGAACAACAAAGGCATAATATAAAATATGGACGTGTTATTGTGTAGAAATGTTTTAAATTGGATAACACTACAAAGGTACAATATGGAATAATAAAAAAATGCAAGCAAAACACCTAGCGCAGCGGGGTGTAATATTTAGTATAGTACAGTATTTCACTACATGTAGATATAGCGTCAACAATAAGTAACTAAGTCAAATAGATGCCAACAATTTATTAATCTATTTATTAAGTCATATTTTGTAATGAACATTAAGCATAGTTCCATTTATACAGATTTCACTCTTCCATTTTCGGACACACTTTCCGAGCCCCTCCCATTTCAGAATACAGAATATTTCATTAACTTTTGTTAAGAGTTATCCCGCTTTGGTCAGTGTTACTATCCTTCCCATAACCCCTAATTGGAACCCCTTTTTAAACAACCAAGGAAAATTAAGGGCCTTGACCTAAAATAGTCAGGTTGACACAGTTTGCATTGGCGGAAAATATTCAAAATGTGTTCTATTCCGATATTTTAGAAATTTGTCAGTTAACAGCTGCATAATTCGATAAATAATTATGTGATTAGAATGTGTTCTACGGGGAAATAACATATTGGTAAGGATTAGTTTGATTTTATGGATCCGTTCCGTTACTTCCTATGTTGGTGGAATAATGTGCCATTTGTGCCTCATACTCAGTCTCAGATGTTTTAGAGTTTTGTTTGAAGAAGTTTATAATGTGATTAAAAAAAACATGTGATAAGGAAGTGTTCTATGGAGCAATAACATTTTGTGGAGATTCTTTTGTTTTCGTGGATCAGTTCCAGTTACAGTTCGATGTTTCATGGTTTTATGTTGCCGGAAATATTGTGTCATTAGGGAATATTATACTATAATTACAGTAAGTTTACTTTTTTTCATGTTGATCTACTTTACAGTTTGTTGTATTGTTCGTATTAAATAACGCATATACAGTTTGGTCAGCTATATTGCATTTTATTAAATTTAAATTTACAAATTGAAAACGGGACCTGTCGCTGTGTAATGTGATCTTGTAGCTGCGGAACCGTAGCTTGTTATAATTTGGTCCACTACATAAAAAAAATTTGGTACGAATACAGTACGGTTCCGCAGTTGTAGTATAACTGGTGATGATTATGTATATTTAGAGTTGAACAAGGTAAATACATGTTATAGTGTAGTTTTTAAAAAATTGTATGGCTCAAAAATATTTTCTTATTTGGCTAACTATCGCGAAAATGTTGAGACAAATTTAAGTTAATTAGGGGTCCAGTAGCTCTTCACAGTCTTGTTTGATATGTGTTGTATTTTTCTGATTTTGCAGTCCATATTATAATTATTAAGTCATTGTAGCATACTTTAAATAACGGCTAAGGACTTAAAGAAATAAATTTAAAACATCAAATAACCGTCTTCGGACTTAAAAAGGTACGAACTCGCGGCTTGTTATTCTTGTTCCGTTTTTGTGCCACAGGTAATAAACAGGCGATTACGTAATAAATATTGAAGAAATAAATTGGGAAAAGTTTGTTTTTCCTTAATTTTTTATGCACATAAGAATTTGTATGTGTTAGTCACTGTTTTATACATTAATTAAATAATTCATAATCTTATTCTTACCAAAATTGTTGAATTAGCAGGAAGAAATTAATGTCAATTTACTTTTTATAGATATTCTGTACCAAGCGAAAATCAGTAAGCGCATGAGCCGTAGTCGATGCATATATAGAGACAAATACTATATATTTGGTAGATAATGAAATACAAATGTTGAAATGTATGAAAATTCCTCGTTGTGTAGTGTAAGGGGGTAGTATTATCACGCTACTTTATTTTTTTTAAATAAATCAAGAAGGCAAACAGCTTGCAACTAAATTTTTGTTTGAAACACAATATTATTTTAATTTCCATCAAATTCTAAATTTTTAATTTATAAAGTTAACACCACATTTAATACTTGTCGCTACCCTATGACAGTGCCTCTAAATTCCAGTGGTCACGTGACGTCTTTCTTTGTAATGGTGACGTCACATGAAATGTCTTTGAGTGTAGTTTTTAAAGATCGATTTAGAGATTCCAAAAAAATAGTATGAAATTTTTGTTGTTATCTTTAAATATAACATTAACTTTTTATCGATCTCAACTTTATTTTTAAGTCTTTCTTTAAAATTAATGTTTGCCCTTCTTCATTCACTTTGTTCCAGTTTTTTGACGATATCAACTTCCGGACGAAAAAAAATCAATATCAGCATTAAGCAGATTTTGATCACGTGATTTCATTTTGATCACGTGACACGTAATTTGCCGTAGAGCTCACCGCTCTTCGCGGGCAGCTTCGCTGCCCGCTGCGAGCTGTGCTCGCTATAAATATTCTATTTTTTGCTAAGTAAAAACTTTAATATCAGTCTATGTTTAACTACTTTGAGGATGTAAACATTCCCTCTGCATAATACTTTTCATGATGACCTGGGTCTATCAAAATCAACATAAATGTTACTTAGTAAATAACAAGAAACCCGCATTCTTACGACGCAGAACGATATATGAGATCCCACCCCAAAAAAGAACTGTGACGTTTGCATAGTGGTGAATGACCGTCACTTATTATATATGAATTGGATATAAGGAGATGCTATTCGTTTACTTTACAGATAACACATGGTTTAAATAGGCATTAGCATGTCACAGATATTGAAGGATTATAACAATATATGTGCTCTGTAAATAAAATAGTATTTTATTGTAACTCGCAACGAAACAGAGAGACATAATTTGAATATACACATTATTTTCATTGCTTTTAAAGCTCTTACAAAAGATAATGAGTAAGGGAACAGATGTCGCCAGGATGTAATATTTTATGATGCTTGGAAACTCAAGTCGTATAAATTGCATCAAAAAACAAACTTTCAGAAAATGAGCAATATTTAAGCTCTATCCAGGACAAGAACAAGGGGGGGGGGCGTAGGGGCGTACGCCCCCTTTAAAAAAGGTAAGGAAAAAAAGGAGAACATGGAGGGTAACAACCAGCGCCAAAGGCAAAAATGTAATCCCCGCTCGTCCTCGCCATACATTAATGCATTAACTGTACTAATTCGTTTATTATGATATCTCTGTTGTATAAACTGTACCAAATAAAGGTTACTGGACACTATAAAAAACTTGTTCGTGGCCCTCCTTTTCCGATATCCCTTTCGAAAATCCTGTATCCGCCCCTGACAAGTTTACAAACTATAACTCAACTGGGAAAGGAGATGGACCAATGGGAACAACATTTTGACTGCCACAGGAATGTTATGGAATAATGGGTATTATACCTGACACTCTTCCCCCACCCCTACCCCCCATACAAAACAGAAAGAAAAAAAGAGAGGCTTCTCATTTACACCACCCGCAGACGGCAAATTAATTACCAGTGATGGATCTAGGCGCGGCAGGTTGCCCGCCTCCTCCTTTTACGAAAAAGCATTGCCCATGTGTCCAGAGCATGCCTCTCTAATGAGCAATCCTGTAATTCGTCATGAATTTGTGTGGACTGACGTTGCCATGATCAAAAGCCATTCCTTAGTTCGGAAAATACATACTTTAAACTATTTCAACGCTTGAGTTGGTCTGGAATTCCGCCATAATATTGGCATGAAGTTAAATTATATTGATAATGCTATCGTAGAAACCCTATTTTCATGAGTATAGGAACTTGTTGTTTATGAAGCACACAAGGGGCATACACCTGCACTGGGCTTGAGTGTTTTAAAAAAATAAGTTCATATGTCGAATATGAAAGAATACTGAAAAAATATTAATCAACGAACACAATAAACATGATTTGTGGTAGGAATATAGAAGTAGAACACACATTTGATTCCACACAAAAAAGTGAAAATATACCTATACCTCAGGGGCTTCTGTGGCCGAGTGGTTAAGGTAGTTAGTACTATAGTTTGGATCACGTGCCTGTCAACACTGATCGAGGTTGCTCGACCCCAATCTTAAATGACAAGGATTGCCACTTTTCCTACCAAAGATTGGGGTTTTTCTCCGGGTACTCCGGCTTCAGTTGGACACAATAATATTTCAGAAAAAATGCTGAAAGGGGCTCTAAACGCAATTCAAACGACAACAAACCTAATGATATGTACAAAGCTGCTCATTAACCGAAAGTAAAGAAATAACGACAGACGGCGACACTGCTATCTTGTTCCTTTAGATCTAAACGGGTAAAACTACAGAGCGTCCTACGCCCAATTTTCCTTCGTGATAATCCTATTTTTAGTTTCGTGATTTGTTGGATTAACCAAAAAGGCGATTATTCGTATTTGTCCTGATAATTCGTTCTAAGCGCGTACTTGCAATGGATACTGAGAAAGATATACAATAACCATATATCAGAGGCTAGCAACGTTTGTTGTTAAAGATTTTTGGGTAGACAAACACTACTGATAAATTATACACAAAGGAAATGTGATTTTAACTGTACTTATTTCCTGGTTTTGGAACATGTTGTCACATCAAGACAGCAAAGATGAGTATTTGCATGGAAAAATCGTAATGAGAGAAACATTTTAACTGCTCGACATGTCCAAATAAAAAAGGTGGTAAAAACTCTTCAGGACAGTGTGTAGAATCGATCGATATATTTGGATTTTAAATATTGTTTGGGTTTAAGCGCCACTGATGAGTCTTCATAAGGCGAATTCGACACGCATTTGGCGTAGTAAATTCTATTAACGTTTGGTATCTTTGATGACATTTTATTTGCAACCGCTGGGTTGATGCCTCTGCTAGTGTACTATTAGTCCCGAGTGTATCACCTGCCTGTTAGTCACACTTCGGTGCTGACAGGGATATCATAATATTCTTTTCAGTGATATAGTCATTGTCTAAATTTACCGCCGTGAAATATCCTTCCAGCTTTAAAATACATTTTGTTGTCCCGATCTAATAAGAAGAAGTAAAGATGTACAAAATTGCATATAAATGCGCGCTATAACAGTGTCTATCTCGGTATCGATTCAATTTTTATTTTTGGGTTATTTTACTATCTATAGGGTAAGCCTAGTATTTTTATTAATGCATTCTATTCTTGACATAATAAAATGTATATACTTGCGTTTCTTTTATTAATTAGTTATTTAATTTGATACGAAAAGGCATTTTAAAATTTTGTTATATTATATTACGTAATGTATTTCATCGCTTCAATTGTATTACTTGGATTATTTTATGATTTATATGGTAAGCTTCGTAATTTGTTTATGCATTCTTATTATAACATGATAAAATGTATATTTTTCTGTTTCTTTTATTAGTTACTTAGATAATTTGATAATAAAAGTGCATTTTTATATTTTGTTTAACGCGCTTGTGACCACTCATCCAGAAAGCCTTGATCTTATTTCTGGATTATTTCAAAATTTATAAGGTTATAACCTATTTAGAACCTAAACGTAGAACATTAATCAATCTTGAACATTAAATTTAATTTCCCTGGGTTTTGTTTATTGAAAGTTTCGAAATCCCAAACTCTCGTTAACGATTCATGTGTGGAAGAGATGGTTTAAAAAGGGGGGGGCGCAGAGATATTTCTGTCGATGTAATTGTATATTAGATGTGCCTTGTTTATTTATTACATGACACTGAACTTTGATGAAAGGTAAAAATGAAAGACCAATTAGACTCGCATAATAAGCCGCTAAAATGCAAATTTAGATTATGATTTTTATATGAAAATTAGATTTTCAAATAGGCATGTTATTTAAAAAAATTGATGTCTGCATCAGTGAAAAATGTCGTAGAAATTAGTAGGGAAAAGAAATTTCTTAATAATAAAAAAAAGCACAAAAGATATAGATTTTTATTTAATTCAAGATTATAAAATTTTGATGTTAAGCTATTTCAACGAAGCAAGTTATATATATATATAAGAATTTAAAAGGAAAAAAAATCAGTTACGTTCGAATAAAGGTCATCATCACTGATCATAGAAGTTAATAATCTCATAAATTGTTTTGCAAAAAAAGATTCTTCTTCTAATTGCTTTTTTTAATTTTTATTATTTTAAATTCTAAAAATTTTATACAGTTCTTAGCAATGTTTATGCAAATGAATACTAGTTTGACGTTTGAAATACATTTAATTTCAAATCTTTTGAAACAATTAATTTTAATTACAGTAAAATTAAATCAATAGAAATAGTAACTTGTCGGTATGTTTTCTTTGATTTTCCGTGGACGCGATAACTGCCGATCATACATTCACATCCCCCCCCCCCCCCCCCCACAGAACCACGTGACTATGATCAATGTATTTTTATTGGTAAACATTTGTCTTTCCAAAACTTTGCCATTTTTTATTAAAGTACTCTTCTCAAAGTTGAGATATTATAATCAAGATGATTATTTCACAATCGTCTACATTTGCAACCCTTTACAGCATATGATGAAATTTTAAATAAAACAAATTGAAAAAAAAACATTAAACCAAATCGGATACACCTATAACCAGGGACAGTCTATACTATAGACTGTCCCTGCTATAATTTAAATCGAGCTTCTTCCGTAAATGGCCGATTTCTGATACAGATGACCCAGTACAGATGAGCTCACGCGCACACATCTGTACTTGCTGCGTCATCCAATCAAAACGCTAGAAACAAGAACGTTGTTATGGAAGCATTACAACGTTCTTCTATGACGTTCTTGTTTCCGGCGTTCTGATTGGACGTCAGAGACAATGGAGTCTAAAACAATGGAGAGTTTATATGTTATAGCGATGTGAAAGTTGTTGGTTTACGGAAGAAATAGGTACTTTCATACGTTTTTGGGAAAGTCCGTGTGAACTTTCACTCGTGAAAGATCAACCGGTCTTTCCCAAAAAGTATCTCTGCACGCGCATCTCTGGATATGGGTTTAACCCATATCTTTTCTTGTTAATTCTATGAAAAGTAACAGAAAATACAATATCGTTTAAAACAAACAACATCAATACAGGAATAAACTTTTAATATTCAAGTTGCGAATTCAAGGTAAAAAATGATGTCAAAAATAAAATTGTAAGGCACGGGAACGGTTACACAAATTACCCCATTCTGTAACTGGTTTACTGACAAGTTTAGAAGAAGAACCAGTTAATAGGTGGGCGCAAATCGAAACCGAAAGTATCTTCGCAAAGTAAAGTATATATTTTGCCTATTTGTAAGTATATTTCACGCGTCTCTACATTAAAACCTGATTATAATAGGTGATTCAAGGGGTCAAACGCAGAAAAATATATTCTGACCCCGCCTATCCTTGTTGTATGAAAGTAGCAAAGAAAACCGACCGAACAACAAGAGACAAAAACCAAGGGACAGTTACAAATCCGGATATAGACAAATACAACACAAAAATCAAAAACATAAAACACAGAAAGAGAGTAACCCGAACCCAATAAAAACCATGGGTGCAGTCTCAGGTGCTCCGGACGAGTAAGCAGTGCCTACCCATTTCCAGTTTTACATGATTTATCTCCCTTTTTACTTCCAGTTCCAGTTAAAAAAACTACGTATGTTATTGAAATACAGATTTTGCATTGTTTTGTATTGTTTTGTTTGACTATTGTTTGTCTATGCCAATTAAATTTTCATCTAATTAACCTCATTAGTAGATGTTACTATAGCCATAGGCAACAGGTGAGTTTGAATATCGGAATGATGTCACTGGTAAGCTTGTTTAATCAAGCTATAAAACAGCTGGGGTTCCACCTTAAATTAGAATCAGGTAAATGGGGTAATAAACGGTAATAAACATTGGTTAATTAATTAATTAACAATCATGTTTACACAGCAGGGAGTTTTAATAACATCCTCACTCAGATTTCGACACCTGTCATCAACATGAAGCATTAAAATTTTTCAAAGACAAGTGTCCATTTCAAAAGTTTTCAACAGGATGCGGCTGTAGCCGCAGGTTTTAGTACCATAAGTGGACACTCGGTGGCGTTTTTTCAATTGGAAAGTCCTCAATTAGACACCCGTCGAGTTACTCATTGTCTTGTCTAGGGAAAAGTCAAATCCAGGAATAGGAAACACTACCTATGACTCAGCGAAAATGTCAGATCGTATTTGAGACACTGATTTCCCGTAACGATCAATTAAGTCCTGGTGCCGACCATAGAACTTCTGGAGAGATAACATCAACCTTGGTACCTTGTATGATGGTCACGGTGAAGTTCTTGACGGCAAGTAATTGTGGCCACCAGATCTTTTGACAGTTTTGTGAAAAATTTGCATTTCAAAAGTGATAAACGTAATTTGTTTTAAATGGAAAATAGTGAAATCTATAAAATGAAGCATTTGCCATAATTTTTAAAGGTAAAATAACGGTACAGTCACCAAAATGGCGAGAATTGCTTCTGTCATTTTCAGGCCAAACAAAAAATATGTGTGTTTCTGGTTACATAGAATCATAAAATAGGTAAGTAGGTCGATTTTTTTTTGGGAGTCCTGAATCGTTTGGTTAGATTAGTACTTTAATTTTAACCTTTATCCCTTATACCTTTGTAGGTGTAAAGCTTATAAGTTTCAAGAATTTACTACTTTAAAAGTCTAGACTAATACAGTCTTTAAATGAGCTATCAATTTCGTTACAAGTAACCTCCTTTCAAAAACGCAAAAAAAACTTCAGGGTTGGCTTCTAAAAAATTAGTAGGGTCGCGGATCTGGTACCCGGAAACACACATATTTTTCTTTTTGGCCTATTGGTAAGAACTACTCTCTGACACATATATGGTACTGGTAGACAGTGAAAATTAGCTACCACAGGCACCTGTTTCAGAACATTTTTTATCCCCTATACTTTAATATTGGGGATAAAAAAATTTCTGAAACAGGTGCCTGTGTTTGCTACAATAATGTAGCTCCTTTATTTAATTTATGGACAGAGCTACAAAGAGCTCCAATTACACGAGGTATCTTTCCCGACTGTTGACGGAAATGGCAGAGAGATGTTCTGCCGGATTGATATCTGATGACATTTTATTTGTGATACAAGTAGCGAGTCAGCATCGGTAAAACCTGTTTTATTTGCCTTTTCAACGCCTAGCTACATTATTGTAGCTAATCCTGCTTGCAGTGAGAATCGAACCAGCAACCTCAGTGTTGACAGACCACGTGATCAACAGAAGATGAACTACCTTAACCACTCGGCCACCGAGGCCCCTGACCTCAAGGTCAAATTAATGCGAATTTTACATGCAAATTCTTCTCACACAAAAGCCTGTCCTGGCCATAACTTTTTTTATCCTTTTATATTCAGCTTAGATGTATAACCATAAGACTATGTGTCGCATATCAGAAGGACCTATATTTGAACTTGTCAGATTAACAGCACTCAGCAGAATTCTGTCCTATTGCTCGTAATGTAGCAAATAAAAAATTCTAACTACAGTCTCTTTATACAATATTCAAGCATAATATTCATCTTTTTTACATTATTTAAGCTTTAGACATTGCGAAACTAATTGGAAACGATCTTTATTGAAGAAATTTCTTTTTTCGTCTGTGAAGATGCATGTATCTTTTTTTATCCTTTCATCTAGGGCTTTGATATTTGATATATTCCTAGTACTTATATTTGCCCCCACAGATAAAAACATCCATCTTGTTGATACTATGGAAGGGGAGACATCCGTTTTAGTGCGCTAAAACAGTTTCAACTAGTTATTAACTATAATTTGATTATCATATATGTACTCTTTACCATTACATATACTAGTAGTGATAGATTACTTGGTTATCACTAAAAAATAATAATCCTAAATGATAGTTAAACCAAATCCATTAATCATCTATCAGCCATTATTAGCTCACTTGACCCAAAGGGACATGTGAGCTATTGTTATCACTTTGCGTCCGTCGGCGTCGTCGTTGTGGTCTGTAAACTTTTTAAATTTTAATCTTCTTCTCTGAAACCACTTGGCCAGTTGAAATCAAACTTGGCCATAATGTTCATTGGATGGACCTTTACAAAGTTTGTGTTTTTATTTGCATTGGAAAACCAATATGGCCACCACCGCAAGACTTAGTTTAACATAGGACCAGATGGCAAAAAAGTTTAAAAGGGTTTCTTCTCTGAAACCAGTTAACCAATCAAAACAAAACTTGCTAGCAATATTGTTTGGATGGTCCTTTATAAAGTTTATGTTTTCTATGCCAACTGGAAATTTAAAATGGCTGTCACCACAGGACTTAGTTTAACATAGGACCCTATGGCAGGGATGAAACTTAACAGTCGCCCAGTGCGAGTAGAATTTGTATTGGGTGACCAAATGCCTGTGTCTAGATCGCCCAGTTGGCGAACGTAACAAATGTAGTACGATGCACAGACCAACGAACGCTAAGACGCATTTTGCGTTTACATTTCAAGTTTTGTCCCTTCAAAATGTTATTAGCAATATTTTGCGCGTGTATAATATTTGGTTAAATGGCGTAATTATTATCCAGATCAGGAATAGATAGAACAATTTAATTGACATTTGCGTCAGGAATCGTCTTGAAATATTTTACGTGACATTTTTGTCAAAGGGGAATAATCAAAACCGCCTAAGCTGGTTCCCGCCTGACTTAACCTTGTCAATACCATGGAGTTAACGATGGCAGAAACCAGTACAAAGCAAATAAATTACGAAAATCACCGGGAGTAAATATGATTTTGATTCCAGAGATTTTAAATACGATGTTCCTATTAACTGTCAAGATTAAAACACAATAATAATAATTACATGTAGTATTTTGGAAGTAACTTTTACCATATTAATTAAATTACAATAGAATATCAATTACAATTTGTTAAAGAATTTATAATAATTCCTTTTTTTGATTGAATATACATGTTTTTTGCAATGATGTCATTTTCTACATGTACTTCTAGTTCAACACAAAGAAAGATTAAATTTATTGTGCATTTTAAATATAGAAAACATATTCATTGTTTTGTTTAATGCAAACAAGAAAGACAACACATAAACTTAAATCTTACTCATTATCATAGCAAGTTTAAAGTTTTAATATCAATTATTTATGAAAAAAACAAAATAACAAGTGCAATAGCACTCTATAGATTGTAGCTATTTCAATCATACATATGTCATGTTTGTGTGTGCATTGTTAACATCTGTGGCAGTCTTTTCTGTCTTACAAATCTTAAATCTAGAATGAAAATGGATGGACACATTACTGCATACTTAAAATGGAAATAAGTAAATTCCTAATATTGAAGAATAAAGGTAGCTAAAAATGCCAGAAATGTAGGATTTCGAGTCAAATGTTAGCTTTGGGGGGAGGTTCCTAAATTCTGAGAAATAATCATAAATTTTTCCACCTGATAATTCTTTAATTCATCTTAATTTCTGGAAACAAAATACATGCGTCCAACAGACTCAAATATCCAATTATGTATGTAGTGATCCAAGGTAGGTAGTAACAATATCAAAACAAGACAATACCTTCTGAATTCATGACCATATAGCTATAGTATAATCAAAATTGTACACATGACCATATAATTTATAGTTAAAACACACTTGCACTGAAAAAAGTTGGGCCCCTAACTATATTCTTGGGCCCCTGGATTTTTTTGGTTAGGGGCCCAGCTGGCTACTGCAGGAAAAAAGTTAAGCTCTATCCTGGCTTTTTCTCTGAAACCGGTTAACCGATGGAAACAAAAACTTACTAGCAATATTGTTTGGATGGTCCTCTATAAAGTTTGTGCTTTTTTATGGCAATTAGAAATTTAAAATTGCCACCAACACAGGACTTAGTTTAACATAGGACCCTATGGGAAAAAGTTTAAAAGGCTTCTTCTCTGAAACCAGTTAACCAATGCAAACAAAACTTACTAGCAATATTGTTTGGATGGTCCTCTATAAAGTTTGTGTTTTTTTTATCCCAATAGGAAATTCAAAATGGCCACCACCGCAGGACTTTGTTTAACATTGGACCCTATGGGAAAAAGTTTTAAATGACTTCTTCTCTGAAACCAGATAACTAATCGAATCAAAACTTTCTACCAATATTGTTTGGATGGTCCTTTATAAAGTTTATTTTTTATTATGCCAATAGGAAATTCAAAATGGCCACCAACGCATGACTTTGTTTAACATTGGACCCTATGGGAAAAAAGTTTAAAATGGCTTCTTCTCTGAAAACAGTTAACCAATCGAATCAAAACTTTCTACCAATACTGTTTGGATGGTCCTTTATAAAGTTTATGTTTTTTATGCCAATTGGAAAATCAAAATGGCCACCAACGCAGGATGTAATTTAACATAAGACCCTATGGGAAAAAAGTTAAAAAGGCTTCTTCTCTGAAACCGGTTTACCAATCAAAACAAAACTTACTAGCAATATTGTTTGGATGGTCCTCTATAAAGTTCATGTTTTTTTATCCCAATCAGAAATTCAGAATGGCCGCCACTGCAGGACTTGATTTAAAGGGAAACTTCACGAAAAAATGAAAATTTGATATGTTATTCTTCAAATAAAAAGAAATATAATTGCCTTTTGATGTTTTATTGTATTCTTTACCGTTACGCGTCTAGAGTGGTTTAAAGGTGGTAAAATTTTGTGTATGGGGGCCGCCATATTGACAGTATTTTATCATGTGACTGCGTTTGTGACGTGATAAATGTAATTATCCAGTAAATATGATAAATAATCCAGTTTAAAAATATGTTTTTCTGCATTAGCTCTTTGAAGAATATATAAACTGTGGCGATGACTAATGACCGGCTGACAACATAAGATTACCAAATACGTCTTAATGTTTTAATGCTCTTTGTTTTAATAAAAGTATTTTTGGACAAAATTTTAACCTGTCTTTATTTAACTCAGATATAATTTACCTAAATAATAATTGTAATAAAAGATATATTTATATGATTATTTTTATATATAAAATAAAATTCCGTGGATAATTTTGCACGTCTTGAAACGGCAGTTGTACCTGGACGTGAAAATGTTACAGGTAAATCATTACTCGTTTATGAAGGGTAATTAACAGAATTAGCAGGTAAACAAACAGGATGTTAATTGCAATTATTAGATCATTTGATGCCGACTTTGAAGTATGAATATTCGGACTTTTTCAAACGCTAACCAGATTAAAGGTTAATCATGTAATTCGAAATTAGAAAGGCACACCCCTCCTGCCAAGACAGGTATGATTTGAATACACCGAAGTGTCAGAACACAGGATGTATATAAGATTTCGAATACCTTATAAAGATGCTAAGGCTGAGGAAACGTAAAACTTACACATTAACTCAAATATACACAACATGTAAAAGTTTGGAAACTGTGTTACGCACACGCACAATAAATGTTACCAGTAATAATAATTATAATAATAACAATAATAATAATTATAAATATACTAAACGTGAAGTGAAATTTTGATGCGCGAAAACAGGAGTATTTAAAAAATATTTCATTTAACGATCGTTATTTCTTAAATAGTCAACTTCGCAAATATTTTGTATAAAAATGTTTCGTTCAATAAGTTGCTTAATCTGATTAAGTTGAAAATATAATACGAATAATTTTGATCTTAATTAATATTTATGGACTTGTTTTCCTATCAAAACTGTGACTTTCTTTCCGTTTACCGTTATTGTTACTGTGGAAATAGTTTTAGGTCGAAGTCTTTAATTAGCGAAGTCTTTAATTAGTTAACTACTTGTTACACATGCAAGTCAGTTTTCTTGCTTATATTTAGATCAGGAATACGAAACGTAATCTATCCACAACCTTGTCTTATAATACAACCTTCTGTTATTGACCGTTTCGCGTTATTATCATACGACGACTTTTAAGGTACTTGGATGTCTATTATCACCATCTAGTGACGAGATGGTGACAAGATGGCGGACCTCCATAAGTGCATTTTTTACACGGAAAATTCCATGCAGAAACCTAACCACTGAAAATATAATAAAACATCAAGAGGCAAATGTGTTTCTTTTTAGTTGAAGAATAACATATCAAATTTTCATTTTTTCACGAAGTTTCCCTTTAACATTGGACCATATGGGAAAAAAGTTCAAAACCGATTAACCAATGGAAACAAAACTTACTACCAATATTATTTTGGTCCTTTATAAATTTGTGTTTTTTATGCCTATTGGAAAATCAAAATGGCCACCACAGCTGGACTTAGTTTAACATAGGACCCTTTGGGAACAATTTTAAAAAGGCTTCTTCTCTAAAACTGGTTAACCAATTGAAACAAAACTTACCAGCAATATTGTTTGGATGGTCCTCTTTGAAGTTTGTTTTTTATGCCAATAGGAAACATAAACTGTGGACCCTATGGGAAAAAGTTTTAAAAGGTTTCATCTCTGAAACTCTGTGTTAGCACTACCTCAAAATTTCCATTAGCCAATGTGGCTAATACATCCAAATTTTACTTAGCCACATTTGAAATTTGTTAGCCACAACATTTCAGCAAAATTTGTGTGTGCAAAATATGGAAGCTGTAAATTTAAATGACTTGTATAGAAAAGGGGGAATATGTGATGAGCAACACTAAAATTTGGGATTAATTCCATTCATAGGTCACAACCAGGTCTTTTACAACTGTTCTTCATTTGAAGAATTTAGATTTAGTGCTGAGGTTCAACTTTTAAATGAAAACATTTAACCAGATGACAATAGAGTAACCGTAAGAACGAAAGCATTGAAAGCTGGCGTTTCGCCATGCTTGACAAAATTAAACTGGAATTAAGATCAATTACTGCAATGGGAACCAGTTCGGTATTGAGTAAAATCGAAAACAAATTCGGACAAGGGTAATGTTTTTACGGAATAGACAATTACGCATTGAAATTTCCCGGATATATATCGTTACCGTCCGAACTTTATCTCAAAGATTTATTTTAGATTTCGACAGTCAACATTTTACTTTCGCTTTCACTTCGCCAACGTGGCGAACGGGAATGAATAACACTTCGCCACATTAAAGTTTAATTCTCATTGGCGACTGTGGCGACCTATTAGCGCTAACACAGAAACTGATTAATCAATGGAAACAAAGCTTACTGACAATATTGTTTGGATGGTCTTCTTTAAAGTATATGTTTTTTATCGCCAAAAAATTCAAAATGGCTACCACAGCAGGACTTAGTCTAACATATAGGACCCTATGGGCAAATTAAAAAAAAAACTTCTTCTCTCCCTCCAGTTAACCAATGGAAACAAAACTTTCTAGCAATATTGTTTGGACTCTTTAAAGTTATTGAAAATTACAGGAGGTAGTTAAACATCAGGGAAATGTCATCTTCATTGCCTATAAAATCAGGTGAGCGATACAGGCTCTTAAGAGCCTCTGGTTAATTATGCAGTCACTCAGTGTCTGTAATAAATGCATAATACATAATTTTATTTTTCAGAATTTGAACTAAGAATGGCATCCACATCTCCTTATCAGCTTCGAAGTAAAGATAGTAAGCCTTCACCTAGGAAGCCAATCAAGCAACGTCACCATAGGAACTCAGTTTCTGATGGCGATGAAGAAAATTCTGAAGATGAGTCTATTGATTCCATAGACAAGTCCTACGATGAACTAGATTCAACAAATACATCACAGAATATGTCAGGATCGCCTAAGAGTACACTGAATTCTTCGATTGATGACATCAGTAATAGTGCAAAAAAGAGACCAGTTGCCCAAAAAAAACATAAGATGGAGGAAAAAGCAGATGTTTACAAACGGTCAACTACACCAACGCCCACTCCTCTACAAACTGAAAAAATGAATTGTAAAGGCTCTGCAGGTAGAACCAACAATGACAATGCACGTCTTAATTGTTTTCACTATATCCTG
Source organism: Limnoperna fortunei (assembly GCA_944474755.1). Lineage (NCBI taxonomy): Eukaryota > Metazoa > Mollusca > Bivalvia > Mytilida > Modiolidae > Limnoperna > Limnoperna fortunei. The sequence goes on along the minus strand of OX104114.1, from coordinate 37,108,010 downwards.
ATTGCAGTTATTCCCCTTGTTTTAGGAGTGTATATATATGTTTGTTGTTTAAATGGACAAACAGGCACTGAAGTGCAATCTATCAACATACCAGCATTGATAGATGCCTTCAGGACTGATATGAAGCTTATAAAAGATCGATTTCCAGCACAGACATCAAAATTTTGGAAAATTGTACAAGTCAGCTTAAAGAGAATAATACAAGAACCTAATCCAGACTATCCTGCCGTCCTGTTGTTAGTAGTACCATCTGGCCATCAGGCCTCACAAACTGGTACCTGCATTGCAAAGCAATTGACAAAAATTATCAACACGCTTTTTAATGTGACGTCTGCAAAGGTAATAGATATCAACAATGATATAGGACACAGGTCTCCTGATGACGAAAAGAAAGAATTAGACAATCAAATTAAAGAAAGTTTTGAAAATGGACACTACCGAAGCATTGCTGTTGATCACTTTGAGCAGTTGTCTCCGAGAGCGTCACTTCTTTTCCATGGATATTGTGACGGTGATAATGCACCATTCAAAAATGTCGCTATAGTATTTATACTCCATACTCAAATGGATAAAGAAAGTTTACATAAGGATCCGACATTGATCGATAAACATTTGATCGAATTGTGGTCTGGATCCGAATTTCCATTGGATCGTGACAAAATTGATCCTTTAATTGCAAGAGTAGCGAATAATGCAGCAGTGATTACAGAGGAAGACAATTTGACATGTAAATAAAGTGTTTATTTAATTTTGGACTAGGTCACATAAATGCACATCTGATGTACATGTTTAGTAGAGAAATTCTGTACATATACAGTTTTTGTTACAGTTGTTGACAAGGCATGAAATGCAGTTTAGACTCAGATTTGAATGAAAAACGTACATGAGAATAAAATTTTGCAATAATTTTGAGAATTTACATCATTTGAAGAAAAAGCAAAAATCATTCACAGCTTTCAGAATACATTTTTTTTAGAATTAAGAGTCAATTATGTGTCAATATTTGTCCCAACCATAATATTCTATTTTTGGTGGTAGATAAAATTTTCATCAGCCAAACAGACTGTTTTTTTTCTTTTTTGTTTAAAATTAAATACTGCATGTTATTGTATTGACATCATGGCAATAGCAACACCCACAATGATCAATCAGGGGTACATTTAAAAAATAGGTTTAAATAATGTCCCGTCATCATGTTCATGCTTCTTCCAAAATGTACTTTTACAATTTTTTTTATCCCTGAAATTCTCATGTTTTGGGAAGTCAATACATGCATAAACATTTTTTCCTGTTTTTTCAAGCGCTTAAAAATTTTCAACCTAGAGGCTAGGACAAATTCAAAAATAGACAGTTATTAAAGGCAGACATTTAAAAATTGTTGAGAGAAAAGAAGTTCAGAGAAATTAAAGAAGACAATCAATTATATGAATTACTACTTGTATATAAACATGTGAATGATGAAGGGAGATGACTCCATCTCCAAAATTATTTACTTTTAGTTATAAAAAATACTTGTATTACCCAGACTACCCATAGCAGCATTTAATATTTGCTGTGTGTAACGTTGCAACCTTAGATTATCTTGTTTCTGAAACTTAATTCATGAATTTATCATGTTCCTACTTTTAACAATTTTGCTGCAGATTGATAATTTAGTTCTACCATTCGGCATTCGGTTATAGATGATTTGAAATTTTCTATGTATTCTGGAAGGTATAAAAAATATTTCTCCAGTGCTGCAATGCCAGCACAGCGAATCTAGAATGAATGACATATATTGTAAACGTCCTGAATATAGCTGAAATATTGCTTGCTGGACGTTAAACAACAAACAATCAATCAATCAATCATATATTTAAAGAATCAGACATCATAATTATGTTTATTGTTTGAAAAAAATACCAGGAATATGCTGTTACAAAATATTTTATTAAATAAGTCAGCTTCTTTTTTTATGGACGGAGCTACAAAGAGGTCCCATTCCCATTACTTGTAATGGAGCAGCACAGGAGTCATTCACAACCGAGGGTCTTATGCATATAATTAGTTATTAAACTGTTTCCCTGGTTTGCTACATTATTAGGGCCTGCCTCTTTGTGGATACCCTATAGTGATCATTCTGTCCGTCGGTCATCCATTTGTCCGTCTGTCCGAAACTTATGGTGTCCGGGCTGTAACTATTTTATCTTTTAAGGTTGGCTTTTGATTTTTTGGAATGTGGGTAGATAATATCAAGGCGATGTGTTGCATACCATTGTTGATGACCTTTGACCTTGACCTCAAGGTCGTGGGGCCAACAGAGATGGATACCATCTCACTGATATCTAGTTTTTATGTCTTTGCAGTTTAACTGATATTTCTACAACACCTTATTCGTAAGTTTTACACTTTATTCATTATCATGGTATTGTTGACAAAATTCTGCTATGTAGATGACGTGCTTTTATTGAACAATCCAACATTTGTTGACTATGTTGATCGCTCAATTCTACTCCATGGAACTTGAAATTAATTATGCCACAGAGACAGCTAGACTTGCTTCATACCTTGAGCTACATCTAAAAATTGACAATGAAGATCGTTCCTACCGCAGGTCGGGGGTTCTCTCCGCGACTCCGGCTTCCTTCCCCAATAAAAACTGGACGCCATGAAATAGCTGAAAAATTGCTGAAAGTGGCGTTAAAACACCATTCAAACAAACAAAACAATGAAGATCGGTTGAGAACCAAAATTTACGACAAAAGGCATTAGTTAATTTTCAAATTGTGAATTTTCCATTTTTGTGTGGAAACATTCCAGCAGTACCTGCATATTGAGTATACAAATCCTAATTGACCCGTTCCCTAATAGCCAGTATTCCCTATCCAGATTTCTTTAATAGATGGTGTCTGCTAACAGGAAAGCTACTTAACCAAGGGTTCACATTGGGATGTTTGGAGTTATGACTTAAAAAGGGTTAAGGTTACCATAATAACTTTACGGAATATCTGTCTCACATTGACCATTGATTTTCTTGATAGAGGGTTTCTGCTGACAGAAATGCTACTTAACCAGGGGTTCACGGTGGCAAGATTAAAATTATCACTTAGAGAAAATTTTACAGTCGTCATCATGACTTGGTTGACCGTTACGGAATATTTGTGTAAGAAATTACCATTGATTTTTTTCCGTTTGTCGTAACCACTTTTCCTCCTTACTTGCTTGGGACTACCCCCGGATAGGAGTAATTACCGTTTTCAACTTACCTGACTGGCGCGAAAAGTGTCACTCGTGGACCAAGAGTTGCTTACTTTACCGGAGCAAGTGACCCCAGCGCCATAAAACCTTTTTGAGTAAAATATTATGCTCAGCATGAGAAGTTCAGGTCAACAAGAGATAAGGAAAGATTTGATTGAATGAAATTGATAATTTAAAAAAAATCCAGCAAAGAAAACGTTTATGGCGCTACCGGTTTCCAGTGGGATTCGTGTCGCTCATCAGTTTTTGATTGTTGTGTTGTTTTGTTGTTGTCTCCTTTGTTATTTATGGTTTTGTCTTTCCTTGATTAATTCTCTATTGAATATTCCTCGGCATCCTTGATTCTTTTTTCGCAGTGCTTCTTCGTGTCCTGAATATAGCTGAAATATTGCTTGTTGGACGTAAAACAACAATCAATCAATAATCATGTCTCCTATATGTATTTGAATTATGTTCGATGTACGTTAAGCAACCGCAACCATTCAACCAATCGCCATCATAATATTGCTGGGTGGTGGTACGGTGGTGTGGGTAAATTAAAAAACGTTTATGACTGTCATTTGAGGGTGTGTTTCTTGTTTGTTAGCATCTGTGCTAGGGTTTGAAGACATATGAATAAAATAAGGTCGTGTTTTGGTGGCGTTTGTTGATGCTTTTTATGGGTTTGACCTAATTGATGCGATTTAAAAAAAATATTTAGATATGATTTATTGTTGTCTCGCCTGCGACGAAAGTCGCTGGAGGCGAGACATATGTATGGGAATCCGGCGACGGCGGCGGCGTAAACACTTGACATCTTGCTTCATATCTTTGTAAGCCCAAGCCCTAGGTCCATCAAATTTGGTCCAGAGGTAGCTTATGATGAGTACTTGCCAGTCAGTCACCTGTCACCTGACCTTGACCTCAATTTCACGGTCCAGCGACTACGTTAAAGTTTTTGTGTTACGACAGTTCCTCTGTAACTACGCATGGTAGGATGACAATATTTGGTGTATAGATTGCTGATGACTAGTACATGACTGTCTGGTAGGTGTCATCTGACCTTGACCTCAATTTCACGGTCCAGCGACTACATTAAAGTTTTTGGGTTACGACAGTTCCTCTGTAACTACACATGGTAGGATGACAATATTTGGTATATAGGTTGCTGATGAATAGTACATGACTGTCTGGTAGGTGCCATTTGACCTTGACCTCAATTTCACGGTCCAGTGACTACGTTAAAGTTTTTAGGTTACTGCTGTTCCCCTGTAACCAAGCATGGTAGGATGACAATATTTGGTATATAGGTTGCTGATGAATAGTAAATGATAGGTGTCACCTGACCTTGACCTCAATTTAACGGTTCAGCGACTTCTTTAAAGTTTATGTATTAGGACAGTTCCTCTGTAACTATGCATAGTATGGTGACAATAATTGGTATACAGGCCGCTGCTCATAATTAATGCTATTTGTGTAATGCGTATGACGAAATTTATTTTCGTTACTGATGCGGAATTCAGGCGAGACGTTTTTCTGTGTCCACACTTGTTTTTAGAACACTTGATGGTATTATACTTCTACATTAGTTAATGAATAATGGTGATGAGGGAGGTCCGTTGTTTTTATTGTAGCTGCTCCTAGTTCTTACCTAATGTGACCACATAATAAACTTTATTAGAGATAACAGAAGCATTGTACAGGTTTATAAGTAACTTAGTAAGGTCCAAGAATTATAGTTGAACTAGATCTTAGCTTCTGTGTATTTTACTCTTTTAACCAACTTTGCTGACTCCAGGTGGCAAAAGCAATACTGGTCATTGCTACGCTAGGTCGCTCTTTTATGTCTATTAAGTAGAATCTTAAACCCAAACACACTTAGGTAAAGATCTGTCCAGACTTTATTGTTCATCGAGTCACCAGGCTCATCACATGCCAGTGTGTCAACTAATTACAGTATCATGTGCCTATTGGCCCATCTATATTATTTGTATCTGTATCTTAGATCTACTACCGTAACATGGGTTTTAAGAGTCAATGTGAACTCTACTGTGGACATATTATTGAGATATCGGCGCGATTTGAGCCGTCAAAATCCCCCTGCTTCATTCTAGCCCTTCTCATTATGTGCAACAACATAGGGCAAAAGAAACAATTAATCTACGTACGTCATGTGTGATTACTTTGTCAGATTTTTGTAATGTACTGCATAAGGAAAGATCTTAATACACTGAATAATGCATGTTCAAAAGAAAACGCACATGCTAAATAATGCTAGGTAATGTATGTTACCAGGTTCGTACCAAAAATATGATTAAAATTATTAAATCATTTGTGCTTAACTTTTTACGAAAATTAAAATGTATATATTTGTCACGTTATAAAAATACAATTGCATTTAATTGAGAAATATAAATGAATGCTGACAAAACGTGACAATCAATGCAAATTGTTAAAATATCATGGAATCACGCGATCGGTGTGTTATGTTGCAATATAATGAAAATTTATGCTTCAAATTGTAATCATATGACTTGTATATAAAAATGGTATTTATTGATATAAAATGTTTACCCGCTATACATTGACCAGCATCAACACACATCTCCGTACAGGTAGTAATTCATTCTTTTATTCTTATTCACTTTACTTTTGTATAGTTAATATTTCAAATAAATATTTTCTGTTGAAAACATAAACGCGTTTTTTCATCGTGTTGTTTTGTGCAATAAATAAATCTGTATATTGTATATTGACTTGATATTTTGTAAACGCTTCAAAATTTGTACATGTATGTGTTTAATAGTAAAAACGATTGGATCTATTCAAAAATATTTGTTATAAAAGAAAACATCCATTATCCCGTCAATTTATTTTTAAAGAAGAAATATATAGTAATATTTTAAAGTAAAAAATTACATTAAAATATACTCTCTCAGAAAAGACAAAAAATGGGAATTTTACTTCATATATCATTTAACAATTTATCATATAAACAATTGTAAAAAATACAGAAATGTAAAAATTGGCACACTTCTTGTTCATGAGTTCTGTACGGAAGCCGATAAGGGTCACTTGAAAAAAAAGATGCCGTAATAACGACATAACATGTCGTAATAACGACATAACGACATAGCTATGTCGAAATAACAACATAGCATGTCCTAATAACGACATAGCATGTCGTAATAACGACATAGCAATTTGAAATAACGATTAATACTAATATCCCCGGAACGAAATAACTATATCTGGACTTTCCAGTCGCTGACGAAACAATAACTACGGGACAGTGATACCTTGATTATAAGTAACTACAAAAAATTCCAATGCAAATTTTAATTGTTCATTCTGTGAAATGCAATTTATATCTAGTTCGGCTTTTGTCCCCTGTGTACCATTATATCTAGTTAGGGTTTTCACCATGTGCATAAACTACAGAATAAAGCCTTTTACTAGTTGTAGCTTTATTTGTCCCGTACGAATTTACTATAGACTGGATCATTATATCTAGTTTGGCTTTTTTCACACAGGAAAGTCCAGATATAGTTCCGGTGATATTATTACGACATAGCTATGTCGTTATTACGACATGCTATGTCGTTATTACGACATGCTATGTCGTTATTACGACATGCTATGTCGTTATTTCGACATAGCTATGTCATTATTACGACATGTTATGTCGTTATTACGACATTTTTTTTTCAAATGACCCTTATCGGCTTCCGTAGTTCTTTTACCATGGAATAAAACATTTTGTCGCATATTGTTAATAAATCACGCAAAAAATGTCAGTACCTGTTGTGCCCACCATTTGCTTGTAACACAGCCCTTACTCTTCTTGGCATAGATTCAATTAAATGAAGAGTACGAACACGCGGTGCCTTTCGCAACTCGTACTGAAGTGCCTGCTCTAATTGTTGCAGACATTGCGGCGGTGGTTGTCTTTGGCGCACGCACCGATTCAGTTCATCCCAAAGTAGCTACAATAATGTAGCTCCTTTTTTATGGACGGAGCTACAAAGAGGTCCCATTACTTGCAATGGAGCAAGCCGGGAGTGATTCACACCCGGGGTTTTATGCATATAATAAGCAATTAAACTGTTTCGCTAAATTGCTACATACTTTTTAATGTCTTTGAAGTTTAACTGATATTTCTACAACACCTAATTCGTTAGTTTTACACTTAATTTGTAATCATGGCGTTGTTGTCAAAATTTGAATTCCGGAAGTGCATAATTTCTTAATCGATATGGTAAAATGATTATCCGGATCAAGTTTTTTCCCGGTTTATTGCATTAGCCGGGATCAAATTTGTACCGATACGATTCTACAATTCTACACTCCACAATTTCAATTTTGTCAACAATGCCATGATTACGTAAAAGTGTTAAAATTATTTAGACAGTGTACAGATGTCAGCTTAACGTCGGAGAAAGGAAAAAATATAAATTAAACAAAAATAGCAGTTTAATAGCGGAAAATATTTATACATGCCTGGAGTGTTTTTGTTCCATTACGAGTAATGGGACCTCTTAATTTGTAGCTCCGTCCATTAAAAAAGGAGCTACATTATTATAGCTTATCCCAAAGATGTTCAATTGGGTTAAGATCCGGAGCTCGTGATGGCCACCCGATCACATTGACATCCTGTTGCTCTGAAAAATCTACTGCTACACGTGCTGTATGTGGCCGGGCATTTGTAAAATTTCTCTTTGGATGTCAATTACGGGCAATAAATGCAGCCGTATTATTTCGTCTCTATACCTAACAGCGTTAAGATTGCCTTGGATATGTATCAGCTGTGTGTTCCTGGCGTAAAAGATAGCGGCCCACAACATAACACTGCTTTCAAATCAAAATTGTCTCTTTCTGCGACACAGTTTTGCGCAAAACGTTCATTTCGGCTTCTGTACACTTGTATGCGACCATCTCTCTTTTCAAGCTTAAAACGTGACTCATCGCTGAACCACACACTTCTCCAGTTCTTTTAATTCCAAACACGAACGGTAGTACACCATCTAACCCTTGCTCGGCGGTGTTGTCGTCTCAGTGTTGTTCCGACGTAAGGTCTTTTTGCAATCCATGAGAGCGTAACCGATTGCGTACTGTCTGTGGTGATATACGGCGCAACCCAAGGACGTTCACATGCAGCTGTTTCTATTGCAGCGATAGTCATGTTCCGGTGATAGAATAATCTAATGTAACGATCCTGGGCCCGAGTTGTAACACGTCGACACCCTGAACGTAGTCGGTCTGTCGTAGTACCAAGCTGCTGGTAGCGTCTCTAAAGGCATGAAATTGTGCTGAGTGAACATTGTACGTTCTGGCAACAGCATTCTGTGATTCCCCGGCCTCGATTCGACCGATAGCGATATTCCGGGTAGCAGCATCTAACCTTGGCATAGCGTTACCTCATCAGAATTTTATTTTAATAATGCACTGACGAAAAGAAATAGCGGGGCTTTATACCGATTGTCTGAGTTAGAAAAAAATACCCATAATTTGCACGTGAAAGTCGACCCTGTTTTCAGCAATGCGTAATTCATAGTGTGTTCCAGATTTCGACCACAGTCGTTCACGGGTGGATGAACTTAAATGCTTGCACCTGGAAACCTTTAATTAAGGTGTAATTATGATGTAGTGTGTGTGTATATATATATATATATATATCTACCAACCAGCAAGCTTATTAAGTATCGGATCGACAAACATGACAAGTCAAGAAGATTATGCAACGATACAAATGACAGTTGCATAATCTTCTAGACTTGTATATTATTTTTTGTTTATGCTGTATCGTCATGTTTGTCGATCCGATACTTAATAAGCTTGCTGGTTGGTAGGCTCTTTAGACTTTGATATAATATTTTGAACTACCTGTATTGTGTTTTTACACGATCCCAGTGGACTTATATTATTCCATCACGAAAAAATACTTTAAGCATTTAGAGTTAAACGCCACTGAGGAGTCTTAAGTAGACGAAACGCGCGTCTGGCGTAATGAATTTGTCACCTTGGTAATTTTGATTACATCTTGTTGGAATATTTGAGCAAAGCCAAGTAACAGCACGGCACGTCCCCGGCTGGCAGACTTGGGAAGCAACTATTTTGGGTTCTGTTGGAAATGAGAAAGTTTAAGATCAATATGTTCTGACTTGTTTACGTCATTTATTTATATTGACATTCAATGACTAAGGCCATTAGTTGGTCAGTCTTTGTCTAAATTTTTGACAAGAAACACCGTCAACTGTATCCTTGCATAATCTTCTAGACTTGTAGATACTTAATAAGCTTGCTGGTTGGGAGACTCTTATATAAGTCTAAAGAGTCTCCCAACCAGCAAGCTTATTAAGTATCGGATCGACAAACATGACGATACAGCATAAACAAAAAATAATATACAAGTCTAGAGATTATGCAACGATACAAATGACGGTGTTTCTTGTCAAAAATTTATATATATATATTTGAACATTTATGGGTTATTTGTCCGCAAAAAATGATTTGAACAAAATTTATCCGCTGTTGCGTTTCTTTTTTGAGTGAGTATAATATACATCACATTTGGGTATTTATAAAATGATATAATAAACAAATACATTTTTCTTCAAATATTGTGTTATTTACATTAAAAATATACATAAATATTATTGACTAAATTGTTTATTTTATAAAGAAACAATACAGTGTTAAGATGATCCATCCTCACAAGTCAGGGTTTCTGTGTCCACGAACCCCTGACAAACTTAGCTAGGAAATTCCCGGTCTAGAAGATTTTCGTATGACGTCAATCGTTTAAAATATCAACTAATGAAATTGCTTGAAAGAAGCAAGTTTTTGGCAGTAGTCATTCTCACTCATTCTGGAGTGTGAAGAAAACGTAACGCAACTAAATAATAACGTGGTAATAACAAACTATTAACACTACTGTACAAAATACACTGATTTTCACATCGTCTACGCAACACATCCGTTTGGTTTATTTACAATCGACATCGGGATATCCCCTAACCAAGTCGTGAATGAAAGCGAGCTTAAGGTACGATGTAGCCAATCAAAATAGTGACTTCTAGCCCGGGAATTTCCTAGCTAAGTTTGTCAGGGGTTCGTGGACACATGTGGACACAGAAACACTGACTTGTGAGGATGAAGATGATCATGCAATACTGGTTTTGTCTACCGTTGCTGGTATGCGTATTTTGTGTCTCCGAAGGATCCAAAATGTTCATTGGTGGACCGTGAGACGAATGATTTATTGAATGATATATGTAACATACGAAAGGATAATAACTGCAGCTGTAAAGGTATGTTTGTTTGGCCTTGTCTGCGTTTTCTTCTCGCACTTTTTTATATTGCACCTAATAGTTTACCAAGAAACAGTTGCAAAATTCAGTACTGGGGCCATATTAGGATGGTTTATATGGCCAAGGAGTTGCTCAGATCGTCCCCAGATAGCGGATATGGTAAGCCCACTCGTTGGGTGGTTGTGAGGTTATGAAAGCCTGACCGAGGACCGTGTTCGGAGAGTACCACGCTCCTTACATGAAAAAATCCCTTTTGCAGATTTAACCAAACTTTAAGCTCATTGTATCCACAACAAAAGACTATATTCTCCGTCCTTACCAAAATGCTCCATACTTTTCCTAAGGCAGTCCAAAGATTTTACCCATTTTAACCTTTGGTTTATTGTTTGTTTACTTGTTCTCGTCCTGAATATAGCTCAAGTATTCAACGCTGGACATTAAGCAAAAGAAAAATCAATCAAGCAACTAGGTTTCTTATTAAATTCATTTTTTGTGAATAGATATAAACCTTATTTCAGCCGACAAATGGCGCATGCGTTTGTTTGCTTTCCTATGTAAAATAATCGCAAGAAATAGTACAACACACCTACCGATTATCCAATTACTTATTTAATAAACTTTCCTCATAAACTAAATGGTTTATGTTTATATTGATATTGTCTGTTTAATTTATAAAATGATTATGTCTCAAACATTAATGGCGCAATGTTCCACTAAGGATTTTAAAAAGTAAAATACAATCAATGGTTAGTATAGGCTTTATAGTTAGTTTTCTATTTTTTCATAGAAATATATGCCTTTAAAAAAATAAAAGACAAAATAGAATTAAAAGTTATGATATGCATTATAGTTTATTTTATATTTTTCTTTTTGAACAAAAACACCACTTTAGTATAATAATAATTTTACTTATTGTAGCTCCTATTAGTGTTGCTTTTCAAGCCGATGCGTTGCAAAACCAGGTTAATCTTCCATATGCAGCAGTAGTCCAATTTGAAAAAGTTAGTCTCAACAAGGGAGACGCGTACAACCCAAAGACAGGAACATTTACAGCTCCAGAAGATGGTATTTACGGCCTGGACTGTGATGACTGAGAGTGGCAGTGCATTTCATACCATGTTTGTTGTAAATGGAAAAGACGTGTCCCGGGGTTACCTTGATCTGACACGTGTAAATAATTATTTTATGTCTACGAAAACACAGCTTGTTGAATTAAAAAAAGAAAGCACCGCATGGGTTCGTTCAGATGGCGGCAATGTATTGATTGGCGGTTTTATTGGTTTTGCTAGCTTTAACGGACATAAAATACAATAAATATTTGAAATTTACTGGTCTATTATTTTTTTATTATGTATTACCACCTCTTTAGATTAAGAAAATCAGTTTTAATAGCGAATTTTCTGGAGTTTCTGCATTTAACCCTTAACATGTTCATGTACTGGGTACTGATTATGGTTCCCAGGTCGAGACACACAGAACTATTAAGTGGGTTCCCGTGTGGTGGATAGTGAGATTACTTCTCGAGGGTGGGTTTGTAATACAGTATGGAAAGGATGGTTGCAGAGTCAGTGTAAGAGAGGGTCACGGTATTTGACATTAAAAATTCATTTTCAATAAAGCGTTGCATATTGGGATGATAACATTGCAAAATTTGGCATGTTCAAATTCTCCAGATTTATGCTTTATTTTTAAGATTTATGTTCAGTCTTATGGAATATAATTGATCTTGAACAAACAAGAAACGGTTTCCGATTAACTTGCTTTCAAGTAGACCATGCCCGATGTCCAGAAAAATGTACGTGACTATCTCAAGACTATATTATTAATAGTGTAATGTTATCGGGAGACCTGTATATAGCTCGGTAGAGGTACCGGTGATTTAGACGATGGGAACTCGAAAGCTGGTTTTGATGCTTCAGTGTTACAATTCCAATTGTGGTATCACAGTAAAATAACAATATACTGATTCCAACAACTATAACTTCAAACTGACCAACTAACTAACTCCTCACTGCCTCTATTATACGTAACCCTAACATTTATATGAATGACAACAATATCTCAATTAATGAGTGACAAAGTGACAAAATGGCATTAACTCACATTAAAGCAAAAGTGACAAGACAATTAATTCTATTCCTAATCTCATTAATCTGACATACCTATCATATTAATTATACAATATTGAACACAAAGAAAATAAAGCAGTCAGTGTCACTTAAAGCTCTAAATAGATAATAGTAAAGTCGCAACAAAGATCACAAACATTAATTAGATTAAAGGCAGAAGAACTTAATTGAAATTAAATTAGAATTTAAATACAATATCTTTTTAAATTATAAAGTCCAAATTTAATGTGTCTCTATGGCGATAATTAAAGTTAACAAAATACAACTTCATAACAATAATTTCCATAATATCAAGAGTCCTAATGATATAGAAACTTAAGTCCAAAGAGTCCCTACGACAGTAATTTAGTCTAGTCAAGTCCTGTTAGAAATGGTTGTAGCAGGGTTGTTTTAAGTCATGATTCAAGTTTTCAATTTCTGTAAGTTTGACTAAGGTTGGATATTTCGTCTGCTTTTCGTAGCAGTTTGACAAATTTAGAACTTTCTTATAATTTGTCCATCTTGGAAAAATGTTAGATTTCAATTAAGTTCATTCATGAGCTACACTACGCCGACTGATTCCCTTTAAAGAGAAAAGGAATTTTCGTGAATAGCTTTAAAGTATGAAACATGTCTCTAAAAACGAACTTCGTAAGTAATTAAGTAAGCTTTATTTAAAGTCGGCAAGACAAGTAACAGAAAAACATAAGCTCTGCAGAGCTTTTAAACCGACATATACATAATTACATATTGTCACACAAATAACATTAATCACGATCGTAATAAAAAGCAAAGCATGCAAGACATAATATTTGACAGTATACGACTCTAAGAATAAGCACAATAACTAAAAAGCAAGACATAAAAATGAAACATTAAACAAGCACATATGGAAGCACAACAATAAGAGGATAGACATTTAAAACAAGTCATAAAATCAAACATCAGACAAGCACATTTGGAAGCACAGGCATAAAGGATAAAAAATTAAAAACAAGACATAAAAATCAAAACATGAGACAAGCACATTGGATGCAGTAGTAAAAGCACGAAGAAGCATAAAATGTGAAAAAACGAGACATAAGATCAAGCACTAAACATGCATACCCAAAGCTTTAATGACACGCCAAGCAGTTGCAAATTTTGCCACTCCAAAAGGAGATCTGGTTCCGAAACAAGTTAAAACATATAATTTTTCGAAATTCTTCCGGTAGAGAGTTCCAAAGTACCGGGGACGCATACCTAAGGAGTTTTTGCCATACCTTGTTGTATTACATGTGGTACCTGTAATAAATTAGAATATCTAAACCTATATGTACATTGTTTGAATCAGATCTGATAATACAATAGGAGATAACCCATTTAATATTTTAAAAGTTTCTACTGCTATATAACTAACCCTTCTAATATGCATACTTGGAATTTTTGCTTTTTTAAATAAATCATCATACGAGGAATCATAATCAAAATATACAAATCTCAGAGCCCTTTCTTGGATTTTTTCTATTTTCTTGGTATTTGCTTGTGAGCAAAAGTGCCATGATAATGGACAGAAGTTAAAATTAGAAGCAATAAATGAATGAAAAATAAGAAGCTTATTAAGCATGCTCAAGTGTTTACCTATTAGCTTTAATATATTAAGTTGTTGAACGGCTTTTTTGCATATGTTAGAAATGTGAAAATCAAAATTCAACTGAAAATCAATATCGATTCCTAGGAGTTTAACAATTTCATCACATGAGATATGTGCTGTTCCAATATTAAAAATAGGATTTTTTGACTGAGATTTTTTACCTATTGCAATCGCCTGGAATTTTTCAGGATTGGCTTGCATGCAGTTCACAGTAAACCAGTTAATTAATTTGCTACTTTCTACTTGAAGTACATCTATAACTTCCTCGTAATTTTTAGAATGATAAGATAAGGTATTGTCATCCGCATAATTATATAACGAACCTTTGTCGATAAAGTAAAAAATATCATTTATAAACAAAAGCGGTCCAATTTAAGAACGTTGTGGGACACCTTTTTGTATCTTAGCCCATTTGCTAACTATATTGCCAAATTTAATCTGCTGTTTTCTTCCAGTTAAAATATGATTTTAATAATTTTAAGGCATCGTCTGTTACTACATATGCCGAAAGTTTGGAAAGTAAAATTTCAAGGGGCAAGCAGTCAAATGCTTTTGATAGGTCCATTAGGATGGCTGCTACGTATTCATTTCTATCTAGGGCTTGCTTCCAGTCTTCAATCAGCTTCAGGAGTGTGGTTTGGCAGCCATATCCTTTGCGAAAAGCACAGAAATATTTACTAGTATCAAAAATACTTTCAAAATGTACAGATAACTGTTCTGCCAAGACTTTTTCAAAAAATTTTGATGGAATTGGCAATATACTTACGGGCCTGTAGTTGGATGTTAAAAAAGGATCACACTTTTTATAAATTGGGGTAACTTGTGCTTCCGTTAATCTGTTAGGAAATGTAGATGTTTCAATAGCTAAATTAATCATATTTGTAATTTGTGGTACACGAGCAAATTTGCCAAGTTTTTTAAGCTTTACTGACACTTTGTCAACACCCGTTGCCTTTTTTACGTTAAATTGATTAATGATCTTTGATACATCATTTACATTTGTAAGTTCAAAAGCAGAACTACGTTTATCAAAATTCATTTGCTTAATTTTATTCAAACTAGGGTGGGTTTCTTTATCAAATTTATAATCTTTTCCAATTTCGTTTGCGACATTAACAAAGTATTGATTAAATACATCTGCAACATGTTACGGGGCCTCGGTGGCCGAGTGGTCAAGGTAGTTCGTCTAATATTGTGCACGTGGTCTGTCAACACTGAGATTACGGGTTCGATTCTCACTGCAGGCAGGGTGTACTCGACTCCAATCTTAATTGACAAGGATTGCCAGTTTACCTACCGCAGGTCGGGGGTTTTCTCCGGGTACTCCGGTTTCCTCCCCCAATAAAAACTGGACGCCATGATATAGCTGAAAAATTGCTGAAAGTGGCGTTAAACATCATCAAACAAACAAACAATCTTTCGTTACAATTTCATTTTTTTCTTTTAATACAATTTTACTCTTGTTATTACAGCAAAAATATGGTTTTATAGTCCTCCAAAAGTCCGTAGACTTACATCCACCTATACACCTTTCTTGAAAATACTGATTCTCAGATTTTTTCTTAAGCTTAGTTACTTTGATTGTGTGATCTCCCTTGAATGTGAGAAGTGGTGTTTACGAAGCTCCTGTAAAAAAAACTTATTATTGTGTCTCCTTGAAATCGCATAAGCCATAGAAAAGCAAGATTCAGACAAATATGATTTGGAGTAAGTTAGCCTTAACAAACCCAGAATTTATTGACGCTTGTGAAGACCCATTAAGTCAAAAAAGTGCAATCGATTTTGTGCAAAAAGTAATGGCGACCACACCATTGTTACCAGTCGATACAAACATTAACTCTATAAATACTGGGAATATAAGGACAACAACAGCAATCATAGAACCCAGCCCAACACCCAGAAAACGGTCGTTATCTGTGTCCGAAGACGAAGAGACAGCGGTCTCAGAATGTAAGAAAAGTAAAATGGTAGAAAGTGACATTGTTGACCACCCCCCTTTTAATACCAACAACACTCAAATAATTGATATGATTGCCGAACTTTCACGTACTTTTAAAAGCAGCCTTGACAACATGTCGCATAGACTCGAACGTAGAATTAGTGATATTGAGGGGAATTTAGAACGAAAGTTAACGGCGAAGTTCAATTCAGTAATTACGGACCGGGTCCACCAAGAAGTCAAACAGGTACGGGATGAGATTGATGTTTTGAAAAATAAATACGAGCACTTTGATAAATCCTTTAGCGAAGTAGTAAAACAAAGAATAAGCGCTCATGAAAAACCTACAGAACAAACAATTGACATCGTTGTCAAAAATTTTCCGGTTAGCCCAAGAGAAAGTTCACACGACACCGGTTTAAAAGTAAACATTGACACGATGGTCAAAGACGGACTGAAACTAAATGTAAACATTGTGAAAGTAGAGCGAAAACCAAGTCATGCTGAGAATAAACCAGGTATTGTTATTGTTACACTTGACAATATTGAGAACAAACACAAGATTATGAAAGCAAAAACGATTCTAAGAGACAATATGAAGTATAGAAATGTTTACATTGAGAACTTTTTATCACGTGAGAAACGAATGTTGGATGCAAACAATCGCAAAATTCTGAAAGTAGTTGGTAAAGAATCAGAGTTTACAACCGTAGGTGGTCAAATTCGTAAACGTCAGCAGCGAACCCAACACAATGCAAGTGATAACGAACATTATGCACCAGCAAATAACACAAGTGCGTCAGATAATCGTCGTAGACCCACACAGGGATCGACACAAGAGACAAGCAGAACTTTTAACGGCAGAAACTATGGTGGAGGATTTGGAAATCATTATCGTGGAGGCCGTGGTCAGGCACGAGGTAGGCGTTTTTAATACAGATGCGGGTTATGGAACATTAATGGATGGTCAAAACATGTAAATAGTGATAAGAATAAACTTATTAGTGACTGTATTAGAAACTTGAATCTTCATATAATTGGCATTACCGAATCTCATCTTGTAAACAATAACATTATAGATATAGAGAATTATAAATGGTTCGGTAATAATCGTAGCCAGATTCACACTCGAGCAAAAACTGGTTCTGGGGGCGTGGGCCTCCTCGTCAAGGACGAAGTTGCAAAGGAGATGAACATAAGCATTGAAGACGCAACAACAGATGGCATAATATGGATCAAGTTCTCCGAAAAAACATCAAGCGACAACCAATTTTACGTATGTGTAACCTATCTTCCGCCAGAATTCTCAGCAAGATCTACAAATGTTCACGATTTTTTCGACTCGCTAATGTCACAAATATATTCAATTCCAAATGGAAATCCATTCTATATATGTGGTGATTTCAACAGTCGAATTGGGGAAATGGAAGATTTCATCCCTGGTGTCGATGAATTACCGGAACGAGAAGTTATCGATTACAAATCAAATAGTTATGGAGAAATATTTTGTGAATTTTTGTCAAATGTAAATTGTTGTGTTTTAAATGGAAGAAATAGTTTAGAAAATGATTTCACATATGTATCAACTCGTGGTTTATCAGTTGTCGATTATTGTGTACTACCATATGAAAATTTAAATATTTATAAAAATTTTGAAGTAATTAGAGCTAGTGAATTGGCCAACAAAAGTATTATTGCGGGGTCAATCGAGCCAAGATTTATACCTGATCATTCTGTGTTAAAATGGGAAATGGAAATTGCTTTATGTGAAAAAAATGATATAGAAAATGTGTATAAAAATAAAAATGTCCAAAAGCGAGTGATTTATAATGTGAAAAATATACCAAATAATTGGTTACAAGATGAAAATGTGATTGGTCAAATAAATTCATGTATTGTAAATATTGAAAATAGTTATGATAATCAAATTGATATAGATAATGTTTATAATGAATTTATAAATATCATGCAAACTGAGATGAACGATAAGCTAGAACAAAAAACAAAACTTTTAGATGGTTGTAATAATAAAAGACGACGTTTCAAGAAGCCGTGGTGGTCAGATGAACTAACTTTGAAATGGAATGAGACGTGCCTTGCGGAAAGCCAGTATTTGAAGTGTACTGTCAGTGGTAATAAAACTGTTTTACGTAATCTTTATTTGAATAAAAGAAAGGACTTTGATAAACTTGTACAACAGAGAAAACGTATGCACTGGCGCCAAAGCCAAGACGAGCTATTACAAATGAACAATAAAGACTCAAAACAATTTTGGCGAAAAATTGGGAATATTGGTATTGGTAATGAAAGACAGTCCTCCATTCCAAATGAAGTTGCATTACCAGATGGTACTATTACGAACAATATAGACTCTGTACTCAACAAATGGAAAAATAGTTTTTGTAATTTACTTAACCAAAATTCCACCAATGAATTATATACAAATGTAAATTTGAATGTTGAAAGTAATATAGAATGTGATTTTTTAGACAAAACAATTATTTTTGAAGAAGTTTATAATGTTGTCATGAATGCCAAGAATGGTAAATGTGCTGGTATAGATTTAATTCAAGTTGAATTATGTAAAAATTATACAGTTATTAACATTTTAACAAAATTGTTTGATTTGTGTTTTAAAACTGGTAAAATTCCAAAAATATGGAACAAAGGTATTATCACTCCTATTCCTAAATGTTCTAGCTCAGATCCTAGAGATCCATTGTCATATAGAGGTATTACTTTGACACCATGTGCATATAAGCTTTACTGTAGTGTTTTGAATAATAGATTGGTAAAATGGTTAGAAGAAAGGGAGATAATCAATGATGAACAAAATGGTTTTATTAAAGGAAGGAGTACAATTGATCATGTGTCCACTTTGACATCAATTATTGAAACAAGAAAGAAATGCAAATTGTCAACTTTTGTTTCATTTATAGATTTTAAAAAGGCATACGATTCTATAGACAGATCATTATTGTTTAATAAATTAAATGATTTGGGTTTAAGTACGAAGTTTTTGTTTGCCTTGAAGGCCATTTATTCTAATGTAGAGTGTTGTGTTCGCCTGAATGGAAATACTACTGATTGGTTTAATGTAAATACTGGTTTGAAACAGGGTTGTGTTTTGTCAACTGTAATGTTTAATATTTTTATTAATAACTTAATTACTGATGTAAAAGAATTGGATATTGGTATAGATATAGATGGTCAAAAAGTTGCTATTCTGTTATATGCTGATGACCTAATTTTAATGTCAGAGAATAAAGAGGATATGCAAAGACTACTAGATGTCTTAGGTGTATGGTGTAATAATAATTGTTTGAATGTAAATTTTGGTAAATCTAAAATGATTCATTTTAGAAATGAATCAATATCAAGATCTGATTGTATTTTCAAGATCAATGGTGAAAATATAGAATATGTATCAAGTTATCAGTATTTGGGACTGGTTTTAAATGAATTTTTAGATTATAATGTAATGGCCAAAGCAGTGGCTAAATCTGCCAGTCGAGCACTAGGGTTACTTATTGTAAAATGTAAAACTTATGGTGGTTTCCAACACAATATATTCACTAAATTATTTAACACTTTAGTTTGGTCAGTAATCAATTACGGCTCAGCAATTTGGGGCACAAAGGAGTTCTCCTGTATCTCAGCAGTTCAGAACCGAGCCATGAGATTTTATATGGGGGTTGGAAAGTATACCCCTAATGATGCAGTAGCCGGTGATATGGGCTGGAAACCGTCATACGTTCGACAATGGGTTAACGTTTTTAGACACTGGTCTAGATGTAGTAAAATGGATGTAGATAGAATTAATTATAAAGTTTTTAAGTGGTCTATTAGAAAAGGCAGTTATAGAATTAAAAATTGGAGTTACCAAGTTATGGAAATGTTAAAGTTTTATAATATGGAACAATTTTGTAATATGGAAGTAAATGTACTTGATAAAAATACTATATGTCAATTAGAAGAAAAAATGTTCGATAAATATAAAAATGACTGGTGTAATAGAATGAACCAATATGGACAAGGTGACAAATTAAGAACATATAAATTATTTAAATTTTCATATTCTACTGAACAATATTTGTTGCAAAATATACCTTTACGTTTTCGTAGTGCTTTCGCAAAATTTAGATGTGGGGTAGCACCCTTAAAGATTGAAACTGGTCGTTATGAGAGGTTAGCATTAAATGAAAGAATATGTATTAGTTGTAATGATATAGAAGACGAAAAACATGTTTTATTATCATGCCCATTATATGATGATTTAAGACAGTCACTATTTTTAGACATTACTAGTCATAATGAAAATTTTATGTCTGACGATGATAAATTTATATTTTTATTTAATAATGAAAATGTATGTAGTTTAGTTGCCAAAACCTGCCATAGTATTTTACTAAGAAGAAATAGCTTTTTATATCATTAATCTATGATACTTTTACAAATTATACCCTTTGTTTAAATGTATTTTATATGTCATGTATGTACATGTTGTACTATATATATAGTCTCTCATAATTCCTTTTAGAATGGCTCATGCATTTTAATTTGTATGTTTTATCTTTTATTGTATTGATGTTTTATATGAATGTATGTGGTGAGACTTAAATAAACTATTGAATCTGAATCTGAATCTACTAAATTTCTTCTTTTTCTATATTCTTCCCAAGTGTTAGAACTTTTGTTTTTTTAGTATTTTGTATGATGCATTTTCTTGTCAAAACTTGCCTTACGTAATTCTCTATTCATATAAGGAAGCTGGTTATTTCTCTTGTACATTTCTTTGATAGGGGCATGTTTGGCAAAAACACTACATATCTCTGTTTCAAATTCCAATAAACATCATCAATAGTTAAATTTTCGCAACGACCGTTTTTGCTCACCTGACCCAAAGGGTCAGTGTGAGTTATTCTCATCACTTTGCGTCCGTCGTCGTCGGACGTAAACTTTTTACATTTTAATCTTCTTCTCCACAACCACTTGGCCAATTGGACCAAACTTGACAGGAATGTTTATTGGACGGTCCTTAACAAAGTTTGAGTTTTTGGTGCTGATCAAATGAAACAAGGCTGCCAGGGCCATAAATTAGTTCTGATTGGCTGAAATTCAAAAATCTTCTTCTCATAAACTGCTTGGCAGATTGATTTGAAATATTGCAAAAATGTACCTTAGATAGTCCTCTACAAAGTTTGGGGTTTTTGTTACGATCCAAAATCCAAGATGGCCACAATCACAGGACATAGTTTAACATAGGACCCTATGGAAAAAACATACGACCCAATGGGAAATCATACAAACACCTTTTTCTCTGAAACTGTTCCACACAATGAAGCCAAATTATGAAGAAATGATTAATGGATACTTATCTTATTATTTTGAGTTTTTTTAGCTAATTGCAAATTGAACATGGCTTCCAGGGCAACTAATGGGTTCTGATTGGCTGAAATTTCAAAAATCTTCTTTTTACAAACCGCTTAGCAGATTGATTTGAAATATTGCACAAATGTACCTTAGATGGTCCTCTACAAAATTTGAGTGTTTTGTGGCGATCCAAATTCCAAGGTGGCCACCACGGTGGAATACAGCTTAACATAGGTCCCTATGGGAAACCCACACAAACAGCTTTTTCTCTGAAACTCAGTTCCACACAATTTAACCAAATAATGCAGAAGTAAATCTTAGATAGTAATCTTATTATTTTAAGTATGTTTCGATCTGATAGGAAATTTAACAAGGCTGCCAGAGCTGCAAATGCGTTCTGACTGGCTGAGATTTCAAAATTCGTTTCTCACAAACCGCTTGGCAGATTTTAGGATATATATGTGATATTGTATGGTCCTCTACCAATTTTGAGTTTTTTGTTTCGATCCAAAATACAAGATTGCTGCCACCATGGAACATCACTTAACATACTAACCTATGAAAAAACATAAAAACTGCTTCTTCTCAGAAACTCTCCTACTGCTGATTGTAAATTCAACATGGCAACATTCATAGAAACAGCATCTTCACATAAACTCTTTAGCATTTACTATCAAAATTTGCAAGAAAAGTCTTGTATTTAAAAGTTTTTTTGTAAGTCAGGTGAGCGATACAGGCTCCTAAGTGCCCCTATTATATATCTATATTACCAAGATCGTTAGCTTCTACATCTAGATTCTTAAAACTTCTGTACCTTATCTTTTGTTTTTCATTTACGGGTGTTTTATTATTTATGACAGTACCAATCATGTTATGCCAGTCGCTAATACCTGTTGCAAAGTTAAAAGGTTTAATACAAAGATGTTTAGAATTCGTAATAATAATATCAACTGCTACAGTTTTTCATGTGACAAGTGGGTTCTTTAATAATATTTTGTAAAACAAAAAGCTCAAGTAGTTCAACCAAAGTGCTACTTTTACTTTCACAAGATAAATCGTAATTAAGATCTCCAATAACCATGTAGTTGTCATACTGAGTGATACATTTATCTACAACTTTAGTGAATTCTGTTACAAATATGTCATCTCTCAGATCCGGTGGTCTGTATATACATATAATGGCCCACTTAGTTTTATTTAAAATTACCTCGAATACGATGTTCTCTAAGATGGTACTCTCATTGTCGTTTCTACGCCGGGCAGGAATGTTTGCTTTGATGAATGCTGCAAGTCCACCGCCTATTGAGTTTCGGTCCCTTTTTTCAATTTTATAGCCTGAAGCATCAAATAAGGAATTTTTATAGGACGAATCCAGTTTTGTTTCGGCAATTAAGAACAGGTCGACAATTTTGTCAGATAATAGTTCATAAATTTCCACAAATTTCGTCTTCAAGACTGTCATACTCTGTTAGTGGTAAATCTATACATTTTAAGTGAAACCAAACTGGCAGTCTTCGCACTCTATGCCTCTATGATTCGGGTGCATTCCAGTTTGCCGAATCCCACATTGGCGATTCCCAGATTGCCGCGTCCAATTCGCCGATTCCCAGTTTGCCGATTATATATTATTAAACCAATTAAGAACAATCCAAACGGTGTAAAAAAAATTGTATCGAGAGCAATATGTGTTTGTGAAAAATTAATTATATAAATTATTTAATTTAAGTGATATAAAAGGAATTATCGGCTTATTAAATTATAAAGTACCGGCTTGGCACATTCTTTGCTTTAAACAAATATGATAAGCCGAGAAAAATCAAGTTACTGAACTTTACCGACAATTATGGGTGCTTAATTTAGGCAATCTGCACAATTATAAATTATCAGCTTGGGTCGTTATTGTTTTGAATTAATATAAAAGCTAACAATTAGTGATTTAAAAAATTTAAATTGATATAAAAAAGAAAATTTCAAAAAGAATTGCATTTAAGGTCTTGAAATTAAGCAAAATATTTTCTTTAATGGTAAAATATCAATGAATCGGCAAACTGGGAATCGGCTAATTGGACGCGGCAATCTGGGAATCGGCAATTTGGGATTCAGCAAATTGGCACTAAACCTATGATTCTTTCTTACGCCTTTTCCACAAACTCCACATGGTAACTTAATTGGTCCTGGGTTTAATGCTACGTCTACCGATAAAAGTAAAATTCTAATAGACGATGTAAATAAGTGACTCTTGTTGGTAAAGTGAGTACTCGGTCATGGAACTTAAAACAATTTTTAATTAGTGTTTTTCTTGATTTGTTTCTTTGTACAGTATATATTTTAATTGATAAAAATATGTATTTAGTAACCATTAGCGAACGGGGGCGGAAAAAATCTCCCCCAGACAAAATCCCTTCCGTGTAATTTAGCATAGGCGGACAAAATCCCCCTCATTAAATTTACAAGGCGGACAAAATCCCCCCCCCCTGTAAAATTTTCAAGGCGGACAAAATCCCTCCCGTGTCTTATTATGGTAATATCGATAAGTATTGTGAATCTTCTTTAATAGGTTTTTACGTGGTACTTGAAATGGTGAATGAGGCAAAGATTAAAACATGGTGGGTTTTTTCCAGTCGATTTGTTTGTATTGTTTGGTACGACATGTGTTAATAAAGGAACCGCGCCATTTGATCAAATTCATTATTATTTACCGAACAAACAATGCAATTGATTGAACTAAATTTTACCATTATTTTACTAAATTATAACTTATTTATAAAGCCTCACCCGTTTCAATTTTCTACAAGATATACAGAATGTTTTGCTCAAGTAAGCGATATTCGTTTGATCACAATTATATTAATTAACAAGTCACAAATAAAGCACTGCAATTGAGTTAAACAATCATTATTATTAAGAAATTAAAAATCTGGGTTTTTATAGTAAAATATCATATCATTTTGTTAAGGTTTATATATGTACGAGACTGTACTGATTTGAACATTTAACAAAATCTTCTGTAATAGGTTTTATTATTGGCGATTCGGGAGGGATTTTGTCCGCCTTGAAAATTTTTACAAGGGGAATTTTGTCCGCCTTATAAAATTAATGAGGTGGATTTTGTCTGCCTATGCTAAATTAGACGATTACACGGAAGGGATTTTGTCCGGTCGGTATTTTGTCCTACACTGTTAGCGAGCAATTGTCAAAATTTCAGGTTTTTCACTTTTGAACTTTAGTTGCATAAATGTAACGTACATTTAAAAATTGTATAAATGTACGTAACATTTATTTAAATAATGTACAAAAGGGTATACTAGTGACTAGTTTTGAGTGTAAATGTTGTTTTAATTGAAAATACAGCTCAATTATTAAATAATTATTGTGATAAATTGTAATATAACTGTATTCTAAAATGAAATGTTCGCTAATTTAACAGAAACATTCGTTACCTTGCAAAACTATATTTCATTTAAAAAACACAACTGACAAATACAAAAGACATTCTAAGGGTAAAGGTTTCTGACATCTTACTTCATTGAAGAATGTTGAAGAATGTAATCATTTTATTTCATGTTTATCAAGCTAGTTTAACAAGTAAATGTGTGTCTTACTTTAATATGTTATATCCATGGACAATCAATATGTCTATTGTTCTATGTCTTTTGATACAGAATCAAGGAAAACGAGATTTGATGTTTTTTTAATGTAAGATCATTTAAAATCACGTCGCTCATAAAATTTTGCAAAGACACCTAGCTGAGAAAACTTCGTTATTGGAAATAACGAACATTTTTCAACCTCAACATCATATTTTGTCATGCTACAACATATTTATTATTTGTGTTATTTTGTGTCATTTGTTTTTAGCATTAATATGTAAAAGAATGCCGTTGTAAGATTGTGTTGAATCTGAAAATAAATATATATCTTAACATTTTATGTGTGTATCTCATCGAATCCGTACGTTTCCTTTTCTTTGGTTTATCGCCTTCGTGTCGAGAAATAAAATATTATATTTTTGGCGGCCTATAACTTACAGTATCAGTTGATCCAACATTTTATATTGACTATGTTTTTTAGTTTCGTATCATATTTAACGAACACGTAGGTAACGAACACTTCAAATTTTCTGTATTAAACTGTATTTCATATTAAGCGAAAATTATATAAAAATCTGAAATCGAACCTATTTTAATTACAGAGGCATATATAAAAACCGAACACGCAATCCTACATAATTCAATGTGTTTTATCAGTATGTAACGAACATCTTGCACAACACATTTTATTGCTAATAGCAATACCTAAAGTGCTTTGGAGGTGAAAGTCTTGCACAAGCTATCCTGAATTTATTATTTGTGCATCTTCCCAGGTTAGGGTTTCTGAGTCCGCGTTCGCTACCGATCAAACGCGGACTCAGAACCCTTGACTTGGGAGGATGATATTTATGGTAATTAGCTATGGATAGAGAATGTTTTGGATGATTTTGATATCTTCAAATTATAAAAACATGCAACCATCGTGGAATGCAACGCACATTTATCAATTCTCTGCATAATCTCCATTCCTAATAGAAAATGAAAACTTATTAAGCAGGACTCCTGTTAAATTGTCATACTCACCCAGTAACACTACAAATCCGGAATCGGCGACAGTAACGAACAAGGTCATTTTCTTGTTTCCGTTACCGAGTTAAGAAAAAAATTGATAATATATATTTTAATATTTTTTAAATGACACGCATTGACACTACTGTTAAAAAAAATAAATGATATAGAAACGGATTAAGGTTACTCAGTGTTTCGTTGAATGGTCAGCGATATCATATGCAACGCTTTATTGAAAATGCGTGTAACGACTTTTTGTCTTGGTGTTATATTGAAAATTCTCTGATCATACCAAAGACCTCAGTACTTTCTTTTCTAGTGCTAGTCAAGAGTTCTTGCACATTGGTCTATTTCGTTTCCATAGTTTATTTATTGTTTGTTAACTTATTCTCGCCTTAAAAATAGGTAGGAGAAATACTGCTAGCTGGACATTAAGCAAAAATAAACCCTAGTCAACGCTCGTTGTAGAAACGTGCAACAACTGTCGAAGTGTCAAAGAAAAAATACTCAATATAATTTACAATGTGGTTTAAAAACAAGAGAAATGATTGTCATTGAAACCGACACTGAAACAACGCAGAAACTGACTGATAGCTACGACAAATATGTTCTAACGTTCGTCGAGCATTTTCTGCAAAATTGGGTGTTTTCTCAACATTAGGCTCAACTTTGTTAACATTGGTTTGCCAAAGCCTGCATGAAGCCAATGATACCATCCTGGAGGGGGCCCCATCATCATGATAATTACCGAGTACTCTGTTTCCTCCACTCAACCCCCAAAATGAACGCCATGATAAAGCTGGAAAATTTGTGAAAGTGGCGTAACCCCTATTCACACAAACTTTCGGGTTTGATAAATTTTAATAACTTCGACCTGCTCTTAACATTTGGAGGAAGAAAATCGACTTTTCCTTAAACCAAGGTTCATTATCAATGAAATAGAGGCCATTATAAACATTAGCAATATACTTCGTTGTAAAACCGCAGCATGTATCCTTATTTTAGTCACAAATATTTCATTTCATTCACCCAATACAATATTGACCACCGCTCTCCTCCCCCCCCCCCACCCCCAGATAACAAAATGAATGATCTCTTTCCAGCTACAAGTTATTTAAAAAACAGCAAATAATAAATCGTCTCTATGCGAGAATTACGTATTACGTTAGTCATGGACCTTATAATCTCCCTTAAATAAGTATTCTTATAGGGTATTTTTATCCTTCAGCCTAATGAATTTTAGGAATGCCAAAATGGAAGTAATCTGGGAATGACTCATCTTGTGAAACTTATCCCATTAAATATTATACAGTTTGTTATCTTTACATTCTAAACAATTCTCACATATTGCTGTATGTAGAAATATACTAGGAGAATCTTAATAATTAAGGCATCGAATACACATGCTGCAGAAGAAATGCAACAAATGGGAAATTTCGGCATTTTGCATGGCATCTTTGATCAGGACATTTTCTTTTTTGTGGTTTTAACACTAAAAACATAGGAGGCGTGTACTGTTTGGATTCCGTTATACACACAACAATCGCCAAGGAAAGGGGCTAAATAATGACCCATATCATGCCTTGACTTTTACTTAAGATTACATTGTTAATATGCAGGTTTGTTTTATAGATAATATCTTTTTATCAGATGCAATTTAGTAGATGTCTATTTCAACATACAATTTGCATTCCCATTGGAACTACTTTACCTGACAACTTTTCTAAAATGTGTTAATGTACCCTTTCTTAGCTCAATTTTCTTCAACAGCAAGGAAATCTACCGAACTACGACCAATATATGCACATGCTTGATACACGGAAGTCCGAAATCATTTGGAACATATATGTCAATGTTTTCATATTCTAGATTTATATGTCAAATAAGACTAAGTCGTTTAAGAAGGTCTATAAGTACTAAGCATCATAAATCTTCTGAAATCTTGATGCTCTTGAAACTTGGTCCTACATTCATGACAAATATGCTTTTGTGGCAGCAGAAAAAGTTCCTAACAACATTATTTTTATCTGCAAACACATTAAATAGAGTGTTTAATTAATGAGTTAGGCATGGACAGTTCTCTTGGCAATCCTACTTTCACATTCATTGCGTTTTCAAAAGAGGAGATTCTTGAAAATCACAAATCGGTGTTGGCATCCGTTGGTCTGAAATTGAAAGTTAAAGATTGTCATCTCCTCTTTTATAGCAAGATCGTCTAAGTGTACCAAGAAAACAGTATCGCAACTCCCGAGCTCTATTTTAACAACAATAAAACGGGACTTTAAAAATACAGTGACACTTTCTACTCCAGGAGTGGCATAAATGAAAATACCTGGTAATTAGCCATGACAGAAATTAATTCGTCATCAATGACTCTAAATCAAATAATAAATATACTGAAGACCAAATCTGTCAAATTTTAGATTTTCTTATCGACAACATATTCGTCATGTTTTGAGGACAGGTTTTCAACAGACTGTTGGTATTTTAATGGGTACTAATTGTGCTCTTCTCCTCGACGACTTGTTTTGTACTCTTATGATGATGAGTTACCAGAAAACCTTCTAAAGAAGAAAAAAGACACTGGCCCAGACCTTTAATTTCATATTCCGCTATATTGATGATGTTTTGTCCCTCAACAATGCTAAATTTTGTGTCTATTTGCATTTAATTTACTCTAGCCAGCTTGAAATTAAAGACACCACCAATACACTTAGGTCAGCCTCTTACTTAGACCTAATTATAGAAATAGACTCAGGAAAACTACAATGTAGACTCTACGACAAACGTGATGACTTCAGCTTTCCAATTGTTAACATCCTGTTCATCGACAGCAGCTCCAGGGTATGGTGTGTACATTTCACAACTTATACGCTAATTTACATCATGCGATCGATATTCCTAGACTGATCATTGTTGTTGACTGCTACATTACTCAAACAAGGGTTTGCTGTACCTACGTTGATGTTCTCCCTCCAGAGGTTCTATGGTTGTCACCATGACTTAATTAATTGTTATGGAAAATCAATTTTGCTGTGATAGGTAGTGTTTCCTATTTCTGTATTTAACTTTTTCCTAGACATGGCAATGAGTAACTCGACCGGTATCTGATTAGAGGCAGGCACTGCTTACTCATCCGAAGCACCTGAGTGCACCCATGGTTTTTATTGGATTTGAATTACTCTCTTTCTGTTTTTGTGTGGCGTTGTGTATGTTTGACTATATCCTCATGTGTAACTGTCCCATGACTTTAGGCTATTGTTGCTCGGTTTCTTTGCTATTTTTCCTACATTATCCATAAATATTGCATACCCATACTAGATGAAACCTATTTACTGTACGGGTTCGTCCATTTCACCAGTCTTGTCAAATTCTACATTTTTTTTATTTTTTTTTTGGTTAATAACTTCGTGTACTAATACTAATATAAATAAACAGTTTGCGCTTTCCATACACTTCCTATTTCTAAATTGTGCAGTAGTAAGAACCGCTTCTTGAAATCGGGGTTAGACGTGTTAGAGATTAGAGAACAACGTGCACATTCCAAAACATGAATAAAAACTTAAAGGTCGTAGACTATATAAACATATCTTTATATTATTATGCTCATGATTATGCATTCTCTCACATGCATCTGAAGTAGAGCTAAATTCTGCCCCTAGAGCTTCGAAATACCCATGTCAAATTTGTAATAAAACAGAAATTACTTGGACACAGAACGCCGTTCCTTGTGATGATTGCAACATGTGGTATCATATATAATGTATGATTATGCCATACACTATAGCTACATTATTGTATCTAGCCATCCACCATTTACAAATGTTTAAACAATATAAGTATATCATGGCGCCTCGGTTTACATCTAGCTTCTTTGATAGCATAGAGTTACACACACTCCTTCAACAGCTGTGCGAGTGAAGATTCTATTGGACCACCTGAATCCTGTTCCTCACTAAACAACACACAACAGAAGAGTAAAGAGAAAGGAACTCATTCTTGGTATAAAATTGTTATCCTGAAAATAAACCTCCAAAGTATAAAAACTAAGAAGGCATCATTGATAGTTACATGTACGGTGTACAACCCGAACAAATTAATCGACACTAAACATGGCTCAATGATTGCATACACACCTATGAAATTTGCCCACCAATATACCGGTACACAGGAAAGATCGGGAAGATGGTCTTGATGGAGTGATAACCTCAGTAAAAGCCGATAAAGGAAGTGATCAGTTAACTATTGACAACAACAGCGATTCAGTATACGTCTCACTTACTATGCAGAAACGGAAAACTCATAGTCGGTGTTTTCTACAGACCTCTCAGCTAAACATCTCAATATATTGCATGTGCGCTACACTTGAGAAAATCGTAGCAAGACACAAACAGCTCGACACTGTTGTGGATGGGTGGTGACTTCAACCTACCAGACATCAATTGCAATGACCAGTCAATGGACGGAAATTCCAACACTCCCAGATATTAACCAAATATTACCTAACTGCATACACCACTACGAAGTTGAACACACTTTTAAGTTAATAACTCGCCAAATGGCAACACTCGACCTCTTCTTTACGAATCGGCCATCGCTTGTTGAAAAGTGCCTACAAGCCCTCTGCTTTGGAGATCATGGTAAACTTCGTCTACAAAAAGACTAAACCAATACCCATGATATTTTTTCGGAAAAAATGCAAATGAAGAGGAACTAAGCCATTCATATTGAAGAGGTGTGGGATTTGATCAACGTCTACTTACTACGCTATTCGAAACCAACGTGTACTATCAAAGGAAACCTCAAAAAGATTCTCTCATCCATGAGCATATTAAAAGGTTAAATGCCCATCAAGAAGAAAAAAGCAAAGTTTTCAGAAGGCAAGGAGGACACACAACCCTAATGATATAAAGCGTTACAAACATCCGAAGTGCCAGTCAGCAAAAGACTGCAGGAAAATCTATGACATCTACATCACTGACATTATTAATCCACTCTCTAAAGAAAGTAAAAAAAATATAAGGATTCAAACTAGAAGCTCCCAGGTGCCTGTATCGCTCACCTGAACTTGACAATTCTTCCGTTTTATCTAGCTTTTCTTTCCTATAAGAAATTGTCCAACACTATAATACTTTGACCTTTGCAAGGAATAACTCCTGTAAGGAAATGTCCAACATATCTGATAAGATTTTTGCAGATCTTGATGTGTTGAATAATTTTTAATGGAAAGATTTTCCCTATTTCTTACATTTTTAATGATATTTAGATAAAATGACAAAAATCGACAATTTAAAAATTTAGGGGGTAATAACTCCTCAAAGGCATCGTCGTACAACTTCACCTCATGTAAGAATCTTTAACAGCTTTTGGTGCTGAGGAAGGAGGTTTACTTCAGAATTCTTGTATCTGTTATACTTTTTGAACAATAACCTCATGTTCTATTTTAGCCAAAGAAGCCATGTTGGATTGTCAGCGTTTTAAGATTTGTACAATTTCGGTAAAGGACATCCTAATGATGATGTGTGCTGCAAAGTTTCAAGTAGTCCTTTCATTGGTTTAAGAGAAGATTTCTTAAAATCAATTAAATTTTTTTTTTAAGTTCAAGGGTAATAACTCATAAACGGTTAAGACAATCTTGATCCTTAAGTCATAATTTTTGTGGAGCTTTTGATGCTGAAGACAGAGTGTCATACTTTTTGAACTACAAGCCAAAAATATATTTCGACTCCCGTTCTATTTTTAGCCAATGAGGCCATGTTGGTTGGTCTGCGGTCCTGATTTGTGCAAACTTGATACATGACATTTTCCTGACGATGCGTACACAACTGCATCTTCGCTAGCCAAGTGTTACGATCAGGCCCCCCTCTCTTAAGAGTATCGGATCTTAACCCTTGGCTAGCGAAGATGACACAACTGCAAAGCAGTCCTTTCAGTGGTTTCAGATAAGAGGATTTGTAAAAATCAATTAAAATTGATTAAGGGGAATAACGCCCAAACGGTTGATCAGACAATCTTAAACTGAAGTCATTTTTTTTAGCTTTGATAAAGTTGAACAATGTAGCAATGCTAACTTTTTCTCTAATTCTAATAATTTGCCAGATGTTGAGGAAAATATGGCAAAAATCATTAATTTTGAGGATTAAGGGGCAATAACTCCTACAAGGAGTTGTCTTACAACTTTGACTCAATAGAGAGTTTTGTAGAGCTTTTGATGCTGACGAAGGAAAGTCTCTTCCTGTTTTATACTTTTTGAATTATAAGGCAAAAACTGTATTTTGACCCTCCTTCGTTCTATTATTTGCCAAGAAGGCCATGTCGGTTGGAATGCAACCATGGTTTGTGCAAACTTCGTAGACATTTTACTGATGATGTGTACAAAGTTTCACCTCAGTCCTTTCAGTGATTTCAAAGGAGATTTTAAAAAGTAAATAAAAATTGATTAGAAAAACAGGTAAAAGAGAATAACTCCAAAACAGTTGATCAGACAATCTTGACACTGAAGTCATTTTTATATCTCTCATAGAGCCGAACAATAAAGCAATGCAAACGTTTTTCAAGATTTCGGTTTTCCTGTATCTGTTATACTTTTTGAAGTATATGGCAAAACTATATTTTGACCCCACTATTCTATTTTTAGCAGACGCGGCCATGTTGGTTAGTTTGCGGACATGTTTTGTGCAAACTTGGTGGATGACATTTTACTGATGATGTGTGAAAATCAATCACTTCAGCATCCTCACAAGTCAGGGTTTCTGTGTCCACATGTGTATACGAAACCTTGACAAACTTAGCTAGGAAATTACCGGGCTAGAAGATTTTCATATGACGTCAAATCTTCAAAATATCAACCAACGAAATTGATTGAAAGATGCAAATGTTTTGCAGAAGTTGTTCTTACTCATTCTTGAGTGGGAAGAAAACGTAACGCAACTAATAAATAACGCGGTAATTACAAACTATTAACACTACTGTACAAAATACACTGATTTTCACATGGTCTATGCAACACATCCGTTTAGTTTATTCACAATAGACATCGGAATATCCCCTAACCAAGTCGTGAATGAAAGCGAGCTTTTGATTGGCTACATGCAGGTATTATGTAGCCAATCAAAATAGTAACTTCTAGCCCGGGAATTTCGTAGCTTAGTTTGTCAGGGTTTCGTGGACACATGAAGACACAGAAACCCTGACTTGTGAGGATGTCTCTTCAGTGGTTTTGGAGGAGAATATTTTTTTAAAGAAAGCGACGATGGAGGACCTATCCCTTTATTTACACGGTGCAGTTAAAAGGGGGTATAAGCCACTCTCTGATGGTGATGGACTGGATCCTGCCAAGTCTGGTCTTTAAGTATTCAGTAGTTTACTGCCTCAGATGGTTAAGAATTCCTGTTTTGGATTGAGTCAGGGAATATGAAGTACTGTTAAGTAATATATGTGTGGGGCTGTTGGTACAATGATCTGTGATTGCGATCAACTGGTGAACAATTCTATAGGGTGCAGGTCAAAACGACCCATTGTCAAAACGCCCGCACCAAAACGCCCCCGTTTTCCGTGAAATTCGAATAATTGTAATGATAAATTTGTGAATATACATTATAATGGTAAAGATCATATTCCGAGGTAACTTTATTATTCTTTTAAAAATATTCATATTTCTGGCCTGTCTTTTTTCTAGATGCAAGCTGTTTCAGTCTTTCGCGGTCAAATAAAAAAATGAACTTTTGTTAAAGCATAATAATCTCCGCTTCCCGAGTTAAATGTTGAAATCTGGTTTGTAAGGGGAGGCATTAGATCACATAGGTATTGAGGACATAAGTTGTTAAGGATAAAGTAAAAGATATTTAAACGCTTAAATCGTCACCTATCTTCTAGCCATTGCCAGCCAGTTTCAAAATAGATTGATTCTTTGCTAGCGAATATTGGTAGTCCTGTAATTATTCGGCCAGCTTCAAATTTTTCAAGGCTGCCTACAACGTTCAAGTCAGATCTGTGTTTAGAAACATGACCGTGAGCGGTTTTTTTTAAACTTCCATTGAGCAAGGCATAGTAAATCATCACCAGAGGGTCATAAGCAGTTGTTCAGTAGTTTTATGTACACAGAATCCGAAATCAGAAACTTTTTAATTATTTTAATTATATGTCTTTGATATTTGTATTCTTCTGCATGTAAATATCTACTTACTATCGTGAATGTACATGCATATGTTTTGTATTCTGCTATATGTGAATGTTATCTTACTTTGAATGTATATATTTTGTTTGTATATATTTTGTATTATATGCTATACATTTAGATTCTACTACTGACTATGAACACATTCGGTAATACTTGCACATAATAATATGAACTGTATATGTTTTGTAAGTGTATATTCTTATCGTCAATAAAATCGTTCAAACTTGGTGTTTTTTTCTTTTTAATATGCATAATTATTTTAATTTGGGGCGTTTGGAAAATGGGGGCGTTTTGACTCGAATTCATTCTATACATTATTATAAATTAAGCCTGGGCTCTTCACTATTGCAGGGACGTCCAATGGAGCTTGGGATCAGCATGGCAGAGGCACTGCTTGTCATTTGGTAGTCAGCGTAGACCATGCGAGCTGCTCTTCGTTGGAGTATCTCCCGCTTATTGATGTTGTCCACTGTATGGGGATCTCAGACTACTGATACATACTCCCTGAGTTGTAGCACATGTTAACCATGTTTTTTCTGTCCATGATTTATTTCCCTTTTGAATACTTATCGGTATCTTCGATTCTTTTTTTCTGGTTCCGGGTCTTTTCTCTTTGCAGCATGAAAAATGTGCCTTAAATATAAATTAATCATCGTCCTTTTCTGCTTTTATTTCTTTTGCTTCTAAATATTGTATAATAATGTGGAAGTACTGACTAATCATATGTACAAATTAAAGTGTTAACATTCTTTTAGATCCGTTTTCTGCTGATCTAATTAAACAAGACGAATTAAGGCTAATATTCTATATTCACTAAATCTATATCTAAATTCTACATATAACAAACGCAATGTCATCCTCAAAATTCTCTATAAACATCAGCAAAGTTCATTCCCAGACTACACGTGCATTTTAAAAGATAAGCATCTTATGCATATTCATATCTGACCAAACTGACCACAACAGATAAGGAGGCGTGTCATTTACTAATGAATCAATTAATTACATGTCAATATACAGCTGCTCTGATTTCACTAACCAGTATCAATAACATAATTATAACATCCCCGCCCACAAAAAGAAATTTTCCAAATTTCTAACTGGTTACTGAAATCAGTGCAGAAAAATAATAAATCCACATATAAAAAACTAAATTGAATTTTAAAAAAAAATTACCTGTAATTTTTACAAAAACAAGGGAAAAAAACGTAAATTAATTCACAAGTACGACATGAAGAAAAAAACAAATTAATATTGTTAAAAAAAAATAATAAAGAAACTTCTGACTTAAAAAAAAATAATTAATTCAAAATATTTCAAAACGGAAAACAAAACATTTAATTTAATTAAAAAAATGGAACTTACAATAATGTTTAATGATAATGACGTAATAAAAGCTGTATCATATATATAAACATTCATGAAAATTCATCAACACACATTTGTGTATAAATACAAATATTTATTAAACTTTCTGTGAACCATATCATCACACATTTATTCCCATTAAATCTTACTTCTGCTGACAAAACTGTTTTGAAACATGGGTTTGCACAGGGCATCATGTTCATAAAATTGTCGAAGTATACATAGATTTATTATGGTCTAGGGAAATATAACTTCTGATAAAAGAAACGAAAACCACAGAACTAGTAGCTGTACCTTCTGTAAACACATTCACATTATGATTACTCTCACCAAACCCATTAAATTTGTCATTACTCATGTTAATTTGACCATTTGCAATGTAAAACAGAAAAGTTTCTGCAATTACATGGTATATAACATTTACTTGACTTCTTAATTAACAATGCATCCTTGTAGACTATTTTGATAATGATTTATAAATGAAACTAGCAGAGACCTTTAACTCTTAAAAACAATATTTAAAATAATAATTTCTAATTAAAAGCGAACACACACCTTTCAAGTAACCTTGCGCAAAGTTACTCTCTTACAAACAAACTTACGTACTAAGAAAATATTATTAAAAATGAAGGTAATTTCTAGATTTGCATTCATCATTTACATCATAGACCTACTAGCATTTGCTATAAACATCATACTAACTTAACAATCCTAAAACATCTATATTCAGTTATATAAAATGCAAACACCAAATACAAACTATCAAGAACACGTGTAGTCCGGGAAACAATTGAGTAAACAATTAAAAAAAATTGCAACATTAAACATCAAAACAATCAAAACTAAAATCAAAGTTAATTAAAAGTTAATAATAATTGTCCGACTTCATATCTTCTCCATAATAATTTGGATTGACTGGATAGTGGCGAAACAATTTTCACATACTCGCATGTTACAGGAATTAGCGAGACAATTGTCACGTACATTAAATTGTTGCTGGTTGCCTTCCCCAAACATATTCTTTGGCTTTAGCTGACGGTCACTGTAATTTATCCAAATGGAATTTTTAACTCGAATTACCACAACTCCATATGTAAAGTCATTTCAAGTTTGGTAAATTAAAAACCGACAGGTGCATAAGTTGAATAAAAAAAAGTACAATCACTAATAGTCAAAACAAATCAAATCCAACAGAGATGAAAATAACGTTTGCCTAGAACATAGTAAGTTCTCTGCATTTTTCAGTACCGATTTCTTAATTTTGAAAACACAGTACTTCATTTCTTCTTTATTATGACTTGAAATACCAGGATCATACACAAACTCCATTTCTGCCAAAGTTCGGATATAACTTATATTGTTCAATTACGTTCCTTTTTTGTCCAAAAATGTACAAGTCTTAAAACACCGATCAATTATGAAGTAAAGAAAAAATCAAATAAAATAAAAACTGATCCGCATCCTTCACAAAGCAGCGAGAGGTAAAATATATATTGTCAATGTATTTTAGATCCACATCTACAGATTCACTTTAAAAAAAAACATTATAACTACATTCGGTTCTCCACCATTTTAGATCCGTTTTACTGCTGATCTAATAAAACACATTATTACAGCTGCTCTTATTTCACTAACCAGTATCAATAACATAATTATAACAATTCAGCTAACTTTCGGTAAATGATACAATATCACAATTTTCGTATTCAATTTGAATTAAGTCTAGTTTTGAGAGCATGCTTTGAACACTATGATGCAAAAATGACCGAGGTAATGAATTTGTCCAATTGTGTATATCGGATGTAGTATTACAAAAAAAAAATCATTCACACCATCAACATCAAATGGGCTAGTGTTGGTTTTGTATGGTGCAATGATTGGGATTTGTCCAACAGACAGTAAAAATGACAAATGTATACCATTAATGGGTTACTGGGTATTTGAATTGTTCCTAGTGATCAACGCCTACAGCTGTTTCAAAATTGGTTCAGGTATATAGGATCGAGGGCAATATTTAGTGGGTAGTGTGGTTGGAGAAAGCTCCACGCTCCTTGCATCAATTGTAGAAAAAATAGTTGTCACATTATAGCCGCTACAAACGGCTAAAATTTCTTACCTTAACCATTTAAAATTTAGCTTGATCTTCTAAAAATTGCTAACTTGTCCTTCCCTATACTTTTCCATTGAAAGTTAAAAATATTCTGGTCTTTAGTCCATCCCAATTTCCGAATTGATTTTATTCCGTATTAAAATGTTTTCGTCATGAATATATAGCTGAAATACTGATCGAGGGTTTGAAACCAATAAATCAATCAATTTTTAGTTTTGTCTAGTGTCGTATAATTACAAGTCCGCGTCCGCCCGGACACATATTGTTAACATTTTGGGTCCGGTTTCGATCGAATTTTTGTCTATTATAGGTCCGGGTGTAACGTATTATAAAAAATTCCACTGTAAACTCCCGTATAGTCTAATTATCTTAATATAAACGATACCAGTTTACTTCATCATTACCAATTTAACTTGCATTTTTCATATTTTAGTAATATATTTGTTTTTCAGTTTTTGTTTTGTTTGTTTGGTTTTTTTTCAGGCTGCTGGACCTGTGGTTATACATGATCAATGTTAAACAGAAATTTATTTTTAAGATACAGGTACACCCTTTTAAAGCCTCGAACACATATTTATTAATTCCCTGCTGACTTAATTTGCATATATACAGGTGATTAATATAATGATATGGTTTAATTTTTAAGAAATTCTCTTATCATTAACTTTTTGCAGCTATGTATAGGATTACCGTTCCTTCAGATATAATTTTTATCACAATCACTTCTAGAAATTTATTACACCCTATTTGTTACAACTCTGAAACTTTATGATGTTTAAGTGTTCCATTAATGTTTTCAGAAGTACGGCCGAAAGCTACAAGCAGTTTCAGTGTTTTTATTATAAAGTGCCACGGACCAATAAAATTTACAGTTATAGGTCCGCCTTCCTTTGAATAGGTCCGGACCCATACTATACTGTCAGTGAAAGGGTCGGTCTTATTTGATTAATTTAATAGCCCCAGATCCATATTAATTGTACATTTTACAGATACGACTTTCCAAGTTATGTTTAAGCCACTGACCCATGAAATTTCTTATGGGTCCGCATTTTTCTTATTAAACTTTTTGCATAGCCCCGGAGCCCTAAAATTAACAGTTTACAGGTCTGTTTTTCATATAATGGATCTTCTTGTCTTCTTGGACTCCCTCTTATAAGTACCTGCATATGTTTGATAGCGAGCATCGCAGATGCGAGCTATACTGTTACATGCGTGTGTAAAAAAAGTCACGTGATTCATATAAACAAATCCATTTCAGATGGTAGCTGAGCTATCCGAAGAAAATATTGTAGACGAACGAAAAAATATATAATATAGAAGTAGACAAAAAAAATTTTTGACATCGATAAAATTAAAGTGTTTATTTTTTAAATTACTACAAAAATGCCAGACAATTTTTTTCAATGTGAAACGCTGTATTTGAAATTGAGTTTGTGACGTCACCATCACATTAGATAAGACGTCACTTCATCAATGGAATGTAGAGGCACTGTTAGGGGGCCCTGTAACCTGGTCCCCTGGTGCAATATTTTTCATTTACGCAAGCTTCACTTTCAAATATAACCCCAGGTCACCACCAGTTTACTACCCGGTTTGATTGGTTGTTTAAAACTTTTCGCGCGTTTCGTTCCGTTGGAAATTTATGTCAGAGCACAATTTAAATAAAGTAGCTACCTGCTTCTTGTTTTCCGGCTTTCGAGTTAAACTGACAAATCTCTAAGTTATTTCCGCATCGATACATAAATCTTTAAAAGCATTCTTTTGATAAATTGTATTTTTATTTGATTTGTTTACCCGGACACTGGACGTTACGTCATAATGCTTTGTATCGGAGTTACGTCAGTTACTGTTAATAATGACGTAAATTTTGAGGCATTCCGAATGTTGCAAACCGGTCAAAATTTTGACCGGATTCATTGCTGGTGACCTGGCTGACTGTATATTCGAACCGGAAGTCCGCTTACGGTATTGAGAATATTTAGTCAGGATCACAGACTAGGGGGCCCTGAAGTAACGACATGAACAATGTGCGATGCTCGCATTTAGGCTGCGCCTACATTCATATTAAATATAGTTATTAAATATAGACGCTATGACCAAAAATGTTTATTTTACGTATCCGGCCGGATACGTAAATTGGGCGGAACTATTCTTATAACTTAAATTATAGGGACCTGCAGCCATATTCTCAAAAAATCGTAAACGTTATTTTAATTTTAATTTTGCAAAGAGAAATCGTTTTTCAAGCCATTCACTACTTAGCATCATTGATTTTGTTGCACGTGACATAGAACGACGAAAAAAAAAACATTCAAAATTTGCAAATATTTTGAAAAATGTGTTACTCATGGGGAATAACTCTTACAAAAATTTATAAATTTTAAAAGAAAGAAACAACAACCGAATTTATGAAAAAAAACGTTCCGGAAATTAAATGTTTCTTATATGATTTGCTATTTTACATCATGCTGTTTTAATTATGTTAATATGGGATTAGGTTATTTATTGCTTTATTATAACACGAAACTGCTCGTTAATTTCTACACTGAAGAAACGCAACTTTAAAAAAGGTCTTGTTCCACGTGATGGTAAATTGACAGATTACTTTTTAAAACACATATTCAAAATTATGCAACACACCAACTAATATCATTTATTTATTTATTTATTTATTTATTTATTTATTTATTTATTTATTTATTTATTTATTTATTTATTACTGTTTTTAATATCACTTTAGCCAAATATAAATCCGTATTTCATTCCACCAGTCAAATGTTTTGTGAGACTATGCAATTAAAAACTGTTTATTTCCCTTTCAATACGTTTATTTCCAAAGTGAAAGAAGTAACTGAGCATGCGTGATAACGCTACGTGCAAAACGTAAGATTTACGATTGCTATTTTACGTGCAAAACTGCGATTACTTTCGAGAATACGATCAATCGTAGACGTAAACGTAGAGTTACGACTATCTTATCTTTACACGTAAGTGTAAATTTACGATTTTTTGAGAATATGGCTGCTGGACCCAAAATGTTAATTTTACGTATCCGACTGGATACGTTAATAGGGCGTACCTATAATTATATCCGACACCGTCTGATTTTGATCTTTTGTTATAAATAAATTTTGCGAGAATACTGACTTTTGATTGGCTGGAAAATATTTTCTATCAGAGGATGGAAAACAAATTTGATCGTCATGGAGACACGCGCCATTTGACGTCATATATTACTCCACGGGAAACTAACAGTTTTTGTATTGATCTCTTTTTTCAAAAATGTCCAGTTACAAAAATAAAATTGTTGAGTTTATTCTATTGTTTGAATTTATTTATAAGTATTAACTACAAAAATATTTTCTCCATCGATGGATAACAAAATTTCCATTGTGCACATTTACGCGGATTATACAATGTGCAAAACGGAAATTTTGTTATCCCTCGATGGAGAAAATATTTTTTGTAGTTAATCCTTAATAATTAAATTGACGGTTTTAGGCCATATAAAATTAGATTTACGGTTCTCAGGCCCGCGCGCATCCGTTTTCACCCCGCCGCATTGCCGATTTTATCGGGTTTTCAATAAAATAAAAATCCGGAAATGCGGGGCCGTTACCGTTAAAAAAAAATTATCCGGTCCGATCCGCTTCTTAATTTCCCGCCACTGCATTCGGAAAGATCGGACATCTTTGCTTACTTGAATGATAATTTCCGAAAGAATACATAGTGCATACAAGCGTTTGAAAGTAAAGGAGGGTTACGAAATCGTTCGTGTTCACGACTATTGAGATCGGCTAGCCGAGAAAAATAAACAAAAAAAATCGTTTGTCTTAAATGGCGGCGTTGCAAAACAAGTGCTTTATTAAACGGAGAATCGTTTACAGTTTTGTGAAAAAAAGGCAGAATTGATAGCA
The DNA here is from genome assembly GCA_944474755.1 of Limnoperna fortunei. Lineage (NCBI taxonomy): Eukaryota > Metazoa > Mollusca > Bivalvia > Mytilida > Modiolidae > Limnoperna > Limnoperna fortunei. The sequence goes on along the minus strand of OX104114.1, from coordinate 37,066,259 downwards.
CAAAAACGGTACCATCTATAAAATTTGCTGAACGATGTTCTCGTGGACATATCATGGGAAAACATTCCTGAAATAAGATCAGGTGCACAATTTAAATATATATGTGCAATCTTTTGGTGAAGTTTCAGGGATCTGGGTAGCGAGCTGGAGAAGTTGATTACACAAAATTGGTACCCTCATTGAAACATTACGACGTTCCCAATCCTGGAAAAATGGGGAAAACACATTCTATAATAGCAGGCGCACAACCAATACGTGTGCAATCTTTCTGTGATGTTTCAGGGATCTGGGTTTAAAGCTGAAGGATTTGATGTTCCAAAATATAGAAACATCTCATAAAACGATACCATAATAGCAGGTCGCAACTATAATATGTGCAATCTGCTTCTGGAAAGTGTTAGGGATTAGGTTAAAAGCTGTAGGAAGTGTTGATTACACAAAATATGTACCCTTTCAGTAATACTTTGTAGGATTTTTTATGGTGAGTCCTGGACTCATCATTTTTTAAAATGGCAAATCCCAAACAATTTTCATGAGTGCCACATATTGCAGTTAAGCTAAGTGGTTGCATACAACCAATTTCTTCAATCACAGACCCATAATCATACATCTCATTTTATAAAATATACAATATGGCGACATATGCTTTATGCTGTTCTAGTGGTCAAGAGTTTTATCAGTCTTCTGGAGTATGATTGAACTGCAATCATTGCTTGAAACATGCTGATGTTTCCCCATTAAAGAGAGACTCTTGTCTGGCTCATCTTGGAAATGAATGTCAAAATAATGCAGATGCTGACATTCAAAACAAATTTTCCACCCAACAAATTATCATTGTTTTCTTTATAAAATAATCAGTTTTTTTTCTAATTTTATACCCAAGCATAATCTTGTAAATTAAATTAGAATGAACTATTTGTAATTTAGAACATTATACAATCAATTTCAACAGAAAGGTTGAACCTGACCACAGACACAGTAAAGTCTTTCAGATCCTAAATCTAGTGTATATCAATCAGATAATCGAATTGAAATGTATTAAAATGAATGTATTTATTGTCTTATAAATATCCTAATTAAAACATTTGCTGCCCAAATAATTGTTACCTGTAGAAAATCTGATGAAACCGGTTAATTTCGATCACCATTTGTATGAAATGTTATAATGCATTGGAGAGGAATTACAGTCATTTCGTACCATAACCAAATCGTACCATTGCCATTTCGTACCCAAAATTACCAAATCGTACCATCAAAATGCCATATCGTACCATAACTTATTACCATTTCGTACCATATGAAAATAATATCGTACCATATGTAAACAATGTCGTAGAATGGGAAAAATTGAAATACTTTAATGTATAACATAAACAAGTATTCGTAAAAAAAATTTGTAAATTAATTTAAAGAAGATATTTTCAAAATTATTAATTAAAAAAGGTTATTTGAAATAATTGTTGTGTAAACAAATATGGCTTATTATTCATTAATAAGATATGAAAGCAATAATGACTTTCCAGAAAAAGTTTGTTTCCCAGTGCTGTTATTAAAGACAATATTGAAAATAGTAGCTCATTTTAGAATAGTTGCTAAGCTTTAAAAGATATTTATTATTATTTTTTATCTGTGTCATTACGTTGTTATCTGATTTTTATGTTAAGACGCAATGATTTTGTTAAAAAATTAAAAATAAAAATACTTTTTATTTCTATTTACCACTTTGATCGAAAGAGCAATATTATGCTGAAATTGCATACATGTTTTCATTAATACACTGCCCCATATGATACGAAATCATCATATTACACGGTCCCATATGGTACGAAATTGTCTTAATACAATTCCCCATATGGTACGAAATGGCTGTGGTACGAAATGGTTATGGTACGAAATGGTTTTAATTATGGTACGATTTGGATGGTACGATTTGGTTATGGTACGAAATGACTGGTAACGTTGGAGAGGAAATTGACACAACTGAAATTCGTAAACATCCAATAACTGTACTAGTATGCATTAGTTGCTGCAAAGACGTGTTCAATACACATCTAGATGCATTGCGACGATCCCTGCCCCCCTCCCCTCAATTATAACTATACTATAACCCAGGTTGCATAAACAATTTAACAATTTAAAAGGGGTTCTTTTATGTAATAACCTTTAAATACATTTCATATACAAATATGAATGTTTAATATAGAAATTCTTTGATGTATAGATTGAGATCTTTACCAGTTAAATTTTGCGCAAGATAACAAATAAAAAAATGCCTCCCTCGTCTGATTTTAGACCAATAAAATGATTAAAAAAAAGCCTCCCTCCCTCATCTATTTTTAAAAAAAAAATTTGGCCTGAGAACCTTAAAATTAATTTTGTGTGGCCTTAATTTTATTAAATCTAGACACTATAAAGACACATGTACACAATACAAGTGTGGTTTTATTTTTAACATTTTGATATAGCTGGAAAATAGTTTCCGGTACTATTTTTGACTAAAGTATTTTGATAATGCAAAAATAAAATGAAAACATCGCAAGACCATTCAGAACTGTTGATTATCATGTTCAATACAGTGACATTTGCGATGTTTTGAATAAAAGAACCATGTTATTTTACAACTGTTCCATTTTGCTAACATTTTATACAAAGAAAGCATAGTTTTGAGGTAAATATTCTTTTATATTTAAAATATATTTTTCTTTAGTCAGTATATTATCAAGAAAAATATAAATTTATATGGCATCTGAAGTTCGTTTGTTACTGAGTTCTTTCTTTTAATCTTTTGAATCCCAACCTCATTTCATTTCCTGACAGTTGGCACGATTTTCTTCCTGTAAATAGTGGTTTTATACTGTTACACCTAGGCTAGTGTAAAATTTTTAAAAAGCTGCTAGATTTTGAAAGAAAGCAAGTATATCACACCTACCGAAATATTCTCTACAATGCATTAGGCTTAGCCTCTGTTCGCTTTCAGTCCAGCAGTCACTATTTAAATCGGCCGATTAACTCGTACTTTAATTAACTAATCATTAAACTCTTCATAAGTTTTCCTTTATTTTAGAGTGTTTTCGATCGTTAATTCGGAAAGAAAATGCAAATGCCCAGATACAGCCTTTTGGGGAGGACAGCTGTGTTTGTTATGTGTGTGTATACATTTATAGCTTGCAGCACTGATTTTACGACTTTCCAATTTAAAAAACGCCACAAGTGTCCACTTCCGGTACTAAAAGCTACGGCTACAGCAGCAGTTTGTCCTGTTGAAAACTTTGAAATGGACAATTGTGTTTGATAAATTTTAACGCTTCATGTTAATGACAGGTGTCAAAATCTAAATGAGGATGTTATTAAAACTCCCTGCTGTGTAAACATGATTGTTAATTAACCGATGTTTACTACCCAATTTATCGGATTGATTAAACAAGGTTACCAGTGACATCCGTGTTCCAATATTCATATTCACTATTGCTAATGACTATAATAACATCTACTAATAAGGTTAATTAGATGACAATTTAATTGACATAGACAAACATTACAAAAACTATGCAGAACCTTTATTTTAATATCATAGTCTTTAAGTGATGATAGCCGTAGATTTTTTAACTGGAAGTAAAAAGGGAAATAAATCATGTAAAACTCCAATGGGACAATTCCGCAAGCAAATCCTATCGTTTGGGGTGAAATATTGCCAGGAAACTAAAAAATAATAATTTTCACAAAACATAAGGAGCAAAGGAGTCTATCACAAAAATAAACAATTCCTACCCCCACCTTTGTTGTTAAGTTCACTTTGGAAATTTCACTGCTACATGTAACTTGATTGTGAGTATTTAATATACTCGCAGACATTTATTCTTCAAGATTATGACATAGATACCTTTCATAGATCCATATTTTTGCAACTCCAAAAGTTTTTCTTGGACACTTTCCTTACTTCAGGGACTCAGCCATAGACATAGTCGCACAGTAAATTTTCTTTAATTAACAAAGGTCAAACGGCAAAAACTTAAACTTTGCTATGTATGTAAATGAAATAATATTTAAACCTAATTTTAAATAATTGTTTGTAACATTGAGTTTTAATAACATTGTTTACATTTCTAGCACATGTGTTGGTAAATGGACATATACTTAACCCAATGACATACATTGTAAGCCATGTGTTCTTCCTTTTGCAATTTCCAGATATTTTTTCTCTGGTTCCAATTTAGTATTTTACTTTTGGTCATTTACTCTGTGACTGTGGCTATGGCCAAGTCCCTGATATTGAGAATGAGAACAAGGGAAAAGAAAAGATTTGAATGGATGAAATGGAGAATAAAAAAATTCTTAGCAAAAAAATGTTTATGGCGCTGGGCCCAGTTCTTTGATTATGTATATAGAAATATAATGACAAGCCCGATATAAGTAATTAGAACCAACCTTATTTTGCTTGCTGTGCAACATATATATTTCTCTTGTCGGCGTGCTTTTTCAGTACTTTTTAAGTGGGCCAACAAAAAATATGGCTTATTTGATTTTTTGCACTTTTTTGGATGGGTACTAACAGTTTGTTAAATTTTTTACAAGATTTCCAAACACATTAACATCATTTTTCATAAAAGTATCAAAAGTTTTTAATAGAATAGAATAAATAGATTGATTGGTAACAATGAATGATTTTACTGGAAAACAAAAAATGGTCCTTTGTGCTTCATATATAATATAATTGATGACAAAAATATATGAAAGACAAAACCTATATTGCTTACAATAAAGTTAATTTGATATCTTTTAATAGTCTATTTTATCTTTGAAAACTGCAATGGACCATAGTGGACATTTTCAGTTACCATAGTAACTATTAACTGTTTTACTGTTTATTTTTTGTTCCATTTTTTTCTTATTGTCTTTTTATTTTTTGTCTTTTTTTTTTTAAAGTTTGCACATTTTGGAAAGGTTCCAAGTTTCATCACAAGAATCAGGTATACATTTAGTAATTATAGATGCAACAAAATTTGAAACCTGCATAATGAAAAAAATTTCATTTATAGTGCAAATAGACATCCAAGTGTAGTATTAGTAAGAGTTTTGACGGTGCTAATAGACATTGCAGTCTTTTCACATATACACATATTTTGATATAAACACTGCAGAGTTTCAGATTTTGCTAAGTTAGACTTGTTTTAATTAGCTCAGATTTAAATAATAGTTGGTCATGTTGGTAGGATGGCAAGTTAGTGTGAAACATTTTATTATTTTAATTTTTTGTGATGAATAGTTAGTGATTAGAAGGCTAAGACTGCAAATTCTTTTATTATTTTATTTTTTTTTGTACTGTTTGTGTTATAAAATGGGTGTCAGTAAAAATGCAGGAAAATAAAATAAAAACTGCTCTACTTAAATAATGAATTATTGGTGTCTGGCATGTGCAATCTGTCTGAAAAAAATCTGAAATCTGAGAAAATTTATAATATTCTACTCCTAGCTGGTGCCCTCAAGACTACAGATTGAGTCTATCCCTTCTTTCATGTATTGTGTTTTGCTATGAGCAAGGTTGGTTAAACATTTTATTAATGTACTAATTGTAGAAAATTATTTACACTTTTGCTGTACGTTCAGTGGGTATTATGAATGTATTTCATTAGGGCTCTGCCACTTTGTGGGAGACACCTTATAGTGATCAGTATTGTCCGTTCATGTGTCCATCATAAACTGATGGTGTCTGAACTATAACTTTTTTATCTTTTGAGGTAATATATTGATATTTGGTATGTGGGTAGATAATACCAAGGTGATGTGTCACATTCCATGGTGTACATGTATGACTAGCTACAATAATGTAGCTCCTTTTTTTAAATTTTTTTTTATGGACGGAGCTACAAAGCGGTCCCATTACTCGTAATGGAGCAGCCCGGGAGTGATTCACACCCGGGGGTTTTATGCATTTTATAAGCAATTTAACTCTTTCCCTGGTTTGCTACATACTTTTTTATGTATTTGCAGTTTAACTGATATTTCCACAACACCGTATTCGTTAGTTTTATCACTTTATTCATAATCATGGCATTGTTGACGAAAATATGAATTCCGGAAGTGCATAATTTCGATAATATCGGAATCGATTTGGTAAAAAATGAAATTCCGGATGATTTCAGCTGCATTCATTTGCATTATGATTATGTCCCCTTATTACAAATTTTACCGATACGATTCCGAAATTCTACACTCCACAATTTTAATTATGTCAACAATGACACGATTACGAAAAAGTGTTAAAATTATTTAATTAGACATTGTAGACATATCAGATGAACGGCGGAGGAAAGGAAACATATTTATTTAATAAAGACTAAGGTTAAATAGCGGAAAATATGTGTAAATCCCAAAAGTGTTTTTGCTCCATTACGAGTAATGGGACCTCTTTGTAGCTCCGTCCATAATAAAAAAAAGGAGCTACATTATTGTAGCTAATGTATGACCTCTGACCTTGAACTTTACCTCAAGGTTGGCGGGACCCACAGGGATGGATACTATCTCGCTGATGTCTAGTTACTGGTTAAAATCAATCAATGGTACTCAGTAGCAGAGTGGTTGGGGTAGTTACTTGTTATAATAAGTCATCTACTACTGATCACTGGATTGTCAACACTCGGCCTTAGATTGCAAGTTCTAGATTCTGCTGAAGATCAGGGGAATTTCCCCTGTACTCTGGCTTCCTATTCCTGTAAAAAACTATGGTGTGCTCGATTCCAGTCTTAATTAACAAGGATCACCAGCCTTCCTGAGGTGGTTGGTGGTTTTCACCATGTACCAATAAAAACGGGACGTCATTTCATGATATTGTTAAACCCTATTCTATCAAATGAACAAACAAAAAAATAAAGCTAAATATTTATCATTGAGGTAATAAATTGCTGAATTTGCAACTTTTCACTCAAGATGCATTCAAGAATGTTATTTTGAAAGAACAAAAATGTATGTGACCATTTTTATATCATATGCAAAGGTCATAGTACTTTAAAAATTCAGAGTAAAACTGAGTAAAATTTCAGCTACCTCTATAATTCAAGACGAAGCCAATTTCATTTAAGATGTTGAGATCTTTTATGAATTTTTTTATCCAATTAATTTTCTTTGTTCTTTCTTACAGTTATTATTTTTTGTCAGTTATTTGTCTTTTTATCAATTATTTTATTTTTTGTCATTTTTTTTGGCTTCACTTTTAATTTTTTTCTCCAAAATGGAATTGGAAGTGAAGAATGGCAGAAGAAATGGAGCAGGCGGAAGGTTCGTCATCACAGCAGACGAATTTGATTATCAACTATTTGCCACAATCCCTAACAGATGAGGAATTTCGTTCCATGTTCTTAAGTATTGGTCCAGTTAGAAATGCCAAGATAATCAGAGATAAGTCAACTGGCTACAGTTACGGCTTCGGCTTCATTGATTACCAAAGTCCTACCGATGCGGCTAGAGCTATTGAGTCACTAAATGGCTTACAGTTACAAAATAAAAAAATGAAAGTGGCATATTCTCGTCAAGGTGGTGAGGAGATAAAAGGAGGTAATCTTTATATAACAAATGTACCAAGACATTGGAAAGCTGAACAGTTACAAGATCATTTTGCACAGTTTGGAAACATTGTTCAGGCACGTGTCATTTCAGATGAAAGAACTGGATTTTCTAAAGGAGTGGGCTTTGTACTATTCAGCATGAAACAGGAGGCAGAAAAAGCCATTGCAGGAATGAACGGTAAAGTTCCTGATGGTGGAGAAATGCCCATGTTGGTTAAAAAAGCTGATGACAATGCAAAAAAGGTTCGCCCTCCGCCAGTTCAATTTATACCTGCACCGCCTCCAATGTCTGGAAGGTATCCTCATGGACCGATGCGCAGCATGGGAAATAGATTCTCACGTTACAACCCAATGGGTGGAGCTAATTATGGGGGCCAGCCAAATGGTCCATTTACATTATATGTCTACAACATAGGAAATGATGCAAACGAACGAATGCTGTATCAGTTATTTAGCCCGTACGGAAATGTTCTTAAAGTTAATGTTGTCTATGATAATCAGAAAGGAAAGTGCAAAGGTTATGGATTTGTGACAATGTCAAACTGGGAAGAAGCCGAAAATGCCATTGGCTGCTTGAATGGATATTGGATTAATGGGCGTGAACTGCAGGTGTCATACAAGAAATAAACAACACGAAAGTTTCATAACATTCACTGTCATTTAGCCTATATTAAACATTTAAGCATTTATTGTTGTCGAGTTACCTTTAAAGAATTTTTTTTATTTTTTCTGTAAGAAGATTGATAAATGAATACAATTATGGGATGGATGATCTCAGTTTTTTTTTATAACATTAATTTTGTCACAATGCATCTAATTAGTTTGTGTGGTCAATTCTATTACTTAAGAAAAAGTGTATTAACTTGAACCATAATTGACAAGAATTTCCAGTTTTCCTGCTTAAGGTCTAGAGTTTCCATCTATTTCCCTAATTATGCCCTATGGCTGAAAAATTGATGATATTGGCATACCCCAACATTCAAACAAAACACAATAGAAATAAATTTAAGTAAAATTGTAATATGATCAGAGATATTCAAAACTGCACATGTATCAAAAATATCTGCCAAAGTGGGGCCTAAAATAAAGTTTTTCTGCCATTCCACGGGCAAACAAACATAAAATTTAACTTTGGCCAGGGAGATAACTCGTGGATGTGGAAAGAAAATGTTACATTAAACCAGAGGAGCTCAAAATCCTGCAGCTGAAATACACGTGTCAAAACCTGATTCTTGCTAGTTATTTTTATCTTGCTTGACATTCATAGTGTTTGTTTTCATGGCCAATCTAATTAAAATTAAATCTTTCAGTAGCTCCCTCTTTTGTTATTGTCGCTGTGAAAATCTAACAACATTCCATTACAGGTCATTTCAGATTGAACTTCTGTATTGATCAATCAAAAACTCTTCACCAACCTTTAATGTTGGGAAATCCTCTTTCATTGTTTGGAAGCTCTCTTGGAATGTTTACTTTTGAGATGTTAAGAAAATGTTTGTCATAGATAGTCCCATCCTCACAAGTCAGGGTTTCTGTGTCCACGAAACCCTGACAATCAGGGCTAGGAAATTCCCGGGCTAGAAGATTTTCGTATGAAGATAATCCTTCAAAATATAAACTGATGAAATTGCTTGAAAGAAGCAAGTGTTTGGCAGTATTCATTTTTACTCATTCTTGAGTGTGAAGAAAACGTAACGAAGCTAATTAATAACGCGGTAATAGCAAAATATTAACACTACTGTAGAAAATACACCGATTTTCACATGGTCTATGCAACACATCCGTTTGGTTTATTTATAATCGACATCGGGATATCCCCTAACCAAGTCGTGAATGAAAGCGAGCTTTTGATTGGCTACATCAAGGTATGATGTAGCCAATCAAAATAGTGACTTCAATCCCGGGAATTTCCTAGCTAAGTTTGTCAGGGTTTCGTGGACACGGAAAGCCTGACTTGTGAGGATAAGATAGTCCTCTAAAATGTCAAGTTTTTTTCTAAATGGCCACCACTGCAAAACATAGCTTAACATAGAAAATGTTCAATGGCCCCTTCTCAGAAATCGTTACACACATTCATACTAAATAATGTAGAAGTGAAGTTAGGTTATTTCTGTTATTATTTTGAGTTTTTCCAGCCGATTGGAAATTTAACATGGCTGACATGGCTGCTATTAATGCATTCTGATTGGCTGCAATTTCAAAATTTGTTTTCTGACAAACTGCTTGCCAAAAAGAACTATTTAAGAAATGTACTTTTGATGGTCCTCTACAAAGATCGATCTTTTGCACTGATCATAAATCCAAGATGGCCGCCACCGTTAAACAGCTAAACATTTGAACCTAAGTTACATAGGAAAAATATAAACATGGTTTATCAGAAACGGTTCTACACATTTAAACCAAATTGTGAAGAATAGAAAAGAAGCTAGGAATGCTCTGTAATTATTTGGAGTTTTTTGAGTCGCTGGGAAATTCAACGTTTCTGCTAACATGTTCTTATTGTGTTGGAGGTGGTAGTTTCAAGCCCTACTGCAGGTCGCCAGCTTTAATTGACAAGGATTCACAATTTTTCTTCCAAAGGTCGGAGGTTTTCAGAGCGTACGCCGACTGTCTCAATGAACACTGCACATTATTTTAAAGTGTTGAAAGTAGCGTAAAACTTCAGTAAAACAAACAAAAGTAATTTTATTTTGTATGATCGAAAATCTAACATAATCGCAACAACATGTGACCTTGTGGGATTTTTATAGGCTTCTTATCTGAAATCAATGAATAAAACCGCAACTTATTGGCAATATTTATTTAATGGTCCTCTATAAGGTCTATGTGTTAATTGTGCCAATCAGAGATTCAAACTGGCCGCCAGTGTATGACTTAATTTAACATAGGATCCTGTATATAAGGAAAATGTAAGCATGTTCAAATGTATAGAAAAGCTAATTGAAGCCATATTGTATGATTGTTTATAGGATGGGTACCGACGGTTATTCTTTTTATTCTGATAAAAAATTCAAAAGGGACTATCGCAGGATTTAGTTTAACAAAGGATCCCATGGAAAAAAAATGTTTTAAAAGGACTTCATCTCTAAAACCGATGAACCAATTAGTACACAACTTATTAGCAATATTCAGTGGATGGTCCTTTATGAAGTATTTGTTTTAATATTGGAATCAGAAATTCCAAATGGCTACCATCGTCATAATCGTAGCAGCCATATGCTGTTACTTGTCACTTTCCAAATTGCATTCTAGGTCGTAACGGCTCCTGATATAGTGAAAGTTATTTAAAAAGAAAATTATGTTAAAGGTTTCACAAATTAAAAAGTTTATGTAATGAAATTCTATTCAATTTACAAAAAAAACTTGTGAGATTTTCCGTACCAGCAATTTAAAGTGGTACGGTCGGAACCATACCGGCCGTACCGCTTGCTACGCCTATGAGCACCCAAGGAGCCCTATATAAGAAAATGTTCAAATGCCTTCTTGGAAATTGCAAAGTTGATTTAAGTCATCTTTTTAGGATTATCTACAAAGTTTTGTTTTGATAAGAAATAAAAGTAGGTTGCCATTCAAGACTTGATTTAAAACGGCTGAAAATGTCAGAAAGACTGAATCCATTAAACCAGTTAACAGCAATTTACAATAGATGGTTCTATTCTGACTGACTGACTGACTGACTAATCCTGTTATCCCCTTGGGCAGAGGGCATCCACAATAGCTCTCCGTCTAGACCGGTTCATCGCAGCTCTTGTCGCTTCTGCCCAGGTGATGTTGCAAATTATCAGCTCAGCGTCTATGGTTCTGGTGGTTGTTCGTCTACCTCTTATGTCTTGAGAATTCCAATACAGCACTTGCCTTGTGGTGTTGCTTTTGGGTCACCTTACTATGTGACCTATCCAATGCCGTTTTCGTTCTTGATGGTATTCTAGATACAATGATGTAGCTCCTTTTTTATGGACGGAGCTGCAATATGTCCCATAACTCGTAATGGAGCCCGGGAGTGATTCAGGGGATTTTATGCATATATAATCAGCTATTAAACTGTTTCCCTGAATTGCTACATACTTTTTAATGTCTTTGAAGTTTACTACAACACGTTATTCGCTACAGAACTGTAATTTTACAGTTTATTCGTAATCACGGCATTGTTTTCAAAATTTGAATTTCGGAAGTGCATTATTTCTGAATCGACTTGTTCATCAGGATCAAGTTTTCCGGATTTATTGCATTAGCTGGGATCAAATTTTTACCGATACTCTTCTTCAATTCTACACCCCACGATTTCAATTTTGTCTACAATGCCATCATTACGAAAAATTGTTAAAATTATTTAATTAGACATTGTAGAAATGTCAGCTGAACAGCGGAGAACGGAAAAAATAATTAAACAAAGAAAGCAGTTTAATATCGGAAATCTGTTTTAATCGCAAGAGTGTTTTGCTCCATTACGAGTAATGGGACCTCCTTGTAGCTCCGTTCATAAAATAGGAGCTGACGTGTAGCTAGATGGTGTTCATTATGAATGGCTGGCCCAAGAGTCCCAAGAGCGTTTTTGCTCCATTACGAGTAATGGGACCACCTTGTAGCTCCGTCCATAAAATAGGAGCTGCCGTGTAGCTAGATGGTGTTCGTTATGAATGGCTTTTATTCCACAACTTTTTTATTGCTGATTTTTGCTGGCCATCTGATTTGTAGGATCTGTCGGAGGCGTGTGTTGACGAATACCTGCAGGTCGTCCTGGTTTTTTCTTTGTTTCCAGGTTTCTGATCCGTACATAAGAACTGATTTGACATAAGTCTACAACATCCTCAATTTGGTCTTTTGGCTGATGTTCTGCTTTTTTCTATATCGGTCTGAGGGTCACAAAGGCATGTCTTTGGTTCTATTCTAAGTATGTTAATTCTGTCAGTCGGATATTGAAAGGACTTGGGTAAACACCTTCATTGCCGCTTGCCTAGGTTTAAAATCAGGTGAGCGATACAGGCTCTTACTAGATCCACTGTTCAGGAAAACCTGAAATATATGTTTGTAGCGGAATGTCATGCTAAGTGTGTTCACCACGTTTGATTAGATCGCAATAAGTAAATTTGTATTCCTAATCGTCTACTTTATAACGACTGTTTTGGTATATAGGTGCATGGTGCTTAGAGGTCTAGTTTTAAAGTGTATCACTATGCACCGTCTAATTTACATATTTCTCGAGCAGCATCAGTTGGTCCATAGTACTCAAGAAACCGATTCGAACTAAATGCCACATCCTTACAAGTCATGGTTTCTGTGTCCACGAAAACCTGACAAACTTAGCTAGGAAAATTCCCGGCAAGAAGTCACTATTTTGAATAACTACATCATACCTGCAAGTAGCCAATCAAAAGCTCGCTTTCATTTACTACTTGGTTAGGGGATATCCCGATGTCGATTGTAAATAAACCACACGGATTTGTTGCATAGACGATGTGAAAATCAGTGTATTTTCTACAGTAGTGTTAATAGATTGTTATTACGTTTTCTTCCCACTCAAGAACACTTGCTTCTTTCAATCAATTTCATTGGTGGATATTTAATTTGAAGATTTCACGTCATATAAAAATCTTCTAGCCCGGGAATTTCCTAGCTAAGTTTGTCAGGGTTTCGTGGACACAGAAACCCTGACTTGTGAGGATGTAAATGCCAATGAATTCAAGCATCCGATTCAATTATATACTTGAAATTCGATAAAAATTCATAGTTCTTTCTGTTATAGAAAATTAAAGTTTCCATGATCGGACATGCGAAAGACGGCCACAGTTGACCCTACCTACGATACAAAAGTGGAGTACAACACCAGAAGTACTCAAAAGTGAACAGTCGACATTAAAAACAAAAACAGTACACAACGCAATTTTAAAGCAAATAATCATATACACATTATAAAACCGAGATTGATATCAGCTGTTTCGGAATGGTTCATCTTCTGTCTACATCTAGCAACCATCGTAATTTCACTTTAAATGTCTTATGAATCAGCGAAGATATATTAGTCTCAACACGATTAATTTCTAAAAAGTGATTTAAATTCAGCCTACGTTTCTCGTATTATCGACTGAATACCGATTCACCGATCAACAGGTTGTGCCTAGGGGCGTAGCTGACCCTTTTGCCATGTGCAAGCAAATTTAATTAGGCGAGGGGTCTGGAAGCTCATGCATTTTGGGAGTTTAAAGAGTCTAATCTATACATAAATTAAATGAAAAAAACGAACTTTTTTTTTACCTTTTTTTATTTATAGCATTATGCTTAACAAATGTATCTCGTCTAAAACAAAGATTTTTTATCTAATTTTTTTGTATTTTGTTTTTTCATTTTTTTTTGACAATCTGATGTGCAAACAAATGATTTTTTGCTTGTATGGGAGCTCGTTCAGACACCCCCTTAAAGGAAATGCATAATTTCCGTTATCTGAAATTGACACCGAGTTTGTACCGAATCGAGTAAATGCCGGTATCACGAGAAATTTTTTAACTTGTTTAGGGGCTTAGATGCCTATACCCGAGTACGCAGCTGAATCCCGACATGATTTTGAAAACAAAAAAAAATCTGTCCTTTTTTAGTATTAAATAAAGCATCTAAGAACTCTCCAAAATGCATCAATTGTTATTGTTTTCATAATTTTCCGGGGGTGGGGCATGACCCCGGACCCTCAAGTGATTTTGTGAATTCACATTATAACTAGCATAGCTACGCCGCTCTGGACTGTCGTTGAAACTCCATGTCATGTCTAAATTATCAACAACGTCTTCCACTTTGTTAATTAATGCATAACTTCTAGTTCCTTTGCAGGGTTGTAAATTATATGTAGGCATGTAGGCAACTGCCTCCTATTGCAAACTGGCAAAAAACAAAAAAAAATGTGATCAAAAATAAAATAAAAGGAAATAAAAGGAAAAAAAGAGTAAAGAGAGAGAAAGGAAGGAAGGAAGAGATAAAATAAAAAAATTATAAGTACAAATGTCATTGTTGTATTATTTATATTCTATGAGTATAATGAAGGTTTGAAAAATTCGTGATTGGTGGTATTTCATCAGTTGAATAAACGGAGCAATTTAGAATGAATTTAATTAACTAAATATACCACATTTTCTGTGTGCATCTGTGTTAAATTAATATCAAACCAAAGACAGTAAAATTTTTATAGTGTCTCAGTAAACAAAATTGAGAGTTTTATACACTAAACCCCCATCATAAAAACCAATGGAAAGAACACCAGGATTTTCAAGATAGCAGGATAATGCACAAAAATGTGCTCAGCTTGAGGGGGGCTAGGCCTCCCAGACCGCCGCTTTTACTGCCTCCCCTTAATCCAAACACAATTTACGGCCCTGCTTTGTGAACTTGATTGTACCAAATCGAGTAAATGCCGGTATCACGAGAAATTAATAGTAACTCGTTGAATGTCAAAGTCGTTATTAACGACATATCTTTCTCTTTGTTAACAAAATAGCCTATATGACTAACAATGTCATAACCATATGCATGCCGACCTGCGGATAAGTTCCAGGCATGATCAATATAGAAAACACCTGTATATTTACATATATTAACAATGAAAGATAAAACTTGCTATTTTATATAGATATAAAAACATGATGAATGTGCCAAGCGCGAATACAAACAAGATAGGTCATACACTTAATTGTATGCTGCCAGTGGGGGATCCAGGGGGGGGGGGGCGTAGGGGCGTACGCCCCCCCCCCTTTTAAAACGGAAGAAAAAAAGAGAACAGAGAGGTGACAACCAGTGCCAAAGGCTCGTCCTCGCCATAAATTAATGCATTAACGGTACTAATTTGTTTATTATGATATCTATGTTGTAAATACTGTACCAAATAAAAGTTACTGAACACTATAAAAACCTTGTCCGTGGCCCTCCTTTTCCGATATCCATCTTTTACGCCCCCCCCTTTCGAAAATCCTGTATCCGCCCCTGGCTGCACCAAAACTGGAATGATCTTCCAAATAATTTTAGGGAGGAAATAGGATTTATAACCTAAAACACTTTTATTAGTAAATGAGAAGGGAAGGGGTGTTTTTGTGCTATCACAAAGTAAGTATTTTCTGTTTGTTAGAAATCTGCGAGTTAAAAGGCCATCAAACAGTCTGAATCTATCAATCGTCTCAAATCTATCAGTCTCGAACAACAGGATAAATTTTATTTTTAAAGCGAAATTGCTCTTATTAAACAATTTTAAAACAAAAAAATCTTATGTCTCTGTTATTAAAACCCCAAACTTTCTTATCCTTTGATATTCTTTCACTTCATAATTGAATGGTGGTATTAATCATAATTTTAAAAACAATTGTATCAAAACAACAAACAAGCAACTAACTCTCGATACCGGACTAAAGCATTTTATGGTTAAACACTACAGAGCTAGTGATTATATGGGTTGAATAAACGATGGACTACTCTTCGAAAGTTCTAAATATATTGTATATTTTAAAGCTTGAATTATTTAATTGTTTTATTCAAAAAATATTTTAACCTTAAAATGTCCAAATGAATTTCAATTATCGTAGGAAGCAACAACATGGGTGAATATTTACGCGAGTAGTTTATTTGTTTAATAAAATCATTCCTTTATTTTTCTGCCATTGTTATTTGCCGCTTTGAATGAGGTGAGAGTGAACGATACAAATACAAACGTTTTAGACATTCTTACAAAACACAATTAGGTGAAATCGTAAATAGATAATAATACGATACATTATTGATTCAAATACATTAGAATAAATTTAACTGCCTAATTTAATTTTGCTTGTGGATATAAGTCGCATTTGATCATGCCTCATGGCGTGCACGTTATCGCGTTGGTCGCACAGACAGAGGAAGTTTTTTTCATGTCGATAATCAACAATAAAATACACATTAGAAATGTCTTTGCAACTTAAGTGAGAGTAAATATTTGAACAACAGAAAACGTGGAACAACAAGGAAAGATCAAACGTGTCGCATTTCCGTTCTACTTTCAGTTTCGAATTGATATATGAATATATATTTGGACCATGTGCTGTATATAAATAATAGTTAAGCTTAATTTAAAGTGTTTTCAAAAGATAAGACACTCTTTCGCTATAGTTAATACTTGAACATGCAGAACATACCTCAGCAAATAAAATGCAGATGTATACAATTTAAAGCTAATAATTTCTATTCTATTTGCCTGGTCTTTTTTTCAATTTAAATATGCATTTGAAAATAAGGAAATTGTGGGTGACTTTACAGTGTGCAGACAGTAACATCCTTTCCAGTTTTTCTACCGTAGTTCGTGGGTTCTCTCCGGGTACTCTTGCTCCTAGCTACAATAATGTAGCTCCTTTTTTTTATTATGGACGGAGCTACAAAGAGGTCCCATTACTCGTAATGGAGCAAAAACACTTTTGGGATTTACACATATTTTCCGCTATTTAACCTTTGTCTTTATTAAATAAATATGTTTTCTTTCCTCCACCGTTCATCTGATATGTCTACAATGTCTAATTAAATAATTTTAACACTTTTTCGTAATCGTGTCATTGTTGACATAATTAAAATTGTGGAGTGTAGAATTTCGGAATCGTATCGGTAAAATTTGTAATAAGGGGACATAATCATAATGCAAATGAATGCAGCTGAAATCATCCGGAATTTCATTTTTTACCAAATCGATTCCGATATTATCGAAATTATGCACTTCCGGAATTCATATTTTTGTCAACAATGCCATGATTATGAATAAAGTGATAAAACTAACGAATACGGTGTTGTGGAAATATCAGTTAAACTGCAAATACATAAAAAAGTATGTAGCAAACCAGGGAAAGAGTTAAATTGCTTATAAAATGCATAAAACCCCCCGGTGTGAATCACTCCCGGGCTGCTCCATTACGAGTAATGGGACCGCTTTGTAGCTCCGTCCATAAAAAAAAAATTTTTAAAAAAGGAGCTACATTATTGTAGCTATCTTGCTCCCTCCCCAGAGATGTTTACCCCTTTGCCCTACTCCCAGTAATCCAAATTATTTTTTTCAGTAATTTGGCACATTTATCCGTAATCTGAAACTTTGCAATAAAATGTCCGAACTTATAACAATATTAAAAGAGTTTCTGGCCAGTCTTTTACTATAACATCTTTCTGATGCACATTTTATTGATCAAACGTAAATAAAAAACATGTTTATTCAATATTGTAATACCTTTACAATGTCACAAAATCACAACCAAAAGCATTTGAAAGTTAATTGTAATACCGGCGGAAATGCGTATTTCCCGGATGCATTTCCATGATGCGTATTTTTAGACCCAAATTCGGAATAATTCCTGAAAATCCGTAATGGTAAACACCTCTGCCTCCCCCATTAAAACTGGACGTCATGAAATAAATAGCTGTGGCTGAAAGTGGCATTAAACATCATTCAAAAAAAAAGGGGTACATCACCATCTGTTTAATATGAAAACATAACCTTCAGTCGGTTGTGCTTCTTCTAGGGTTACTTGGTATCGATATTATGCTGTGGAGGAGGGGGTGGGGGGTGATTAAAATTAAATGAACTTTTGATTGCATGTCTCGTAAGTTTAATTAAAATTGAGTAAAAATGCCAATTTAATGCAGTTTCCTTACCCACTATCCTCCTTTTGGACGATGATTGTCAGTCAGCGATGAATTTGTATAAAAGTCAAATTATTATATTGAACAAAATTGAAAGATTTATATAGAAATACTTTTTAAAAATACTAACCCTATTAATCAATCCCTAAGTAATTCAAGGCTGTGCAGACTAATGGGACTAAGTTGTAAAACTGGAAGGAGCACAGCAGAAGTAAGGCTGTATTACTAAACTTACAGTAATATATACTGATAACATAAAGCACACAACAGACGTCATGAAATGTGCACAATAAAACACAAAGGGGAAAACAATGCTGACTTGCATGTATGAAAAAGACACTTCAGCCTCAATCAATAGATGAATTTTAGAGAAATGGTACAGGATAACTTGCATAACAGTTTTATTTAATTCACTAGTAAAATAATGAAATAGCCCATTCCATCTTCCTGTACAAGTGTCAATATATATTTATATGAAATGTTTGCATAGTATTTTTAAGTGACATGTTTAAAATGTGTATAGTTTATAACGTTCTAATTCTTGTTTTCTTGATTTTACAGTGAATTTTAATTTTTTTGCCTGTTTTTTTCTATTTTTTTTAAACCATGGGTTACATAGAGGAAGAAAATGGACATGAATCAAGACTACCAACAACCAGCTCCTGGTCTGGAACACAAACTTATCGTCAATTATCTTCCACAATCCCTTTCGGATGATGAATTCCATGGAATTTTTATGAGCATAGGCCCAATTATCAGTTCCAAAGTAATGCGGGACAAAGCTACAAATTACAGCTATGGATTTGGCTTTGTTGAGTATCAAAACCCGTCTGATGCAGCAAGGGCGATTGATTCACTAAATGGACTGAAACTTCAAAATAAGACACTGAAGGTTGCATACTCTCGGCCAGGAGGTGATAAGATAAAGGGAGCTAATCTATATATTACAAATATTCCTAAACACTGGAGTGACCAAGATTTGAAAAACGCTTTCCTTAGATTTGGCAATGTTATACAAGCCCGTTTGCTTGTTGATCACAGCACAAATTTGTCCAAAGGAGTTGGATTTGTGCTTTTTGACCAGAAGGCCCAAGCTGATCAGGCTATGAATGCCTTAAATGGAACTATCCCAGAAGGAGGAAGTATTGCATTAGCTATTAAAAAAGCAGACGACAATGCAAAGAAAGTGCGAGCACCTGCTCCATCTATGCCAATGCTTCCACCAGCTGGCCGAAATCTTGCCGGAGGTCCAATTCGCAACATAGCAAACAGCCGCTTCCCAAGATTCAATCCCATGCGACAAGGAGGCATGAGAAATCAGCAGAATTATGGGGCAGGAATGTATGACGCTGGAGGCTATGATGAGGATTACGGAGGTGCAATGTCAACACAGAGGGGTCAAATGATGAAGCCAGCAAGTGGAGGACCTGTGTTATATGTGTATAACATAGGCAATGATGCAACAGAAAAAGTTTTATATCAGCTATTTAGCCCTTACGGAAATGTTGCAAAAGTGAACGTCATATATGATAGCAAGAAGGGACAATGCAAAGGTTACGGATTTGTGACAATGGGTTCATTTGAAGAAGCTGAAAGTGCTATATACAGTCTGAATGGATATTGGTACAATGGGAAAGAACTCCAAGTGTCATATCATAATAAATAACAAAGTTAATATTTAAAAACAAACATGTTACAATGTCTACATTTTGATGTTAAATTTCCTTTTTTTTTTCAATCATTCTATTTTTTTTCTTTGCATGGGCACAGCCCTAGAACGATGATTTTTGTTCATAAGACTAACATTTCTGTTTTTGTTTTTTTTTTAATATTAATCAGCCATTAAGATTGTGTTCATATTTACATATACATTGTATTGTTCAGGCCATGCATCCTTTAAAATCACTCTGTGTCAGGTTACCTATTTTTGTTTATTTTCCTTTGGCTCTGACTGTGAAAGTTGAAACATACAGTTACCTAACTGTAATAGAAAATAAATTTGATGTGAGTACAGCCCTCTTGATGTAAACAATTTTCTTAAACCAAAGATACATGTAGTGCATGAGAAACAGTTATCTTACTTCAGTATAACATTTTATTTATGCTCATAATCATTTTTTAATTCATCAGTGGATTTTAATTTTTCATTATCAAGTAAATTTTGATTTTTACAATTGAATTTTATCCTTAAAAAAAAAACAACAGGTACACACTAAGTAAAAATTTTGCTCGATTTTCTAGAAAACAAACAGTTCTGAATTATATGAATATTTGTTTTCAATTAATCACACAATTAACATTTTTTATATTTCATATTTTTTATAATTTAAATATTTCTTTCTTGTTAAGAATTTCATGTTCATGTTAAATCCAAACTTACATGTATTACATTCTTATATCATGTTGTTACATACATCTTGTTGCAAAAGTATAAAGTTGTCTCCCTTTTATGAATACAAAACGTTGCAAGGAAAAAAAACCCAACATAACCCAACAAAATTCTTAAGCTAATACTGCAAAATACATGTAGACTACACAAAATGCATGCACACTAAATGCTTTCCATGGCTGGATGGTAAGTGCTGTCAAGCCTGGTGATGGGCTAGCCCTCTGTCGCCAGATAGAGAGGGAATGGGGGATAGGTTTGGGGCTATAATAGAGAAAGCTTGGCTAAGACCACAGTGTGTAACCTGCTTGGAGGGTACCATCCTAACTGAGGTATAGGGGCATTTAATTCACGATATAGAATATGTTCTCTGTCCCTAACTGACTAGCTCTAGTTTTCGAGTGACAACTAAAATTCCTAATTGTCCATCTTTTTTCCACAATTGTTCCACAATCATATCCTGTATTTAGCTGAAATACTAGGACGACATAAATTGCGGAACTATGTACAAATGTTATCAGCCAATGGGCTGCATAGACATTGGTTTTTTCCACACACACTTTATATTTGGGTTGGTGGTAATAAACAAGATCCACATAAGCTATGGTATAAATTGCTCCTAATTCAGTGTCAGTGTTTTGAATTTTAAAAATTGTTACAAGAATAAATTTTTTTCACAATTTACTGCCTTGGACTTTACAGCATGCTTTGTATAGACAGGAACCTAGGCTGCCCATTCTAAAAAAGAAATAAATTAATGGCTGCAGTTTTTGAAATGAGGTTATGGACGTGCCAATGATTGTATCAACTTTTGCAGTGGTACATGAATCTTAGCTCCTAAGGTCCGATTTGTAATACCTATTAAATCTTTTCAAAATTGAGCACATTACTTGAAACAAATTAATCAGTTGTTATTATCTTCTATGACCATTCAATACTTGTTTTAAAAATTGAAGGTGAATTAAATGTAAAAGTTAATTTTCTTTTTCTGTGGCTTCATTTGAATTTTAACATTTTAAGATTTCATAATATTTGTAAGCAGTAAACTGGATTGAATTTTTCACCCAGCCAGCCCACAAAGCATTGACAGAATTTAATATGATCCCACAAATAAGAAAGAATGGATAGTGCTTTTTATCTATTTCCAAAGATTTGTAAAGTTGCAGTAGAAATAACAACTAGTGGACAGATCAAGGCATATACTGTTGGTTCTTGGTAACTGATATCTGCTAGTACATTGTCATCAAAGATGGTTCTAAACAAGGTTTGAATTTTCATTGCTGATCTATTATTCAGCATGGCAAATTTATTCTAATTGGCTGAAATTTCAAGTCTTTTCACAAATGGCCTGGGCTTCTCAATGGCTGAGTGGTCAAGGTAGTTGATTTACTATTGATCAGGTGGTCTATCAACGCTAAGATCGCGGGTTCGAGTCTATGGGAAGGGTGCCTTTGACTCCAATCTTAATTGACAAGGATTGCTAGTTTTTCTATCTAAGGTCGAGGTTTAGTCCTCTACAAAGTTTGTCTTTTTAACTCCTGTACCGAAGATCCATGTGAGTTTTTGCCAGAACTTGGTGTCCGTTGTCCGTCGTTAACTATATGTAAAACTTTCCACAATCATCTTTAGGAAACCTAGTTTCAAATGGTATGCCGAGTAGTGATCAACAGACAGATGGCTACTGTTACTAAAAGTAGAACATAGGTAGCAACACGAAGTTTTTGGTCAATATCTCAAAAATTATAAGGCTATAGAGAAACCTGCTACCTCATATTGAACAGCACATTAAGCTATACAATACCTGCTATTAGTCTGAGGTTGTGTAAGACTTTATATAGGAACATCCTTAATATAGCTATAATAGTGTTTGCAGGATTGCCCGAAGGGTCATGTGAGCGTCCGTCATCTTCGTCGACATTAACTTTAAAAAATATTCTCCAAAACGCTGAATGGATTGCTTTAAAACTTTTACATAATCAGTAAAATGTCCTCGACCAAGTTAGCACAAATCATTGCCTAGAACCAACCAACATGGCCGCCTCTGCTAACGAGGTCAAACTAAAGTTTCTGCCTTACAGTTCAAAAAGTATAATAGATGCATGAAAACCGAAGAGACCTTCCTTTTCAGCATTACACTTTACTGGGTCAAAGTTGTATGTCAACTGGTTTGTAGGAATTATTGCCCTTAAATTGTCGAAATTGATGATTTTTGCCTCAAAATCTTGAAAATTAATTAGAACTAGAGAAATGTTATTGCTTAAATGTTCTGCTTTATGAGGGCTTCAAAAATGGACTTGTGGCCAAAATTGTCTGATGAACCTTTAAGAGTTATTCCTCTTTAGCTGTTTTTTTTAATTTTTAAAAACCTCCTCTGGATCCATTGAAAGCACTGTTTTGCAACTTTGTACACATCATCCACCAAATGTTCAAACCATGGCTGCCATGGCAAAAAATAGAGCAGGGGGGGGGGGGGGGGGTCAAAATCAACATGTTTTTGGCTTCTAGTTCAAAAAGTATAACGGATACTGGAAAACCGAAACGACTCCCCTTCAACATCAAAGCTATTTGGTCGAAGTTGTATGACGACACCTTGTAGGAGTTATTGTCCCTTAATGGTCAAAATTGATGCTTTGTGCCATTTTTTTTCTAAAAATGGTGAAAATTATTGAATGTAGAGGAACAGTTAGCATTGCAAAAGTAATCAACTCTATGAGAGCTACAAAAATGACTTTAGTGTCAAGATTGTCTGATGAACCGTTTAGGAGTTATTCTCTTTTTGTTAATGAATTTTAATTGATTTTAAAAAATCTTCTACACTTTAACCAATGAAACGACTGCTTTGAAGCATTGCACATATCAGCTTTACATGTAGGATGTCTACCAAAAGTGTGCAAATCATGACAGTTGAAAAATAATAACAGCATATTTGATATGAACCTCCTCCGAAGCATTAAAAGCTTCTTACAGAAGGTATTTCCCTCAAAAGGTCAAAATTAATCATTTTTGCAGAAGTGTTGGACAATTCAGTATAGGAAAGAAAAGCTGGATAAACAAGAGTTGTTTTTACGTTCAGGTGAGCGATACAGGCCCCTGTTAGCCTCTAGTTAGGAAATTTGGAGTTTTTGTCATGTAGATTGAAACTGTAATTTGTACAAATGATCAGCATGGCAATATCAACAAGTTATTAGCTCACCTGACCCAAAGGGCAAGTGTGAGATATTCTCTTTACTTGGGAGTCCGTCGTCGTCATTGCAGGTCGTAAACTTTTCACATGTCAGTCTTGTTTCCAAAACCATTTGGCCAATTGAAACCAAACATTGCAGGAGTGTTTATTGGGTGGTTCTTAACAAAATTTGTGTTTTAGATAAAATATTAAACATGGCTGCCATGGCCAATAATGTAATCTGATTGGCTGAAAACTCTTCTTTTCATAAACCGCTTAGAAGATTTATTTGAAATATTACAGAAATGTAACTTACATGGTCCTCTCCAAAGTTTTAGTTTTTTGTGCCGATTCAGGCAAAATACAAGATGGCCTCCATCGCAGGACTTACTTTAACATAGGACCTTATTGGAAAAACATACAAAACAACTTCTCGAAAACTGTTACACACAATAAAGCCAAATTATGAAAGGCTGGATAATTATCATATTATTTTGAGTTTTTCGAACCAATTGAAAATTCAACATGACTTCCAGGGCCACTAATGCGTTCTGATTGGCTGAAATTTCAAAAATCTAATTCTTACAAACAGCATTGCAGAATGATTTCAAATAGTGCATAAATGTACCTTAGATGGTCCTCTAAAAATTTAGAGGTTTTTGTGACGATCCAAAATCAAAGATTGTCGCGACCATGGAACACGGCTTAATGTTGGCCACTATGGGAAAACCACAAATAGCTTCTTCTACGAAACTGTTTCACACAATTATGACAAATCATGCAGAAATGAAACTTGTATAATTATCTTGTAATTGGAAATTCAACTTTGCTGACAGGGCTACTAGTGCGTTCCGATTGGCTGAATTAAAAAAGTCTTCTCACAAACCGCTTGGCAGATTGATTTAAAATATGTACCTTAGACAGTCTTTACATGCTTTGAGTTTTTTTTTTGTGCCGATCCAAAAATTCAAGATGACCGCCACCGTGGAACACACTTAAACATAGGACTCTTTTGGAAAAGCGTACAAACAGCTTCTTCTCGAAACTGTTCCACACAAATAAACCATATAATGCAGAAGTGAATCTTGTATAGTAATCTTATAATTTTAAGTTTTTTTTTTGAGCCAATAGGAAATTCAACATGGCTGCCAGAGAACTGCAAATGGCTGATTGGCTGAAATTTCAAAATTCTTTTCCTCACAAACTGCTTGGCAGAACAAATTGTGATATTGTAGAACTGTGCCTCGGATGGTCCTAAACTAATTTTGAGTTTTTTGTTTCGATCCCAAATACAAGATTGCTACCACTTAACATAGTATACCAAATAAAAAAAACAACAAAGAACACTGTCATACAAATTGCTGCTGATTGGAAATTCAACATGGCAACATTCATGGAAACAGCATCTTCAATAAACTCTTTAGAATTTTATATCAAAATTTGCAAGAAAAGTCATATCGCTTAAAAAGTTTTGTGTGAGTCAGGTGAGCGATACAGGCTCTTAAGAGCCTCTAGTTACTTAGTCCAATATTGTCAGATGACATTTGTAGGAGTTATTGTCCTTTAATGACGAATTCTGACAAAATGATAAGCTCTACAACCCATAGACTAAAACAGTAAATTACTAAATTAGCCTTAACCTGAACTATACTAAACGTTGCAACAACGCGCGCTCAGTTTGTTGCTTGCATTTTCAGATTCTGGGACCATACTGGGAGGGTTCCCAGTGCTCGAATTTTAGAGCTGACCAGTGCGTCCCCGGTTGGTGGATAGGTGAGACCCTCTAGTTTGTGGGCAGTCAGGACCTAATAGAGTCTTGCGATTGACTTTGCACGATGAAGACCCCCTTTGTAGATTTTGAAAAAAAGTAGGCGTATTCTCCGCCCTTATCTTGTACTCCATACTATCCCAGTGACAGTCAAATTTTGTTCCCTATGCCTCATCCCACTCTTTTTTCCGTTGCTTTGTTTGTTAATTTGCAGAAATGTTGCTCGCTGAACGTTAAGCAAACATCCAATCAATCAATTAAGCTTTTTAAATTTTTCCATATTGTACCTTTGTACGAAAATACAACAAAAAAAATTTTCACGTCCATATTTACTAATATGCCTCTGTTTTGTCACAACTCGTCCCTGACGTTTGCTTCCGTCCATTTTTGTTTCTAAAGGGACCTTGCGTTATTTACAAAATGTCGTCTGATGTTGTGACGTTCAGTGGTATCCGTACAAATCACAAAAATCGCAAACGACATTGCCCGAAAGATTTCTCCTCCTTTCGAATTTAGGTCAAATTTTTTTATAGAAAACCGCCATATCAAAATTTTTTTTAATCGCTAAATTTCACAACACTAAAATAAACTATGTAAAATAATTTTATAATTCAATTTGCACAGATCGGACAAACTCGGTAGCAGTTCTCATTTGTCACGCAAAACGAGCATTTTAGACACGAAGACTTTCAGTATAGACGATATATAGCTGAAAATACTGATTGTATTGTAAATATAGCTGAAAATACTGATTGTATTGTAAATATATCTGAAAATACTTATTGTATTGTAAATATATCTGAAAATACTTATTGTATTGTAAATATAGCTGAATATACTGATTGTAACGTAAACCTAAAACAACAAATCTACAAATCGCGCCACTAGAATGATTAATTATTGTAGGAAAGCACGTTAAGCCAATGTAACTGGCTAGTCCACCTTTAAAACTATTTTTGGGAGATGATCTTTATCCAAGATGGATGACGACTGGGAACATAATGAATGGAAGGCTGTAATTTATCATATTTGTGGTAATTTTAAACGATATTCATGTGCGATGTTACTGATATCCGTACAACATGCCTGGGTTGAGGACCGTAGAGAAACATATACTCCGAAAAATGGACTGGGACCATTTGGGACAATTTTATAACCGTCGTTGAAACCTAATTTCCAATTATGCTGAACACGTATGGAAGGGCCAATAGAAATAACATTCCTACCAAGAAAGGCCACATTTTTGGCAGGGTTTGAACAAAGTGCAAACCCGGGTTATAGTATGGGGCGGTCGGTCGGGGAGAATAGGTCATCAATTTTCTGTAATCAACTCTACCTTTTAAACCAGATCTCTGAAACTCTACAGAAGGATTGCACATGTACTGAAGTTGTGCCCCTGCTATTATGAAAGTCATGTTTTTTTTCATCATTTTCTATACTTGAGGACTTTGGCATTTTCAGAACATTCGTAAAAGGCGGTACCTATATTGTGTAATCAACTCCTCCTGCAGTTTTCAAACCAGATCTGACGAAATTTTACAGAAGGATTGCATATGTATTGAAGTTGTGCACCTGCTTTTATGGAATTGTTGGAGGATTTTTTACCCAATTTTCCAGACTGGACAACTTATTCATTTTTCAGAATAATGACAGAAGACGGTACCGTTTGTGTGTAATTAACTCGTACAGTTTTGAATCAAGATCTCTGAAACTTCATAGAATGGTTGCACATGTATTGAAAATGCGCACCTGCAATTTTGAAGTTGTGACAGGAATTATTTCCTAATTTTTCAGAACATTTGCAGAAGACAGTCTGAAACCAAACTGTTTGAAAGTATCTTAAAACAACTATATGATATGCTTGGCTGAAAAGCTATTTTTGAGCAAATTCAGTTCATATTATAACTAGTCTCTTGGTGAGTAGTTTCGTTTTTGTGAAAAAGGATACTAGTACTTCTGCAATAATTCGAGAATCATCTCCGGTCCAAGGCTTTTTTTCTTTTTCCTTTTTTGCGTGGGACCCACGCAAACGAAAAAGCGTTGGACGACAGAGGATTCTCGGACTTCGTCTGCAAATAATTGTAAAATTCATCCGTGGAAGGCTCCCTACTCAGTATTTTATCTGATGTGTTCACCTCGTAACCTAGATGATCAAAGGCCCTGTAAGCAAGTCTTACGGCTGCAGTTTTCATGCAGTAAATTAAAACTGTAGTTTCATGAGACATATTTTAATATCCATTTGTATTGATAAAATTTTTAGACAGACATTACTTAAAAAATTCGTCTTAATAACACTTGATAAATATGACTCGAATTATACACTTGACTTGGGGAGATTTTTACGTCCTACACCGACAACTTAATGCCCTTGGTCGGACGGCTCGAAGTATACATGGAACATATCACATTTAAAGAGGGTCTTTAACCTCAGTCCCGCTTATCATTTCCGTTCTAAAATAAAATGTAGGTTATCATTTACTTGTCGGGGCCTCTGTGGTCGAGTTGTTAATGTAGTCATCTACCTTTGCTCACGTAGTCTGTCAAAACTGAGGTTGCGGGTTCGAGTCTCAATGCGAGTAGGGTGTATTCGACTGCAATCTTAATTGACAAGGATTGCCAGTTTTTCGACGGTCGGGGTTTTTTCCATATATTCCGGCTTACTCTTCCAATAAAAACTGGACGGTATGATACAGCTAAAAATTGGCGTTAAATGACATTCAAACGAATAAACAACCATTTAGTTGTCTGCTTATGCTTTATTTAAGAAATAATTCATGGATACCATACTTTATTGTCGTTTTAACATGTGTGGGCTTTATATTCTTGAATATTTTGCCCCGAGCGATAGCGAGGGGTAAAATATCATGAATATAATACCGCCCATGTTAAAACGACAATAAAGTATGGTAACCAGGAATTATTTCGATTCTGATTATGACAAATACGATCATCTGTATAGTCAAGCGGAATATAAATGTGCGCCAGTGAATGGCTGTTCCACGTACCTCCCGTGTGTCATAATGTAGAGTGGTGGAAACATAATTTAATGGCTGAATGCTGAATCATGCAAATTGTAGAATTCAGACCTAAAATAACAACTTTATTAACAGTAACGATGATTATGTTTTAAAAAATTGAGTTTTTTAAAATAAAATTTAAACGACGTCAACCAAAATTAACTTGGCGCATGTGCGAACTAAATTTATTGGAATTTCAACATGGCTTTGTTTACATTGCGAAAGCAGGACGTCATATTCGAATTATCACCAATACATATACTCGCACTTAAAGAGACCTAATTGGCAGAGTGGTTAAAGTAGACAGTCAGTCATCCACTATTCATCACGTGGTCAGTCAACACTGAGGTTGCGGGCATGATGTGCTCGACTCCAGTCTGATTTGACAAGGATTGCCAGTTTTCCTGCCGCAGGTCCGGGGATTTTTACAGGTATTTCCTCCCCAAATACAAACTGGTCACCACGATACAGCTAAAAAATTTATGAAAGTAGCATTGAACACCATTCACCAAAAAAAAAAAACACACACATTTTACCGGATGATCGAGTAGTTTTACTATATTTGTCACAAGTCCCTTTGAGATTAGTTGCTACTTTATTGTCAGCATTTCCTATATTATCCACTTTAGGGGTTCAGGACGCGTTTATGAGAAAACTTTGTATTTCAACCATTTATAAACTGTAGTCATACTATTTCATCATTGGTTTTAATTTTAGAGAAATTAAGAGTTTTTAATAAAAGAAATTATTATTAACTTACCATAAATGTGATCATGCCGAGAAATAAGCCAAAGTTTTTGATTCAAAGCTATCCCGCTGTGGTCATCATTATTAATTAACATATTACATAAGTCTTATATCTAGCAAGACTAGAAGTGTTCGTTACGCCACGGGGCAATAAAATCTGTCTTTTCCCTCCGATGTAATTGTTTTATGAGTTGTGAAAGTTTAAGAAAAGGAAATGTCTTGTAAGAACACATTTAACACATAGCAGTGTGATTTATACGATAATGACTTACATAATACGAAAACTTGGTTTTCGGACGGTTATTTCTCGGCATGTAGATGAATGAATATCCACTATTCATTTTTAAAGAACACTGGCTATAAAGGGAAGAAGAAGACCACCCCCCCCCCAAACCCGTGATAAAGTCAATTTACATATTCTTAATGCACGGAGTTACCTCCCCTTCCGTTTTTTAAGATTTTATTTTTGTTTCTGTTTTTGTTTTTGTTTTTTTTTTTGTTTTACTGTATGTTTTGTAATTTCTATGTTTTCTGAACTGTTAGGAATGCTAAATACGGATTTTACACGCGGGGGGGATTGGTATATTTGGGTAATACGGATGTGCGGCCCGAATAGGTAACTTTTTTACGTCTCCAAAATAAATGAATATGTAGCTTTTTTTCATTGAAAATATATCATTGTGTAGTTGTAAATTATCTAAATATATCCATGCTTAAATTCTCATCTTAAGCATGTCAAGCATATATGCAAAGCACAGTTATTTTACAAACAAAGTGTTCCATTAACATAACTTGATCATTTTTGTAGTGAATGGACTATTTTGCCAATGGGGGTGTGCTGTAATAAAATATATGAATAGGTCTGATTTAATAATTCAATATATGATTAGGTCCCGTTTTATAACGTCCGAAATATATGAATCGGGTGGGTTTTCAAATCTCAGTCCGCAGACCTGTACCTTAAAGTATCCTTAGTTACCCCCTCCGCCCCCCCCCCACCGTGGGATTTCATTAAAAAACAAACATAATTGTTGAAATGATGTCACGTGACTTAGCTTTATATTACCGCGGAGGTTTAATCTTTCTTTCCTGGGGAGACCTTCGTCATATGTGGACGTATATTAGTTGATACACAATCGATATTAATAATAATTGTTTATTAAAGGACGATGCGGATGAGTGTGATCGGAGCTTGTTGGCGATTATTTGAACACTTTTCCGATTGATTTCAAAGAATTTCTCATTCCATATTGAGCACACGTGGTCCGAGCAGACGATAAACAAAAAATTCACGTCGGATATTGTTGCTAGTTTCATACCGTCTCAGTTAAAATGCACTGTGGAATGGTAGTTATTTTCTGAGTTTGAGCAATGGTGTGGCATCGCCTTAATATACTTTCTTTCCTTTTGAAAATTAATCCTTTTGCTAATGCTGTCGATTATGCAAATTAGGCTTATTTTGACATAATTTGTAAATCGATTAAAAATATACTAATTTGTTTCACCCGAACTTGGTATGGACGATCTACCAAAATGTGACCTGTTGATTTACTTACAAATTGGTACTGTTGAGAAGTTGCTCAATATTAATACACTTCGCCACGCTTGTCTCCTCCCACCCGCCTGAAACAAATAAGTAAATAAGTAAAATTAAATAGAAAATAAATTGAAAAAAAAACTGACAAAAAATTTTTGAAACAACTTCGGTAAGTTTGTTTGATTGTTTGATGGTGTTTAACGGCACTTTCAGCAATTTTTCAGCTATATCATGACGTCATCTTCGAATCCAGGTGAACACATTGTTCTCTCAATTAAAAAAGGATTGATAAGATCATTCTGTTATCCGAATCGTTGATTGAAGCGTTTCTTGTTGAATCTCGCATCTAAGAAGTACATGTATCGGTGATCAAATTTCTATTTATTGCTACAAAGAGTGGTACACGGCTATTTCTTTAGGCCCATATGGAGTTGTGGCGCCTTGTCCATTTACACGACTCGAGCATCTAATGTGCCTTGAGGTAGCTGTGAATCAATGCAACGCTTATATTATTTTAAAGGATCTTATTTAATAACATGTAGCTAAGGTCGATAACTGCTGTTTAACCGAATAAAAAATTCTTGAAATATGCGAGAGTTGTTTTTCCTCTTATTCACTTCTAATTCTTAATTAATCACATTTCTTAAATCGATCTCAATTCTTAATTTTTGTATTCTCATTTCGTAGCAGCAATCACCTTTTAGAATTTTAGTGATAAAAGCTCTTAAATATCTTTAATAGTTCTTCTATTGAAGATGAGAAACATGTACTATTGTATTGTCCGCTATATGCAGATTTAAGATTAAAGTTATTTCAAGAAATTAATAATTATAATGTGGAATTTTCAAGTTTGTCAGATGACAAAAAGTTTATATATCTCTTTAAAGCAGATGACTGTTTCTATAATGTTGCCAAAACCTGCTGTAACATTTTAAGTAGAAGAAATACCTTTTTATTCTCTTAACTAGTAATATTAACTTTTAAAGTTACATTTCCTTTTTTTCATTTATTTTTTATTATTTTTGTATCTGTAGATTGGTAATGTTAATGTTAGTCATGTTTTAAACTGTGTATACATTTAATAGTCTCTCATAATTCTGTTTAGAATGGCACTTGTATTTTTACTAAATGTGTTTTATATGTTTACATGTATCTATAACTGTTTATTGTATGTGAATTTTATGTATTTACAAGTGGTGAGACTTTAATAAAATAATGCCGGAATCTTGAATCTTGAATCTATCTTAATGACCTTAATTATTTGACCTGAAAATATTTTGGTTGGAAGACTCATTAGATGACTTACGGATTTTAGGCTTCTTTGTATACTGTTTCTTATAATTGTTCTTCTTTTTGGTTATTTTTTTTTCAAATAAGAAAAAGGCAGTTTAAAATTGACCTAAACTATGTATGCAAAAATATTGAACTTTACGAAATGTAAAAATTACAAAACTACTTGGATAAAACTCATTTGCATATTTCATTTGACCGTCACAGGAATTTTAAAAAAAAGATTATTAATGCCTGTGCCATTACAACAAGATATGTAAATTATATCTTAAGTATAGGAGTAATCGTAAGTGTTCTTGAAAATATTGTTTCTATTTGATAAGCATCAATTAGTACTTGGCAATCTTTTCAAAGTCGAAGAATATCTTAGACAGATAAATTATAACAGATAGGTTTTTTTAAAAGTTTAAATGCTTCTCAGAAAATAGCAGTATATTGATTTTGTTTTATTACACTCTGGTGCGTCTTATTTTACATTTTTATAATCCGACGACTTATGTCACTTTTGAAAAGCTTTATTGCTTAAGTTTTACATACATATTGTACATTCTTACGGTGAAAACAGTTTGGATTTGGACTCGTCAGACAGTGTTGATGCCAAATTTTCTACAATTTCAAATACTATGTGTCTGGAAAAAATTGCAGAAATAAGCTACTTTTTGCCTCAGAGTATACGCGCATGCAGGATGTTCATTAAATAACATTTGAAAATAAAATGGCTTGAAATAAAATTTGGGGTGCTTAGTTATCTAAGTTATTTATGTGGAATTGAAAACGTAAAAATACTGAGTCATCGAAATGGTGTAATAGTAAAATCCTGGAATTGCATGCGTGTTGCTTTTTAATTTCTGCAACTGTTAGTGTAAGCTAAAATATAAGTTATAAAATCTTTATTTATTTTAGAGGAAACCGAACAAATAAAATCCATTTAATTTGCAAAAACCATTGAAACTCACTTTAAAATAACTGATTACTTGATAAGTCGATTATCATGATTAAAGTAATAAGTCAAGAAATTTATCAGGTTGCATTTAGGTTTTTTTTCGACTTGATCGGCACTCAAAGAACTTTTTCCTGCGTCGTTGCGCCCAGAAAATCATGTATTTTAATAGGAAATTGAATAAAATAAATTTATTGTTATGTCTGCATTCAAAACCGTTTATATTTTTTTTTTTACATTTTCTCTCATCCTTAAAATCTATACTTGCAACTCCGTCTATATTACCTACCCTCCTTTTAAACTAACCCAGTTTATCTCAGTTAGTCTACATTTGATGTAATTTCATACGGAAGCCAGATAGTTTTTTTTCCGGTATCCGTTATCGCCTTCTGATAAATTCTCTTTTACAGAAATGATTCAGTTTTATTGAATAAGTAAATTGAATAAAAGAAGGATTGGAATTTGTGAAAACTTGGCTTCGTTGACGACACTGTTGATTGAGATAGTTTAAATTGAGTTCCATTATCCAATTTGGTTTTCGGTATCTGTTAGAGACGGACGCCAGGAAAAGTTATGTATGGATTCCATTATATGTTTGCAAAATAATTAGAAAAAAGTGGAAGTATAGAATTTATCGTTTGTTTATTCTTAAACATAAAAGAAATTGATTAAACCGATTTCAGCATCACTTTTATATTTTCCAGCTTCTTTATGTATCAGTATCAGACACACCGATACAATATAGAACCTAGACCGGTATTTGGTAAACGTTTTCAAGTTGGGTGCACCTTTTATTAATAGAAGCAAGGCGAGGTGACGCGAACTATTCATAATTTTTCCTACTTGGTATGATTTTAAGATTAAGACCTTAAGACTTCATTGTTTGCTTAAATAAGAAAACACAAAACTAACCATAAACTATATTTATGTCACTTTATTACGAATGCATTAATGCATAAAATAAGTTCAAAATACGAAATGTCGACCCGATAGAGAAAATGTTCAAAGACATTAAAGTTGTCACGCAAATGGTTTAAACGCATGAAAACCATAATTTAAATACACATGCTAAGTATACGGTAACCTAAATCTAATATTAGCCACCTCTTGGTATAGTTTTGTTTGTTTGTTTGTTAAAGTTTTAATCAAGGTGTGTTTTACTCAAACGATAACTGACAACGACTGTCAGTTTTCGGATACTCTGATTCCCACCAAACTATAAAAATAGTTATAATATAGCTTGGAAACTATTGATGGTTACATTGAACCTAAAAACAGAAAAAATGTTAAAACATATAGAAGTCGACAAACCAATTTGTCACCGATGTCTGACTATTGTTTACAATGTATGAAACACTCGACTCCAATTTTAATTGACAAGGGTTGCCAGTTTTCCTACCGAAGGCAGTGTTTTTTCCTGGTACTCCAAATCAAAACTGGACGCCTTAATTTAGCTAAAAATCGCTGAAAGTGGCGTTAAACACCATCCAAACAAAAACTAACAATGTATGAAACAGGCTGGCGTTTGCAATTGGATCCTTGCTAGCTTTGGTTGACTCATCGCTGACTATTTCAACTTTGACCAGACAGGTACTGTTGCTGTGAAAACGACTCATTTAGGATCAATCTTCATTCAGTCATCTCTAAATTAAAGGGCTAAAAATGGCCAAGCGATAATATGTTTCATAATATTGGAACACATAAATTAGAAGGACGAGACATTATAAATATAAATGCAATAATTCTGTATAAACACTTTTAAGGACACATTGTCTAGTGTCAAATGCATGCACCACAAGCACGTTAATTAGCATGTGCGTCTGGATAATGGCGGTTTCATTGTTGTTACCGACTATTGCATATCGTTATGTACATAAACTTTTTTACGCAATTTTTAGGATTACACATTTAATATTTCGGTAAATAGAGACGCCAAATAACCAACCCGTTTCTTATGTGACAGAGACTTAAATTTTTAGTTTGGAAATGTTATCCATCTTTGAGTTTACATGGTATGTTGGGAATATATCGAGTGATACCATTCTGATTAAAATTACTCTTCCACTTGCATCCTTTTCATGTGATTTTCGCACCACAACTGAAATATGTAATAATAAATTGTCGAATTGTATATGTTTTTGTCTGACCAGAAATAAAACATTTGTCAAAGTTATCCCTCTCCTGCTCCCACTATATAAAGGAAATGAAAAAAGCGTTTGAATGATCGAGATCGACAAATTTCACAAAAAAATGTCGTTGTTCGGCAATAACACGTATACAAATTTATTGTATCAGAAAAGCCCGATTACAGCAACGTCTCTACTGGATAGGGCTAAAACAGTCATGTTTTCTATTTTCATATCTGTGGAACTATAATTAAATAAACACTGTCAAGTAAAAGCCACGGAAAAGCTTTTTTTCCATTGTGGTCCGGGTGTTAGATTATTAGTCGGACTTCAACGCCGCCTAGAGAGACGATTGATATGAGTTCTAGACAAAATGATTAATTGCT
The DNA here is from genome assembly GCA_944474755.1 of Limnoperna fortunei. Lineage (NCBI taxonomy): Eukaryota > Metazoa > Mollusca > Bivalvia > Mytilida > Modiolidae > Limnoperna > Limnoperna fortunei. The sequence continues at coordinate 37,030,720 of OX104114.1, read as the reverse complement.
AGTTTCTGGTCTTATTAGAAACACTAATAATCTTATTTTCGATGTAAAACACAGATAATTCTATCATTATGATGTACTGCTCAATACGAAATGTCTGGCATTAAAAGTAATTATGCTCTTGTCAAGTTACGTCAATTCACCCAATTATCTTTTGGTGTAATAATGGTGCGGATACGGAATGGATACGTATGGTTTATCGCGGAACCCATCCATCACTTTTCCCATGTCGCTCTGTCATAGAGCGAATATTAAAGTCCTGATTTTAATTGAATCAAACCTCAATCAAACAATTATTATAACATCCATCACAAAAAATGATCAACTGATTAATAAATGAAGTTCATCGACTGAATTAAACCAATGTTGTAATCTGATTTTATGTTCCGATAAAATTGAAAAATTATGAAAAACGAGAAATTGATAAAGTATTTCAATTTTGGAGTAATCTTAGGTTTATTTAATTAGAAAAGAAGTAATTAAGATATTTGATTGACTTGAGACGTTTTAATCAATTTTATCATCTTTGTGAAGGCACGATTAACTTTGTAGAACTCTATTATTCATCTTCTTCTGTGCTAGAATTAATGAATCGAACAACTAAGAAACAATTTTGCTGTGATATAGAATATTTGGGTAATTATGAAATCCCAGTAAAACCCGATTAAACTGGTTAACTGACATTTTTTATCGGATCGTAAAGCCGAACAAAGGGAAATGGTTGGAAGAGTAACACCCCAGCATAATAGAATTATTTCATTGCTTACTAACTCGTCCCGTCTAACATATAATTGCGCTCCTGAACTGTTTAAAACAAACTGGCTATCTCAGTTTTTTCCTAACCTCGCAGGAATTAAGTTTTTTTTTATTTCATTGCGTTCTGCGCTATTTTCTAACCCTTGACAATTTCATTTGTTCGCTAATTGTCTTTAGTCTTGGTCAGCTCCATCTATGTTCCATTTTTTTCGTAACTCACGGTTGATTTAATTTTTTCCCAAATTGCAGTTAACGCTTTGTTTTCAACTTGTTTTCTTTAACTCACGTCGAGTTGGATTACGTTGCTCGCTTCTCTTGTAGCCTGTGATTGAGTCTACGTGTATTATGCTCCACACTCGTCTGATTCTATTACGCCACTAAGACATCTTTTACCAACGGTGGAATCCATTGCGTTCCACACTCGGTTGAATCTATAATATTCTCCGCGATTATATTTTCTTTTATTTGTGTTGTATAGGACTAAACCATTATATACTTATTTCTTTTTTATTTGTTACTCGGATAACAATATTATATATAGTACTTTCATTTTGGATACTGCATCATTACATTTTGTAAAAAAAAAACGCTTCCCCATAACTTATGATATGTCATCGATCTTCTTGACTTTGTCGTATTTTATTTTGTATATTTATGTCACTTTGCCAACATTTAACTTGATCCCCTTCTGTAAGTTAAACAGCATACTCAAAATAAAGATTCTTTTGGACACAGTCTGTGGCGAAAACTATCGTAGGTTAAACCTACAAGATATATCCAGATGTCGAAGTGAATTCGACATATTTTATCATTGTGCCATTGGATTGCAATGAATTTACGAACCGTTTGGATCTCCAAGCAACGAGACCAAATGACCATTGTTCGTAATATATTTTCGGAAATTTCTCATTTATTTATTGACATTTTGACACCTAATAATATAAAATTCTTTAGCAATTTTAGTTGTTTACTAGTCTCTAATGATGTGAATACAGAATTATCGCCCCTTGATGTTGGTTTTTGTACTACTCCCCTTTAGGGGTCATCCATAATTGTCAACCATTTTCACAAGTGTGCAAAAAGCACACTTTTTGAGACCCCCACCCCCCATCAAAACGTGTACATCAACCATTAAACTAATATAAACAAAAACTGCACAGAAAAGAATTTCTGAAGATAAAAAAGAAATCTAACATAATAGAACAGTTCCTTGACAATGTGACAAGATAAAACATGCATTGGTCTAACCTTGGTATTTTGTCACAATATCATGCATGAAAAGGATACCACCCACACTTCCAATAAGGTTTCGGAAACGTCTATGAAATGGGTAACGACCTTAAAGGTCAAAAGGCATAGGAATAAATACTCCACAAGTCAAACCATAGAACTGATTCTTGTAGAGGGTAAGATGAAAACTCAAAGTAGCATCTTGCACGGAACACAAGTTAATCAACGAAAATATCAATAACGATGTTATAAAATTTGGAAGCGAAATGATGCTACCGGTTGTTACACAACGTCAAGTGTCTACTGACGAAAGACACATTTATCATTATGGTGAGTCACAGAATACTTTTCTGCAATAGTACAACATACGACAAGGACAAAGACCTATGCAGGAAGGACACATTACGGATAGGAACAACCTTAAGTTGCGCCGCCTTAACATTACTGGATAAGCTCTCACCTTTTAAGTGGATCATTCAGAGCGCTCACCTTTTTGTCTAGATCAATCAGAACTCTAAGAACTCCACAAGCCATTGTGTCTTCGTTACATATCTATTGTTTGGTTCTGTGGATGAGGTCAAATCAATTTGCGCATGATTAATTCCATAACGTTCAGAACTTGTCTGTAACCTACGGTCAGTTACATAAAGTTTGTCACAGCACGTGGTCTATTGTGATCTAATTTCATTATATTACCCCATATGTCACGTTGCTTACTCCATTCCCGATTTGCGTAACGTAAAACTAATTCTCCCTTCTCGTTCTTATATGGCGTTATTTCCTTATAACTTAAATTGGGATTTTAATTAAAAATGTTTAAATGTAACAAAAAGTGTATTGAAATCTAAGTATAATTGGATATGATTTGGCGAACTACGAATAAATGATATAAATTGTAAGATCTAGCTAAAAGGGACATAACTCATCAGAACTTCAATATGTAGAGAGAGGCGACGAGGGTGGTAATTTAATCAATGTACTTTATTAACTCCATTTAAAGTCCATGTTTTTACAAAAATTAAAAAAAATATGATATACATTTCACTGAATCTAAATTTAGTGGCACGATAGTACTAGACTTGACAAATGATTAAAATCAATCCAACCCCATAGAAATGCCACAATGCAGCAAATCTAGCGTTGTAGCTATGCCACAGTGGAGCAGCACTCAAACAGCTAGTTTATAAGAACTTAAAACTTAGGTTCCACGTGCTCACTCGATAATCACAAAAAAATCAAATGTGAAGGCAGTAGATTCGGATTACAGAGTTTTATGCAATCTGAAAAATGATTCAAAGGATAAGATTCCATATACCCTATAATTAAAATATAATTCAGACTGGTGTCTTATGTCTTAACGTGTAAAGCAAACTGTAAAACTCCTAAATAAGTCGCTTTAATAAATCCGTGAATGTTTGTAGGAGTAAAGTATAGGTAAAATAACAAATCGGATGTCATATAATTATTTTGACTGTTTCCATGATTTCTTTCCATTTTAAACTGGCTGATTCTATTACGTTCCTTATCGTATCAGCTGTAAGTTAATCCATATCAAAATCATCTTTTATTTAGTCATTTGATGATACTGATCTAACTGATCATTCAGAAAACCGACTTAACCCGCCCCTCCCCCAACTTTCTCCTCTGTTTTGGTGTGCAGTACTGTAAAAGGGGGAGCGGGGTCCTCGTCCTTATCTTGTAACCAATACGCTTTGCTCGATCGAATCACTCGTATTTGTTAAAAATATAAATACCTTTTTATTGAAAACAAACGAATTTTTCGGTGTTGATGTACACAGGGGAGAATGAGTATGATACCTTAAAGTATCGGCAGATGGTTGTAGGACACCATCCGCCATTTTTCTGAAATATAAGAATAGATATCATATTCTGGTAATATTTATCTCAACTTCTTTCATTATTAGAACTTAATTTAAAAATAATAATACTTACTTATCTTCTGTGAGCCATGGCGGCTCATAAGGCCTGACAGCATCCTTCGCCATCCACATCATTCTGTTCCTGACTACCACAACAGCTTCGTTCTATGTTTGCCACCCCAGTTCTTTCCGTTCTGCTTCTTCGTTTCTACGCCATGTTGTTCTCGGCGACCTCTCTCTATTTAAAATAATAATGAAAGACGTAAACTTATACTATTGCATCAATTCATTTATGGTTTAAACACAAGTTCCGCTTTAAAGAGTGCAGTACAGGCATAAGTAACTTGTGTATAAAGGGAGGTAATTCTGATCAAACATGGACCAGCACTAAGTCGTGCTAAGTATACACCCACTTTTTTCGGCTCGGAAAACAGGACGTAAATAACTGACTGGCCTGAAAATTGCAGGCACGGTACAACACATCATGCTTAAGCTGTGCACCAAATTTGAAATCAATCCCTTTAGTATAAGCCGAGAAATCTGTTACGAAACTTTGTACCGGACGGACAAACAGACGGACTATCAGACAGACAGACGGACAAGGTGATTGCAATATAGTCCCCTCTTTTACGAGTGGGGTATAATATTCAAATTTTTAATACTTCATTTTTTCCCAATAGACTAAAACACTGAGACTCATTTTTTCATTACTAAACTAGATACTGTGATTGTTTGACTTTAGAAAATAGTATTCAGAAATGTTCATTGCACAGAATTTTGTAACTTTATGTGTGCACTCTGTTGGAAAATTTGGTTCTCAATCCTTCTGAAATAAGCTCTAAATCAACTATTTTTTAATTAGAATTTTTCAGTTTATAAAACCCTTACTATTTGAAGAAAATTGATTAACAATTATTTGCAGCTGGTGTCCTACCCCTAACCCCCTTAACACTAAGAGTTTTTATTATTCTGTTTAGAAAAAACGCAAATTGGACGTGTTGAGGTTTGTGGATTTGACACCGAAAAGCATCGCTCCAACTACGTTAAAATATTGCTACTCGATGTTTTAATGAACGTTACTTTGATTTAATTGGAGATAATGCTATTGATAAATTCACCACAGTGATACGGGGCGCTTTCACGAACGCAAAGTATTACAAGATGTCAAAGCAAGCCAAGCAAGCAGTTTATAAAGAGAAATTAGCCTTCTTATTAGAGACCATTAAAAAAAATGAGTGCATTGCTGAGTGCCCCATTGTATTATATTTTTTATCTTTCAAACGTTAAATTTGCTGTACAATAAACACGTGACAATAAAGGTGCACAGGAATACCTGTTTGCTTCATTCACCTGTTATACACATATCTTCTCCTGATACCGAATTCAAATTATGATTTATTGGACAAATCAATGCACATGCAAAAAAAAGTTAATTTTCTATTTGTCCCCAAACAATCCGCGCCTAAGGGCTATATTTGTATTTCTGTTTTAAGTAAACAAGTCTACTGTTTTGTAAGACAAATAGATCTAATTAACTTAAACTTCTGTTAGTTATCCATGCCACTGAGCTATTTAAACTATGTATTTGAAAAATAATGAATGCTAAAAGAAGACTAACCAAAGCAAACGAAGATCAACTTTTAACATTAGCAATAAACTATACCCATTGTGCAATTAATCTTCAAAGTGCTAGGTTAACTTTTAAGTTGATAACAAGTTAACCTTTGTATTAGGGGTTAGACACACTTCATTCTAATGAAAGAAAGACAACCATTTAATGAATCTTTTGAATATTATGCACGTTTTTATATATTAAGTTTTCTTGTATAGTGTAACATATATATATAATAATTAAATCAAGTTGTCTATAAGACGGTCTAGCAAAACCATACAAACGCAAGCAATGTTAATACGACGGGAATAAAAATCACTTTGAATCATGATGCTAAATCAAATATCAATCTAAGTGTCGAAGCTCCATTTCTGAAAATAACGATAATCGATTTGAATTCTTCCGTCTAATTTCAAATATCTTTTCCGCCACGGCTTCCCGTCCATAAGGACATTGTTTACAGCATAATGTCTCGTGGTATATGCGATATTTTATGGTTCGATTAAATAATCACAATCTGGGAAATGCTTTAATCGAGATCTCGATTTTATACTTGATTTCTTTTCACTAAACGTTCTCAGGAGATTGATTCTGAACTTCCGAGGTGACAACTGTAAATTAGTTTTTGACAACGAGGCAAATTTCATTTTAATCGCTCCATCGGTGGCAAACCTTGTTCGTATAACGTATATTTACGCGTAATTGATTGATAGATGTGAAAAGAATAGCTTTCATTCTGTTGTAATTAATACCTTACAAGATTAAGACACCGACAGATCGTTTTCTGACAGATAGAACAACGACCATTTCCTACATTATATTGTTTTGTAGCGTGTAATGTGTTATTTTCAGTGTCTGTTTTTACTTAACTAAATAAAGAAGACAAATGTGAACAAAGCTAAACGTAGTTTGGAAAAATACTTGTCTGTGTCTACAGTACGTATGACAGTTTAGTTCTGTTCGAATGGCTAAACCGGATTTCATGATGTTCGGTATTGTTCGATTATCGAATTATATCCTGTAAAGTTGTCAAGACTTAGATTTTTTATAATACAATGCCATCAGTAGATACCATGGATAACGACGTGTGACTAGAGGGTTGGTGATACCCCTGGGGACTAACAGAACACCAGCAACTAGAGCGACCCTATGCTTGCCAGTAAAATACATCAAAGATATCAATGTTTATATATCAAGACAAGTCAGTACCAACAGCATTGAATACATTTCTGAGTGAATTGGATCCTTCAGAATCAGTGTCAAAGTGGGCTGATATGCCATTTTCTTCTTGTCTTTGACATAACATTTATACATTTTGTCAAAACAGTTATTAAACAAATTGACTACCAGTGTGCGTTTTTTTCTCCAGATCTGAGATAAAAGAGGCGTGTATCCAACAAACAATAATGATTTCCGGATGATTGATTGATATTTATCGTCCAGTGGGCAATATTTCAGATATATTTAGACAGAACATGTTGACCAACTATCATAATGAAACAGATATTCTTTAAGAAGCGACACAGGGTATTAGGTCAAGTAACATGGACTTTTCATGCCGCGGATGAAGGACGTCGGTTCTTTGGTTTTAAAAGAATATTTTTTAATGGATGTTGTAGTTCGTAAAAACAAATACTTAAAAACTTAATAAAAAAATATTAGTGATTAATTTTGATTTCTCATAGTATGTATCGTACAAGTTTTGTCAAAATGCTCTTAATTATATATGAGCGATTGCAAATTTGTATGTCGAAAGCTTTGTCGATTGAAAAACCATAAGGAAAATCGGCCACACATTGCACGAAGTCGGTCTCAAACTCACTGCAAGTCCAATGTTGACCCCTGGTGATAAATTTCGAATGACGCACTACGTGAACAACTCGGTCGCAATGTTCCACTATCATAGTTTGATAACAAAGACTAGAGTCATGTGTCCAAAATGCTGAATTTATTTTGTTTTTTCTTCGTGTTTGTTTGATTTTTTGTGTTTGTTTGTTTCAAATGAGGTTTAATGCCACTTTCAGCCATTTTTAGATATATAATGCGTCCAATTTTTATTGTGGGGAAAGACGCAGTACCCGGTATAAAAAACCCTACCTACTCCAGAAAACTGCCAGTTCCTATCAATTAAGGTTGAAGTCTAGCACGCCTTGTCCGCAGTAAGGCTCGAATCCTCAGCATCAGTGATGACAGGCATGGGATCAAAAGTAAATGACTACCGGTAACACCTAACCATCCGACCACCGAGGCCACTTGGAGATTCCTAACAGTGTATATACAAAACTATATGATTAATCAAAAACAAAACTTATTTGCCCAGGAATCTATAGAATATAAATGACCTAAATATAATAAGAATATTGAAAATTAATACCTGTAAAATTATATAATTTTTGTATAATAATAACAAATAAAGATCTATAACACGCAAGCTGTTGGTTCATTTTAAAAATTTCATCATTATTAAAACCGCACTAATTAAATCGTAATAATATCACAAGTAAACATGCCTAAAAATTAATTTAAAGTGTTCATTTAATTCCTAATGAATCCACCACGAAACAGATGTTACATCGGCTAATGATGAAGGTGGATCAAATTTCAGGGGGTCCTTACGGGATAATATTGATCGAATGTAAGGGGTATTAAGCACTTTTGTCAACGTTATAAAATATACGTCATTCTATTTCGGGACATAAGTTTTCGGTGTTGAGTGCCAAATACATATTCGTTGATTCTTAAATGCGAGGATTGGTTGAGCCACTTAAGTGCGTGCTTCACGAATAATAACTGTTTTACAGAAAATTGTGTAGTCTGGGTAACGGTATACATTTTAAGAGTTTTATCAAATCGGTTTGTTATTTGTAAAACGTTCATGCCAGTTAGCCGCGCTGAGCGATGAATTGTTTGCAACGCCACTTTCAGTAAGTTCCCAGCTATATTGTGGACACATGTTATATTTAGAAAAAAAGAGGGAACGACAATTCGAATCACATAGCTGAGAATTGAACAATATCTGCAGACTTGGAGGGTGTGACTCGCTGAACCAAGAAGGAAGACAAGACTAATCGAAACATACCTTTAATAATCTTATATTATCATGTCAGAAAATTAAACAATTTCCACGTTGGAACCCCGGTCTTCCGCTTTGATATAATTTTAAAAAATTATTTAGTTTCATATATTGTATTGAATCAAATATTTTGTACGCATATCCAAAGCTAACATCAAAAACTAGTTCACAACGACAGCTCATAATTTTCTTATTAATTTGCTTGATTTGGAACCCCATAATGTCCCTCGTTCCAGCTGTATCCTATTCTAATCAATATTTAATTACTGAAAATTGGAATTTCATTATTTGTATGAATAGGGGGAATAACTACGATTGTAATAGCATCAATTTGCTGGGTATTTTATCGCATGTAATTATCACACAGGCTAATTACGCCAGTTTTCATTAGGTTTTGATATTGGTTGAGAATGATTAGTTTTATTTGTAAAAGGTTAGCAAGCACGCAGAAATAGCATATGGGAAGCACGTGGTAGTAAATTGATAATGTGAAAATAAAAATTAAAACGTTTCCGGCAATAGAAAATTGTTATGACAGTTCAATTATCTGATAAAGAGAATTATTCTGACCACAATACCACGAAATTTCGGACTTCCCATGGATACAGGAAATTCGGACTGACCACAATACCGATACTCGGACTTTCCATGGATCCAGGAAATTCGGACTGCCCAAGGACCATGACTTTGCCCGCGCATTTTCCGAAATTTAGTGGAATGGGCATTAGTTTAGCTTACCATTGTGTTTATTGCATTTAGGAACAGATTCAACACTTCTCATACATGTATTTTCTCGTATTGACCGGACTGATAGCTATCAGTCAATATAAGAAAGCATGTATACCTTGTATTTTTTATGTCAGCTGATCGCTTGTAAACCAATCAAATGTACGAATTTATTACTGAAAAACAATTAATTATTATTTAAGCTATTTATAGGGCAAGTTCTCTGATGTTCAATGTCGTAGACAAGTTTGCAAACTAAGAAGCACTATTTCAGCTTAATGTTGTCTTGCATTGCTTTATTTCAGCAGGCTATTCCTAAGGTTGCAGACAAACACAGGAACGAATTTGATGTCTTTGAATTGAAACCCTACCAAGCATCGACCCTTAGGTCATATCTCAAAAATGTTCTCGTGTACTTACAGGGGAATTCATTTTTATCACGGGGATGCATAAGGTATCCCAGTGGGTCGAGCGATTGTAAGCATTCTTGTATCCAGGTATATATAAAAGAAATTCTTGCCACCTATATTATTCGTCATTTATGAATTTCTTTAATGAAAATATTATTTGTACGAAATGAACTTGATATTGCTTTTATTCGCAAACGTCCTCGATTTATTAAAATGTTGATAATGTATGCTCATGATGCTACACAGTATATATACAAAACAACATTATTGTCGACTTCGTTCGGTATGTCAAGGCGAACATGGATGCAGGGGTATACCATGAAACAATATATTTGATTTTGGTATGGAAACTAAAGTGATACTATAAACATGTCAGATATTGGTTTTTCCGAGAATAGGCTAAGTACAATTTTTAATAATATGAATCACAATTACCATCAAAAAGGTTGATTCACGTTCAGATGAGACAAAGTCATTAGTCGAAGTGCTTCATAAACAGCATTTTAATGTTTTAGATCAATTACATATTTTGTAACTTTAGCGATGATTATTTTAATGGTTGATGGTTTAATTAAAAAAAGTATTGTTACATAAACTTCGCATTAAAGCTAATAGCGTTGCTTAAAATTACAATACTATTGCAAATGGGTAACTCTTGCTAACACGAATAGCGGTGCCATTTACATTAGAGGAATGATAAAAACGGACGATTGATTTACGGTAAATTAAACAAAAATCAAATCAGATAAAGGTCAAATCGAATTTTCTGGGTGAAACTCATGTGAAAATTGTGAATTGTCTAACAACAACACGAATTCCCCTTTTTAGGCCCCTTAATTTTGATACAATTTGGCTTAGGAATCTAGATAAAATAGCAATAAAGCATTAAAACGGATTGAGAACTACAAATTTAAATCAAGTATTAATAGACAGCCTGATAATAAGTTGGGACTTTGAAAAGGTCCAAAAACAAGTCTTTTAAACAACACTGAAACGGAAAAATATCAATCAATCAATCAGTCAATCAGTCAATTTAATTATAGCTGTATATTATGTGATGATTGACAGCGTTAAACCCTTATTGACTGCGATATATATTATTTCGTGGATATTTTACAGATCCAAATGACCAATCAGATAGACTTCTACCAATAATGCCTTCTTGGAGGTAAAAGATTTATCTGCGACCTTATTGAAATAGATTACAAGCGTCTGAGTGGAAAAAAAACCAACAGTCGTATTGACTTGGGCCGCTCTCCAGATTCTCTACAGAGGGTCGGTTGTTTTCATCTGTTACCCTTACTTCCTCCCCAAAACAAGACTCCAGGAAAAGGTCAAAATTGCAGAAGTGGTGGTAAATAAAATGTCATCAGAGATACCAAGGTTAATAGAATGTACTACGCCAGACGCGCGTTTCGTCTAATCAAGACTCATTAGTGGCGCTCAAAGCCAAACATTATTTTTAACCGAATGATTAAGATGATGTAGAGCTTTTATCACCAAAATTCCAAAACTTTTACCAAATCCGGCTAAGGCTATCTACACCTTGAAAAAACCCATTCAAACAAATTTAATGCCTAGACATAACGACCACAGATGGATGCCATCGTGAAATGTCCAGAACAGAATAATACGAGATGTATATATGGATAAGCCTAGTATCAGTAGGTACGTGACTGACTTGTTTTGTCAAAAAGACATGCGCTCAAAAGTATCCATTTGTAAGACAAAAACGTCCCTTTAAAGAGCGTTATTTTAGATATCTCTGTACTTAATTTCATCCTGAATGGAGCGACACTAAAAAACACTCGTTTTGAGAGTCTGTTTTTATTTTTTTATTGCTCTTTATCGAATGGTTTTTTTATAACACGTTTATCTGTATATACCATGCCAAAAATGTATCTGTATGTATCATGCCAAAGGTGTATCTGTGTGTACCATGCCACAGGTTTATATGTATGTACCATGCTACAGGTTTATATGTATGTACTTGTACCATGCCACATGTTTATCTTAATGTACCATGCCCAGGTGTATCTGTTTGTATCTTTACACATGTTTATCTGTATGTACCATGCCACAGGTTTACCTATGTGCACCATGCCACTTTAATTTGTATGTACCATGCCAAAGGTGTATCCGTATGTACCATGCCCCAGGTGTATCTGTGTGTACCATGCCACAGTTTTATCTGTACGCACCATGCCACAGCTGTATCTGTTTGTACAATGCCACAGGTGTATCTGTCTGTACCATGCCACAGGTGTATCTGTCTGCAACATACCACAAGTTTATCTGTAAGTACTATGCCACATGTTATCTGTATGTACCATGCCACAGATGTATGTGTCTGCACTATGCCACAGGTTTATCTGTATGCAAAAGGCCACACGTTTATCTGTGTGTACCATGCCAAAGGTGTATCTGTATGTACAATGGCACGCGTTTATCTGTTTGTACCATGCCACAGGTTTATCCGTCTGTATCATGCCACAGGTGAATCTGTATTACCCATGCCACATGGTTAATTGTATGCACCATGCCACAAGTTTATCAGTATGTACAATGCCACAAGTTTATCTGTATCAACATTGCCACAAGTTTATCTGTCTGTACCATGCCACAGGTTTATCTGTCTGTACCGTGCCACAGGTTTGTATGTACAATGCCACAGGTGTATCTGTGTGTATCACGCCACAAGTTTATCAATATGCACAATGCCACACTTTTATCTGTATGTAAAATGCCACATGTGTATCTGTGTGTACCACGCCACAAGTTTATCAGTATGTACAATGCCATAGTTTTATCTGCATGTAAAATGCCACAGGTTTATATGTATGTACAATTCCCCAGGTTTACTTGTCTGCACCATGCCACATGTTTATCTGTATGTACCATGCCACAGGTTTATCTATATGTACCATGCCACAGGTGTATTTGTATGTACCATGCCACAGGTTTATCTATATGTACCATGCCACATGTTTATTTGTATCTACCATGCCACAGGTTTACATGTATGTACCATGCCACAGGTGCATTTGTATGTATCATGCCACAGGTTTATCAGTATGAACCATGCCACAGGTTTATCAGTATGAACCATGCCACAGGTGTATCAGTATGTACCATGTCTTAGGTTTATCTGTATGTACCATGCCACATGTGTATCTGTATATACCATGCCACAGGTTTATCTGTATCTACCATGCCACAGGTTTATCTATATGTACCATGCCACAGGTGTATTTGTATGTACAATGCCACAGGTGTATTTGTATGTACCATGCCACAGGTTTATCTATTTGTACCATGCCACATCTTGTAATAACAACGTCATTTTTCCTTTGTGTCAATATTTAAATGGAATAGAAGAAACCTCTTATGAAACGAAATTCGGTACGAAAAGGACAATCTGTTTATACCGAAATTCGCAATCGATTGATAAATACATATGGTAACTATCAGACAACATTCATTTTAATTCTAAGTCAGTAATACAATTTAGAAAGATTATCTCCCCTTTAAATTCTGTAAAATGATTTCCCCCCCTCTTGCTGACCCCATTGACTAGAAGTAATAACGTTGAAAGGTAATGCACATTTTCTGTTCCTACACTAAATACTTCATCTCACGTTCGATATCACTTAAGCGATCGAAAAGCACTTTACTTAAAAGACATACAATTAGATTTTTGCCAGAAGATTGAGCTTTTAAATGAAATTTCTGATTTATTAACAATGCCACATTTTCTTTGTGTTATCAATTATTGGACTGTGTTTATTAGTTGCGTTTGATGAATATGGGCAACATTTAGAATATTTTTTGATATACAACAAAAAGCCAATAATTATTAATTCGCTGAAGAGGGTACTCGGTGATTACGTTTGAAGAATGTTAAACAACTTTAGAGCGATATTTATAAACAACAAAAAAGCAATCGTTATTATTTAATGAAGTATCAGATTTTATTTTGGTATAATAGACGGATCGTTACACAAGGCTTGTTCAAAGAGACAGGTTTTTTCAATTGATACTGTTAAATTCTATCTACACAAATCATGTTCGCACATATTGGTGTCCAACAAACAATTGATTGTTCCTTATATGGAAACTAACTTTAGCGTAAGATATGGTAACAAAAGCAGTGGTTTTTAGATATTGTAGCACCAAAACACATTGGTACGTAGATGGTACGTACCTAAAACTTTGCTTTGTATGTAGTGTAGTACCCATTGCAGGGATCTATATTGATTGATTGATTGGATGTTTACGTCCGGCGAGCAGTATTTCAGCTATATTCAGAACAAGATAAAAAACAAAACAATTAATTAACGGAAAATGGGGGTGGGATGGGACACAGGAAACACAATTTAGACTGACACTGGGAAAGTATGGAGTTTTGGGTAGGGGCAGAGAATTTAGCCTTTTGTAGCGGCTACAAATAGCCTACTCTTTTCCGAAATGTACAAAAGGGGTCTTTATCGTGCGAGGAGCGTGGCCCTCCAAACAAATTACTTACTACGATCCGAGGCCAGGTTTAAGCCGCTTTCCGTATAATGCCGTGACAGCGCGCCAACGTGAGAGCCTCCCCTATCCGCCGCCCGGGGATGCGCTGGGCTGGTCTGTGGGTCGAGCACTGGAAACCTTTCCAGTATGGTTCTATAGAGTGTAGTAATCATAGCAGTGATATGTAGGTACCCAACGTATTGGTAGATAGTATAGAAACCACAGCAGGGGACTGTAGTGTAGTAACCACAGCAGTGTCCTGTAGAAAGAGTAGTAACCACGTCAGTCTCCTGTAGATAGAATAGTTACCAAATCAGTGTCCTGTAGATAAAGTAGTAATCACATCAGTGTCCTGTAGATAGAGTAGTTACCACATCAGTGTCCTGTAGATAGAGTAGTAACAGCAGTGTCATGTAGATAGAGAAGTAACCACATCAGTGATTTTTAGATAGAGAAGTAACCACAGCAATGATCAGTAGATAGTGTAGTAACCACAGCAGTGTCGTGTAGATAGAATAGTTACCACATCAGTGTCCTGTACGTAGAGTAGTAATCACATCAGTGTCCTGTAGATAGAGTAGTTACTACATCAGTGTCCTGTAGATAGAGTAGTAACATCAGTGTCCTGTAGATAGTGTAAAAACCACATCAGTGATCTGTAGATAGTGTAGTAACCATATAAGTGGCCTGTAAATAGTGTAGTAACCACTGCTCGGCACTGTCAACTGTTGCATCACAACAGAGGTATGTAGATAGTTTAGTAGCCACGAGAGTGCTCTTAAGACAATGTAGTTCCCAGCTATAAGTGGTCTATAAATACTGTAGTAACCACAACAGTGATCTGTGGATAGTGTAGTTACCACAGCAGTGATATGTAGATAGTGTAGTAACCGCATCAGTGTCCTGTAGATAGAGTAGTAACATCAGTGTCCTGTAGATAGAGAAGTTACCACAGCAATGATCGGTAGATAATGTAGTAACCACTTCAGTGATCTGTAGATAGTGTAGTAACCACAGCAGTGATCTGTTGATAGAGTAGTGTGAGCTGCTATGCCACAATTTGTGTACCATTCTTCTGCAATCTCTGCAGTATTTTATTCCAGTGGCTACTATTTATGTGTTAACAACTCACAACTCCAGGAACACGTTTACTTACAACCCCTTGTTAACAAAAGTTGTTCGGGTTCGAACACAGGGACCTGAGTCTTTGAACTCTCATCGTTAGACAGGGCAAATTTAGACAAAGTACAAGTTGCAACATTTATTAAAATATAATTCTATTCATGCTGTAATTTATTTAGATTAAGTGCTTTGATTGGATGAAAACACTTTAATGGCGTCTTCTCAGATAATTTATCTATCGATATTTCCTCTGATCGGACTACTTTCAGTATCCATTGTAAACAAGATGGCGTCCTCCTAGCGTATATCGTCATGGAGAGGGATCAATGTTTTCTCTGCCCCAATGATTTCTAATTTAATCGATTGAGATTTCAAATAAAATATAATATAAATACAATTTAGTGTTTCATTTTGTTTTGTTTCCTATCAATATTCTACAGAACCGCGATTCCTTTGGTACTATGTTTTGCATATCCCTACGCTTTCCGGCATAGATACGTACGTTTTAAGGTCTAGATGGTTTTCTGTAACTGTTTTCTGTTTTAAAAAACGCAACGGTTATTTCACAGAATTATAAGGATGAAACACTGTGTTTTAGGAAATTATCAATGTGTAAACTCCGGCGACTCCCTCACAAACTTGACATAAAGTCCTTCGGAATTATTTTTGTTTGTGAGTGAGTCGCCGGGGTTTACACATTGATAATTTCCTAAAACCCAGTGTTTAATCCTATAATAAAATAAGGCTATAAAAATAGCAGTGCAGTTAAAATGTAGTTTATACATAAGGCGAAGTCTAAAATACACCACATCACAGCAGTGATTTGTAGATAGTGTAATAACCACAGCAGTGATCTAAAGATATTGTAGTTACCACAGCAAAGATCTGTAGATAGTGTAGTAACCACATCAGTGATCTGTAGATAGTGTAGTAACCACATCAGTGCTCTGTAGATAGTGTTGTAACCACACCAGTGATTTGTATATAATGTACTAACCACAGCAGTGATCTGTAGATAGTGTAGTAACCACAGCTTTGATCTAAGATAGTGTAGTTACCACATCAGTGATCTGTAGATAGTGTAGTAACCACAGCAGTGATCTGTAGATAGTGTAGTAACCACACCAGTGATCTGTAGATAGTGTAATAACCACAGCAGTGATCTGTAGATAGAGTAGTAACCACACAAGTGATCTGTAGATAGTGTAATAACCACAGCAGCAATCTGTAGATAGTGGAGTAACCACAGCAGAGATCTGTAGATAGTGTAATTATCACATCAGTAATCTGTAGATAGTTTGGTAACCACAGCAGTGGTCTGTAGATAGTGTTGTAACCCATGCTCGGAACTGTAAACTTTTGCACCACAACAAAGGTATGTAGATAGTTTAGTGGCCACAGTAGTGCTCTGTAGATAGTGTAGTTCTCAAAGTGGTCTATAAATAGAGTAGTTTTTACAGCTGTAAAATCACAACTGTGTCATGTAAGATGTGCAGTAATAATAGCAGTGATCAGTTTAGTACAAAAACAGTGGCTTTACATACTTTAGTAATGACAGTGGGCTCTACAGATCTACTGCACTTACTGCACTGTCTTCATGCCACTGATCTTACTAAACTGTCTACATACCACTGATCTTATTACACTGTCTACATACAACTGACCGTACTACACTGTCTACATACCGCTGACCTTTCCACATTGCCTACATATCGCTGATCTTACCACACTGTCTACATAACACTGATCTAACTACACTGTCTACATATCAATGATCTTTACTACACTGTCTACATATCAATGATCTTACTTACTATACTGTCTACATATCAATGATCTTACTACATTGTCTACATATCACCGATCTTACTACACTGTCTACATATCACCGATCTTACTACACTGTCTACATATCAATGATCTTACTTCATTGTCTACATATCAATGATCTTTTTACTACACTGTCTACATATCAATGATCTTTACTACACTGTCTACATATCAATGATCTATACTACACTGTCTACATATCAATGATCTTTACTACACTGTCTACATATCACTGATCTTACTACATTGTCTACATATCAGTGATCTTACTACACTGTCTACATATCAATGATCTTTACTACACTGTCTACATATCAATAATCTTACTACACTGTCTACATATCACCGATCTTACTACATTGTCTACATATCAATGATCTTACTACACTGTCTACATATCAACGATCTTACTACATTGTCTACATATCACCGATCTTACTTACTACACTGTCTACATATCAATGATCTTACTACACTAGCTGTCTACATATCAATGATCTTACTACACTGTCTACATATCAACGATCTTACTACATTGTCTACATATCACTGATCTTACTACACTGTCTACATATCACTGATCTTACTACACTGCCCACATATCAATGATTTTTACCTCAATGTCTACATATCAATGATCTTACTACATTGTCTACATATCAATGATCTTACTTACTACACTGTCTACATATCAATGATCTTACTACATTGTCTACATATCATCGGTCTTACTACACTGTCTACATATCAATGATCTTACTTGCTGCACTGTCTACATATCACCGATCTTACTACATTGTCTACATATCATCGGTCTTACTACACTGTCTACATATCAATGATCTTACTACACTGTCTACATATCAATGATCTTACTTACTACACTGTCTACATATCAATGGTCTTACTACATTGTCTACATATCACCGATCTTACTTCATTGTCTACATATCAATGATTTAACTACATTGTCTACATATCACCGATCTTACTACACTGTCTACATATCACTGATCTTACTACACTGCCCACATATCAATGATTTTTACCTCACTGTCTACATATCAATGATCTTACTACATTGTCTACATATCACCGATCTTATTACACTGTCTACATATCACAGATTTTACTACACTGCCCACATATCAATGATTTTTACCTCACTGTCTACATATCACTGATCTTACTACACTGTCTACATATAAATGATCTTACTACACTGCCCACATATCAATGATTTTTACCTCACTGTCTAGATATCACTGATCTTACTACATTGTCTACATATCACCGATCTTATTACACTGTCTACATATCACTGATCTTAATACACTGTCTACATATCACCGATCTTACTACATTGTCTACATATCACTGATCTTGCTACACTGTCTACATATCACTGATCTTACTACACTGTCTACATATCACTGATCTTACTACACTGTCTACATATCACCGATCTTACTACACTGTCTACATATCACTGATCTTACTACACTGTCTACATATCACTGATCTTACTACACTGTCTACATATCACTGATCTTACTACACTGTCTACATATCACTGATCTTACTATACTGTCTACATATCACCGATCTTTCTACACTGCCTACATATCACTGACCTTACCACACTGTCTACATATCACTGACCTTACCACACTGCCTACATATCACTGACCTTACCACACTGTCTACATATCACTGACCTTACCACATTGTCTACATATCAATGCGCCTACTACATTGTCTACATAACGCTGCTCCTAGACACTGTCTAAATACCGTAAATCAGGTTATTTTGGTTGTAGTTTAATTTTGACTTATTTCGATGAAAGAGTCAAAATTAAACACTGAAATAAAGCATGCACCTATATTTGACATGCCAAAATAGCTGACCTGTTAGACAATATCGTAAAGTCTATGGCTTAAAATACCAGTAATACACAAGTGTGTTGAAAGGAAAATTAAGAATATTGTAAGAATATTTCCATATATTCTTATAAAACAGTTAAGAAAACACAATGTGTGAACTTCTATTCATACATAATTATGTCCGGCTTATTATTTACTAATTAGACTATGTTATTGATAATAAAAAATAACACCTTCATCGTCATTCAGTCAAGATGGAATACAAAAAGATTAAAATTTAAATCCGTGATTGTTAATTACTCACAAAAGGACAATAATGAACATTTGGTCTATATGATATGTGTGGTAATTATAAAAATGTCATAAACATTTAATGAACACAATTCAAGCGTCATGCATGGCTGGATCTCAAAGTGGATAGACGCCGTCGCCACAAATTATATACAAATCATACATATTAACATAGCTCATTAACTGCGATTTGATCAACTATCGAAGGTGCAAAAATTTAACACATCAGTTTGGTGAAACACCAAAATAAAACACATCAAAATAAAACACACGGCTTTTGAGAGAAAAACGTCAAATCATCCCGACTCCAAAATAACCCGATTTACGATACCACCTATCTTTTACATTGTCTACATACCACTGATCTTACTAAATTGTCTACACATCATTGCACCTACTACACTGTTTACATAACTTTGCCCCTAGTACTCAGTCTACATACCACTGATCTTACTAAATTGTCTACATATCACTGCACCTACTACACTGTTGCCCCTAGTACTCTGTCTACATACCACTGATCGTACTACAGTCTACACACCACAATGGTATGTAAGCGTTAGAGGTAACGCCACATGTAAACTGTTTAACTTAGTTTCGCTTAGTTATTTGCTGATTACTTTGAGACAACGATTTTTCTTAAGCTTTAAATATTTTTTGGATATTGACAAAAAACATGTGCTGACCATTATGTTTTATTACTAAAATTAGAACATAGGCTCTACAAAAGTTGGTACTCGGTGGTGTTAAGACTCCCTGTAGGAGTAATTGCCTATTAATTACAATTTGACCAATTTTTTTAGATTTTACAGTGTAACTTGCAAACTATTAGAGCTAGATTGATATTGTAATTTGCTTAAATGATCAGCTAGACAGTACCTACAAACACTTTGTTGGGCCAGATTTGTTGGACCACTCCTTATAGGAATTGATTGATTGGATGTTTGCTTTACGAACAGCGAGCAGCATTTCAGCTATATTTGGAATTAGAACAAGTTAACAAACAATTAATCAACGAAAAAGGGTGGTATGGGACGCGGTAACACAATTTAGACTGTCCCTGGATAATTATGAAGTTTTGGGTAGAGGCGGAGTATAATAGGTTCTTTCTTACGCTTTTGGGGAAGACCGATTGATCTTTAAAGAGTGATAGAAATTTTATGTCTTTTCGCGAGTGGAGCGCAGCGGAACGAGCCAAAAGACATAAAAATTTCTATCACGAGTGAAAGTTCACACGGACTTTACCAAAAACGTATAAAAGTACCTATTTCTTCCGTAAACTAACAACTTTCACATCGCTATAACATACAGACTCTCCATTGTTTTAGACTCCATTGTCTTTGACGTCCAATCAGAACGCCGGAAACAAGAACGTCATAGAAGAACGTTGTTATGCTTCCATAACAACGTTCTTGTTTCTGGCGTTTTAATTGGATGACGAAGCAAGTACAGATGTGTGCGCGTGAGCTCATCTGCACTGAGTCATCTATACCAGAAATCTGCCATTTACGGAAGAATTAAGCCTTTTTCGGAATCTACAAAAGAGGTCTTTATTGTTATAGGAGCGTGGCACTCTCCAAACACGTTACCCACTATGGTCCGCGGTCAGGCTTTCCGTATTATGACCTGACAACCGCTAACGAGAGGCTCTCAACTATCCACCCCCTCCGGGGGGCGCGCTAGACTGCTATGTGGTTCGAACACTGAGAACCCTCCGAGTAGGAGTTATGGACATTTTATAACATTTTTAATGAAATTTTCCGTTTTCTACTGTAAGTTAAAAACTGACACAGTTAGAGTGTAGCTGTAAAAATGATCCAGCAGCACTACAAGACTTATAATTCATTTTATCAAACTAAAATTGTCAGATGACTACTAATAGGAGTTATTGCCCTTTAATGACAATTTTTACATTTTTGACCTATAACCTAAAACTATAATAGCTAGAGTAAAATTAAATTGCAAAGTTTATCAACAATACAAGACCTACAATTTACTGTATTCGTCTGAAAATTTCAGATTACTCCTTATGGGAGTTGTTGCCCTTTAATGACGAATGTTTATGAATTTTCTGTTTTTGTCATGTAACCTAAAAACTATAACAGCTTAAAGTGAAACTGTACACTGCAAAAATGATCAGCAATTTTAGTTCTACAATTCACTTAATTGGTCTGAAATTGTTAGATGACATTTTTATAGGAGTTTTTTCCTTTAATAACTATTTGAACCAAAATACCGACTTTTGCCTTAGAAAATAAAATCTGTAATAACCAGAGTAAATCTGTAAAGACTAGAATAATCAGAAGGACAAGGCCTACCAATCATCATGTTGTCTGTCTGAAAATTGTCCGATAACACCATGAGTTATCGTTCTTTAATAACAGTTTTAGTGAAATTTGTAGTTTTTACCCTTTACCTTAAATTCATAACAGCTAGAGCAAAACTGTAAATTGTCCAAATGATCAGCTAGAGTGAAACTGTACATTACACAAATGATCAGCTAGAGTGAAACTGTAATTTGCACAAATGATCAGCTATAGTGGCACCTTATAGATACTTAATCAAAATTTGTGAAGAAATGTTTAGTTTTCGTCCAGTAACCTAAAAGCTGTAGACTGAAAATGAAACTGTAAAATGCAAAAATAATGTTTTCCAGGTGAGCTCTTGGGAGCCTCTAGTTTTTAATTGTAGAGACTAATTATATCCATGGACCAACGCTGATATGTTTGAAACTAGTCGTCCTTAGGATTATTGTGGCTACGTTTAGGAAATACTGGACACGTAGTTTCAGAGACTGAAGCTTTTGTTTTCAAAGTTAACAAAGGACGGACGATAGACAACGAACGCCTTCAATCAGGATAACCTTGTGAAAAAACACTACAACTGGAAGTAGCTACAACACTATTAGGTTACAAATATGGATATGTCTCATTTGGGTGACAGCTGTACAACTACCCAGAAAACACGGTCAATAAGAATAGCTGTTTAAAAATTTGGTTTCAACCTTATCTGGTGTGATAAAAATTATAACATTTATTAATGTAAAAAACCCATAACTTTTAGCTTAGGTGCACGTAACAAAAATATGAAAATACACCTAATTTCTAAATCTGTTTGGAACCTATAAGGCCACAATAGTATGAAGATGTTTTTGTCTTTATATGGAGACAACGCAGAAGAGAGTGCAGTAAGCAGCATTGGTATTTAGACAGTGCAGTAAACATCAATGGTATGATGAGAGTGCAGTAAAAATATTGGTATTTAGACAGTTCAGTAAACAGCATTGGTATGAAGACAGTGCAGTAAACAGCAATGGCATGTAGACAGTGCAGTAAACAGCATTGGTGAGCAGTACTAGTACGTAGACAGTGTAATTAACATCATTGGTATGTGAGAGAGCAGTAAACAGTGCTGGTATGTAGACAGTGCAGTTAATGGCATTGGTATGTAGACAGTGCAGTAAACAGCATTGGTATGTAGACAATGCAGTTAACAGACTTTGTAAGCAGACACTGCAGTAAACATCAATGCTATGTAGAGATTGTAGTAAACAACCTTTAGTATTTAGACAGTACTGTAAACAGCACAGCAGTGGTATGTTAACAGCTAGGGAAGTAAAGTGCATTGGTAGACAGTGCAGTAAACAGAATTGGTATGTAGACAGTGCCGTAAACAGCATCGGTTTGTAGACAGTGCCGTAAACAGCATTGGTTTGTAGACAGTGACGAAAACAGCATTGGTTTGTTGACAGTGACGAAAACAGCATTGGTTTGTAGACAGTTGCAGTAAACAGCTTTAGTATGTAGAAATACAGTAAACATCATTGGTATGTAGACACTGCAGTAAACAAAATTAATATGTAGACAGTGTCGTAAACAGCATCGGTTTGTAGACAGTGCCGTAAACAGCATTGGTTTGTAGACAGTGCATTAAACAGAATGTTTACAGTGCCGTAAACAGAAGTGGTTTGTAGAGAGTGACGAAAACAGTATTGGTTTGTAGACAGTGACGAAAACAGCATTGGTTTGTAGACAGTGTCGTAAAAGCATTGGTTTGTAGCACTTGGAGTAAACAGCTTTAGTATGTAGACAATACAGTAAACATCATTGGTATGTAGACACTGCAGTAAACAGAACTGGTATGTAGATAGTGCCGTAAACAGCATCGGTTTGTAGACAGTGCCGTAAACAGCATTGTTGTATAGACAGTGCATTAAACAGAATGTTTACAGTGCCGTAAACAGCATTGGTTTGTAGACAGTGACGAAAGCAGCATTGTTTTGTAGGTAGTGCATTAAACAGCATTGTTTTTTAGACAGTGCATTAAACAGTATGTTGACAGTGGCGTAAACAGCATTGGTTTGTAGACAGTGTTGAAAAAGCATTGATATGTAGACAGTTGCAGTAAACAGCTTTACTATGTAGACAATACAGTGAACATCATTGGTATGTAGACACTGCAGTAAACAGCGTTAATTGTAGAAAGTGCTGTTAACAGAATTGTCATCTAAACACTGCAGTAAACAGTTTTTGTATGTAGACAGAGCAGTAAGCACCATTGGCATGTACACAGTGCGGTGTACAGCATTGGCATGTAGACATTTCAGTAAACAGTATTGGTAGGTAGGCAGTGCAGAAAATAGTATTCTTATGTCGACAATTCAATGAACAGCATCGGTATGTAGAGAGTGCAGTAAAAAAATTGGTTTGTAGAAAGTGCAGTAAACAGCATTGGAATATATACAGTGTGGAAATTAGTATGTTGACAGTGCCGTAAACAGCCTTCGAATGTAGAGAGTGCCGTAAACAGCCTTGGAATGTAGAGAGTGCCGTAAACAGCCTTGGAATGTAGAGAGTGCCGTAAACAGCCTTGGAATGTAGAGAGTGCCGTAAACAGCCTTGGAATGTAGAGAGTGCCGTAAACAGCCTTGGAATGTAGAGAGTGCCGTAAACAGCATTGGAATGTAGAGAGTGCCGTTAACAGCCTTGGAATGTAGAGAGTGTCGTAAACAGCCTTGGAATGTAGAGAGTGCAGTAAACAGCATTGGTATGTAGACAGTGTAGTTAACAGAATTGGTATGTAGACAGTGCAGTAACCAGCATTGGCATGTAGACAGTGCAGTAAACTATTGGTATATAGACAGTGTAATAAGTAGCATTGGTATTTAGACAGTTCAGTAAACAGCATGTGTATGTAGACAGTGCAGTAAACAGCATGTGTATGTAGACAGTGTACTAAACACCAGTGACATGCTGTCTTGTGATAACAGAAGCAGCGGTATTAATATAGAATAAACGAAGCATTATAGTTGGTAACTGGAGAAGTGGCATGTATGCAGTAATGGCATTCTGGTCTTGTCTTTTCAACGCAGTAATCTTATATAAACGGTAATGTGTAATACGTCAATTATAAGTATGTAGATTACTGTAAGTTAGGACTTTTTAAGTATCGTCTTGAAATATACATTTTTAGGTGAAAATATTTTTCTTACAAGGATACAGAAATCACTCTATGTAGAATTAAATATTCCCAATTTTGTACCAGCAAAGCCTCGCTAATTAAGATGAATTTGGTGAAATGAAAGTTTTAGCTGAAAATCCGACGAACATTTTAATGAGGAGTTTAAATAAACAATATTGCTTATTAGTGTTATTTATTTTCTTTTTTATAAATACAATCTTAATAAAAGAAGACGGCATACGTAAATTTGTGTAAAGAATCTGATTCGTTCAATTCCCTGGAGATAACTAGAGTACGTTTTATCTGACATCATTAAAGCTTGCTAATTGGTCATTAGTGTTACCATTCTCGTTTTGATGCTAAAGATAATGAGGAAAGATCTCAAATTGGGGATCAGGATTAAATTGAAACTTCACGTTTACTTAACGGTGTTAAATTTATCTTAGAAATTACTATATTTTAATTATCCTTCAAAATCTGGCCCCGAGTTTCTGAGTTATCGTTTTCTATGGTTGTGTGCAGACTGACAACTATATGTTTAATTTTGTCAGATTTAATTAAAAGTTATCGGGTCATTAGTGAAACTGACAATAGACGCCATTTCTTTTTCCAATTAAGGTAATTAGAAAAAGGCTTTTTCGTGTCTGGGTTCTTGTTAGATATTTTTGTTCCGTTTTTCAACGGCTAATCTGTGAGAAAATATTAAATGTAAAATTTAACAATGGTACAAAATTGTCGCAAGCGGCATGCAGAGAAAATTGTGACAATTATCTTTTACCTTTTGACATGAAATGCAGTTGGCTACGAAATGAAATAAATTTATTGAAACGAATTAACTTTTCTATTCTTTTGACAATGATATGCTATTGAATTCGTGTCAGAGAAAATTACATAGTGAATAATTTACTTTTCACTATGAACGAATTAATTTCCTGTAATTCGAAAAAGCAATAAGGAACGAATCCACATGTATTTTGAGAAACTAATTATCTTTTTCGTTTGATTGTTGTCTAGGAGATGTGTCCGTAACTTGGTGCAAAGTACCATCACTGAACGCATATTTATATATAAAGTCGGAGATATATCTGTAAGATTTATCGTATATACTTGTGATATTAAAAGGGCGTTTCCCAAGTTTTGATTGGCTTTACATTTTACTTAGACGTTCACTTGCACACTACTTCCCCCCCCCCCCTTTTACTATAAAAGTACAGTGAATCCGCAGCTATATCTACAAATATGTAGTAACTGTAAATGCTGATCACTGGCTGTACCGTAAAAAACTTAATTACGCTATAAACGCATCACATCGGGGAGTGTTTTTTTTTCAGAAAAAAAGTGGATTCCTCAATCCCCAATTGTGCTTCGAAGATGACCTTTTTTCTTGTTCCTAATGCTTTAGTCAGGAGAAATCGTGTCACCATTTTACATATAAACACATTCTAAACAAGAAAAAGTCGAACAATACAGGTCGAGAAGACTGCATGAATCCTCCTGTAGAGCAGTCCTCTCATTGAAGTATACTCATACTAGTACAGCCGAACTCTCCTACCAGAAGATCGCAAAATTCACACATCATATTGGTGAAAGCCCCTTCCCCTCTACTTACTAAATATTTAGATGAGTTGTTTCAATTTGGGTTAGATTTCTAGCTAATGTTTATGGATAGAGACAGTTTGTGGTATTTGGTATGTTTTTCTCTTCACTGCATCATCTTGTTTTTATTCTCGAACACAATTAAGATTCATTTCTTTCATTATTCATTCAGGAAACAAATCGGTTTTAAATTTAGATACGACATTTCAAATAGAATCTATTAATTTTCGTTTTTCTGGTACGTTGAATATGAAATGTGTAAATTTTTATTCAATTTAAAATGAAATGGATTTCATTTCAAAATTGTAATGGAATTTTATAACACGACCGTTTGAAGCAGTGTTTGGGTACAATACCCGATATTAGATTTGTTGGGACGAATCAACTATCTCATTATAATAAATCCAAACAGTTTTTGTCAATTAATTCTCTGTCAATATATTTATTCAGAAATAAGATCCCCGTATGTAAATAACTATTAAGAACGGATACGCGTTATTAGGTGTCTTCTCTATTAATATAGCTTAATTAAATCGCCTTTAACCCTTTTAATTGATTCTATTTTCTGTAGATTTAATGGAAAAAGGATTTTTGTTGATATTTATGAAAATAGTCCATCAACATCGTGTGTAATTGAGTTTAAACTATAATTGAACAAATAATTACATTTCATTCTACGTGGAATCTTATATTAAACGGGTGTTGTGGGGATCTTTTGGGGATAATTGCGTATAGTGCCGTGAACTATGAAAATTTACATGAACCTATTTCACATTTTGGGGGTTTGGTTATTAAAGAAAATTCTGTGTAATGATAGTAAATTGTAATTAAAGCAAGCTTGGTCCATTTAAAACTATTACCAAACACACTCATTAGCTATAAAGCTCCCTCTTAAAGGGTTAGTCTGAGAACCAATTATAGTCTATTGAAAGGATGAATAGTTTATTAGAATCGGATTTATAATCTCTTCAAGTGTGTCAATATTAACTCTTTAAAGGAGAGTTAAATGAAAATGCGCACAACTTTTCATCCCTAGAAATACAACTAACCAAGTTCAAAAACATCAAAACAAAGAATAAGTTCACAATTGTTTTGAAAGGATATTTTTGTTGTCACTTTTATTTAGTTTTTTAAAAACATTTTTTAAGTTAAATTATTTGTTTTTGTAACATGAATTATAACACATTTTTCAACAGAGATCATATATTATAACAAAAAATAATAAGTTTAGGGCTTCATCAATTTTACAAACCACATATTTTTTAAATTTATTTTCTCTTAGTGTGACAGCTAGATTTCAATATCTACAATTATGAAGCTGAACTCAATTTTAAGTTTTTTCATGATTAAAATGTGTAATATATACTGCATTGTAACCTGAACATTCATTTATTATTTGTAAAAGTTGTATTTATATGTTTATTCATGCAGGTAGCACTCTGTTGATTTTTATTAGTCTAAGTAACGGTGGCGTCCATGTTTTTTGTACTATAACTTAAACGATAAAACTACATAACGTAAAGATGAACACTTGTGTAACACCATATAACGTTATGAGCCATATAATGACAATCAGAAACTTTAATATGAAGATATGAGACAGAAACCACAGAAAATATTGTTTAAAATTAACCGATCGTAAGAAAACGTATCACACACGTATCCTCTTTTGAATCTGCACTTGCATAAATGTAAATTGAATTGAGCTTGCTGAAAAAATTATTGTGACGGAAGATGCAGCCCATCTCTAAAACATTTCTATCTTGGAATCATATACAGAATTATGTTTCTGACTCGTAGCGACATGCAGACGTTACTTTTACACCAGAAGGAACAGATTTAAAGCTAAACTGAAATGCAGCTAATGCCAAGACTAAATCTTACCAAACATAATATAGAACCAAACACACTTGCACGCAAATGACCCAACAAAACACTTGACATAATTTGAACCAATTTAAGGCAGAGGGAATGTTGGATTAAATATCTGGAAGAAACCAGTTTTACTGTATCTTTGATCTGTACGCTCCAAAATGAACATTTTACCAATTAAAAGTTAGTAGTCATATTCAAAGTGCATGTGTTTAACGTAAAGACAAACAAAAAGAGAATATAAAAATGATTGTTGGTGTAGTTTAAAAGTCACCAAGTAATCAACCAACATTGGGCTAGTAAAAATTCAATTAGTGCAAATAGGTAGGTGTATGTTGAATGCCTTGTCAGTATTTTAGGCGTACCACGACAAGAACAGTACTTTTGAAACAGCATAGTTTCATATGGGTATTTTGTACTTCACCAACATGTCAACCCGTTTGCGACACGTTATCCCGACTCTGGGCCAAGTCCTTTTTTCTGTTTTCTTTATGTAGCGTACTTAAAAGTAAGCACAGCAATTACAACCGATACTGTCTTGTGGTTTGATCCCGTTCGGGCGGGAAATGAACCCGCGATCTATCTACCAGTAAGACTAATGAAATGACGTTAGACTTGCCGTACAAAGAACGCACAACGTAAACAAGCGCCCATTAAAACAGTTATGTTGCTGAATTAAATATTTATTATTAAAGTGATTGAGACGTGTTTGTTTTGTTCCGCATACTTTTGATGCGAATTTAAGTTTTAATATTAAAGTCCTTGATAATTGTAAAACTTTTAAGTTTTAATTTCAAATTCCTTGATAACTCCGATCTTATTTATTTATGATATAACAAAAACAAACAGTTTTTACAAAATTAATTTTCTCCTTTTATATAAATGCCTCATATCTAAGACCCCTGAACATTTAATTAAATATTAAATGTAAAAGCTTTTAACAATTTTCTGAATTAAAGCGTTTTAGTGACTAAGAGATTGTCCCAACAGAATCTGCCTAATAACCGACAAGATTAATACACATGTAATACCATTTCCCTCTAATAATTGGATAGTTTATTTGAGGAACTAATGGCCATAATGGGTCGTGGTAATCAGACTAATGGACTGTAATATTTGTGTACATAACATATGAAAATTAGGCTACTTGTCTAATGGTCAATTTAGATTGTTAGAAAGTTTCACGTTAAGTATGTAACTGTTTGGTCAAGAGTGTATTTTCCATTAGCAGGTCTTAAAACAAGAATTGTTTAACATGGTACATAATCCCGGAAGTCAAACCTCTAATTGGTAAATGCTTTATATTTCAATTAATGATACCTGAGATTTGTTTAAACAAAAGTGGGGTTGATACAACCAATTATGAACTCTCACTTTTTTGCCTTTTCCTTTGCGCTACTAATTATAATATTGCTAACAATGGATGGTTTGAACATTTTTGAACATGTGTTTTAGTGCGAATTCGCTGTCTTGATCTAAGGGTCTTATGACTGACTGACGAGTGAGTTAACGCATATATTCTCATTCAACTTTGTTTAAACGTTAGTTCGTTCATATTCTATATATGTACATGTGACAAAATAAAATTTTGAACTGAAGTTTGTTATACAAAATAGCTTAGATCAATTGTTCGATTTTTCTGAAAATGTGGTTTGTAACATGTTAAAATGAAACGAAAATGTAAAACATGTTTTTGTCTAGAAAACAAGAAAACCAGAAGCCATACCCGTTCTGGTAACGGTATTTTTTACACAAAACTATTGAAATAAAAATTCTTAATTAATTGTTTTCCATATACTAAATTCTGAATACCAATGGTTTGTGATTTCCTCAGCAATTTATTTTCGACAAAAATACATTTTAACAAAACAGGACTTTATCTATATTCTATCATCTATATCTGTAATTTATGTAAAATGTTAAACTAAATCTGATATTCAAAATTTAATTTAAAACATTTTCAAAAATGGAAACCATGCACTGAAAGTCAGGACAAAAATTTGGATTTTGTGTTTTAGACATACCATTTTGATTTTTGCATTTGAACTAATTGAAGTCATTTGCTTGTTATCCTTTTCCTATATGAACACGATAAGCAAGCAATTATAACCGAAATATACAACTGTTTGATATCAACAAAATGCCACTAGTATTATCATTATTTGATCTTTGAAATTGACATATCATCAGCATAGATAAAAATTTTGTGATAAATTAAGCATATGGTTTTTCTTGATAAACACATGTCTGCGAAATGTCAAAAATATGTACTTTTTTGTAAATGGCTGCCAGGCTAGGCTAACGACATCACTTTGTTTCTTTTAGGAAGTTATATCGGTCTTTTCAATCTGATTTGTCTGCAATCTTTACACTGGTAAAAAGTGACACCTTGGAAATTTACATTAATCTACAGTCATGACCCGACGGGCGTAAAAAATCTTTATAAGCGGTAACGAATTAAAATGTACCCAGGAGCTGATTATTTTGACATTTAAAAAAACAGTAAAGAAAATACGCACCAAATAACTGCATCATCTGTCTTCTCTAGGCTTACATAGCAAATTCGGTTTTTACGTATATTGTTGGTGTCTTCTCAAATATCTTTTTTCTTCAAAGTGTAAAAACACGAAATTAGATTAAACTAGAAAAACTGTGAGCATTTCTCACTAATTGATTCTCACGCCTCCTATCAAAATATAAAATACCTGGTGCACAATGTCACATGTTCTGTTAAAAAGTTTTATCAATATTCTATTAAGTGGTGCATACAGGTGGAGTTGCTAATAAGTGATGGGTACCCTCTTATATTTCGAAGCACCCATTTACAATATACCCCAGTTTTGAAGCGGTTGGGGGGGGGGGATAAAAATGAAACTCGTAGCTGGCAGTAGTTATAGAGTAAGTTGTTCTTGAATTAAATATCTGTAAAGCTGCACTTCTTTTTTAAAAGCTGATATTTAAAAATTAATATACAGTAGCCCCCCCCCCCCCAACAGAAAGGAAACGACATATAGCGGGTAACTTTCAGGTGACAGATTATACATCTGATATTTCCTTATTTAAAGTATTCTGAAGTCAAATTTGAGAATGGAATTCAGCCGGTCCACAGCCCACCAATGCAAACTTCCCTGCCTATCAGCTTTTTACTGTACAGGTGTGATATAGACGAAATCAATAACCCATCTCAGCCAAATTGTTTTACAGCGAACAACAAAAAAAATCCAAAAAGTTTTATAAAAGACAGCAAGTATATAGCAAGTTACATTTTTAAGTAATAGATAGTGGCTGGTTCATCAAACATCATGTTTTAAACTGCTTCAGTCCTACATGAACATGTGGATCTAACCAGTTTTATTTAAAATGGGACAGAAGACCGTAATAGAAGGTGCTCCCAATGTTACATGTTACAGGAACGATATTGGATCTGTAATGCCTGACCTATAACAGAGGATTTGTAATGACTGGATTTATAGTCATAAACCCATTCAGATTAGAACCATTTTGATAAACAAAATTTGTATTTATATATTTATTTTCATGGGATGTCCATACAATAATAAGAATATATACAATATTTTCCATGCCAGCACTAGCAAGATGACACCATAACAAATGTTAACAAATTTAAACAAAAAACAAAACTAGAGATACTTCAAAATTCAAAACTCTTGTGGCATGGACAGACACTATATATGACAAATGTTATCAATGGTAAGGATACAATGTTAGCCTTGTGGGGTTCTAATAAATGTATTGAATGAACTGATTGTAAACAATTTGAAAACAGCCCACTTCAAATTTTGTGGTATCAAATTTTTTTAATCTAAATCCATTGAGAATTTAACATGGTCAGAAACAAATATGCAAGTTAGTATCAGAAATAACACTTAATAAATTTGACAATTAAAAAATGGTTCAACTGATATTTCTATTGATTAGATTTAATTATATATTTTTATGACAACAAATCAATACTCTCTCACATTCACTTAATTTCACTTCATGCTTAGGTCTGATCTCCCTAAAAAGTACTTTCTTGATCCAGAATCCATAAGGTCATTGGAGATATCAAATATCACATGACAATGTTTGATCCGATGATTTAAGTTTCTCAATTATGAAACTGACTGTCCACGTGATTCAATAATTAATAATACAAGTAAATAAATGAAAGACTCGTGAGCAATAATTTTCATCATGGCAGCTGGCATCAGTTTATATGATAAAACGTCTATAGCGTCAGTAAACCACGTGATCATAAATCAACCGGAAGTCATGACTAGAGCCTCGAACTCAAATAAATATACACGTATGGTGGGATTTAGTTTGACATCTGAATCATTTCTCTCACTTTATGGTTTGCTCTTGGCGAGCCATTCTGCATGTGTCCTTTCAGCACTTTTGGATAGTCCTCTTCACAGAACACGCCGCCATTTATAACACAAAATCTGTCTCCAGGGGCGAGTGGAGTGCGACATGTTACACATTTGAAACAGTTCACGTGATAAACGCTTGCTTGAGCTCTCATCACTAATTCACTGGGTGGAATATTTTGTCCACAACCGGAGCACAATCCTCCGGAGCCAAACATTCTGTAAAATAAACAATATATTATTATTCATCTTTATGATTTGTGCAAATATACGCTGGGGGTTCTGTGAGTGGCTTATTGATTTACGGGTACGTATTCATGCTCACCGAAAATTATATCTTTTAAAATGGCTTTCTTTCCCAATGAAAACGATTCCATGAAGAAGTTTAAGGTTCAGTCTAACAAAGTACAGTTTGGATTTAAAATAATTTGAAGAATTAATTCGCGACGAATAGTACAAGCCAATGCTCGCTCGAAGCATTAAAATGTTTTTCTACAGACTTCTTAAACACATTACTATTAATATTATTATTACATAAGAAAAAATCTATGAACCGAATACACGAAAAATATTACAAATTTATTATCACGTTTGAAAACCGGAAGTGAAACTAAGCATTACTGCCTAACTTTTGTGTGGCCTGGGTTACGATTCATTAGCATTACCGAGTACGTCAACTCTTAAAGTCTTAAAAGCATTTTAAACAAATTACTTTAATACAATTTGCTTTCGGCACTTATTTCTTCTGAGAATTAAATGTTGTACTGATAGGTTGTAAATGAAATTGGTTTTGAAAGGGCAGATCTGTTTAAATGATTGTTGTAAGAGAGATTAAACTTAACGACAAATTACAGCAATTTCAATGAACTGCAGTCATATCATTCATTGCTGGATTCATAAACGTTAATATCATTTTACTGGTTGGTTTTGTCAATAAAGGAATTACTACATCATAATAAAACTCAATGCATAATGGACGCAAAATTATTTCAATTAGGAAAAGAAATAGTCCATATTAATGTTGTCATGGCAAAGAATAGACGAATCCGTATAAGAATATCGTAATGCAGTACCAAACATTTTTGGTTTCTTTTGTTATATAAAAATATCATATGAACACATTTTTTTGTTATTCGGAAACACGCGTTCACATATATAGTCCAGAAATAAATGCGGGATTAGCCCCGATTCGAGTCAGTAATAAAGAAATGACGATAATGAATCCTGCACTGAAAGATATATTTTATAATACAATTTTATAATAATAATCTTCATTGCTTGTCTAATGACAAAGACAATAAAATTTGATCTCGTGTTAGTCCGAGAATCCTCTGCCGTCCAACGCTTTTTTTTGAGTGGGACCCACGCAACAAAAAGGGTTGGACGGCAGAGGATTATCGGACTAATCTCGTGTTTGCCAGGGAAATCATTTCAATATGCAACCAGGTAGATCACAATCAAGACATAACTTCAGCATCATAAAAATGTTTTACGACTTATATATTACCCATAAAATTATAAACATCTTTATGATCTACACAACAGCTGTTTTTTTGCAAATTTCAAAGAAAAGAGACATTAGAACTTGACATCGATATGAGTAGTTTCCCCTTGATGGTTCAGAGAATTTTTGATTGATTGTTTAACACCTGTCGATTCGCAGACGGAAGATAGATCACGCTTCAATCGATCAAGTGATCACTCAAACATTTACCTATTTTTGATTGATTTTATAGCTTATGGAGATATCGTGTTATAAATTGTTAACAACATCAAAAGCGAGAAATGTTATAAAATTACCTACATACAAGCAAAACCACGTCAAAGATTTGTACGCATTAGAAGCAAATTGTTCGCGTTTGAAAAGCTGAACACCAGCAGGATTCCTTATAAAAGAAAAAAGGCGGACTTCTCGTAAGGACTCGTAAGGATTTTCCTTACCATATGGAATTTGCTTTCAACTTTTGTACGCTGGAGTTTTCTTTAATTTTTTTTAAATTTCTGTCTGCATGACTGAAGAATATTTTTGGGGTATTTTTATGAACCATTCTTCCCATTACCCCCCCCCCCCTTTTCCCAGTCCAAATTACCACTGTTCAGGCCGTTTCGGTAAGCAGAATATTGTGTATGCTCGTGTATTTAATACGACACAAGTGTTCTTTTAAGCCCTTTTCTGTGACTTGAACTGAGAGTAATACAAATTTAAAACTGAGAGAAATTAGGTGTGGTCTGAAGCCGAGCAGCCAGATCAAAAACGGTTTGCTCTGCAAAAATTATATAACCCTCCTGATGAGTGAAATAGTTGTCCCGAGTTTAAGACTTACTAAGTAGTTTTTCTACCATTCATTTTCAATGTGGCGTCGGTTGTATGACAGTGGAACTTAACATGCATGTGATCATATGAGTAAAGGCATTACATGTATTTGCGATAGCTCCAAAACTCTGTCACGTGATCATCTTGCATGTCTGGAATGCGATATTAATTTTGGGAAAATTGGAAACAAAACTTGTAATCAATCATTATTCCTTAATTAAATGTCGAATTAGACATAAACTAATTTGGAGTGTAACACAAATATCTTTGAACCGGGGGTGAACGTACTTTTCCATCAAACAATTGTTCTCGTGTAGGAATTTTTAATCCCAAAAAATTGTTCAATTTTACGCGTCTTGCTTATGTTAATTAGAAAATACCTTCTTGACAAAAGCCAACTGTGAACATGGCGTATAGAAATAGAACAGCTGCTAATTTCATTATATTGTTTCCTCAATGATCTTATCTCCAGTTCTCTTAACAAGATACGGAAATTAGAAGAATACATTTTCCCTTGTTAAATGTCATTCTACATAATTAAGCACATTGTACATCATTCTCAAAATTTTATGACATGTGATTAGCGCTGCAACAATACAGGATTGCTAATGTTTATAACATAATTAGCCTAGGTGTGTCGGTACATTCTTTTAAGGTAGATAACTCGGTCGCTGTAGTCTGTTAGGGTAGATAACTCGCCATTTACGTGCTGGATAAAGGAGAACGGAACTTGACAAGCACCATATGCAAGATACATCAGAACGTAAACATATTTGATTACATAAACATTATTTAATATCCAGCAAATCTAAAGAGCAACAATTGTATTTGGACCAAACTTGTTTACACTGAAAATTCTACAAGATTTCCAACCTCTAGAACCCTCAACCCTCGTTCGGATCCTCCATCGATTGCTAATTTAAGTTCGTTGTCACGCTAACTGTCCTTAATGCCAGATTTTGGATCGTCCCCTTCTGATTGGAACATTTTCAACGAAAAGCTGGTAGAATTGTTTAAAGCTAGTAGGTGATTGAATCGTAGCTTATCAAGTGTCCCATACCATAATTAATTATCTAATATTTTGAAACTCCCCTTTTTGACAACATGCTAGATTTTTTTTGTACATTATTTGACAAATGACAGAAGATAAAAACTTGATATATGGAGAACTACCACTACTGTGTTAGAATTATAGTACCCTATTGTCGTAAAAACTTCCAAAGGACCTGACAAGACATTGTGTTGTAAGATTGACCCCTCTAGCACATTGAATGAATGTGTCAAAAAATCGCCACCTGTAACGGTCTTTCTACAACGGTACGTAGTTTTATAATTAATTTTTGTAAATACGTTTTCACGATAGCAATAAAACACCGGATCGACGGTTCGTAAGGCGATAAGAAAATTTTGTTATTAAAATAAATCGTAAACTCATTATTAAATTGCGGCATCCAAAGTTATTACGATTTTAAATATTACAAAAGTGGGGGTCGACACAGGGACAAATCAGTCGTGAAAATTACATTATTAAATAGACATTGTTCCCAGATTAATTATCAGATAACGGGCATTCAATTAAATTGAAATATTTATTAATTAAATTGTTTGTATTGTTAGAACGAAGTTGAGCCGATTTGAGTCAAAAATTGGAGTTTGTATTTTGGTTTAATCTTCAATTAATTTAGTAAAGGATTGTTGTTAACAATTTAACAAGTAACCAAAAAGTACGTTTGGGAATTATACGAGTGTGCGTGCCAAAAACTCCAAATGTGCTCGAAGATAACATCTACACCAGCTCCGTTTAACAACTGCTGTTAAATAGCCTATTGCACATGGGAAATTTCTTTGAAAATCGTTCCTTTAATGCCGCCATTTTGAACATCAATTGCAGAAATCGTGAAATATCATCAACGTTCAACTCTTTGAATTATGGATGTGAAATGACAATATGATCCTTCTAGAGACCTCGAGATATTTAAAGATGATTAAATTTAATATCTGTAGTCTGTTGTCAATTACATTTTATATTATGAACGTAATATCATTATTGAATATAAATATTACATCGCGTGATCCATCGTTTTTCATTCAACTCCTTCAGATTGGAGAGCGGTATAAAGGGACCTTATCAATCAATTAATCAAAATTCTCACAATCAATTATTTATCTCTGATTTAACTAGAGATATATACTACTTGTGTAGAATTTAATATCCTTCCCCAACAGTGAGGCAAAAGAAAATAAATGCCACCGAAATTAATTAATTTTCTTTGAACCTATTCGTTAGCGATTTGAGATAGGGTGCTATATTAAACTGGCATCGCTTCGTGCTTTATTAGAATGTTTTGAGTAGGAGAAAATTGGATCTGATTATTGTAAGAAAGTATAACTATATTTTGTCTCCTCTTTTAGTATTGACCATAGTCTTTTACTCAGTTTAATAACGAGATACTGATTAGTGCATCTATTTTGTTTACGATTTTTCGGCAAACCATTACTCAACCGATTAGGATTTCAGCTATATTCCACGGTTGTGGACTTGAATTTAATGTGAAAAGGGGGAATTAAGAATTTGGGCTTTAAAACGAGCAAGAATTGAAACTTCTTGAACGTGGCCATGGTGAGTTTTTTTTTGTTGGGTGCGATAATCTCGAGGAAGATGACGTTATGGGAGTACATCTTTTGTCTCCATACCCGACTCGACGTATAATTCTACATGAAAAAGTGCGGATAAAATACTAATCTTTGAAACAAACTTTGTACTGCTGATATTCATTCATTGAGTGCTTAGAGTCTATAAAAGGAGGGGTTTCTAGTTTTAATGCATGTCAAAGAAGGAAAGAGTCTTATTGGATTTACACAATTAATGTACAGTAATTTCGATAATACTAGAAAAGCGGGTTTTTTTAATTTCCGAGTCTTTTATTCGGAAAACGCAATAGCTCCACGCAAAGGCACTGAGTAATTAATTTAAATCGCGATATCTCGAAACTTCAAATAAACTAATTTTTCCTTCATTTTCATTGCCTGAAATTAACCTTTGTTGATATTGGAAATTGGTTTTTAGTTCGTTATTGTTGGACAAATTCAATCTAGGAAATTAATTAAAATCGATCGCTAAATATAACACATGTTTTTCCCGCTAATTAAGCGTCATTTACAAGTCCCAAAGCTAAAACGGTAACCTGATAATTAAGTAGATCACTAGCAGTATTATCGCATAATTATTCCGACATTTTGAAACCCTTTTATTATACACATATCCCTCGTGAAACGGACATCTGTCGAGGAAAAAATCATTTGTACATTTCATTTAAGATGGTGGCATTTCTAATTACATTTCAATAAAACTGTGCCTACATTCTATAAGCCACACATAATAGACGATTATTGGAAGAAGTGCTATTATAATTTCTGAATACGACAGTATCTTCCAAAAGATGTTCCGACATTGTTTTTTTTTAATTGAAGTGTAAATTGTCGACTGTGATAACAAAGTTCCAATTTAGATTTAAAGAAAGAAATTGATCATGCATGTTGATACATCTAATATTTGCACTTATTTTGCTTTAAAGGGCTTAAAATAGCTTAAACATCAAGTTACGTAAAAAGAAATCTTTCAATGCGGGCGTTTAAACAAATTACTGCATGACTGATTTATGCCCCAATCGTCATTTCTCCGTACTGATGTTCTTTCTATCTGAGACAGATTTCAGCTACTGTAGCTAGATTTTTCATTCCTTCTTTCATTTCCAGCTTTGTTGTGGCTTTGTGGCGACCATTTTCCCGCCTATTTGATAATGTTATTTTAATCTGCATCAAACATTTATTTTCACACGAATTAAATTATTGACTTAAGTTTATTTGCTTGTTAAATTATAAGACTTGTATTTACGTTCAAAGTCAAACACCTGTTACATCTTCTCGCCCTTTCCCAATTTACAGAATTTGTTTAATACCTTTTCTAAGATCTTTAAATCAATATTTCTAAAATCAACACAGATCCGTTTTTCCAGACGGCTTAATAAAATCAAATTCTTTAGACACACATTTAAGACTTTTACAAATTTGTATAAGTACGTTTCATATTTATTCTTATATTGTACTTACACAAAATGCTATTATTGGTTTCATGAAAGGGACTAATTTACTTTTCATTAAGTTAAGCACAGTAATAATACAATCTTTGACTGGGCTTTACTGATGTCGTAATTGCAATTAATAACTAGTCCTAATTGAACGTTAATAATTGTTAACCATGCTTTTAGAAGGGGAGTCTTCAATAAACAGATGATTCGTTAATGAATTAGTGAGCTAATTTATTCTCTCGCGATTCCCCATTAGAATAGGCAGACGAAGTCATTAAGAAAATGGACATAATATACATGATAATCAAAGATCAATTAGATGAAGTATTCGTTAGGTAAAGTTCAAGATACGAAGAACAATAAAGTAGTTTGCACTAGCATGAGTATAAGATTTCATTCTATTCTGAACGAGAACCAAGACGTAGGAAGCGCCATATAGTTATTGGTCATGCTTTACTATTTAGAGTCCTGAATACTGAGTAACCAAAAAGTCTTAGGAAAGGTCATAGTGTAGTGTGCAAAAATAAACGCGATATAAAGGTATAGAAAAAGCAAAGTTGGAGAGCGACACTGTTGTTTCACTAAAAATGCTGGAGTCAGAAATTATTATGAATCCAATTTGGAGCTTAATCAAAATGACTTAAACGAATTAATGGGAACTGCGATAGTAAGTGCCTAACACGGTTAAATTGAGTTTTTTATACACAAAGTGGGCAATGTTGGTTTAACTGCAGGTTGCAGTCGCTAAAGCGCTAAATATTTTTTCTTAGGTCTCGCAAATTTAAAACACCATCAGAATTTATTACTCTTAATGTAAACGTGAACATGAACAAACATTTTAAATGGCTTTTCGCAAACATCCGAAATCGCTTTCGTAGGTGTTCACTTTGTTTACTCTTTTTGTCAACAACCGAAGAAACGCGATATTCATGAAATTGCAAAAAGCGTGAGAGAAACTCTATGAATGTACATTTTCCCACGAATACTACTGCTATAAGCCATTTAACATTTGTAAAAGATAATTTTTCTCCAAATACACAGAAGTTCACGTATCAACATGTACATTACTTCCTCCCTTAAGAGATTTTTTAAATTGAGAGATTTGTCTTAATACAAAATAAGATGCTTAGTCATTATAGTTGTTGTAATTGTATATTTCATTCTTTTAAATCTGTTCTTTATCTCCAGAGGCATAAGTAAATAGAAATGAACTCGTTTCCTCCTTAAAATTTATGTTTCTTATATTTTACTAGCAATCAAACATTATGGATGGAACTTGTTGGATTATCAATTTATAAATTAGAAGGAAATACACAATAGTAGCTGAGTACAATTTTATTCCACGACACTTTTTTCTATATTTTAAAGACAAACTAATTAAAAAGTATGGGAAATCCTGGTTCATCACAATAGTTTTAGCATCAGATTGATGTAGTTGTAAGTAAAACTGTAGAATACATACCTTAAATAGTCATTTTTACATAAAATCATCCCAGATCTGGTAAAACAAGAGCCTAACTGTTCTAAATTTGTCTGACAACAGGAGCACTTTAAACAGCCAGTGTGCCAGTAGCGGTCCATGGCATGCAGCAAGAATCGGTCTAAAATTCTACTACCACAGCCTGCACATGCTTTGCCATAAGCTGGCGTGTCACCCGCCATACTGTTGGCCAGACTGCCTATGTCTTGCATCACACCGTTATTCATCATGGACGAACTGTCGTCTGTGCCTAAAAAGAAAGTTTCACTTGTAACAGAATAAAAGAAAGAGAATGATACAGACTTATTTCAATACTGTCAAAACCCATTTTCATATTCATGATAAGCGAATTGCATATGCATGGTCTTGTTTTGAGTTTTTCTGTTCACAGTACTGAATAATTTAAATGAACATTGTTATGCTTTGAACTACGTTAAATAAACAGAAGTTAATAGCTTTTTTGATTTCAAATGATGACGCTTTACACATAATAACATTGTATATAATAAAATATAGAAAGCATTGTTATATGAAAGGAAACCAGGTGCAAAGTAAGAATGCCCACAAGAACGTCGAAGTAGAGCAATTATTTCCGACTTTTCTTACAAGTCGATAATTGTATTATTAATTGCATAGTTATACGTTTGAAAAAGTAAACGGATGCTCAAATGAAAAGCTGCTTAGAAACAAGAGGTCAAGTATTTCTAAAATCTGACGGATTCAGAGAGCACCTTAACATTACTGGAGCTGAGGAAGCTGCAAAGTAAGTGCTGCACAACAAATCTAGCGTACTGTTAACGGACAGAGGAAACTGTAAAGTAAGTGCTGCCTTACAGATGTATGGTACTGAGTGGCCTGTACTTATTATTGCTTTATCGACCGTTGTAATGGGACAACACTGCCTATGAGGGCTACAGTTTCCACCCTTTGTTCATCGAGTGCCCTCTGATACATTTATCTAGGCGAATGAGCATAACAACACTATTTTCTGCATCATCTATTTACAGAGTGGTCTTTACATGTACATTACCGTCGTCGTGGATCAATTATGTCTTGCTTAAGGTACTAAAATGCGTTCGGTAGGTATTCTTTGTCATGAGACCGTAAATGTGCAGCACACATTTCTGTAAATTTCTTTCGACAAATGAATGCCTCCAATCCCCCCTTTTGTTTTCTTCCCGACTATTTCCTAAATAAAGTTTTACATAAACAAACCATCAATACCATCACCCTTTTAAAAAAATACTTGCAATAGCATTTCCGTGCCCCCTTTTAAAAAAATCCACAGTAAATAAGTATACCAATACCTCCTAGCACGCAGGACTAAGAACCAACATCATCACAAATCAATTTCGACAATAATTTATCATTCTGAATGGAAAGAAATAAATAAACTAAACGGAAGGAGGCGATAAACAACACGTGTTCAATGAATTATACAAACCATTTGTCATGATGAATTGCTCAAGATCGTCTGCTGTACAAGTGTCGTCTGCTAACAAAGCGTATATGTTCTTCAATCAAAATCAAGCACAATAAATCCTTGAAAATGCAAGTAAATAAAGTCACAGTTTAAAAATAGCTCTTTGTCATTTTACAACGTGCAGTCGATAAATAGAGTAAATATCTTGGTCCACAAGGATATCCGACAGTTTAATTATGTCAACACAGTTTTAAGATATATGTACGGGAATAAACAATGTACATTTCACCATAAATACATAAGATAAAGTGTGTGTGTTGTTAACTTTCCTCAAGAAAACAACAAGATCGTAATTTCTCCAAGCAGATTATTTTATGGTCGAATGTTGTGAATTACATCGGCTTTACGAATGGATAGTTTCTCATTTATAGGTAACCAATTGGAACGCTTCTTTTGACCAAATGAATGGAAACATGATAATTGGTCTCCGCCCACCTGAAAACTGACAGATTTAAATTTTGTCAATATTATTAATGTTAATAATGATTGTTGCTTTTAAAATAGGTAATTAAGTCTTGATTAAAACACGATGTTTATCTCACATCTCTTAAAGCCCATTTTTTATTAATTAGTTTTGTGTTTATTGTGAACAGTTTTATTAGTGGGCCCAATTCAATTATTTTAATCAAAATAAAACTGGAGGAAATAATTAAAATTATCGGCTACAATAATAGGAACAGAAATAAAACGATTATTAAAACGCATTAGTGTCAAACTTTAGAAAATTAAAATTCCCTCAATTTGATTAGATTCATGGATGACTTGATTGAATATACCCGCATACCTTCAAGCGTTGATATTGGCAGAAGTCGCTTTTTGTGTATTTGCAAGTCGATGTTATTGTAAAGAGCTATCTCATAATTTATCATTTTAGAACACAAAGTGTTAAAAGTTAATTTCCCCATATGTTCAAATTTTATTTATAAAAAGAGTGTCACCCGTATGGGTCAAGCAAACAATATACAACAGAAAATGTAACATTAAAAACAATTGACATCATAAGAATAAATCCAATAAAAGAACTTAATTTTAAATTAATTTTCTTATGATTACTTTTTTGTTGTCTGTCTTTCCTTCCGCAAAAAAGTTTCTAAGAAAAAGATATAAAACGGTAGAACTTATGCAAATATAGTTTAGTCAACGTTTTTAAAAGGTACTAAAACACACAGTTTTCAGCGATCAGTATTTTTCATATAAAGCTAAATTGCTGTTTCTAAACATATTTCTGAAGCTAGCCCTTGCTTCTAATTATTCCTTAAAATTTCAAATTAAATATGTATATGTATTTGTAAATGTTATGTCTTTTTTTGTTTTTTTGAGCAGAATCTCATCGAAGGTCAATACTATTAACAGCAAAGAGGGTTTTTATTTTCATTATAACAGTTAACAACAATCTCAATTTTTAAGAAAACAGATAACAGATAATGGTTGAAAACAGTTTACAGTTGCTTTAACAAAAAAAAGTTAACACACCTGTAAAAATGTCCAAAACACATTAACAGAAAAGATCCTGCCCCCTCATTTAATATTGCCACTGAAAGATTTCATTGGGAGCGCATCGATCTTAAACTCATGTATTTTCAATATGGAGGGGTTCAGATAGAGATATGAATCCCAATTTATAGCGGTATTTACGAGGTACTAGGCATCACCACGAAATTCTAAATTTCCCCTTGTTTTGTGAAATTTGCGCGCCATAGAAACTACACGTATTTTGTTCCGAATCAAATCTCGAAAATCGAAAGAAGAGGAAAAGTAACCAGATATTTGCACATATTGCACAAGGAAATAAAAGTTCAATCTAGAATTTCTTTTAAATGTAATGTTTTAATCAACCGTTTTAATATCCGATTAAACAACATGTCCACCCAGGCTATTTGTTGTTCCCATTACACATCTGCTTCCAACTTACCAATCAATATGATTAATTTAATGTAAATTATTTCTTGATTTTATTTATAATTAATTTTCATGTGTAAACTTAAAATCTGTTGCCCAACACTAATATGTTTCATGCTTTATTGATAAATGCCATATGTTATTTATAAACAGTCATATTATTTCTGTTGGTTAGTATGTACCGGGTGGCAGGACTGGCATATCCTTGATATTTTTATTGCATGTACATTGTGAAGTGCAACAGACAGACACTCGAACCCGAGAGCACGCACACACGAACACCCACCATCGGACGCATGAATATGGCTTGTATTTGCTTTTATGCAATTTTGTATCAAAAGGTTAAAGGCCTATAAAACCTCTAGCAATAGGCGCACTAATGACACGATAGTATCACATTTTCTGTGTTCAAACATAAGCGACATAATCGGTTTTCGTGTCAATATGCGCAAAAGCAACGTCGCAGAAAACCATAGTCCAATCATATCGCTCTGCAATGCAACATTATTAAACTTAATAAATGGCGCGGGAATTGCAAATATACGATGCATGTACGACTTTTGACATTGTTGCATCCTTCCAGATTCTTTACAAGCTGCATTGCAATTGGTCCTCATTAGTTGGCTTCATGCGTTATACTTTCAATGATATTGTGCAAATAAAACAAAAATAAAAACTTGAGTAAGTATTAAAAACAGTATATTACTGTATCCTTGATAGCATTTATATTGTACAAGTATTACATAATTTAGAAAGATATAAAACAGGCTTAGAGATTTTAATAATCTTTATCTCTTGTTAAAATATATATAATCGTAAGTAA
The DNA here is from genome assembly GCA_944474755.1 of Limnoperna fortunei. NCBI lineage: Eukaryota > Metazoa > Mollusca > Bivalvia > Mytilida > Modiolidae > Limnoperna > Limnoperna fortunei. The sequence continues at coordinate 36,986,009 of OX104114.1, read as the reverse complement.
ATCGTTCTTAATTTATACTAATGAACCTCTTTTAAAATACGTCAAATTACGTCATTAGTTAAACTGTCAGTCCAAATCGTTTAAAAGGTCTCCATCTCGCCACAGTCTTCATGCTGGTCTAGAATGGCGAACATTTCGAGTTCTTTCCCCGTTGGTTCACACTAAATATTTAAACTGATACGTGATGATTCGCCGCGAAGAGGAGGTAAAGAGGCTGGAGCAACGACTAGTCTGTTCTTGTTCAGGATTGCAAGGGTTATTTTCCTGATTGAAATGTTTGATCTCGGATGGATATTAAATGGTTCGTGACAAGCATTTTCCGCCCTAACTATCTTTTTATTATTTCATTAGAAATATATCATAAAAAGCAAACCAAGAAAATGTGATAAAACACTAGATACTTCTATATGAATTTGAAAGACAACACTGGTCTTAACAAGGATTACAAAAAGTCGATAGAGACTCGTTTCCCGCCAAATATTCAATCGCTTATGACTAAAAAATAAAAGCATTGTCATATCATTTTGCTTGCATTTTTGTATTACCAACTAAAACTACCAATTAAACACCCTATTATATTGAAACTGACCAACGTATTACTTAAGGTAAGCTTTAGCATAGAATTTTAAGCTATAGATTAGCGCCCTCAATCATTATTAAGAAAAAATGTATACCTCATAATGATGACATTACAATGCGCATTAACGAGAGGAAAATATGGCGATTGTCAACTACTATAGTGCGTTGGTTTTAAGTCACAGCACTGAACATTTGATTAAATTAGACATCTGTTCGAACCAGACGTATCATAATTACTTCTGAAACAGAGATTTAATTTGAAGATTTAATAAGACGGTATCTTTTTTGTCACCCAAATCGTTCTAAAGTTGCTTAAATCTAAATTGGATTTAAAATTACTGAAAACACCGCTAGAAATAAAATAATTACTACCGATCCGGCACATGATGTTTTCTTGCTTGGTTAATGAGCTACACAAAATCGTTAAAACTGAGCCCTTTGGGGTCTAATTGCCAATTAGAAGGAGGGTTAGTGGATTGACACGCAATAATTAGTCCCTTCGTTGAAGAAATCATTTTGTTTACCTTAAATCCCACTTAATTGGGACTGTTTCTAAAGTTTTACATCATTAGTAGCATTCCACGAGGTATCTGGTTTTAAAACTTGTCAAATTAGCCAATTTATTGCAAAAAATCAACATGTATATAAAAATTTCAAAACTTAACAAATTACACTGGTTTTTTTTGTTTACCGAATTTCGAAATTCTGGCACCAATTAGTGCCTCCTTTCAGTCCTATCTACTTAACACGTTTTTTATAGCAAAACAAATTCTGTACAGGAGACAATTTAGTGTTAATGAGATTGTTAAATTTCTACCAAAAATGTCAGATATTGCCGTAGTGAAGAAAGTTAAGAAAATTAACAAGCAGGAGTGTATACGACTGCAAAACAGCAGCAAAACCTGAATTTATATAAAAGTACATTTAAACATTTAAAGTTTGTGCTGTAAGTTTACATAGAAGTTTAATCTATATCGCACTGTATGCTAAACGGATGACCTATCAAAAGTTTTAGATTTTTCTTGAGGAGTTAAAATAAAAAAGATTGTGTGTTCTTGTCAGTTATGGAATATAAAGTGAAACATTCTGGACCTAGTACCTAATTTTTTTCGACAAAGGAACATTTCTTAAGATTTCATAACGCCATTTTTTTTTATTCCGGAATTCTTTTATTCGATTTCCTACTAATGCCTGGAATTATTTGACTTCCGTAAATCAAAATACTAAATACATGAAATTTGAATATATATGATAACGTAATGCAAAAAGATTTTATGCCCTTCGATATATTATCATAAAACGATCAAAAACGACTGTGAAATAAATATATTAAACACAATAATATTAATGATACTATTGGTGGTAACGTATAAGTCATAACAGATCTCGTTAAGAAGTGGGTGACAAATATTTACATAAAACAAACATGTTGGCCAACACAGATCTTGTGTGTCATACTCATATCATTTTCTTCATTAGCGGGAATTGATTGATCCATGTAAATATTTATTTTCCTTTATTGAGTTTAATTAGATGATAATTAATGTTCGAGGTTTTATTTATTTTGTGTTTTGTAAATATATCGTATTGCACGATTTCGTGTAACACATTTTAAAGTGTCCATGGATTCATTAAAATGGTAAATCTCGACTGTAAGAATTTTAGACCCTATTAAAACATATAATTGGTGAAGAACGCCGTCTGAATTGTGAGAATAAAGTACCCGGGCGAGTTGATGCGTCTAATACATGTATTTGTTCAGCTATTTTGTGGCGTCCGGTTTTCATAAAGGGGGTAAAGAAGCCGTAGTAACCGTTAAAAACCCCGAATTCCGATATGAAAAAATAATCATCAATTTTTTATTAAGATTGGAGTCGAGCATAGCCTGCCCGCTGTGAGACCCAAAACGCACCTTAACAATCTTAACCAATAGGCCACTGCCGCTCCTCTAACATAGAATTAACCAATACTACATTTAACAAACGCGCATTTGTAATATTCAGGCATAAAATAGGCGCATGAATAAAAGGCGTGTTTACATGTCCTTAAAGTGTAGCTTTGTAACAACATATAAGAAAAGACCTATGCAGGCTAACGTTGTCACACACAGTATTCCAGGCTAAAAGAATAATAAAAAAATATAATATTTAAGGTTTAGAGTTATTCGTTGTGGTATGCATTCAGCTGTTGTCGGAAGGAAAAGTTTCCTTTTAAGCGAAATATATACAGCGTATTTTGACCATCTCATGCATGAGCAATTATTACAGGTTAAAGGTTTATTCCATTTTTGTGACATTCCACGCTTGCTTACAGTGTATGCTTAATATGTAACCGTTATGTTTACCGGATTTTAAGACGTCTAAATAAAAATAAAAATGTTAATAAACGACGAAACAAATATTACTGCGACCAAGCATGACGGAGTAACATAATAACAAGTTATTCTTAAACACTACTATGACGATCTGTACAGCTAAGCTGATAATAAAGCGCCCTCTTATATGGTATCCTGACAATGAAGTGACCAAACGAACGACTGTGGGTGTGTATGCGGATTCTGTCGCGCGGAATGTTTTTAGACTTGTGTATTGATATTAAAATGAATGCTAATACTAGTATTTTAAAAGACCCACTGAATGTCTTTCTGTAAATTACACTGTATTATATATATATATACAGATTCTACTACACCACTTGGTTGATTATTTTTGACAGTTTCGTTCTCAAAAGGCTGGTAACGATGGACAAGTATTAATTCCTTCTTAGGTTTTATCCCTTTACAGCTAGCAACTGTATAGTTTGTTACCATGGAGTACCAGGGCACCCATGGTTTTCATAATCACCAATTTAAATCCCGTATCCTGTAGGATAATATATGAATCAACACTTTAGCATACCTAGGATGGGCAAGCCCTTGAACATAAGTAGCCGATATCTACTTTCACATTACAAACATTGTTGTTAAGCTGATGATGACTCTCTAGACCATAACATAATATAATTTAATTGCTGAAATCTATTTAAATTTCAATTTTGAAAGACTTTTTGCAAATTTATTTAAATATGCTGCCAGACGAGTCTTTTTAAATTAGGAAAAAATAGTAGTATTATTAAGAACTGAAGTACTAGCTTGATATCTCTCAACAAATAAGCGGATTGACTATTCTTGTTTGAATAAGAAACCATTACAGTGATTAGAGCTGCAAAACTCGAGATATATTGCTTTAATTTTGATAAGTAATTAGTGAAAGCGACATCGAGTCTTCCATTAGCTCCCAATCAGCTGATTTAGATGTCGTTTTCAATATGGTCTTTGCATTGACGATGTTGGTATCTAAACTCTTGATTAAACCGTCACTACCGTTAAGGTTTCAATATGCAATCACATAAAACTACATATTTATATGTAAATGGAAACCTCGTTTTTACATTAAACAATTTTCCCATCGTCTAATGGCCTGAACAAGAATGCTTATTTGAAAAACGGATATATTTAGAGTCAATTTGGCCCCGGTTATTTACTTTCACCTGTTACAAAGAAGAAGTTATTGCAATATTAATTGAACTCTAATTGATATACGATTTATTTATTAATAATGTAATTGACACAAGAATGGTAAAATGTTTCAAATTGCCATTAGTAGAAATTTTAAACTCATAAAAATGAACATTTGCATTCACAACCGCGAAGTTTAGCTAATGTTGTTTTATGCTTGCTTTTTCAAATTTCCCTTTTAAGTCTTATACATTATTTCTATTATAAATTGTGCATATTCCCATTTACAAACAGGGAACAAGTGTTTGTTAATGGAGTTTTGCTTACATTTTCTCAAATTCCCATTAAAGGCCGATTAATTATAAATAATCTGAATTTTGTACATACGCCTTTTTATGAGGAAAGGAGTGGCATATTTACTCATTCGAAATTGAAACTTAATTCTATATATAAATTTTAATTTTAATTCAAGTACATGTACAAACAATAATTTATCGTTCTTAATGCTTGTGACGGTTAGCAATGTCAGAGAGACATGCGCAAACTGAACAACAGCTCCCGAGACAAAGCTTTACCCACCAATAAATATAATCCTTACAAGGGTTTGAAAGATTTGATAAATTTAAATTTCAATTAAGTAACCAAGTTTAACGAAATAATGTGATAATGTATGCGATTTCCATTTCTTCGTCAATAAAACTGTGTGATACATCGTCATAGCTGAAACTGCTGAAAGTTAGAGGCCTAAATTTTGACTGACTTTTACTGTCAGTTCCTCCGAGTTGTTAGGCTCGTTTGCATATAGTTAATTGAAGCAAACTGAACTTGGTCTATCGGTACACTAAAAATTTCGTGTTTATTTGTTTTTTAACGGTGTTTGTCGCCACTTTCAGTAAGCACAATTTTAACCACTTTAGTTCAAAAGAGAGACTTAAAATTATTCTTGACCCTATACCAGATATCTTGCGTTGTCGACTACATAAAGCAATCTATTGAATTGCGAAAATAAGGTCCACACTGGTGACAAGTATCTGTTATAACTATATATAATTCATTTACATGTTGAATCATTTTGTTCTCTATATGTATCTTTTTGTAAGTTCTTTCTTTTGTATTTGCTGAACCCGTCATGGTTTTTATATTTTGAAAATAAATAAATATAAGTAATTTTCAGCTATATTGTGGCGTCTAGTTTTCACTGGAAGAGAAATCCCTAGTACCCGGTAAAAAATCCCGAATCTTCATCGGGAAAACTAGCAATCCTTGTAAATTAACGTTGAAATCAATAACATCCTCCCACAGTAAGGCTCGAATCAGTGTTTAAAATCAAGTGATCAATAGCAGATGACTGCCTGAGCAACTCGGCCACCGAAGCCCTATAAATTTCTTTGTACTTCCAGTAAACGAGGAGCACGGCACAATATATCAGTTAAAATACAAACATTTTACATACGGTAGCAAAAATGTTCAGGCAGTGCCATCACTCTTTCGTTATAAGCTGAACAAACAACAACAAATCTTGTTGAAAATAATTATATTACTATGTACCTAAAAGTTGCCTTTTTCACATTGTACACAAATAGCTTCTCCTGGTATCTTACTAAAACTATTACGATAGGTTAGCAGCGACATAGAAATAATACGCGGGTTACGGTCTATTTTTGAAGAAACAAACGAGTGTCCTTCTTGTTATAAATATTCTTCAGCAGGTTTCTTTATGTTGCTATCAATAGAAATTTTAGCATCTTATTTTTTGACGTTTGGGGATACAAACTATACAGTTGAATATTAACTATAATGTATACTCACGAAAAGAACAAAAAATCTGGCCTTGCTTTAAGTTTTGTTTTCTAAAGCTCTTGCATTTGATTTTCTTTTGTTTACATTCGTGACAGATATAATTTGTACGGTACATTGGGTATATCGTTTTTGACGGGTTACACATTGTGCAAATCAGGTTATATTAAGGGTACTGTCTGATCCTTATTTTGTGTAATCAATTACTCATATACTGTTTCAATTTGGCGCCTTTTAGATGTAATTTTCTAAGTAGGTAAGATTATACATCGAAGCTGTTTGTAGACAAGACAATAATAAATTCTCTTTTGAAAAGACACTTCCTTGATACAACTTATATGACGTGCGATCTTTGACCCATCATTATATGTACAAAAACATTTTTAGTGGGTCCTCTATAGATAGACAAGAAATAAATAGTTCTTAATATACCCTTGCCTTACAAAAACAATGTACGCGTAGTAGATCTTATTACAAAAATTAATTTTGATGCCTTAAACATGAGTAGAAAAAGCCACACAGAGGTTTAGTCGAATATAATATTAGTATTTAGTAAATGTTATCAAAGTTTCATATTTTTTATAACATTTAACTCAACATGTTTTTCTTAAAACAACATTGGACATTATCTTAATTATATTATTGATACAGTCACGTCATTATTTTTGTTTGCTCTGGTGGAAGATATATCCATATTTTTTTCATCTGTGTACTTCGGGTTCCAACGCGGTCATAACCCTTTCTTTAATAAGTCTTGTTCTTGAAATTGTACATCTAAAAATGTTCTCACAATTAAGACACACTACTGCGTCCTCTTAATTTGAGATTACAGTGTTTATCCATGTTTATCGTATCCCATGGAAATACGAATTGAAGATTAAGATTAGCGGAGCAAGTAAACGAATAACTGGTAAAAAAAATGGTTATCGTCAGCAACATTGAATACAATATAGTTTAGAACGGGAAACGTCATCTGCGCACGCACGCATATATATGAATATAGATTCATGCAACTTGACGCCTAAACTATAGTTTGTTACATCACTTTTTACTTTTAATCATAACTGGAGGTGAGAAAAATGCTGTAAACCAAAATTTTTTAAGTCCACAACATGAAAATATGTCGCCACACAAATGTCTTTAATATCAATATCATAAAAAAAATAATAATAAATTAGGAAACGAATCCGGATACGCGAAAGTAAATAATTTGCGAAATTGTAAATGTGAAATGGCAACTTCACCGCCAATAAAACGTTTTATAGATATTCTTATATACACTTTTACAACAACAATTGCTTGAGGAACCTTTAGTGCACTGACTGATTTTGTTTTTCAATCGTGAAAATGAAAATTTGTTTTCTATGTATAATGAAATCTTTTTAGAATTAATTTCCGTCACTGACGTGCTAGGACCACATAGAATTTGATTGTGTAAGTGGATTGTATTTTTAATATGCCCAAATCAAACTATCCAACTAGGAATTTCATTCTGTTTCGAAATGAAATTTGTTTTATCAGGCTTAAAATGTAATGATCTTAACGTTTTTTCTTGAACCAATAAATCACGCAATGAAAATGTCAATGCTAAATTTGTATAACAAAATGAAACCAACAGAAAGGGCACAGATTTGATTATCGTCTGCTGGTAAAACAAGACAGAACTAGGCACGTTTGCTGACCTGCCATTTTTATTCCTGGGTTTCGCAATATAATAAGGAAATTGATAATATTTCATGGGAAGGTAATTGTTTATTGAATTTAACTTCCACGAAGGTCCTAAGAGTAATCTAATTTTACGAAACTATCGGCAATTATGGCTGCCAAACCGTCTAGAAATGGCCTCATTGCGATTATGATTAAGCAGTTAATTGAAAGAATGACCTGAGAATAAACAGATGTGTTTATAAATTAGGAGCCAGATCAATATAGATCCAAATATCTTCAATAATGACGAATATTACGAAAGATAGGGTAACTAATTAGTACTGCACTGGTACTGATTACTCCGGATTCTGTTATATTGACTTAATTGCTATTTCATAACAGTTTGACTTGTTAAGTACGCTTATTTTACTAATGCGGGAGAATTAATTAATTGAAACATCCTCAATATATAATCAATCAACACAAACCGTAAATTTCATAGTATTATATCAAATTTAAAAATTCTGCAATCTGTTTTTCGTTATGCGTTTTTCGGTTGTGTTCGCTTTTCATAAACATTTTAAGATTTACAGACCAACAAAGATATTATTTTAACATGTAGTAATATTTTCCAGAAATCACGATTACACACTTGTACTTGCAATTTATAGTGCTTAGTTTAATGTTCTAATTTTTCATTGTCCATTAAACAGCTTTCTCAAAATGTATGCCCAAATGTTTTAAGTTAAATATGAACATTTGATTGATTGATTGATTGATTGATAACTTTGATGTTTGCTTTACGTCAGCAAACAGTAATTCAGTTATATTCAGAACAAGTTAATACACTATAAATCAAAGAGAAAACGGGTGGGACATCGAGACAAAGGGAAAAATGTTTGAACGAAACTTGAAAAATAAGTAGTATTGGGTAGGGGAGGACAATTTAGCCTTTGTAGCGACTACAGTGAAACTACTCTTATCTAAAAACATGGTCTTAATCGCGTACAGAGCGTGACAATCTCCAAACACGTCACCCACAGTGGTCCACGGTCAGGCCCTCACAGTATGTCCAAGCACGAGCATTTTATTAATTTTGTATATTTGTAATATTTGTTAAAAATGTAAACAAATTGTTTGTTGTAAAACGATAATAAGAAAGCTTTGAGAACATGCACAAAATTGAGAATCTTCAATACAAATGTGAAGTCCATCCTTCTCTATGGATCTGAAACTTGGAGACTAAACGCAGTCACTAAAAAGACATTTTCGGTTTTCTTAAATAGGTGCCTACGAAACATCATTGGAATAAAGTGGTCAAATAAAATCAGAAATGAAGATCTCTGGAAACGTACAAAACAAGAGCCAATTGAAAGAACAATCATAGAAAGACGGTGGAAGTGGATTGGTCACACACTGAGAAAGAACAACAACAATGTCACCAAACAGGCACTAGAATGGAACCCCCAAGGACATCGTAAAGGAGCCGACCAAAGAACACCTGGCGGAGGGATCTAACATCTGACCTACAGAAGATTGGTAAAACATGGGGAAAGGCAAGAACAACAGCAAAAGACAGGAAGAAATGGAGAGCAGCAGTGGTCGCCCTATGTTCCCCATGGGACGAAGTGGATTAAGTCAAGTAAGTCAAGATAATAAGAATGTATCAGTTAGAAAGAAGGCATCAGTTAAATTGCCATTTACCATGAAAGCTGTATTAGTTTTGCAAATTTATTGGTACAATGTGCAAAAGCTCAATATGGTCATATGGACTTTTCAATACCTATATGAATTATTTGATCGTAATGGTTTTTACTCTCACTGCATATGCGCTGTTGTAATAGCTAAGTAAACGTAAACTAAAATTACCTAAAGATATCTGAAAAGTCTTGTTTATCTCCAGGAAACAAATACCTGTAGATGACCGAAGAACCATTTACCAAATATCACCAAAGAACTCTTGTTCATCTCCAGGAACATTTACCTTTAGATGTCAGAAGAACTCTTCTTCATCTCTTGGAACATTTACCTATAGATGTCAGAAGAACTCTTGTTCATGTCCAGGAACATTTACCTTTAGATGTCCCAAGAACTATTGTTTTTCTGAACGAAACATTTACCGATAGATGTCAGAAGAACTCGTGTTCATTCCCATGAAACATTTATCTATATATAGATGTCCGAAGAACTCTTGTACATCTCCTGTAACATTGACCAATACATGTCCGAAGATTCCTTGTTCATCTCCAGGAAACATTTACCTATAGATGTCCGAAGAACTCTGGTTCATTTCCAGGAAACATTTACCTATAGATGTCCGCAGAACTCTGGTTCATATGCATTAAACATAAACCCTTCTAACTATGTTAGTCTGATTTATGCCTTGAATAATGTCTCTCAAACGAGTTTTTGGAAGACATATTGTTAATGTGTGGTTTCATTTTTTTTACTTCAAACTTGTCCGCTCGTTTTCATAGCGAGGCGATGTCTGATTGACACGACATATTGTGTGAGTATGTCGGGGCTGAACTTAAAATTGTGCAATCAATTTGAAATATTTTCAAAATTATTTGAATAAAGAATGTTGTAGCTACAATGACCGTGGCATTCCCTTACCTCGGTCAAGCCTAACGCACTATAAAAGAGCCTCCCTTTTCCGCCAACTGTGGACACACGGGACAGCTCTGTAGATTCATATCTTTCCCAAATAAAACAGCATATTTTGATTTTGCGCAGACGTTTAAAACTTCGAGCCATTTTTGCATTTTTACGTAGCAGTATATTCTCACGAAAAATGGAAAGACAAGTAAAAAATTAACACATATAAGCAAGCCAGAAGGCCTACAAAACTAGGTGCAAGCTATTCCTGCATGCGTCATTGCAATCACACAATAAAATGAAAATCAAGAAAAAAATCAGAAATCTAAAGTTTTTATCCGTAAGTAAATCCGAGAACATTTTAGACCGCTAATATGTTGCTATGTGTGAATTTAATATTAAATAACGAATTTGACAGTTATTTATACTTTAAAATTGAATACGATAAATCGTGGTTTTATTCCTTCTATTTATATGAGAATTAATTGAAATTTGAAGAAGTTGACAGACATCTTAATTGTTGCCATATCACATGTTAAATATGTACGTCGAATTTTTAACGAAGCTGTAAATGTATCAATATTTATGCGTGTGTAATATATACTAGGAATAAAGATACACGATTTCATTTTTGGTGGCAAAACTTGATCATTTCAACATGTATTAAAATTTCTTACGTAGCAACCTTTCTGCAGTGTCGTAACCATGACGTGATGGCGTATTTCCCCTAAAGGCAGGAATTCAAGCACGTCCACGTTGTCTATATTTGAACCCACATTACGCTGTAAACGTCGATTGCAATGAGATCAGTATTAACCTTAACCAAAATTGTTCGAATGACTGAATAGATGTAAAACTATTGCTCTGACGTAAAACGATTAATCTCAACGTCACATTGCACAGAAAATTAGAGTTAACAAGCTACCGATACTAAGTAAGCGTCTCTGCGCTACGGGAAGAGAAGATCTTCCAGGGGTGGACTTCGCGTGTTACATCACGACGTCATGTTCTAAGTATAAGTCTTGTCAATCTCCGCATAACTGATTTAACAGTTCCACAACGGAAACCAGGGTTATTCTTTGTACGCATAGTTTTAAAGTGTCTCAAGACGATTAGAAATCTGTTGCGATAGGCGAAGCTGAGGCCATGACGCCCGTACATTGACACGCAAATTACACCTCACATCAGTGCATGGTTGTGTGCACATTCACCAAATATTTGTACTTTTAATCACTTGTCATTTACGGGTCACAATGCATTGGTCAGAGCGAGATCTGTCTCCAACAGAACATTTATGCTATGAGTAAGACATGAGTCCAGAAGCAAAAAGTGCGTCTTGTCCTATTTACAAATTAAATCAGCTTACTATAACGTGATATTAACGTCCTTATTTAAGATAATATAAAACAATTTTTAATGAACAATAAACTGCAATAGGCTCAATGGCATGGCGAGCGCGAGCAGCCACCAAAGCTGACTTAATGCATACTATACCGGATTCTTCTAGAATATAAATCAGTATTTGGTACTCGTTTCCGGCTTCGTTCATCGAAACACATTTTCGTTTAGGACCAATATTTTTTTTCAATCTAATCAGATATAAAGAATAGACAAAATCTTATATTTAAAAAAATTAATAATCGCTCGTAAAATGTCAAAAAATATCAAAGTTTAGCCTGAAAAAACTCGTGTACGGATTAAACTCAGAAATTAAACATGCATTTCAACAGTTATTTTCTCTTAAAGAGACCAGTTTGTTCCTTGCTTTCGCTGAAGCTTTGGATAAAGTTGTTCATTTCGTTTTGTAGGTCATTTAATGTTTTAATGATCCTATACCATGTAGGTTTCTTCCGTTGTAAGAAGTAAAATCGGTACAAAAATGAAGCAAGTAGGCTATTTTTGTATTTTTCCTATAATTATTTGCATTTATCTGGCTAAGGATATTAACAAAATACTTTTAAACGTAAGACATAACACATAAATACGTGAATTTATCCATTTTCAGAACTTTGAGATAACATTACAATTATTTCTATTGCCGTGAATTGCAGAAAGTTAATATTTAGGGAAAGTTTTAATATTATTTCGTGCGCCAAATAATATTTCGTGTGCACAAATTGGTATTTCGTGCGCGAAACTTAATATTATGATTGTTATATCTCCCAAAAGGCGTCTGTCAAAATGACCAACACGATGAATAATTGCATTAAAATATAAACCCTTTTAAAAGCTTTTTACAATTTGAAGATTTATACACGTTGCCAGTAGTAGCCTAACAAGAATACAACATAGGTATTTCTCCTATGGAATCACTTTAAATTCGGTTATTTCCGCCTAAATATGGTCACTTTCCCGACCCTTGACGGAATGGGCCGAGAGATGTTTCGATTGGTATTTTTTATATACACAAAATGGTAACCTGGTTTTCCGTAAACTTTTAAGTTCAGATCTGTTGTGAGTTTCACCATTAAATGTGCTTCGATTCACTTCTCTCTGCTAGTCACTAGAATAGTGTAGCGTGGTGCATGGCATTTACAAACGTTCGTTTTATCAGTTCGTTTTTCTACGAATAATGCTGACCTTGTTGTAATGGCGATTGGGATATATGCAATAAAACAAACATAAATAACTAAATTGATTAAACTGCGATAGATTTAGATACAGACCAAACTACAGAAGGTTTTTGTAAATTTTCTGGCCCTTGGTCTATGAAATATCTCAAATTTCTGAAATTGTTTAAGTGTTTTCCTTTGAATTCTTGTTTTTTTTGTAAAAAAAGGGAATATTTTATTAAATGAGAATGGTTATATCACTTCGCTTTCCTGATTTTGCAATTTTAATACAAAATTATAATATTTATGTGACAAAAAACTAATAACAAATACATGTAAATAAATATGTTCTTAAAGCGGAATACTTAATACATGTAATGATTACAACTCTGAACAAAATATTTGTATTCGATATATGATAAGTAAGAACCTATTAATATCTATTTATTTTTTTAGTCCAATCAAAACTAATGTTATTATTTGTAATAATCTGGGTAAACTAAACAATTGTCATTTCAAAGAATGCAATAATTATATCCTCTAGGATGTAATAAGTCCAGGGTCAGTTTTTTTCTCAATGAATTCCAGATTCATCTGACAATTAAACTGTGCAAGCATTAAGCTTCCTTTCGATATATGTCGGGCTCGAATTTGCAGTTTGATCGCGTACAAGTCGGAGATCTACATAAGATGCTACTAGAACGACATCACTAAACCACCTAAGCAATTAGGCATTGAAGAGTTTGAAATATCAATTAAGAAATGAAGATAATTTTTTTACTGAACACATTTAATGACAAAGAAGAATGAAAGAATTATAGGTTTAGCTACATGGATCCCAATTAGCAGTCAGTAATTCAGCTTTGAAATTCCATATACGAAATAGCACTAATAAGGATATGACATAATAAAAGATGAAATATGAAATTAATAACAAAGCTGAATACACAAAGTCAAATATCAAAAGAATTTAGATATTGAAAGGTCTTTGAATCTGCACGTCATGGATCAGAAATGTCAAAAAGATTACTTTTGAAATTCTAAATTCTCAGAAAACGGATAAAATTTGTACCGTATTATGTTAAGTAAGTAGAATTTAGTGCACCAAAAGTGTTGTATCGCATATCTTACGAAGAGAAACGGAACACCCTTTACCCGCAATAATTACGTACCTGGAACAGTTATTACCGGTCCAACGATCTTTGACGGAAATGGCCTATTTCTTTTTATGGAAGTACCAGGGTAAAGCACAAATGGCGTTCGTTTGCTTTAACATAAGACCAAGCACTGTAGCAACAAGCATTCTAAAATAGCTCATCAACGTTTGGAAACCCATTTCGTCAATTTTTATGTTGTGTGTATTAAAGCTATTGAGAGCTTATGTGGCCTGTTATGTATTTAAAAACCCGACTTTAAATAAGAATTACTTACTTATATATACTTGCTCTTGTGACGTGGTTTCCGAATGTTAATAAGCCAGTCAATCAAAATATACACTTAACAAATTTGAAACCCAATGCATATATAAACGGCCAAAAGGATCATTCTGAAAAAAAACATTCCGAAATGAATGTAGCTTCCTTGAATAAAAACGGGAATTTAAAAGATCGTTTAATAATAGGTATGTGACTAGAATCTTTTTCTGACAAATATGAACTTGTTATCTAACAAGAAACTTAAATAGCTTATTGAATTATTATTTAATTCATTCGATCCTATAAATTGATCTATTGTGACGAATCGACCTAAGAGTATGTCAATCATCGACGAAAATTACATTTGTAACAAATATGTCAATTTCAACAGAAGCGTTCCGTTGAGGATGATGAGATATGATGGCGCTTTTGACTTAGAACAGGAATATTTGATTAAAAATAATTACTTTTCTCTTCAAAACCAAATCAAACAATAATAAACAGAAATTTTTGTTGAAAGCGAACAGTGATTAAACTTAATTACTTTTCTGCAACTTCAAAGAGATATTGAAAGCGCTAATGTAAGCCATTACGATTTTTTGCTATAATGGACAGAACTGTAGAAGCCAATGTGCGATAAGTCTGCCTCGATCTAATGGGTCTAAAAGCCAAACGTAGAATGGCTTTCTCTGACATCAAAGATGGAAAACGTTATTCTATCAATCGACTAAAATATTCTCATGCTCTTGATTAAATTGTTGCGGGTTTTAGCGTTCCAATATAAATACAACCATCAAGAAAATTACCCCAAATTCAAAGTGGTATTGAAACAATTTAGCAAATTATTTTCAATTAGATCCTAATTGTCGAATTTCGTTTTTCTTTTAATGCAATGTCCGTCTGGAAATCGATTCTCATAACATTTGATTTCGTAAACGGAAGAAAACAAAGTGAGAGATAATAGAAACCGATATTAAAGGTATCGTAAATAAAACGTATCAGCCATATAAATAATAATGAGGACTTCATAATTGAAAGCAAATAATAGAGTGCTTTGATGACTTGATGGTTCTGTCATTGTTTATATTTCAATAAAATTTGTACTCTGAAAATCTAGTCGTCCAAACGTTGTTTGATATCTGTATCAATATATAACATATGGAACATTCACTGGATGGGGAGAGTGGGAAAGAGGGACTTTTGATTCTTCTAACATTTATAATAAACTTAATAAATATACCGGTATTATACATTGAAACAAAATTTGACAGACGAAATATACCATAAAAGTGAAAACATTACTTCTATAATGAGTAGATTTAAGTTAATACGTGTAATTAAGAACTGTGTGAGATGAAATTACTAGAGAAACAATTACAATTCTAATGCAGTTCTTGATGTAACGTCAATTCTGATTGGATAGCGTGAATAATTCCATGGCATTATTTCCACAATTGATGCCGTCAAATTTTAACGCAAGTGCAGACGTTATATAAGGCAAATAAAAAATTCAAATTTTAATCAGTTAATTTAGTTTTTTATTGCCGTAGCATAAGAATGGAGATAGCTGTATTGTATTTAAAGATTAGTCGATATTGGTGATTTGATGGTCGGAAATATCCGTTTACTGGCTCCGCCAATAAACTCAATTTCCGACCATTAAATCACCAATTGATGCCGGCAAATCTTCTAATACAATACAGCTATCTCCTAAGTTGACAAACATACAAAATCTGTGTGTTTTAATTTATTTTGTTTTGTTTAGGACGAAGTAAGATAGTGCAATAGCATCGTACTCCTCTCCTCGCCGAATTGTTTTAATTTTTGTACTCGCATGAGGCTGAGTTCCTCGCGATCTATGGAACAAAAAGGAAAAGAATTTGGTCCAGACTTAATTTCACCTTCCGAAACGAGCCCTAAATTCGGTGACTATTTACATTTAATCTATACAAGTGGACTTTAAATAAGGGACAATACCGATGCAATCAAGCAATCAAGTCATCAGTCTCTTAACGAGATCTTCTTCTCGAAATAGCATAAAGAGAAAACCAACCTTCCCACTTCTCAACTTCCAGTTCATTAATAGCAATATCGATTTTGCTGTTGACCACTGAGGTACTCTAAAAAGGATTTGTTCTACCTAGTTTAATGCCATCTCCTCAGAAGTTCTTGGCTGGTGACTTAGTTAAACGTTATCATAAATCCATTTCCATGTTCCCAAATGCGATTTTTTCCCGAGGCCGGTCCTGAATATGACTGTTTTCCTTAGGATGACAGTGAGTAACTCGACCGGTGTTTTTTTAGAGGTAACTACTTCACTGCTAACTAGTCTAGACCACCCGAGTTAATCTATGTCTTTTTAGTGGGTTCGGCTTGCTCACTTTTAGTTGCAGTGTGTCTTTGTTTTGTTCCGGATTTCTTTATTGTCCTATATGGTTTTCTCGTTGACCGACCGGTTTATCTTTATTCTTTCTAATCCGCTGCCGACGTCAAACTGTTGTATAACTAACGCATAAAAGTTGTTGATGGTGACTCAAAAGCGGAATCAGTAAAACACAGGTTAAAAAAAATAAATCGATTTTCAGATAAATAAATGTTGATTCGAACCAGCCAAATGTTTAACAGCAAGGTATCAAAATCAACGAGAATTAAATGCTTATTAAAATACTAAATATTTTTATCAATAATTTTTATCTCAAGTCTCAACTATAAGTATTATTCTTAACCCCCTGTTAAAATAATAGAAATTGCACTATTTCAATTTTATAAAATCAATTAAAAATTCAAAAGTATTCAACTTCTATTATTAAATCAGATTCAAGTATACGATATGATGCTTTCGTTATATCGATGGATTTGTCTAAAGCAAGGTATAATTTAAAACTAAATCTACAATTATTACCACATTCATCATTGTAAGAAAACAATTTTTTAACAATTACCAATAGATTTTAGATACAAAATTTGTGACACGCGAGACTAATTCCACCGATCTGACTGAAAACCAGATGACATTGTTAACCCCGTACTTTCACTTCGACTGCAATTTGACATCGTATTTTAATCATTCACAAATTACATCCATTTTTCTATATATTTCCTCTGAATATGAACAATTTGGTCAAATTAATACAGCTTTAATAGTTTTAAATTATACGAAAGATCAATACAAACGGATTTTTATTCCTGGAAATACGGAAAATTACAGAACTGGGAGGCTTAATTGTAAGATTTGTTTTGTTCAATCGATAATCTTCTGAAAGAACCATTACCCATAACATAAGACGAAGCACCACCAACAACAACAAAATTAAAAAAAAAATAAAATAAAACAACAAATAACCCCACGCCGTTCTGTATATCTTTATGTTGCGAGAACACAAAAATCTTTCATAAATTGCTCAAAACCTGATATATTTAAAAGCTTTAAGAGCACGGGGAATGTGAAATCCTCCCATCGTTAATGGTCCTAAATTAAATTTGATTTACTAAGGGCACAATCTAATTAAAATTAAATCTTTCACTTGCTCCCCCCTTTTTGTTATAGGTCGCTGCGTTACACGCAGCGACCATAGCAAAAAGGGGGGAGCAAGTGAAAGATTTAATTTTAATTAGATTGCTAAGGGCAGTAACTGGTATTTCTGTAATATACATGTACTTTTATATTGTTTTGCCTGTCGACAATATGAGGCAAATACACTTACCTGTAATTAACGGCAATGTCATTTAGAAAAAATTAATATGAGAACCAGTTTGATGCACGTCTTATGATTGTGGGAGGGACAAAGGCAGTCCCATGTTTGGACATCTCAAAGATTTCTGAAAAAGCCGAAGGAGGTTTATCGGCGATAGGTTATGATTGCGATAACATGGATGTACCGTACTTGAATCATTCGTTCTTTTCTTTTGCGACTTTCATTCGTACATCATTAGGGTAGTTAGTCTAATATTCTAATATGACGTGCTTTAAAGGCTTTGAGAACACAACTGTGGTAAAAAAAAAGATTTATCTATGAGCAACTCGCGCAGAGAAAGGCGTGTTTAAAATGGCTGTTCCAATTACAAAACTGTAACTCCCACCGGAAAGCTATTGCATATGACGTATAAATCTTATAAACAGCGACACGCGCTATAATTATCAGTTGCAATATATTGTGTGTTACATTGACGGAACAGCCAGTTTATGGCGGAAATGATGTTTTCTATAGGTACGAAAATATTATAAATGTGCTCTAATTGTCTTATTAGAATAGAAATAATTCACGGAGGCTGTGTATCATTGTTTTACCACGGGGTGACCATTTATGTCGTATTATTTTATCCCGAGCGATAGCGATAAAATAATACGACATAAATGGTCACCCCGTGGTAAAACAATGATAAACCATAGCCTCCGAGAATTATTTCTTAATTGTACATTGTGGGTACTCATGAATTCGCTGATTACTTGCCGATATGTGTACCAATAGTTACTCCAAACGTTATGACTAGCGTTTTTGTTCATTATATTACCACGTACTCGCTTCGTACGAGTCGTGTTTACATCTACATGTACATCCGCAATTACCCGAGTTGAACACAAAGAAGGCTTTGTGTTAAAATGAGACAGAGGGCGCGACGGTCCCCTATATCCTTTTTATATATAACTCATTGTTTGTCGTGTAACAATGGATTCATATAGATGTAACATTTTATATACCTGCTTGATTGTCTTGTCTGGATTTGTTTTGATGACTTTTGTGAGAAAGTACAAAGCCATTTCTTGTTAATTATGTGAGACTAAACCTACCCCGGAGCTTTTGGACCATCTTATACGGCTTTGTAAACAGAACAGACATGCAGTAAATTTGTCACCACCATGTATATATCCATATGACAACAATATTATATTTGCCCCGATAGATATACATGCCGCTTTTTATTAACTGACATATTATCATGCATTGGTGCGTGAGAAAGGATTAGCTCACATAGTTCCTATTTTTAAATACGGCATTTGCCCATTTCGCATGTCGTGTCGTCATTTCGTCATGCTCAAATCTGAAAATGCTAAAATACATTACTTCAAGCAGTAGATAAAGTAGAATTTTACGACTGAAAACGTGATTCTTTGAGGGTATATTATAAAAATCTATGCAATTAAGGATCCCTAAAGTTAATTAAAGAGAATATTTCAATCACCTCATAAAACCTTATCTAATTTAAAACAATTTTTCAAAGCATAATGAATGCGAAATCCTCCAACTGAAATTTATTTTCCTCACGGGAAATATCAAATGACACCAATTATAAAAATGAAAAAATATATCTGTTCATTTCAAGAAAAGGGAGAATAATGAAAAAATCTGTATTGAAACAAAAGTCAACTCAAATCAAGACTAATTTGTAAGAGAGAAGCTAAAAAACCTCATTTTATAATTAAACTAGTTTATTTTCTATGGAAATCATTTCGAGTGATTGCAGTTTTCAACATAATGGATTTTTAATTGAATAATCAAAAGAGAGATTGTTTAACGTTGGGGGATCATTTTTCTTATTTAGTAAAACCAATTTACTAGGTAATTATGTTTCGTCTTCTATTTCTCCCAGAATAAACAAAGTCAATATTTCACTACGATGAGTTCTCTTTAACTCTACGAATTCTGGTTTCTGTAAATTGATTTGTTTTTGTTTATACAGAGAATAATTGTCCAAATGACAAAAATAATTTATATTCAGACTTCCTTGAGTCAATTTAAATCTTGTAATACGTAGGTAGCTGAGTGTATGTTCTTTCAAGTCAGAATTATTCGGCTATATCATATGGCGAGGAAGCTTCAATCACGTGGTTTTTGTAATAGACTTACGTTCTACATCAGGAAAATATCAATTTTATTTATAACATCTTCAGAAACAGGAAGTAGAGAGCGAGTTTGCTGTTTCGCTCCAAGTACAAATACAATTGTTTGTTTCATATACAATGTATACACCTGTTTTATCCTGCAGTTAATAAGATGCTTTATTTTGCCATTATCGATTGATTCATGTTCAACATTGTGTCCATAACTTATAATGTATTGGTCTTGGAGACATTTAGTCGAACCACATAAAGAACAACGGAGGCGAACCACGAAGAGAACACCACAACCCCCCAAAATTTATTGGTGTACTTCTTGACTAATATTTTCGTGCAAAAATGATAATTGCAGGATTGATATCTAGATACCCGACTGCGAAGTCAAAGTCCTCCAGTTGTGCACATATCGGTATATTGCTGTATCAATACTTAAGGTTTAGCGAAGAACCGAAAAAAAAGATTTTAGTTACTATGGCTGGATCAGACAAGAGAAGAAACCCACAACAAATGTACCATAACAAGTATATAAAGTATATAAAGAACTCATTTTCATTACTTACCGCTCCATCAACAAACACATTCTTGTAGATCAGAACATATTTCGTTTCTTTCATATATTTAATCATAAGTTTGTAATCGACAAATAATAGCTCTAGTTTAACAAAAACAAACATGAATATCTTTGCAAACATGTCTTATGAAATTTGGCTTTCAAGTTTTCATGAAAAGCCCAAAAAGCGTCACGTTTGCACGTAATCCCCTCCCTCAACCACATCATGCGCTTACCATCCAAACAAATGGCCGCAACCTTCAATGCATATGGTTTCAATACCTATTCAAAAAAACGAACATTGAACATCTTTAAATTAAGATTGATGGATGCGTTAGATGGTTTTTTTACACATAACCTGTACAATTTAAGTATACAACGTTATAATTAAACAGTGTCAAGCATACGTTTTACTCGGTTAATATATTTCTTAAAGAACCAATAACTACAAACACTGAACACTTTTTCTCCCTAACAAAGACCTACACGACAATAATTCTCTAAATTAAGGCTTCATATCTTCCTCATAGGAACAACTTATAACATTACAGTTTCATACATTTGTCAGTATAAAAAAATATTTGTATTGTTTTTTTGCTTGGTTTGAATGTTGTTTAACGCAACTTTCAGTAATTTGTAAGCTATATGGTGGCGTCTATAGTCTTTATTGGGGGAGTAAGCCGTAGTACCCGGAGAAAACCCCTGACCTTCGGTGCGAAAATTGGAAATCCTTGTCAAGTAAGTTTGGAGTCAAGCGCACCTTGCCCGATTTGAGGCTCGAACCCGCAATCTCAGTGTTGACAGACCACGTGATCAATAGTAGACGAACTTCCTTAAACACTCGGACACTTGAATTGTAACGCATTATACAATGAAAGAAGACTTAATAGGTTTGTCAACTTGTGTCTTGTCCATTAAGGATTTAGCAAATAGACCAAATAAAACACAGTAAACTAACATATGAGAATCAAAGTGTTGACAACCCAGGGCCGTAACTACCATTGAGGCAACGGAGACAACCCCCGGACCCCCCTGTATCCTCTATTTTCTAACCCTAGTTACGGCCCTGCAACCTGTGATAATTAGAGTTTGTTGTTCAGCAGAAATAACACACTTGTAAGCTATAGATAAATTCTTGCTTCGTTATGTCAGGATTTTGTAGAATGAATTGACAGGTACATGAATGGACTTAATTTGTGGATTTCTTTCACATATTTAAAATAAATTGACCACCGTTATAGAATTGTTTGGACATAAGGTACATCGCTAATATTCTTAGCCTAGTTTTCTAGTCAAGCACCGTGCGCCGCAAAGGTCAGGTGGTGTAGAAATCACATGACAATTATTCGGTCGTGTCGTTCCTGAATAGACTGTTCATGTCAACAGGATTTAAACAGTTTTAAACAGGATATAAAGTTCATAATAAATCTGACGTGACTTTTAATGATTGTAGTACTATTTATTAGGATCTAGTTTTTCCAACAATTTTATGTTCGGCAATTGCAATATACCATTTCATTTTAAACATCATTATTTGTTTAAGAAAAGAATGCCCGCCAATTCTGTACTTCGGAAGCATGGTACATGTGAATCACCAAAGTGCGTCGTTTTCAAAATATAATCGCTCTTGTTAAGGGAGGTTGAAAATTTAGGGCACTTTCAGTTAAAACGTCAACATTTAAAACGAAATGGTACGGTTTTAGATAGACGATGTTAGACGAAACATATGATGTGTTGTGCCGGGGTGCAAATCACACATTAAACAAATATTTATGGAAGGGGTTCAAGTTTTATCTGGTTAGGGAAAGTGCTTTTAATGAAAGCACGTGATAGGATATATCTCGCTACATATTTTGTAAACGGCGTATTGATTAATGGCATATATAATACGCTTAGATCATGAACCATGAACCCAGACTAAAATATTGTGTGGACATTAGAAACCTTTCCCCGATATTGTCAAAATCAGAACTCCTCTTGGAGTTGCGCAGTATTTTCCGCCATTAAATAATCCTCGTTTCCTTCCTTTCTTAATGAGCAAAGTGAGAATAAACGGATGAAGTGGAATAACTCTTTACATATCAAGTGACAACTATCAATTTAGTGTTTTAACACCATCCTATTTTAGATGGCTAATGGATATTCTTAGGAATTGACAACTTTTGTATGTTGCATTTAAAAAGCTATTAGTGGTAATACAACGCAAAAGAAGGTAATAGTCGCATACGGTGTTACGAATCAATGGATGGACGGGTATTGTTCAGCATTATCGAGCTTTTAAGTACAATTTTCCATTTTTCCCGTAAGTCTATAATGGACGTCAATGGATTTTGATAACGGTAATTAATTCTAAACAGAGCCATCCATTACAAGTAAAGTCAATTGGTGTTTTAACAGTTTGATGTATAAATCCTATCCACAATGAATTAATTGAACTAAAGTGATCATATTTGGGGATCTTGATAAAGTGGGGTTTTTGTATTTCTTAAAAGTAAGAAAACATGCTGTTATACAGAACCGCTGGCTCTATTGTAGAACAGTTATTGGCGTCTTGGTGTGCTTTCTGTTGTTAAACATAAATAAATCGATTCAAAACCTGTTTGCCTTTTTTGTTGTTAATGATTTATATAAAATATTCGTACAAAAAATATATACTTTATTTGTATGAGCCTTAGACACAGGAAGATATGAGAGGCTCTGACGAGAATTTCCCAACTGTTTCGCTGCGAGTGCAAATAAACTATATATTTTCTGACAATGTATGACTCTTGTTTTTATCCTGATACTCTAACTTACATTTGAAACCAATAGAAAACACGAAAAACGTACACTTCTAGACGACCTTGCAATTAGTTCATTTGCTGTCAAATAAAGTTTTACTCGGCAGTGCCGCAGTCTCCTGTTTCCCTTTTCCTCGCTTCACACGATATGCAATATTCTGTTCTGGTTCATGACATGTTGTCAAATACGATATTTGTTTGTGATGTCAGACTATCACAAAAATAAACACTGTAAATTGTTAAGTCAGAAACCGGCTAGAAGTCCGAAGCGTACTTTTTCAGGTTTTTCATTCAGTTTGTTAGGATTGCAAGATAATATTTGCACTCGCTGCCAAAAAGGCGGCAAATGCTCGACAGAGCCTCGCACTTTTACCCGTTTTGCTGTACAAATAAATTATATATTTTCTTTATAAACAAATTATATATTTTCTTTATAAAGCTTTTTATTTGGGGGCCTCGGTGGCCGAGTTGTCAAGGTAGTTCGTCTACTATTGATCACGTGGTCTGTCAACACTGAGATTGCGGGTTCGATTCTCACTGCGGGCAGGGTGTACTCGACTCCAATCTTAATTGACAAGAATTGCCAGTTTTCGTACCGCAGGTCGGGGGTTTTCTCCGGGTACTCCGGCTTCCTCCCCCAATAAAAACTGGACGCCATGATATAGCTGAAAAATTGCTGAAATTGGCGTTAAACTCCATCAAACAAACAACAAAACAATATAAACTTGGTTTAAAATAGTTTAACTTTCTTAACTTTAGCATTAACTTTATGTAATACATTTTTCTGTTATTTCTGCGGTGGCAGCCATTCCGGATTTCCGATGTGAACAAAAATCATGATTTTGTATCAGAGTACCATATAATATATACACACAACATGGCTTAAATCAGCTTTGCAAAGTATTTTGTCTATGTTTAGTCCTTTTGGTGGCAGCCATTTTAAATTACCTACTGCCGTTCAAAAGTTTTGTAGAGAGCCATTAAATAAATATTGCTACTATCTTTGTCTTGAAATTGTTCAAATTATTCGTAGTAAACAATTTTTTTTTGGTTAATATGTTAAATTAACTCTTGCGGTGGCAGCCATGTATATCTTACATTTCCAGTGGGAACAACATAAACTTTGCAGAGATATCATAAGAACATTCATATGCATTACAGCGTCGATCAGCTGGATTAAAAAGAAAACATGTTAGTTAAGAAAAAATAATTATGTGTGCAGGAGTAAAAGTGCAAAATAGTTGCTTTTTTATTCCAAGAGTAATTTAATGCTGGCCATTTTAGAACAACTGTAGAATGAATGGCAAGAGAATAAAATTGTTAAAATGAATTACACACAGTTATATAGCAAATGAGAAATAATGAATCAATTTAATTTGTTCTAAGGTCAAATAGGCTACCCCATAATGGTTTGTAAAAAGATTAAATTATGTCTGAAAAATATTTACATAAAAAGATGGGCTTTGCATTCGACTTTCATACTTTTTATCAAAACTAAGTTTCATAAGGTATATTTAAATAAATTCTAAAATGCATTTGTTTTGTTACTAAGGTTGGCATACCCGGAATTATCATCGCATTTTATTCTGGTATTACAGACATAGTACCGGGATAAATGGTATCCTAATGATATAATTTCCGTAAATAGAACATAAAAATATTTAATATTTCATTAAAAATAGGCATTAAAGAATTAATTTATGGTGAATGTTTGGACAGAATAACCAACCTTGTTTAAATTTTACTCTTTTTTGCCTGTTCTGAACTCTTGTTAGCTTGGTGTTAATCAATAAATAGATATGATAGTATCGGTAAAAGTATTTCAATAATATATTAATTTTATGGAATTTAAGAGGAAATAATGGAAGAAAGTATAATTTCCACCATAAATTTAAATATAATAGTTATAAGATTTTCCGAACAAACTGGCAAATGGTGTCCTGCAAACCCGGAGTTCCACTAGAATTAAATTTAAATGATAGATTTTCATTACAAAAATATGTGATACGTTTCAGCGTTTATTGAAATAAAAACCGGAGTACTCGCAAAGAACTGCAGATGAAAAATTTTCATTATGTGTGCACTCTGACACCGTGTCTGAAATATAACTCAAAACTCGCAAACCCGGTGTTGACACGCAGCTGATTAATAGAAGATGTCGACCACTCAACCAACGAGGACTACTTTTATTTCGCACTTATATACATCAGTTACCCTTTGAATCCGGTAGAAACAGATATATCATATAGACAACTTTTTAATAAATACAGAACTGACATTTTTCTTCAATCTAGTAAAAACTGCATTTCTATAGTACTATAGTGCTGATTGTGATTGCAAGCAAGTCACAAAAGTTCCCCTCCTTCTACAAACATAGTCGGTCAAACGGCATTCTTTTGTTTGTGCATTATAATCTACCTTCATATCAAATGTAATTGAAATCTACCTTTTGTGTGTGTTTGCGGGTGGGGAACGACGGAACGTATATAGTGAAGTTGCCGCCTTTACAAAATGGCGGCTCTCGAGTCAATTTGCTTCCGTAAAAATGCGCAGAATAGTAAACGGTATCAGAGTACAAATTTCCATTGAAATGCTTTCTTTTTTATATTTATTATGAATATAATCAAAAGATTTTAGTAACATGAAATGGTCAAGACATAAAGCGGTGTTTTGCGAAATAACGTGAACGTGTGCGAAATTACACAAGGTTCGAAGATAACACAAATGTTGGCGAAATAACTTGTATTGTTATCTATATTCTAATGCAACAAGGTATGTATCAATAAAACTTTAACTTTGTTTTGTTTCTGAAGTCTAAACTTTCAGGGTACAGCTGATTTTGGAGTTTATGCAACAAAATGAAATAGAGTGTCAACTGTTAAATGCAGGAGAATACTTGTTTGTCAAGAATTTTATATGATTTGCATATCAGGAAATACTTGTATACGATTGGATGAAATGACTTCTGGTAGATCTTGAAAGGAGTTTTCTATAAACTACTATAAGAAAAGGAAGTGGGGGGACGGTTATAGTCTTGTCCAAAGTAAATGCATGATTTGGCTAAAAAGATCAATTGATTGATTGATTGATTAATGGTGTTTAACGCCCGAGCAGCAGTATTTCAGCTATATTCAGGCGATGAACATGAAATGGATGATAAAATGAACATGAAATGATGATGAATGAAAATGGGATGGGACACAAGGAAAAATAGGGGTAACGGATTTTAGATTGCCACTGGCAAATGGGAGGATGGATAGGGTCGGGCAATTTAGCCTCCTGTAGCGGGATCGAAATCCCTACTCATAGCGAATGCTACAGCAGCGTTCTTTAACGTGCGAGGAACGTGGCATTTTTCCCAACACGGTGCACTAATATGGTTTGCGGTCAGGTTTTCCGTATTATGGCCTGACAACCCCAGCTTGCCAGGGGTACCCCATTCAACCACCTGGGGCACACATCCCAGTCGGTATTTAGGCAAACCGACCTGACACGCCGGTCAGGGTACTGGGCGCTATTTAGTCGCCTTTTACGACAAGCTAGCGCGACTGCGGTCTATTCCTTTAGCCACCCGGATCCCGCACGGGGCAAAAAGATCAATAATTAATTTTATAAGATTGATATTTAATCAAACTTTTGTCATTGTCGTTATGAAAACAATGCTATAGATTTAAGATAAAACTTTGTGTTTTTTTCACACTCGAAGGTAGTGTGTTTGTTTGAATGGTGTTAACGCAACTTTAGCAATTTTTCAGCTATATCATGACGTCCTGTTCTTATTGAGGGAGGAAGTAGGAGAACTCTGAGAACACAGCATCTTCGGCAGAAAAACCAGCAATCCTTGTAAATTAAGTTTGGAGTAGAGCGCCTCCCCCGGCCAGCAGTGAGACTCAATCCTACATTCAAATAAGGGGCCTCTGTGGCCGAGTGGTCAAGGTAGTTCGTCTACTATTGATCACGTGGTCTGTCAACACTGAGATTGCGGGTTCGATTCTCACTGCGGGCAGGGTGTACTCGACACCAATCTTAATTGACAAGGATTGCTAGTTATATTATATTAACGGCGAAATACAAATAAATATGCCCGTAACTGCTCAGTTGGTGTGCTCTTCGCTGTCCGCGCCCTATAAGCCTGTCGATTTCCATTTTAGCATCTTAATAGCATTTTAGTTAAAAGCAATACATATTCCTGTTATGACAATATCTCTTGTATGTTTATACTCTCACTACCGAACAGAAAGAAAACGAGGCTTAGTATAGCCTTCCTTCTTCAGTTCTCCCAATAATTTAGAAAGTCTAAAGGAAGCTACCAACAAGTACACTAATTAAGTATCGGATCGACAAACATGACAATACGGCATAAACCAAAGAAAGATAATATACAAGTCTGGAAGATTATGCAACGATACAAATGACGGTGTTTTTGTCAAAATTATAGTCACAGTTTGACCAACAAATGGCATTAGTCAATGTCAATATTTAAAAAAATGACGTAAAAAAATCATAAAATGTTGATATATGAAATATTTTATGATTTGTTTACGTCATTTATTTTATTGACACTGACTAAGGTTATTCGTTGGTCAGTCTGTGTCTTTAATTTTGACAAAAACACAGTCACTTGTATCGTTGCATAATCTTCTAGACGTGTATATGTATATTTTTTTTCACGGATTTACAATACTTTTAATCTGGCACATAACAGTTTATTTTATGTACCCCATCTTTAGCCCCTTTTTTCTTCAGTTCGTAAATACTAATCACTAATGGGTTCCATAAGATTTTAAAACCACGTCAAGCTTAATTAATATATTTTACAATAATCCTGTTACTGGTAGAAAAGGTGTTGAAAGCTGAATTTTTATGCAGCTTCTAAAATGTATTTTAAAAACCATTATGTCCAAATATAATTGTATCCTAAAAGATGCATTTTATTTAATGTTGACATGACATCTTTGGTATTAATATTTATCGACGACACTAATGGCGCAGGGATCTCTTTTACGTTTTATGGCTAATGAGTTATGCGATAATATATTTGAAACTTAAAGACTTTACCCACACGTATATTGAATCGAATGTTTTGAAAGAGGTTGATAAATAAAAAAAAATAAATATTGAAGACATGCAGACAGACAGACATAAATACAATGAAATTTTATCGTACATGTATTCGGTTATCTGACGGGGTTGACAAGGATTGCCAGTTTTCAAAAAGGGGGGTATGAGTTACACCAGTAACTTCAAAAACTGAACATTATGAAGTAGATAAAAAGACTGCTGAAGGTAGCGTGACACGTGATGACGTGTCGACCAGCTCTGTTGGTTGAGGCTGTGAACCTTATACGTACTCCATGTTTGGATCTTAGCTTTGACAATCTTGTCAAATAAATGAATGCATTAAGTTTAGTTTCTTTATAGTATTCTCATAGGAAATTAAGACTAATACAATAATATATGAAAATAATTCATTTCCAATATATTTAATTTTCAATTTATAATTTACGAACATTAATTTTTGAATTCGCCTTATCGGTATACTTGATAAAATAAATTTTAATTTTAAATATATTAAATTTTACCAATTTAACCCTTTAATCGTAATTACTAGAGTGAACGGGAAGTTCTATGGTCTAAATAGATATTTATTCAATATATCATGTTTTTTAATAGAGCTGACAGTCGCAATTAAAAAGTTTTTTGAAGAGACCCGTTGCACGAGTTAGTATAGGCGACATGTAAATAAAATTAAAAGAGTCTAATTTTCTTCTAGCTTTAATAATTGTATGCTGATGGGCCATATATGTCTTTAGGTACTTAAAAAACCAACCATATATTGACGAAAAGTCAAGCATGGACAAGAATATTTAATTTAATTCGTAAATTACACCATGAAATTCAATAAGAAAAAATAAAATCTTAAAAAATCCAAGTGAGGTAAATTCAATAAAATTGTCCGCGATTTATTATCTAAGATTCAAATATTGCGTGCTGAGAAAAAATGTTTTACACTAACTCAAAACATCTCAAATTGATATTGAAATCGGATACTAGGTTCGGTATTGTACGTTGACAATTGAGTTATCTTATTGATAAATTTCACAATTGCGTGGAAACAAAAGACGAAATCTTCCCGTTCTGGCACATTAAGAAAGACATCAAAGCCACAAACGCGCGCAGCATGTTTACCGATTCGACCACGACAGGTTCTGAGCGATGATACAAGGCTAAATATCTTAAACCTACGGCAAACATGATAAGTCCATTGTCCCTTTAACACGAAGATTTTATAAAACCACAATCAACAAACTTAAAACTAAAGGATTGAAACCGTATTAAGAACGATGTACCGAAGACATGTCTTACCGTCGTAATGATTAACGATCACCTGGAGATTTCAAATCTGTTTTAATTGATCTTAATTGTTCAGTAATATAATATCCTTCGTCTTGATTAGCACGTTAATGGGATTACACGTGTAATGGTTGCATGACACGTACATGAAAATGTTATCGAGCTATCTGCAGTCCCGAAGTTAAAGTGCATCAGATGCGACAATTCTTAACGTGCGAGCGAAGTCAAAAGTAAGATTTCTTGGAATAACTTGAGTGAGCATTCAATACTGTACAACTGTACAACATACAACCATATAGTTAGTTTGTGTTTTCCGGATGACCTGGACCATAACAGTAGAGTTACCCCACATAGTAGCCCAACGTATGCCCTCTCGTTGGAGATTTTGTTTTCCAGGTTATAATGAGGGAGGCCTAGAATGCCACAATCCAATCATTGCATGTTAAATGTATAGGATCGTTGCAGTCGCTACAAAAGGCATTTTCTCCGTCCCTATCAAATTGTAATACAGTGGCATTAATAATTTCCTGTCCATTTAAGATTGACCGATCTATCTTCCCGCTGATTTTTTGAACAAAAGAAAATAACTTAACACAAACATAACGCTCCAATATATAACAAAGAATAATGATCAAATTGCGCACCAAACTTCAACGCAAAACAAAATGACTTATACCAGTGAAAAATACTTGGAACAGTTACATAAAACATGCGGCGGATTGATAAAAATTACACAATTGCCATTTGCCAATTGATGAACTAACAAAAGGGACTCTTCTTTCCAAAGATCTAAACAACACACAAACAATCTCTGCATAAAGTAAAGAAAAACTAAAAGAAATATAAAGAAGAGGCAAGATAGAGACACACACGGAAGGATAATAGGATGGTAAGACTACGATGGGTCTATACGAAATACATTTTCTTTGCTTTTGTTCTCGTTATAAGTATAAATGAAATACAATGAATCAGTCAATTAACTTAAATATACAGATCCTCAACATACCTAGATAGAAGAATACGAACCACAAGTTCTAGTACAAATATTGGTGAATTCTATAAGAAACGAAAGGGCGACTCAACAAACGTATATGTGGACACCGTTCAGGAATTAATACCAACAAATTTCCTGCGGTATATCAACATTTTAATCAGCCAGACCACTCTATTCTGTCTATGAAGGTCCGCATCCTTGAAAAAATCTACCATCATTCTAACAATCCTGAATTAAGTACACCTCTACGTAGACAAAAAGAAGAATACTGTATCAGAAAATTAGGCACTGCAATGCCATATGGGTGCAATGATAAAATCGATAGTATAGGTAACCTTTCCAGTCCTGGCTGTAGCAATGTGAATGTGATGGGCCTTTTTAATCACAATAACAGGCGACAACGTAGTCATGGTCATCGTCACGATACATCAACTTTGTTACATGATGTATCTATTAATGGTTTACTACCGTTTCTTCAAAAACCACGAGGACTTCATCATATTCGCACTAAATTGTACTCTGTTCCACTCAAAACACTACATTATCTTTACAAAGAATATCTCCGGTCATCTGTAACAGACCCTTCGTCTACTCTGTATAGATTAGTAGCTATTATTTTAGACATTGGAAAACACAGATTGTTCAAACCGGTTAACACACACAAAGATGAAGAAGAACCTCGTTCCTTTCTTTCTTTACTTTTTGCTAACAAAGGGATAGATGCTATCAATCTTGGTAATATCTTGCATCACAAGTCTGTTACTTCCAAAATTCCACCATACTTCAAAAACAAATCCGTTCCTATTATATCTTATACCTATACTTCCCCCATTGCACCCAGAATGTTCAATAACAAACGTGTATTGCAGGATCTTTTGATTAAAGACTTCAAAACCAACCCCCCGACTGCTCTTGCCACAATTCCCCATTCATATATAGTCCTTCAGGTCACGTGATAACTGGAGATCTTAATATTGTTGAAAATGAAAGACCCGCAATATTTTGTCCAAAGGACCTAAGTACCGTGAACCTAAATCCATCAACTGGAATTATAACTTTAAATTATTGATGGATTCAATAGAAGACTATGCCAGAAAATGGGCAAAGCAAGAGGACCAGGAGGTTGATACTTGTCCGAGTGGTTAAAGGCCTTGAGGTCATTGATTCAAATAAGAATAAGTCGTTTAAGAAGGTCTATGAGTACTAAAGCATCATCAATTTTCAGAAATCTTGATGCTCTTAGAACTTTGCCCGACATTCATGACAAATATGTTGTTGTGCTAGCAGATAAGGCCCTTAACAATATCATTTTTATCTGCAAAAAACATTACGAAGAGTGTTTAATTAATGAGTTAGGCATTTATAGTTCACTAGGCAATCCTACTTACACATTCACTGCGCTTTCAAAAGAGGAGATTATTGAAAATCACAAATCGGTATTGGCATCCTTTGATCTCAAAATCAGAGTCGAAGATCGTGATCTCCCTTTATTGTATTGGATTCCTAAACTTAACAAAAATCCATACAAACAGCGTTTCATAGCAGGATCGTCTAAGTGTACTACCAAAACACTTTCGGAACTCCTGACCACTATTTTAACAACAGTAAAAACGGGACTTCAAAAATACAGTGACATTTGCTACTCCAGAAGTGGAATAAATGAAATGTTGATATTATAAAATTCAAACGACCTGATAGACATCTTGAGGTCTGGATCTCTTTCCCATTGTAACAGCATTAAAACATTTGATTTTTCGACACTCTATACGGCCATCCCTCATACGCAGCTTAAAACCAGACTAAAAGATCTTATAAAACGCTGCTTTTTCTAGAAAAACGGAAAGAGACGATATAAATACCTGGTAATTAGTCATGACAGATCTTACTTCGTCATCAATGACTCCAAAGCTAATACTAAATATACTGAAGACCAAATCTGACACATGTTAGATTTTCTAATTGACAACATATTCGTCATGTTTGTAGGACATGTTTTTCAACAGACTGTTGGTATTCTAATGGGTACTAATTGTGCTCCTCTCCTCGCCGACCTGTTTTTGTACTCCTATGAGGCTGAATTCCTAGAAGGCCTTCTGAAGAAAAAAGAAAAGACTCTGGCCCAGACCTTAATTTCACATTCCGCTATATTGATGATGTTTTGTCCCTCAACAATGCTAAATTTGGTGACTATTTACCCTATCGAGCTTGAAATTAAAAACACCACCAATACACTAAGATCAGCCTCTTACTTAGACCTACTTCTAGAAATAGACTAAGGAAAACTACAAACTAGGCTCTACGACAAGCGTGATGACTTCAACTTTCCAATTGTCAACTTCCAGTTCATCGACAGCAACATACTAGCAGCTCCAGCGTATGGTGTGTACATTTCACAACTATACGTTATTCTAGATCCTGCGATCGTTATTCAGATTTTCCAGACCGATCACTGCTGTTGACTGCTAAACTACTCAAACAAGGGTTTGTTGTACCTAGGCTGATGTTATCTCTCCAGAAGTTCTATGGTCGGCACGACGACTTAATTGATTGTTAGGGAAATCAGTGTCTCAAATACGATCTGACATTTTCGCTGAGTCATAGGTAGTGTTTCCTATTCCTGGATTTGACTTTTCCCTAGACAAGACAATGAACTCTACGGGTGTCTAATTAGAGGCAGGCACTGCTTACTCGTCCGGAGCACCTGAGTGCACCCATGGTTTTTTATTGGGTTCGGGTTACTCTCTTTCTGTGTTTTATGTTTTTGATTTTTGTGTTGTGTTTGTCTATATCCGGATTTGTAACTGTCCCTTGGTTTTTGGCTCTTGTTGTTCGGTCGATTTTCTTTGCTACTTTCCTATAAGGTGAGTGGGTGTAATAACTGATATATTGAATAGGGGAGGCGCACATTTTTGGAAACAATTTATTGGTAGGGTTGAAAGGGGTTAAAGACCGCATTCAGCAATTTTCAGTTTTTTAATTTTTTATTGCGGGTGGGTGGAAGCCGGTAAAAATCACCGATCATCAGCATGAAAACTGGCTAGCCGTCTCAATTAAGGTTGAAACCGAACACACCCTGCATGCCCCGGGAATTTTGCCATACATTCACGACCCAACACCAAGATCGGGCTCAGTCATGTATCAAAAATTCCGCATAGAAAGAAAATGATATAATTTTTGTATTAAGTAAACTTTTTTTTTAACTTCTACGAAACTGTCAGCTTTTCACAATAATAATAAAGCATAGTCTGTAATGAATGATTGCATGTGTTTGATAGCTATAGTAGCTAGTAGTTAATTTTAGCAATATTATCGGGTACCCAGAGAAACCCTTATATAGCTAGTAGTTAATTTTAGCAATATTATTCAGTACCCAGAGAAACCCTTATATAGGAAAATGGCAATCATTAAGTCGACTGACAAATTTTAAATTGATCAACTACTTTATTAATTGCTACCTTAGCCGATAAAATCTTTTAATGTACACAGTTGTATGTTGCTACATGTATAGTTAAATGTATATAATCTAAAGAACCTTGCTTTCCACGGAAATGCCTTAAAAAATGAACCATATTTAAATGAATTTTCGAAAAAATGCATATCTATCTGTGTATGTGTTGTATATTTCATAAATACTCACCATACACATGTAATTTAAAAAGAGAAATTCTAAACAAGTTTGAATTAGATCTTATTACTGCCTTTTGTTTTTGTTCATCGGATTTTTGATCTCACACTGTTGGAACACTGGCACACATTTTCTCGAACTATGCAAAATGTCCTTAACCACGCAGTCTGGTCTGGTAATTCAAAATATAGTCTATTACTTAATTTCATTTCATATAAGCTAATTCATTAAAGTAGTTTATTCAGAATTTGACATAACATGGCTATATGTAGCACATTTGTTCTGCTGCATGAAATATATTTTAGTACTGTCCATTTTTTTCTACCCTCATCGGGATCAACTCACATTGTTAAGATACTATAACATTCACTGATATACATTATCAGCCCTCAAAGTTCCTTTTAATATCATGTAGCCTTCTGGCTACCATTTTAAAAATTTACTAGTCAAGTTAAAATTTTGGTAGCCAGCAAAAATATTTTGCCAGCCAAAAGGAAAATGTTATAAGCATGTGATAACCACATTGTTTTTTGTGTTTTCTGTATGTACTTGTAATGCTAACAACTATCCCGGAAAGAAAAGTGAAATATTTTAATTGTTTACTTGCCATGCTAGCGAAATATTTGGGGTATTTTTTTTTAAAGGGGAGTGAAATGACAGTTTGGACGAACAAGAAAAAAATCCGGTAGAAGCTTGAATTTGCATTAAAATCTCCCTACTTTCAAACGCTTTAGTGACAAATAACTAAATTCTAAAAGAAAGTCCGTTTGGAAGCAATTTTTTCCGGAGTTTCCGGTCGCCACTAACAACATTTTTGTGATGTTTAGTGGCCAAAAACGTCAATTTAGTCGCCCGTGCTACCATTTTACTAGACTAAATTGAGGGCTATGCAATGATCTTGACTGCTGCCAAATTCGTTATGGCCTGAATCTAGAAATAATAGACTTGTATTGGCTTGAAACGATTTAATTTTGGTAACCATACGTATTAATCTAGCAGTATTAAAATCTTCACAAAATAAATTGTTTAACATATTCCTGAAACATCACAACTGCTTGTTTAGTATCAAATATTAACATTAATCTCTAAATTAAACCGAAAATGTTTAGAATAAGATTTTAAATATGGAAGTAACGTCAATTTTTTGTCCGACACTGACGACAATTCGAACTCATACCATTGAGACACTGTGGCTCCTGCAGTAAAAAAAAGAATTAACATATGGATGCTTCTCTGATTTGTATATGAAAAGTTCTCAATAATATCATTATTTATAAACGCACTTTCACTTTCATACAAAATATCATGACATCTTTGCACTTAATCTAATTAATTGTTGCGTTAATGATCTCTCTCTGCCCAAACCTTTCATGAAAATACAACTTTGCAACATAAAAACGTCAATAGTACATTTCTTTACATCTAAATTTAGTTAAGCCTCCCTTGTAAATACGTTTAAACGACATTATCTTCCAATAACCATCAGACTAAAACGTATGAATTATTTTTTTACCGATCTAAAGTACTGATGCCCATTTACGAAAATTTCCTATTGCGAGCGGAAACACATAATAATTTAAAAGAAACAAACAAACACAGTTTTTAATGGACGATCCCTGGTATCTTTTGAAAACATGCAACACCAAAAATAATACCGATCAGAATCACCGAAAGGTTTTATGTAATAAAGTTACTTTTTAATTTATTCTAAACGCTGACTCGACTTTGATCACTCATTTGCCGAACACGACTTAAGCAATTAAGGCTCCATTTAGTTGACACGTTCATGTTCTAATCTCGCTGGTTAATGACATAAAATTATCAGATGGATTTTCAAAGAAGCATTAGACGGATTAAAAAGAACTTTTTATTTTATCTCTTTTTCGGACAGTTGCCAATTTCGTTATTGACAACTACGACAGAAACCTTTTATTTCATAGTAAAAATCCATTAAATCAAATTTATAATGTATTAATGTATTTGATAAGCTGTTATAAACGGAAACAAAAACATGTTTATGTGCCATTACAATGTCAAAGACTCCATATGTAAAAGTTAATAAACATCAAGCATAAGTAAAACTATAACATATAATCACCCATTTGATGAACTTCATTTTTCATGTATGTCTTGAAAATTCATTTCAGTAATTTAAGTGCTTAAGTATATATTCATAAATATATTTATGTAAAAGACTGCATTTAATTTAGATCCGATTAAACACATAATCATTCGGTGTACCGGTATTCTGTGTTTCGCAATTTTTCTGAACTTTTATAACGAGAACGAGGCTTCAATCGCTTGCTACCTAGGTGTCATGACACTAAAGGGGACCAATCAAATTTAGAACATATCTTAAAAACCAAATAGTCCTGTTTATGTTGGTGTATATTACAAACTACTAAATGGATTTTAATGACCGAGTTTTTCTGAAAGGTAAATATATTGGACCAATTTCGAGTCTTAACTTCCTCTGTTCAAATGGTATTTAGTATGTTTTATGTCACATTCACGACCTGACCTATAAACCAAGATTTTCTGAAAAGAAAGTGCTATTTTCAGAGTGGGGTTTACCCCGGAAGCTGGTTTTCTATTGTAAGGTTTTAAAGAGGCCATGAAATTTTGAGAGAACATAGGCCTGTCACGTACGATTCTGGATATATATGATGTCAAGTTGAACTTAAGATAAAAGAGCTGCGCTAATAAAAACAAATAACAAATTTAGTAGAAAATCTTAAAGAATTGGATTAGTGTTTTCTCCCCTATATTGTGCTCACGTTTCAAATGTACGCTATTATTATGGTTAAAGGGGAGCAACTCTAACATGTCTGCCACTACTACTGAATTCGCTGTGCACAGTTGGTGATAGAAAGTGTCACGATTAATAAGAACAGAGACACAAAATATTTGGACGTTATCCCTTTAATAGAAGTAAAACCCGCAAACTGGGTCAAGACTTGTTGTTTATATCAGCTTCTTTGTAAAAGTGATAATGATTGAAGGTAGTTTACTTTAGTTTTTCTGTTGAAAAATAAAATATGTATACAATATTAATTATCTTTAGTTTTTAAAAAGAAGTTTTAAAATGAAGCTAAGTTTCAATAATTTCTCAGACTTTCCTATATGAAACAGCATTGATGTTGATAAAAAGAGATTTATTAATTTATTTGTAATATATTTAAATGCAGCAAGTTGATATGCCAAATGCCCTACAGATAACATGTAACAGATATTTAATTTAACAAAGAAATAACATAAACAGTTTGCCTTTTTGTGGGAAAAACTGTTTTTTTTTTCGTCAAAAATGCATTTAAGAGGCTGTACACGACTGGCACAATAGATCGCATAATTGTTGATTTTCTTACATAATACATTTTTGTAACATATTTTTTTTATCTTGTACATGGAGTTGTTGCAAATATTCTATGACCAAAAGAAAGAATACTAAGAAGGTCAGATAAAAGTCATGGAGTGGGTGTGAGTGCATGTCCATCCGTCTTGTCTTCTACAATGCTTATTTTGTCTGAGCCTGTTGACAATTTTTAAATTGATTTGAGGGCCTTTTCAAAGTAACAATCATATGATAAACAGTGTTCAATCTTAAGAGATCTGACAAAAACACATTAATTTGGGAGTTTTGTTACATGAAGATGGGAACTTTATTCTGCATTGCAGCGGCCAATTTTTTACACCATTTTTACTACGTTGAAGATTTATTTCACGAAAGTTTAGACAATTTTAGTTTTTTAATACATATTTTTCGTTTTGTGGTTTTAGTATTAGGGCTTATAAATAAATAAATATGGCAACATAAACAACAGCTGAAAGTCTTATATTATTTAAATTATACTCTAATGTACATATACTGTGGAACAAAGCAAAACATAACAATAACATTAATTTTATTCAAATTATCTGTTTTAGGCCATTATTGCTGAATGGTTATTATCAAAATAAACTTCTGTAAGTGTTCCTCTAACATGCCAACTGTCCAACTTTATCTGCCATTATAATTGCAGAAAAGAAACAATATCACGTGATTGCATAATAATATAATAATGTAAATCACCGTTTAAACTATGACATCTGTTTAAGAACTATGTTGGTGAGGTCTTTTTTCGCCGCCCTGAAAAAAGATGAAAGTATGTTATAATCGCACGGTTATTAACTTGACCGATAATTCCCGAGATTTCCGAATGATTTAACCGCGATTTTCTCGCCATTATATAACTGCTGTTTGAAATTGCAAGCGCTTTACAATCTATGCTCGAATACAAAAGTGCGCATGACTGCTATATTTTTCACCAATCAGTTTCTTCGTTTTCGATATGTATATTTTTTGGAGATTTTGACTAGACATGTTTGATAAGTTAAATCCACGTCATTGATTTGCATGTTTCTTGTTTGCATTATTTAGGTAAAAAATGACATAATGTGGTAATAAATTAAACAAATTTCGATTGTAATCCACATAATCTTTATACACGAATAAACCACAGCTTCAGACAAGCGGTCTTCATGGTCATGCAATTTCAACCTTTGTGTGGAATGCAGTTTTTGTTTGTGCTAAATTTTTGGTATTTGAAGCTACATAAAGTAGGGACCATACTTTTGTTGTCCGTTCGCGTGTGGTATGATTTTCGTTCGAAGACAAAGAGATGCACACATTTGACTAGAAATACTGCACAAATCCTACATGTAGCTCTGCTGTACATGTATCTTTCAAACACAATGCAACAAATTACTAATGTATCCTCGATGAATGAGTTGTTACTGTAGTTAATCATTAACTATTACACTCTCCGGCACAGAGAACATAACTGTCCGGATATAACCTCTGCCAAACGTCATCCCCGTTTACTGCGGGACTAGATTTGTCGTCTGCCAGTGACGTTTGTAAAGAAAGAAATGATGTTTGTAAAATAATACACAAGAACGTATTATTTTTATTTAGTGAATGTATACACTTTTGATATAGTTTTACATTAAAATTAACGCGAAGATATCTCTCATGGCGCCAACCAATGTGTGGCAGAATTGATTGTGGTTGACGTAGGATACCCAGAATCCTTTGCTTGGAGATTGCAACTATGATTTACAGAAGTATGAAAAATAAGGTTTCATCAATCTTTAATTGGTGGTATCCTTGACTTCAATCTTAATTAACAAGGTTGCACGTTTTTCTGCCCAAGATGGTGTGTTTTCACCGTCTTCCTTCCCAATAAAAACTGAACAATAATACTAGCTAAAAATGTCTAAACAGTTTAAAAAGTGCACGATTTGCCACAACGCCAGTACCACGGCAGAAAATATAATTATGTAATAGTAACTTGTGTGTAGGGCCGTATCCAGAATTACGGACTGATGAAGGACCCGATACGGACCGTTTATCTTGTTAGCTTTGGCTCGGGCTGTAACAAGATAAACGGTCCGTATCGGGTCCTTCAGAAGTCTGTAGTTCTGATACGGCCATACACACAAGTTACTATTACTTTTATTTCATTGAAAACATTAGAAAACAAACAAGTTCAATAGTATACAAGACAAAATGAACTTTGTTTACCTGTAATTGTTTAGCATGTGTGTTAAATAATATATTCTGTTGATATTTTACAGGTTTTACATTTGGTTAGTAATCTATTTACATTTATTTGTGGCACATGAAAATTGGAAATTCAAATCATCTTTTTTGATCGGGCTGTATCACTGTTACAACCAGGGCTGTATCAAACTTAGGGCTGTAACAGTAGAATGGATACAGCCCTGCTGAGTCTTTTATTCTTAAACACATTAACTGTAGCTTAAAATACAGACTGCAAATTATCCAATGGAATGGTTTGTTACATTATTGATATGAAATAATTAAAAATACATGTAGATAATAATACTCTTTGTGGTTATGTTAATAAAAGAGCTAACAATTTGTATTAAAAGTCGTCAAGGTATTCTTTTACGTCATCTGTGTGTTTATGAAGAATTTCTTAATTTATGCTCAGGCGAAAAGTAAATTGAATCGTCCATTTAAAAATGAGAAGCGATAGACTGTATGACTGTTCATGGAACCAGTCTAAACACTGAGTTGATTGACTTTGTTTTAACTCGCTGACCCAAAGCTGTTAAAACTGATTTGCTGGTGGGACAACCCTTGCAAATTCAAAAAAATTACTTATTTGTGTATTTGGGATTATATTAGTTTATACATACGATGCTTGTTTCTGTTATTTTGTGACGTACTACTGTATTTCTTTGGCTTATCTTCAAACTCCTCAGGCTGAGGAAGGTCTTTCATCTCATGAAAATAAAATCGTTTTTCAAAATCTGCAATAAAAATATAACAACTACAAAAATCTAACAACCTCGACGCCATGAAGTAGCTAAATAGTTGCTGTCTGAACGCAACGTATAACTTCATACAAAAATGTCTAAACACAGACAAATAGCCCCCAAACCCTTTCAAATTATCCCTATTCATGATTTATGTATACCTTGCTTTTAAAGCTCTAGCAATTTATTATCAACACAAGGGCAAGTTGCTACACGTAGCCAAATGTTCACCGCCGCCGCAGTATCGATTTGCTTACGAGGCGCGAGAAAATAAATTGGAACAAAAATTGTGATACATTTAGTTTTGGGACAAATTAATACTAGTAAGCATGTAATATTGGAACTGTTTTGACAGGTATTTGGGAAGAGCTAAGCAACTACATGAAAAAACTTCATCAGAATGTGAAACTCTACTAGGTTTCGTGATAAAATTTGCTTTTAATATTGTTCAAGATTGTAAAAATGGTCAAAGTTCCTTAACTCCTAAAAAATTTGACAAATCAAAACGTGGTAGTTCACATCTACACATCACACCAATTAATCCTATTAAATATCAAAGCAATCCACTGAATGGTTCCAGAGATGCATCCATAAGATCTACCATTGTATTATACTTCAGAAATACTCA
Source organism: Limnoperna fortunei (assembly GCA_944474755.1). Lineage (NCBI taxonomy): Eukaryota > Metazoa > Mollusca > Bivalvia > Mytilida > Modiolidae > Limnoperna > Limnoperna fortunei. The sequence continues at coordinate 36,944,834 of OX104114.1, read as the reverse complement.
GTTCCGTAACTCCTACAAAATTTGATGAATCAAACTGGTAGAAGGCAATGCCTATCTATACATCATAACAATTATTCCAACCAAACGTTAAAGCAATCCGTGGAGCAGTTTCATAGGAGATGCTTCAACAATGCCTACCATTGTATTATATTGCTAAAATGGTTAAAAGTTCCATAACTCCTACAAAATTTGATGAATCATTATGAAGGTAAAGTATGCACATCTACCCATCATAACAATTAATCCAACCAATTATCAAAGCAATCTATCAAGAGGTTTCAGATAAAATGCGTCCACAAGATCTACTATTATATTATTTTGCTGAAACAGTCAAAGTCCCATAACTCCTACACAATTTCACAAATCAAAATTGCGGTATGGTATGCACATATACCCATCTTAACAATTAATCCTTCTAAATATCAAAGCAATCGTCAAGCGGTTTGAGAGTAGATGCATCCACAAAATCTACCATTGTATTATTTTGCTGAAACAGTCAAAGTCCCATAACTACTACAAAATTTGATAAATCAAAATGACTGTATTGCATAAACATCTACTCATCATAACAATTTAATCCTACCAAATATCAAAGCAATCCGTCAAGCGGTTTCAGAAGACGCACGGACGCAGACCATTACTAGGCCCCACCGTCGCGTTGCAGCGGCGGACAAAAACAAAAAAAACCCAGTGATATATTAATTGTAATTGTAATTGTCACTTAAAGTGGTAAATTAGAAATACAACATAAGCACTGAAAGATTAAAAGCGCGATTCTCTTTTTAGACAGTACAACTCACAATATAACTCAAACGGAAGATCCCATTACCTGTATGATCACAATGGTTATTGAGGATTCAATTAGTCATAACATAAATATTAAATTTAAATATTTGTCTAAAAATGCTGCAGCTGCCACTTTTTAAAGTACTATTTCCTTAAGTAATATATTGGGGCAGTAATTTTGGTGGTCCGAGTTAAAAGGCACATGACGCATTTGACCCGGTTGCAAGACTTCCCTATAATATTTCCTTACCCTTTCTACCAATAGTTATAAGACTGGTACTTATGTCTTGATGGTAATCTACGTGTTACTCCGGTCTAATAGCGCTATATGAGCACAGAATATCCTTATCAGACCAAATGCGCAGTACTCGTTGTCCATATGAGACATATTTTATAGCCTCGTTAAAATGGCAATTTTCCCCATCAGCATGTTTTGAACATTGTTCATGTTCTATTAAAAATTTATAGTGTCGAAACCTAGAGATAGCTTCCCAGTATTCAGATCTTCACTGACCAAAATGAGGGGAGGGGCCATTTTATGTTCTTATTCCTTCGAAAACGCGTAACGAATCAATCAAAATGTAGGGAAATGAACACAGCAATAGAAAAAGTAGTGTCCGGCATGAACTCGCTGAGGTTGGTCCTAGTGAACATACCTGGAAATCGTTCTCCTGGACTAGACCTACACTTGTCTTACCAAAATGATTGGTAAGTCGGGATTATGTTCCATTCCTAAGAAAACGCGTAACTTCGAGTCCCTGGGGCACATAGATACAAAATAGTTTGACTGAAATATATATAGACTAATACTGTCGGAATCATTAACAACATAAATTTTGAAATAAAAAATTTCAACCCCAAAACACATATTTAAAGAAAGCAACTCCTTCTTCCATCTGTAATAATGGAAATAACTGTAACAATTGACTATGATGGAGTGTTTGAATATATGCATAACGTCAAGCGAGCAATATTTCTGCTGTATTCAGGACGAGATCAAGCATTGCATGACCAACGGGAACATATAGTTTTGACTGTCCATAAGAAGCATAGAGTAATGGGAAGAGGTGGAGAAATTAGCTTTTTAGCAGTTACAATGAGCCTACTCTTTTTTCAAAAGAGGTCATTTACGGAGTGTGTCACACACCAAGTGCTCCGCGGCCCCAGGCTTTCCGTTTTATGATCTGACAACGCTGAGTGCGCCCCTATCGGCCACCCGATTTGTTGGTCTGGCGATGTGAACACTCCTTATATTGTTCCACATATTTTATAAGAGCAATACAAACACAGTTTCGAAAGAAAAGCTCGCAATTACAGGTTAACAAGACAAATAACTTTATGCCGCGAAGAAATATATAAAATTTGTTGTCAGCGTCCTAATCTGAAATACAACACTAGAACATGTCTTGAAAAAGATAAATTTTGTACAAGATGTTAAAAACATATGTGCTGAAATAACGTTCAGAAACCTGACATGCATCAAACATTCGCATATGTAGTAATAAAATAAAAGTTTAACCTCTAAATAATTATATTGTCAGGAATATACTGATTAAATACGTACCTTCTTCCACGTTGTGTTTTCTTGGTAGAGTGGATTTTCGAACTGGTAAACGAGGAGGTGCAAGTTCGTTGTCATGGTTAATATCAAGTTGGTGAATACTGGATGAAACTGGATTTGATGTGTCCCCGTTTGGTGGTGGTGGCAGCGGCCTATTCGTCTGTGACGCTCCACTTTGTTTTCTTAAAGTACCAGTCTGAGTCGTTACTGGCGATGACTCGACATGAATTGCCGGTGGAAAAACGTTTCTATAGTTACTATTAACTTGCTGACTACTGGATGAAACCGGATGCGATGTTTCTTCGTTTGGTGGCGGTGGCAGCGGTCTATTACCCTGTGACCCTCCACTTTGTTGTCGTCTTAAAGAACCACCATGGTGTGTCACTGGCGATGACTCGAAAGGAACTGGTGGTAATCCACGGCGCAATGTGGATTCGCCATTTTGAGCACTCAATTTTGTTGGAGCTGTTTGTTCATTTGTTGGTGGTGGAGGTAAAGGCCGGCTTTTGGTCGCATTTTGACCAGTTCTGTCTAATGTAGCAGGCACACTGACAGCATCTGGCGTCGGCGGTAACCTACGTTCTTTAATAGAAGGTGCATGTGACAAAGGTTGATCGTGCGGAGCGGACGGTAACGGTCTTCCTTTTACGACCCTCGATGGTAACGGAGGAGCTGACATAATATCTAATACCATACTGATGCTACATCATTAAAGTTCATATCCTAAAAAATAATAATTATTAAATAAATTCTACAAATAAAACGGAAAGCAAATCTTTCAAGGTAACCAGAGTGTAAACTGTTCGCGAGCAGAATCGTTACCACGAATATTGCAAAAGGTTGCAAACAATGAAAATCAACGTGTTTTCTTCAATCTGTTTTATGTTTCAAAGAATAAAGTCATAGCACGAAAATTAGAATGTAAACAACCACAAAATACACGTACATTTTAATTTTATTTAAAGAACATGTTGTTATTTAGGGTTAAGCCTGCTCGTTAACAAACTTCTGTGCACTTATAGTATTATCAGTATGATGTGCATATACATGGGGAAATTACCGAGTGCTTAGAAGAGGAAATAAGTCACGGGCTTTTAAAAAAACTATTAAAAAGAAGATAATAAAATACGCACGCTAGTGTAATAGAAGATTTTGTAGACAACGGGATTGAAAGATGAAGTAGTTATTAGCGCTTCTTAGTTTTATACACGATGTTCTTTGTCGGTGCTATTATTTTGTTTCACTCTACATACAGCATATTTTAAACGCAAGGGTTGATTGAGGTATTTAATTGATACATTGATTGATTTACGGTTTGGTGAACTTGAAGCGATCAGTTTCAACTTTATTCAAAACGCGAACAAATTTAAAATGATTTTTCTGCCCTTGAAAAGTATGGCGCATAATGGATTTGATAGGAACGAAGAGTTTAGTGTTTAAGCGGCTACAATACATGCTTTCTACAAAGGGGATCAAGGAACGTGGCATTCCCCAAACACGTAACCCACTATGGTCCGCAGTAAGGGTTTCCGTAATATATATCTTGACGACATCTTCCAACGATATGGTCCCGTTCTGTACCTTTGGGAGTGCATCTCCGTGGGTAGAGCACTGGAAATCCCCCAGTATGTCCTGTCAATTGAGTCGAATATATACAATAATGAAAGTGCAATTTTGAAACGAAAAATTATTTTCTTTTATTGTAACTATATCTTTCCCTTCTTTTCGTTATGCAGAGTTACTTCCACGTGAAAAGTTCTCTCCCATTAGAACTGGATTTCTGTTTAAAATTGTTTCAAAATATTTGACTTTTTCGTTAAAACTTTATATTGTCAGTTGCCTATTTGACTGATGCAATATTTTATCTATTTTTGTGTCTGATCATGCTATACGATGTAACAATGTAACCTGTTAAAGAATTTTAAACAATCATTATAATTATATAATAATTAATTATTCTGTTTTTTACATTTTTATTAGTTAACTCATAAACATACTTGTAACTAAATGTTACACAGGCTAATCTCTTAGCAAAGTCAAAGTCGTTGTGAATGTGGTATTCTCCCATTTCATCGCGCATTAGCACCGCCTATAGGAACAGTGTCGTTTTCAAAGAGGCGTGCCCCATACAACAATTTGTCAAATTTTGCGACACAAGTTCAAATTAATTATCAGAATATACATTTGTATGCCTGTTAGTGTAAGAGAGAAGATAATATTAAATAACAAACCTACTTCATGGGGATATTACTCTTGTGTATTAACAATCAGACGCGAAATAGTCCAGAATGGCTTTGTCCATGAATTAAATTGATGTCGGAATTGTGTTCCGGAAACTGTGTTAGTTTCCGGCTTGTTTTTTAAATATATTATAAGATTGTCCTCTGTCTCCGTCACGGATTTGGTAAGGGTTTTCTCTGGATACTCGGCTTCCTCCTCCAATAAAAACTGGACGCCACGATAAAGCTGAAAACTTGTTAAAACAAACAAACAACTAATTGTTAAGACCACTCAATCATCAAGACAGCCACATGTTACTCTATACGTATCAATGTTTTAAGCATAATTTGTTTTAAGTGTGTTGGATGTTACCCAAGGTAAACTATTTACAATTTGATATTGAGCCACTCTTGTATTATTGAACAAAACTAAGCTAAAACATGTACGTACAATGGGACATGTTTCGCAATTGAACGGATGTTTCCAATTTTCCGAATGGTTCCTAAAAATGTTCTGAAGTTGTTTCGATACCCTCTTAACTAGTACTGAGGTCAAAGGGAGATAGTTACAGTTGCTCTACCCACAACACGTCACGTCCACAGAATATAACCTCTCTTGAGGTTGTCTGGTTATATAAAACTTAAGGCTTAAGTCACGTGTTTGGAGAGTGACACACTATTGCATGACCAAGATTTCGAAAGATAGTACATGTAGGCTTATGTATATCCCCTGCAAAACGCTGAATTCCCCGTCTCTATCTAATACTTAATATGTGTGTAGGGGCAGACCAAAATTGATCCCGTGGGTCCATTCCTCTTCTCTATTTCTCATAGACGTCATTAATTTTGTGTATTCAAAGGGAGATAACAGGAATAATTCTATCAACCAGTCAATACAATTATGGTCTCCTGAACATTTTATGGACTAAAATAACTAACTGAAGGCTAAAGTTGATATCAGTTTGGTAAATCAATAAAATATGGCAATGACGTGGTAAAAAACAATAATGTTTTATAATATACATAAGAGTTGGAAAGTACTTAGTTTATTTGTGATTGAAATTCAAACGAACCCTTCATACTATTACACATCTAGACCTACCTCATGACGCTGGCTGTGAAGTAAATCAATCTTCAAGTCGCAAGTTTAAGAATCTAACAAAGTCAATTCAACGAAAAGGAGATAACAATCTGATCGCATCTCTATAAATAGTTTTAGGACTTAAAATCCGTTACGTAAGAAATTATATCATCATTTTGGGGTTTTATTTTATCTAACAGAAAAGACGAACATGAATACAAACTGTCACTGAAGACGAAGTATATTGTTATAAGGTAAAGTAACAATAAACGACCTGGAATGCGTGTGTATCAGTTTTAAATTACAAGAAATTCACCGCCTTGATTTGTGGGTTGTTATTAGTACTAGTCACCGGATTAGAAAATTTCCTTGTGTATACGGAACTATACTAGTATTTCAAAAAGTAATGCACGCAGTGATTCCGGGTTGGATTCAAGAAACACGCGTGTTTAAATATATTTTCGTACTTAAATTTGGTTTAGAGTTTAACCCCTCTTTTAGCTAATAGTATATCATGTCGTCTATTTTTTATTCGTTGAATACAAGGAGAAAATCCCCGATGTTCGGCAGGAAAACTATCAATCCTTGTCAATGAAAGTCGGAGTCGCACACACCATGTTCTCAGTATCTCAAAACGTCAGTGTTTACAGGCACATGATCAATAGTAGATGAGTAACAACCTTAACCACTCGGCCTCAGAAGCCCCCTTTAAAAGTCATTACAGGTTGCCTTCATAATTCTAGTGTTAGTCTTGAAAGATCAATTAACTGAACTGTAAACTGTGGATAAGTAAACAAATTATCTAGGACAAACAAGACCACGAGAATGTTTAATATTCAATGCTGATTAAGTCGGCTGTATCCGACAGCTATTTTATCCATGTATTGAGATCCGAATGTTTACAGTCTACCCGGTTAATAACTTTTTTGTTCAGCCCGCAGGGCACTATGGAAAGCCGTAATGCCCTGCCAGCCGAACGAAAATAAGTTATTAAGTTATAAACCGGGTAGGCCTTTTATATTGATTTAGTAATAAAGTTAACATCCCATGCGTTGCGTCATACAAAATAATATTGTACTTTATCAGCATGAATCCGGAAGCTTAAACAAATTTGTATTTTTATCATCCTCTGTAAAGACTCCTTGATTGTTTAAACACAACACGTATTTAGTCAATCCCAAATGGAATTTTCGGAACTTCTCGGAAATGAGTTTAAAGTAGAAATACACAGGTTACAAGGATAAATACTAATACTTTTCTTTCGTATTTAAATTTAAATAACAGGATATTAAAACCCCACACCCCTATTACAACAGGCCTTCCCTTTTGTACAATCTATAGATCTGCGCCGTGCGAAGTGGCATATAAGCCCTTGCGATCCAAAAATGTGTCCCGAGTCGCACTTCTTTTATCAGAAAAAAGCCCGCCCCATAATAAGAAACTCTGGATCCGTTACTATCTTGATATTTATTCAACTTGTCGTACAATTACTCCACCAACAACAGTTCTGCATAGGTTTACTTGACCTTGCTAAATGCAGATCTTGTATGCGAAGTTCAAATCTAACAATAGTTTTGATCTAATATATTTACTGTTTGGTAATTATCCCATGTAAATATGACGTACTTGTTGACCCTTACATACTGTTAAGAAAAATGCCATATACATAATATGCTTCCAATCTTGCCAAAATAGTTGAAATACATATACTTACATGTACTACCATTTCTGAAAAGCTTGCACTAGCGTCGACATACATTCAATTGCTAAATGTAACGTTATCTTGTTTTTATATATTTTTAAAAAGAAATAATGTATTTATATTTTGTAATGATTAGCTAAACTAGATTGTTTATTTATGTAACGAATGAGTTAAAATTAAAAAATCAGGTCTATTTGTGACAAGACAATATACGCTGGCATGAAACCAACAAAGACAACGAGATGTTTGTTTCAGTTTTACCCTTGTTTGACAATCACTTATTTTGGCGGAAGATAAAGCTGGGCGAGATAATATGATAGGTGAGCTTGACCTAATAGAGTTCTAAACATATTGCCCTGTGTAGATGTCATAGAAAAGGGTGTTCGAAATTGACCATACCAGGTTATAACCGACGAAGAAGTTCGTGGTAGACAAAATGCATTCATCTTGAACTTGACTACTCTGTAAATTCTAATCTGTTTGATTAGAAGTAAATACTGTGTAATGTTAGTTGACTGAAAATGAGAACAAAAGACAACAATTTCTTTTCTGCTACGAAACCTCTTACGGGATAGTAACCTTTACAGTTGATGAGTCTGTTCTATTGCATACATGTATATATAAGCCCCCTTAAGAAGTTCAAGTTTACATTTGATTGATATTGCAACAAAAACATCATTTTCCCTTCATTTTGCAAAATGGGAAACTCGGAAAATGCTTTACATATAGCTTTTAGACAAAGACAGAGATCGTTTCTAAATATAACTTATTATATATTTCTTGTGATTTAACAACAGTAAAATGTGACCCGAGACGCCGCACTGAATCGGGTAGAAATTGGTTTAACATTTCCCCTTTAGTCGTGGTAAATGAACACTACATAAAACATTATTCTAAAATCACAGCTAAAATGTACTGACCGTATATTTGCTTGTCATATCAAGTCAGTGACAATATATTACGTCAAGGTATCCTAAAATTTATTGACACGGGGAACATTTGCAAACTGATTCCATTACATTTTCACTCCAATTGGGAAGTTTAAAATGCAGGACGTTTCAAACGTTTGTGAATTAGGATTGTAGTATTTTATTAAATTTTTTATTCCGTGTGAGAATTTTTCATGAATAAAAGATACATTTGAAACTTCCTCGTATTGATATCAATGCACTTGAAGAGTAATGCATTACTAATTAACTTGTAGAGGCCTGATATGGGGTCGAATGTTAAGGTCTTTTAAAAATATATAGATAATACAAAATTATGTATTATACTGTCGTAAAGTAGATTGCATGGTTAATTATATAATACTAGTGTTTGACTCAACATAAAAAACAATAAAAGAACTTGACAAGAAACGATAAAATTGCTCGCAGATCCTCGCTTTCTCGTTTTCTAGGACGCATCCTTATATCGTTACACTAAAGTCGTCTCTATATTTTGTTGTTAATAAATTTATGTCAAGTGTGACCTAAAAAGTTTCGAGGTCAACAATTATAAAACAGAAATATTGAAAAATAAGCAATATTCAGACTTTAAATACAACACGTTTAGACACATTTGTAGCGTGATACCCGATCTGAGGTCTATTAAATAATAAATAATTAATGACATCTTTTTTAACAACAAAATAAACAACAAAAAAACATGTATTCCTAATAGAAGATAGTAGACAAGTAAACTGAAAAAAAATCTGAAAAACAAGACAATGAAAAAGTTCTAACAGTTTTTTAAACAATTTTAATGAATGGCATATTAATAGGACATTGCGACTTGTCAAAGCTAATACACAAAATACACAAAAATCAATAAAGTGGGCGTGTCCCCATGACAATTTTTTTATTATAAAGAGGAAATGTTTTTGTCTAATCAAATAACACTTTTTCATCGATATTTATATAAGTATTACACGAAAGCAAAAATTTACACATTGTAACGAATGGTAACTGGGTTCAAACGATAAAATGGGTCTGGAGAAAAACTCGCAATTTAACGAAGCAAGGATCTTAAGTTAGCGACGTAAAGCAGATCTTACTCAGAACTGGAGTACCCGGGAGGAGCTCTAACTCAAAACTGGAGTACTCTGGAGCAGCTCTTACTCAGAACTGGAGTACCCTGGAAAAGCTCTGAGAACTGTAGTACCCAGGAGCAGCTCCAACTCCGAACTGGAGTACACAGAAGGAGCTCTAACTAAGAACTGGAGTACCCTAGAGCAGCTCTACCTCAGAACTGGAGTACCTTGAAGCAGCTCTTACTAAGAACGGGAGTACCTGGGGCAGCTCTTACTCAGAACTGGAGTACCCTGTAGCAGCTATACTCAGAAATGGAGTACCCTGGAGCAGCTCTACTCAGAAATGGAGTACCCTGTAGCTGCTCTACTCAGAACTTGGATACCCTGAAGTAGCTCTACTTTGAACTGGAGTACCCTGGAGCAGCTCCACTCAGAAATGGTATACCCTGGAGCAGCTCTACTCAGAACTGGAGTACCCTGGAGCAGCTCTACTCAGAACTGGAGTACCCAAGAGCAGCTCCACTCAGAAATGGTGTACCCTGGAGCAGCTCTACTCAGAACTGGAGTACCCTGGAGCAGCTCTACTCAGAACTGGCGTATCCTGAAACAGATCTACTCAGAAATGGAGTACCCTGGAGCAGCTTTATTTAGCAATTTTACACCAGGTCTGCCGCAACCCAGTGGACATTAGCTTTGTCTTAGAATGCAGCTAAATCATATGACGAAATGTATATACAGTTTTATATTACTTTCGCGTACGTTTGAAATTAGATCTGAAATTTCGAACTATATTATAGTATAATTAATGTGTAGTTGATTATTTATAATGTAAGAAAGGCAACTTTTTTTAAATATCAGAAGAAATTCTCATGTTTATTAAAACTTAAAGTGTGACATAATATTTAGGGTCCATCCTTGGTTATACAAGTAAAACCCCGAGACTGCCTGAACATTTAGATTTAATTAACCTATTAATAGTCTGCAATATACAGCTTCCTGGTAAAAAAAATGTGTAAAAGTCCAGATGGATAACAATAACTTCATCAAGGTTTTACTATTGCAGAATACATTAATAAAATTTAATAAAAATGCAATATTAGAGTTCAGTTGTACTGATAACATAAATTTATATATACTACTCCCGAGCTAAGCCTAACAACTATTATCATATGAAACCATATTTGTCTTAAAATGAAACAGCCAAGTTTTCAGAAACCAATTAAATTACTAATTGTGAATATTAAAATTAGATATATAATCTCTGTCCCAATTTTTGTAATAATACAACCAAGACCAGAACGTGTCGATACAAATATTTTAATGTCAAGTTCCGTGTACTGATTGTACTGCATTCCTTTTATCATTTTAACTTGTGTATTGAATCTCATCAGTTATATAATATCTTATTGGTTATCTTTTTATGAATTACAAATATAAGCAATAGGAAAATATATAAATTACTTACACACATATATATTATCCTGTATAATGATATTGTGTAATAGTACACACTTTGAACTGTTGTAAAATGATGTCGCGATATGACAAGTGTATTGTGACACATTTCCTTGTTTACACTTATGAATCCTCTTGACAATCATACTAAACATTTATCACATCATCAATGAAATCAAGATATCAAAACGGCCTCGTATTAATTAATTAATTCTGATAACTAATTAACCTGAGCCGACTGTGGGATGTTCATAGAATTCCCGCAACACATGTCCTGCAAAAGTAAATCAAACTTCCATGTCTTCTCTTACGTCGAAATATTCGATTAATTAGATAAAGTTTGTGATTCGGAAATAATATATAACAAATAATAAATAACTGTACATTTCTGTTGTGAAAATACATATTCAATGTCCAAATACCATGTTTTGAAGATTCTTCTAAATGATTTTAAAAAACAGAATTAAAAAAATGATACTTTAGTAACAAGAACAATAACTCTGGAAATAAAATAATACGGAACACGAAACCAACATTAATTTAATTTTAATGATGAAACTTCTATTCTGGGACTAGTGATCGACCCACAGTGCAGCCTAGCGCGTCCCAGGATGGCGGATAGAATAAACTCTCTCGTTGGGTTTTGTCTGTGATTTGTGGTCTTCCTTAGAGACTTCAAATTAGTTTTAAAATCTTAGTATGATTTTTCTTGCTGGGACTTAATTGTGAGGGTACATAGTGCAAGACCTACCGAGCTGCCCAGCTCGTCCCCAGGTGGCGGATACCCGGATGCCCTCTCGTTCCGCCCATACCCATACCCCATACTTTTTCAGTGGCAGTTAAAATGTTAACCCTTCGGTCGATCTTTTTCAAATTGATTTATTGTTTTGTTAACATGGTCCCTTCCTGAAAACAGTTGAAATGCGGCTAAGCTGGACGTTAAGCAAACTTCCATTGCAATAAAAAAAAAGATTTTTCTCGTGTAAAAAGATCGAAACAAAGAGTAAAATTCTCGATCCCGCCTTAAATGTGTATTTCAACCGTAATTGCCCATGTTTTAATTAAATTACAAGTCCTATCGGAGTTCCTGGATATTATTGACCTATCCTTACGTCTGGGATAGCGCTTTTCCGGGTTTTTAATCCTCAGTTTAAACATAACTTGCTTTTTATCAGACTGTAAGGCGTATCTATAGATGACTCAAAGTGAATATAATGTACTTCGGAAGCTATCTATAAAGAACAGGAAATAATAAAAAATATCCTTATTGTAAATATACAAAAATATATCTAATGTGCACCATACAGGAAACGATTAAAAGATACGATGCGCTTTGAAAAGAATAATACAATGTAAATCATATGTAGTGTATGTACAAAAAACGTGTTTAGAAAAAAGATAAATATATACATAATAAACATTACGGAATAATGGTGAATGATACACAACCCTTTTCATCAACACACCACATCACTCACTACAATAGTGGAAGCGGGAGGTTTTGGTACGTCATAAAACCTAGCTTTACCAATCTTTTATTTTGAATTGCCTCTATCAAGTAAGACCATTGTTGCAGTTGCTTCATGTTTGGTTGTTCTCTTTCGAGTTTGCGATCTTGGCCTTTGATTTGTTGATGGTTTTCTAAAGTGCCCTTGGTATTTTAATATTTTCTTTATCTAAACTATATGTAACTATATGTGTCGCGCTTCACAGAAAATTTTTACTGCGTTACATTTAAGCCTAAAGTATGTTCTGTTATAGCAAGCCCAACTCGCAGCGGGCAGCGAACCTTCTTGGGAAGAGCGATGAGGTCTACAGCATACTGTATCACACAATCAGCTTATATTTATAGATTATTTACGTTTTTTGAAACGAGATGCATTTTCTCGTCGTATCTCATCGAAGGGCGACAGCCCTGAGATGAGATGACGAGAAAGTGCATCGAGTTTCAAAAAACGTAATTAATCTGTTTATCGCTGTTTTGTAACATTGTGACGTCACAGTGTTTACATAACGACGTCTTGACAGCGAGCTGAGATGGGCCCATCCCACGCTAGTAGAGTGAGATGGAATATTATCGCTATTTTGCAGTATTTTCCTTTGATCGTTGTGTGCGATATTATTCCATCTCACTCTACTAGCGTGGGATGGGCCCATCTCAGCTCGCTGTCAAGACGTCGTTATGTAAACACTGTGACGTCACAATGTTACAAAACAGCGATAAACAGATTATTTATGTTTTTTTAAACTCGATGCACTTTCTCGTCATCTCATCTCAGGGCTATCGCCCTTCGATGAGATACGACGAGAAAATGCATCTCGTTTCAAAAAACGTAAATAATCTATAAATATCGCACACAACGATCAAAGGAAAATACTGCAAAACAGCGATAATGATTTTTTCGTCCGGAAGTTGGTTAGTAGAACTTATGGTAACGAAGTGAATTTTAATATAAAAAAAAGGTTTTAGTATGAAGTATGAGGTCATTTTTGCAAGAAAAATAATACTGTGTTAACAATAATTTACTTCCAAATATTTTGCATTCTTGATTTTTTTTTAAAAGTAAAAGCCTATTACTACCCATGGTATGACATTTATGTGACGTCACCAACCTAAGAGAAAGACGTCTTGTGAGCACTGGAATGCAGGGGCCCGAGGCATTTATGGTGCTTGGGAACTAGCGTCATGAATCATAAAATGTACGGTGCTCGCATTTTAGTTGCGCCTATATTCATATTAGCACAGTCTTTCAAGTTCGATAAATCTACATTTGATCGCTATTCGAGCGCCATTGCGCTCCAAATAACGTATGAGAGAGCAATGTGTAAAAACAGCGCTCCGTATTTTGTATTTATGGGTACTTGCATCTCAAGGAAATATATATAGGTTTTACTGGCCAATACCTTATATTTCAAATATAAAAATATAATAATTATCACATAGCATAACGAACTATTTACAAATTTTTATAAATGAAAACAATAGTGCTTTTACCTTCCTTTATTTTTGTCTATTCCGTTAGATCTCATAAGAACTTTAAGACCTTGACCAAGGATCGTTGTGCTCTTCAATTTTGTAGACGAATCAAATGTTTTATTTAATGCAAGGGATAAATACAATACCATGTAAAATTGTTTTTGAGCTACTGACTGATCAGCGAATAGTCTTTCAGCTATACTCCGGACCCCAAAAGTCACCAAAAACAACCCATCAGTTAATGCTATAGAAGGGGCCAATGGACTTTGACGGACTTTTTAATTACAATGAAAAAAATTATTGAGTATTGGGTAGATACGGAAAATTTAGCCTGTTGTAAAAATAGAACGAACAACTGCTTTTTCTGTTTTTTTTCGAAAACTACAGTAAAGAACATTATTCTAAAAGGAACATATCATTCTCCATACGCGTTACCCAGTATGGTCCGCGATAGACTGTCACTGATATGTACGACTAACTTCTTTATTAGCGTTTAAATACGTAACAACAGAGACATTACAAAAAAACACAGAACATACTGTTTCTCCCAGCCGAGCCACAAAATATATATATATATATATATATATATATATATATATATATATATATATATATATATATATATATAATAAAATAAAAAATAATTTTGCGTCCACGAAAGCTTGAGAAGCTCAGAATAGTTTCTTAAATCTGATCTGCATATAAAGTCAACATTTTAAAGTCATACTTGTATATGTGATGCTTGTTGTGAAGATATTTAAACATTCCATTTTAAATGAGTGGATATCATTATTTGACCCAAAGAGCTTTCGAACTCGCAATTTTTTTCCGATAAAAGTGACAATTTCCTCGTTCTATAGATATTGCTGAAAAAGTGCTCGCTGAACGACGTCAATCAATCAATGAATTATTAATCAATCAATAGTGTCCACTTATAGTGTGAACGGTACCTAGTAAATAATATTCATCGTATTGTACGGTAGCTTGTACTTTTCCACCTGTCCGCAGTGGAATTGGCACTTGTCAGCCTGGCTATCCGTTTGAATAGATATGCTGTTTTGCAACTAAAAGCAATTGCAAAAAGCAGATTAGCATTTATGGTTAATATATGTAGGTTTTTTACAATTTACTACATCAGTGTTTCGGCAAATCAAGACTACAAATTGTTAGATATTAGAGCGGTCTGGTTTGCTGCCCACAACAAAAGGAAAACAAAACTGTCCGTCACTGTATACGAAAAGTCAATGAACTTTAGCAGAGGTTTTATTTTGAGTGACAAATAAAGACTGTTTACCGCGTAGGGTCGGGCTTACACTCCTTTTGTTGACCAAAAAGGTGTAAATGGAAATAAACAACAGCTATTTGCAATGCAGCGGTTTTTTTATTTTGATAATATGATTCTCTAAAGCAAATTTTGACTTTAATTAGAACTTAATTGTAAACTATAAGACTACACAGTTGTTGACTGTTCGAAAACGTTCGGGCAATGTCGTTGCAGTATACGTAGGAAAAGTATCGCGGTTTGTCCGAATACCATAAAACGTCACGAAAGCAGACGAACGTTTGTAAACAACGTAAAACGACTCTAGAAACAAAAATGTCTAACTTGCAATGTAAAATTCTCGTAACTAAAGTCAAGGGCGATTTTTGACATGTAAACAACAGAGGCATAGAATAAAATATGGACATGTTATCGTGGGGAAATTTTTCTAATGGATTTTCGAAATAAAAAAGTACAATATTGAATAATGAAAAAAAAAAATAAAGAAAAAATCTACTTCTTGGGATGTGACTTTTAGTATAGATACATGTGAATTTAATACCGACCTCCTGGCTTGAGGGTTACCAAAGACAATGACAAAGAAAAAGACAAAAGTTTATTTAAAGTCGGTACAATAAGAAATAACATAAGCTCTTAAGTGCTTTTTAATCGACAAACAGTACATTAATAAGCCCTAATGACGTACTACATTACATTAATGCAACATACAATATCCACATACATAAATAAGCTCTACTGACATACTACATATACATTCTGATTCATGTAACATACATTAGCCGCAGACTCTTACATTTCAACAAAAAAATGCAACAACCTGATATACCTTTGGTATATGATATGTTTGTTCTTTATATTGCCGTCTAACATAATCTTAATTGTTCATTTATCTCGTTCATCGTCCCAAACAACATACCTAATCGCCATAATTCCAGTATTGTAAATCTTAAAACACTTCATAGGTGTATGTAACATAGATGTCTTTATTATTTTGTCCTTTTATTGCACAAATAACATGCAACGAATGTTAAAACGTTAAACGCACAAAAGATCTAGCTATGATTTATTAAAAGCGCACTGTTTAACGTCCCATAATATGTAATAAAGACCCGAGTTAAGCATATTCATTTTGTCATGTATCTGCTTTGTTACAGAACCTCATCATGTAATGTTACAGTAAAACTGTCACACCTTGATGTAATATTCCCGGCAACGGCACATTTTCCCTACTCTGGCATTTAAAAAATAAATGAGATTCGCTTTCCATCGCTTCACGATTACCACATACATGACTGTGAATACATTAAATATAATTGTGCTTTTGGTATTGCTTTTTATTAATTTTCCTTAGAAACTAATGCATACTATGGAGATGCAAAGTATGAAAGTTTAAAGACCACAAAATTTTGTTTGGTTATTTCCGTCGCCATTCGTTTTTGTCTAGAACCAACGGCAGTTCCGTAACATTCCGCAACCAATGATGAAAATCTCTTTTGAAGAACTCCTCACATGTATAGTGGGTTAAATATTAAGAGAGATTTCATACTTCCCGTTTAAAAGTTTATACAGTCCTAATGTTTTTTGATAAGTGTAAAATATACAACTCTTAAGGTCAGAGCGTACTTTGATATTAACAATCGATGAACTAAACTTTTATGTATATACATGTATATTTTTTGAAAGTGGATTAAGGAGCTCGTTCTGAGTGAGGATAATAAGTCTAAATAGGATACGTAAAGTTACTTGTATAAATATCATCAAGTCGGTATTCTATAAGTCGCCATACTCACACTATGCATAACAAAAAGACTTTTTCCAAAAAAGAGGGAAGGGATGGGGGTTGATACAACTTTTTGAAAAGTACTACGGGTAAACTGCTTAAATTCGCAAAAAAAACTAAAAAAAAAATAAATAAAATAAAAATCGCACACACAGAGAACTGACATACAAAGCAAAGACAGGAACAAATTTTACACCGATTTTCTCCTTTCTTGGCAATATCTTTGTTTCTCTTAAATCCCACAAACATGTAGATTTCAAAGCAATAAGAACGGGCGAATTTGTGCATACATAAAAGGACATGAATAAAAAATGTACAGTGATATATGTAATTTATCACGATATCTACATGTAAACAGTGTTTTCCAATACAGTGTGTTCTAAGGTTTACATTTGTTCATAAATAATTTGGTTTAAATCTATTTGTATTCATTGCATTAATAGAAACGCCCATATATGACTGAGTGATTGATGTTTAACGTCTAGTAAGCAATATTTCAGCTATATTCATGTAGCTTCTCTTTAGAAAAAGTACATTAAAAATATTGTTCGGCGAGAAATAGTTTTCAGGTAGTACGAATGCATGTAAACAAAGAATACATTTATTGCTCATTATCTCCATAAGAATTAATATGAAGGATAGATGGGCAGATTGATTGATTGATCGATAGATTTTTACTAGGACATAGGGCGGGTGGGGGTGGGGGGCAACGGAAATCATAAAATTTAGCCTCAAGGCTGGAAACCTACGAATCACTCGTGCTTGGTACTCCCTGGAAACGCACACTAGATTCAGCATCCACATACGATGGACATTGGCTTCTGACTAGTCATAAAAATAACTAGTTATAACATAATATTTATATCTAAGTGTTACAAAAATTGCTAATTGGAATTGCAAATTACTTGAAGGAACGAATATTTATTGTTTTCTGAAATACTGACACGTATTTATAGATCAAAGTCGTCTGAATGAATTGACTTCTTTCAATTCTTTTTAAAACCAAATAGTTACATTAGATTCGTTATTTGTTTCGTTTGAAATAAAGTTTGCCTTTTTTAATTCATAGCAATATTGGTTATTTTTAAAAAAAAAATGGCCCGAAAAAGCTTTGGTATTCTTTCATGGATTGTTAAAATAATATTTTGCACTACGAATAAAGTTGAAATTTCCAAGAATAACGCCGGTATTTCAAGATTAAACATGGAATTGCCAAGATTAAAGTTAATTATTCCAAGAAGAACTTGGAATTTCCAAGATTCAGCTTGGAATTTCCAAGATTAAAGTTGATTATTCCAAAAATAAAATTGATTATTCCAAAAATAAAGTTGATTATTCATAAAATAAAGTTGATGATTCCAAAAAAATACAGTTGGAATGTTCTATAGCTTAAAGTTAATAGTTCCAAGATTAAAGTCTGGCTTTCCAAGATTAAAGCTGATAATTCCAAGAAGAAACTGACAATTCTATGATTAAAGTTTGAATTAGCAAGATGAAAGTTGGAATTTTCGAGATTCAAGTTGGAATTTCCAACATTAAAAAAAATAAAACAATAAAATGTGGTCGTTATACGCTTCCGTATTCTTGGCAATATTTTTATTTGCTTAAATCCCACAAACATGTAGATTTCAACATCGTGACGGAAGTTCGTTACCAAAATTTTGTACACAAATAAAATGACATTAAAGAAGTACCATGATAGCTTTAATTCATCACGATATCTACAGGTAAACGGTGTTTTCCTGTACTGTTTGTTGTTATATTTACATTTCTTGATAATAAGTTGATTTAAATCTATTGTTTTCATTGAATGAATAGAAACGCCCATATATGTAGCTTCGCTTTAGAAATAGTACAGTAAGGATTAAAAAATGAAATATTGTTTCACCGTGGACGAATGCATGTAAACAAAGAATAAACTTATTGCTCATTATATCAAAAAGAATGAGCATGAAGCATAGGTAATCAGATTGATTGATTAATGATTGATTGATTGATAAATTAATTGATATTTATTAGGAAATAGGGGAAAAATTGATAAGTCAAAAAATTTTGGTCTACGGATCACTTCCAAAAAAGCACCCCAGATTTAGCCTCCGCATACGATGGACGTTGGCTTGTATGTACGCATTACATCGCTACAACAAATTTTGCATTACAAAAAAAATAACTTGTTATTACATAATATTTATATCTAAGTGGTACTAAACTTGCCTATTGAAATTGCAAATTACTTAAAGGAACGAATATTAATTTTTTTCTGAAATACTGACTCGTATTTATAGATCACAGTCGTCTGAATGAATTGACTTCTTTCAATTCGTTTTAAAACCAAATAGTTACATTAGATTTGTTATTTTTGTCGTTTGAAATAAAGTTTGCCTATTTTCATTCATAAAAAATATTGTTTTTCCAACAAAGTGTCCCGAATAGCTTCCGTATTCATTCATTGATTATTCAAATTATAAATATTGGTGTCATATTGTTAAACTAGAAAATGCTCCTACCACCTTACTAAATGAAGCATTTAAACTAAGCGAAGGAATGTAAAATAATAACAAAGAATCTTGGGTAGGAAGTATAAAGGAAATATTGAAATTCCTAAAATTAGATTATATTTTTAATAATCATCCACAATTCAAAGTTAATCATATTATCAAAAGAACTAAAAATGCTATTACAGAAAATTTTTTTTATTTCTATTTGGAAAGAGAACATTTACAATGACGAAAGAACATCAAAAGGAGGAAATAAACTTAGAACCTATAGACTTTATAAATCTAAATTTGATATTGAAAAAATATCTTTTTATTTGAAATAAATAATAACAAAATTAAGAATAAGTGATCACGACCTTAACATTGATAAAGGTAGACATATAGGATTAGAAGTTAAGGACCGTGTGTATTAAGTTTGTAATTCAAAACTTGTAGAAGATAAATTACACTTTTTTATCCAATGTAACAATTATGAAAATCAACGTACAGACTTTTTTGTTTCTATATCCGAAAAATATAAGAATTTTGAAAGTCTCTCAAACAAAAATAAATTTATTTGGCTCATGTCAGCAGAAGATGAAGATTTAATAAAACTATTGTTTAAAATAACATCAACATTAATAATATCAGAAAACAAATATTAAAAATATTTAACCATGGAATAATAATAATAATAATAATAATAATAATAATAATAATAATAATAATAATAATAATAATAATAATAATAATAATAATAATTATTATTATTATTATTATTATTATTACTACTACTATTATAGGTTCGGTGTGTTTCCTCAAGAAATATGTCATTGGTCTAAGAGAAACTGCTGTTTCTTTTTCTTCTTTCCCCTTTAGTTTTAATACCCAATTTAATTTACACAACTGCTTTTATTATTATTTGCATTACTATTATGATTATTATTTTATTATTATAATTTTACCAATCATACACATGTTTAAAGTTTACTTATTTCTTTTAGGCTTATTTTATTGTACATATTTATATTTTTCTTTAATGATGATTATATGCTCAATATTGGGCGCAGTGATTTGCTAATAAAATATCTTGTATCTTGTATTTTGCACCAATCAACGTATGTTCCGCTACAGTGGCATTACTATGATAGAAGAACAAAGCGGTTCCAGGTAAAATAAAGACCTTTTCCAGGATACATTTAGTAATGGTCAAATAAGATTTGGAGTCGAACAACTACAAACCGTGTTTAAACCCTTAATCTGAGTGACGAAACATTTCTAACTATTTATTGAATTTGTAGAAGAACCGCCAAATAAAATCGTTTAAACTTTATCGAGAATAACATCAGCTTTGCGAGGCCTGTTAAGCTTGTCAAATGTTTTAATTTATTTAGAAATATGTCCTATTTGAATCAGCAAACACAATAATTTAATATGTAAAAATTGCACATTTAGGAATTCTAAGATAGCACAGCAACCGCGTTATCCCCACACCAGGAAAATAACGCACTCTAAGAATTCAACAACACTGCGACCACTTTAAAAAGGGAGACACGTTAGGCCTAATAGTGTTTCAACATATTCAGCCTTCAAAAATGTTACTTTTATGCAAGCTTGTCAAGTATAATTCAAAAAATGCTAAACAAATCGTCTATTTTATTTATAAAAAAAGCGTTCGGCCGACTAAGGGATCCCCAATTATAGATGTCGCATGTGTGAAGTGACAATTGTTGCATAGTAAACAAACGACGATTGCATGAATAATCTCTTGTCTGCTTGTATACAGAGTTTTCCCATACTAGTAATAGGTGGTATATATTCATATGTCACTTTTTATAACAAGAGACATTTAATTTAAGTATTTTATACGACTGTTCACGTTTAAATACACAGTTATAAATATACGGTACATGTGAATTGACACACGTTTGATGAAGGCTCCTTTCTTCTCGGTATTTAAAAGGAAACCTGTGTACTATAATATGGCTAGAACTCTCAAACTAAAATTGCCATTGATAACGGTCCCAGTGCTCAACCCACACTGCCAGATGTCGCTTCGATGAGAAAAAAGGGGGGGGGTGGGGGTTGTCAGGTTATAATACCTACGAAAGGTTTTTGATTACAACGAGAAAATGGTTACTTATCATCTATAACAGGATACCTTTATCATGTCAATAGTATACTGAAGTAAAACGGAATTTCTAGACGTGAGTTTATATGATAGTTACGCCGGTAATTTTAAGGACTCCTTTCCGTGGGGCGCAATCCGCAATGCTATCATGAATCGTAGGATATCATATGAATTATGGATAGAAATAGCAGACATATTTTGCCAGATTCGACGAATTCTAGAACTGGAATAAATTTATCGTGTTTTTGGTCCCTTTTTCATTTATAATAATCTTTTATTCAGTTACAACACGGCGTTTTATTCTACCAGAGTATAAGTAGAGCAAATCGCGCTGATACTCAAGGGAATGCATTGATAACCCTAAAGAATCTGCAGACTGCAAGGAAGTAAGAAACATTCAACACATTTGCTTTTGATAAGAGATGTCCATTTTGTGATTGATTCTTTAAAAATAGCAATAAAGATTTGTTCTCTGACAGTGTGTGTAACTTGATTAAGTATTGATACCGGAAAAGAAAGCGTGTACAGCCACAGAGATCAATAAATATACAAACAACACAGAATTTATTATATCAAAATAATTAATATTAACTCAATTTTCAACAGACGGAAGAGTGGGTATGTTGAGTCTATACAAGGAATACTTAATCCATTATTCCTATATGAATGTAAAATGCTCATTTGGAAATCCCATAATGTTTTCTTAAATCTACCAATGAGGTCATAGCTTATATAGAAAACCCGAAATAATCTAACAGTGTTGCGTTTTATTGTTATTTGGTAGCATTTCTGATGCCGGAAATATATGCTGAATGACAGTCGCAATACTTGAACGTACATAACATAATAATGTTAAAATTTCTTGCAACTTTGCCATTGATACACAAATGTAACGTTAATTTCGAATTAAAACGTATCGATTACAAAAGATTTCGTCGTCACACGCTAGTACATATGATCAAGGTCTATCTCTAGATGCAGCTATTATTATTTGAATCAGTGGAGCAGAACGCTGGATATAGTGCAAGCGGAAGGTGGCCATAGTGCCTCATCACTGACAAAGCATATAATGTTAGTATATACAATACCCTAGTCCCTCTGTTTAACCTATAACCCGTACCAGTCGGCTGTGACATACTATATGAAGCACAGAGTACTGACGTGGGGAAACTTGTACAATATCGTCTAACTTTATAAGACTCTAAGCAAGCTGAAGTTGAAGATCGGTTTTTGATTTTTAGCTTGCTGTTGCTCGTATAATGTTAGCCAGGTCTGGGCTACAAATGTCACTGAACAGTCTTTACGTAATATATATACATATGTACATGTATCTCCATTTTTCATCCAGCACACTCTTGTTTACTTTGATATATTTTAAAGAATTTATAATTAAAACCATAATGTAAACAAACTAACTTACCTGTTTAACTTTACTTGTACATCTCATTAAATTAATACTCCAATTGCAGTTTCTTTGTGTTTAGAAAAGTTGTCACATTTAAAACATGAATGTTAAACAACCCGGAAGTTTAAATCTAAATTGGGGGTTATCAAAGGAAGTTAGCAATCAAAATTTAAATGCTTATATGCAGTAGTTCGTACCTAATCGTAATACGATAACGAGTGACGTCACCATTACTTTTTATACACGGGTATATATATGGGGTATATATGGTGTGTAGTTATTTAATATCAGTTTATAGATAATAATACATTCGAATTTTAATATATAGGAAGTTTTACCTTGAAATTTATCTCAACTTTCCGTCCCTTTCAGTGTGTATGTTGCACACTTTATCATCATGGCAATTTGTACTTTTGAACGATTGACTGAATGATTATTTAACGTCTAATTATGTTATTTTCTCGATGTTTAATTATTCAAATATATATTTTGTCCAAATTTAATTTCCCTTACTGATAAATTAATTTTGGTTTTAAACTGTCCGAACACCCCCCCCCCCCGCTATTTTGTATAACAAGTCGGGGTTGATGAAACATCGGTCAGTAGTTAAAAACAAAAAGTGTCTCGTATACACTCCATTACGAAGGTAAATTTGAGGTAACATCTTGCACCTTATTACCAGGAGGAAACCTGGGCTCATGCTTATTTAAGAGTGTTTCTTATAATGGGGAAATTGAAATAATTAAATACATCAGTCCTTTGTAATGAAGAAACCAATGTAATTTTCTCTCGTATAATAACATATACTGCCTTTTTATTATAAATTAGGTGTCTGAAATCGTACGGATCTACACTAATTCGTCCGATAAATCCCACAAGTCAGCTAGTCTTACAAAAAGAGCATGTCGTATACGCAGTAAACATATCGTTGATCATCGTAGAGTCCCGAAAGGCACCGGTCAACCACTGTGCTGAATCAGATTCGAAGTACTGGCCAAAGGTGTCGGATGATTGGCACACTTACTCTAGTTGCTCTGGGTCTACGTTTTAAATAGTGACCAACAATTATTAAAGTAAGGTGTTGGGTGGGGTAACTGAAACCGATATCTATTATAGACAGAAAAAAGATTGATTTCAAGCCATGAAAAGTCAGACCCGTGGAAAAAACACAGATCTTTAAGACAAGTAAGAGACTCTAGACTTGTTATTTATACATTGTACATTTAACTGATCGTGGTTATATCTCGCAATTTGATATATTTTATATGTATTTGATTTGTTATCTTTTTTATAATTCCGCTGAATTGATTTTACAATAAAAGTTAAATCTGAATTCGTGATTGAATTATGAAGAAATTATACAGAACTTAAAAAAACAAAATATTGAATTTTCAATCAATCAACAAATATTTTCCATACACTGACACGCTTACGGTTTATTTACGTCGCTAGGTTATCTTGTCGAGACTTTCGTTCTTAGAATATTCCCGGCTATAAAGGACAACAGTAAAAAATCCCACACTATTTCTTGATTGTGTCAACAAAACATATAGAGGGCAGGTCCTGTAAACAATCTGGATCCTAATCCTAATTCTGTTTATTTTATTTAAAACTAGACCAAGACGGATCTTCAACATAGAACTGTCCATCTGAAGAAGATTTAGACAATTAGGAAATTCGCTACAGGTTTTCTTATTAGATTGTCCTGAGTGTAGCTGAAATACTGCCCGGTGGACACAAAGCAACAATTCAAACAATGATAAGCCGAGGCCCTGTTCTGTAGCTCGACATTCCATCCGTAGTGCCCGATTTGTGACTTTTCTAACTCATATCACAACAGTACAGTTCTGACTTGCTGCTCCACATGGTTAACCGGATAAGCCCCCTTTTAAACCTTATGTTTAACTGTACACGACCTTCTGAACTCAATATTCAAATTCTAACATTAGAAGAAGAAGAATTTTACTGAACTTTTAAGAGATTGTACTGAGATTTATACTATCAACAACCGTATCGTAGTTTTTTTTTAAATAAACAAACGGTTAAATGGTTAAATTGACATATTAATTAACTTCCTGAGAGCAGTGTTCAAGACAGGGTTACAGTGTTAAATTAAGATTGCTGTTCGACTTTATTGAAATTTTTAGACTAATTATACTTCAATTCAATTTCGAATTTCATCATGCAAGAAAACTTTAAACGAGTCATCAAAAATTTAACTTCCGTGCATTTTTTGTGATATAGTTCATAGAAATAATAACTATCTTTGTAAATTAATGGACAAAGTTCTAGAACAGCATCTTTTGTTTCAGCACGATTACTATACCGCTGAATAGAAACATTCGGTAGCTATTTGTAAATAAAACATTTTTAACACAACATACAAGACCACAATGTAATTAAAATTAAATGTTTTACATGCTTTCCCGTGTTTGTGAGCAATGAAAGATTTAATTTTAATATTATGTAGATTACAAAAAAACACAATCGTATGGTTATAATACAGAAGACGAAAAATGACTAAGATATAATTTTATAAATTTGATTTTTTATATCTTTTTTTTTTACAGAATAAGCCCCTAAGCCATTCCCCCTTCTCCTATTATAGCAAATTATGTTTTATTTTATGCAATATTTAAATAAAAACATCAGGTTATGCGGAAGGCTGATGTAGACATATAAACAAAGACAGTTTTTGTATATAAGTGCATACTTGAAATACTTTTAAATTTCTTGCTACATACACTTCCTCAACAAACTTGAAATAAAACTCTGAAAGAATAATTTTTTTGTTTTTATAACGAAAGTCTCTGCATGTTTACATAGAAATGTCAATAATCGGTAAGGTTGCGGAAAATATGTCTGTTTGACTGGTTGGAAGTTCACTAAATCTGGATTTCCCGTTCTGATTAATTTTGTTTGTAAAATATCGAATAGAAACGTGGAAAAATACTGAAAAATATCAAAGAAATGTAAGTTGCATGTATACTTCATTAACATACATAATAATGATTAATTACAACTTTTGAATAAAATGCCCTCCGGGTACTCCGGCTAACTCCCCTAATATAAAAACTGGACACCATGATATAGCTGCAAAACTGCTGAAAGTGGCGTTAAAACAACATTTAAATAAAGAAACAAACAAACAAAACATTTCAATATCTACATGTCCTTTCATTCATTCATAGGAAGAAAACAAAGAATACTTTCGGACATATCCGAACGTGTTCGAGGTTTTAATTTAAGTATATCCTTGGCAAGCTGACAGTCTGCAATTTTTATGGAACTCCACATTTAACAACCATCTAGAACGGACGGTAACACAACAGAACTATATAGTTTGGTCAGGAGATTTGCATTTGTGGTATCAGACAACATTTCTTTTATAGCCAAGTAACAGTCCCTACCTTTTCGACATCTGTTTGTAATTCTTTTATAAGATTTGCAATTGAATTAAGTTCAATATCTAAATGGGGTTGATTTTCGACTAGCGGGAGAACATCATGACCAATCTTCCAGAAATAGTCCACATGTCGAAGTTAGTTTTAAAAAAAAAACGGAAAATGAAAGATTTATTCGCCCTAAAACGAAAGTGCCACTATTTTTCGAATATTTATAACAGACATCAAGCATTATTACCGGTGCATGATATCTGCAAGAGATGGAGCACAATTTATTGAAATATTCAGGATTTACCTGTTCAAGAGCAAGAAACAATTAATTTATATAATAGACCTGACAAAACATCACCATGTTGTACATCTTTTAACACAGAAAAAAACTTGCCAGTTTGAATACGACAATTTATTAGCACTACGTGTATTTATATGTCAGTTATAAACTATCTCCCAAAGTATGCCTTAAACACCTAACTACCTAATTTGTACATCAAACTTTTGCATAAAACAATATTTAATGCGTTCTTCCAATCAAGGATAAACAGCTTTTTTTGTAAGTTTTAAATTTTAATATAATTTCATGCAATTTTAAGACAGTGAGGCCTTTGAGAGTTGGGAAAAATACAATTTGTTGAATTACACCTTCTAAGCGCGATTTCATTATTTGCTCGAATATTTTTATTGCACATAACGAAGGCTAATTGGGCGATAAATGTCAGGAGAAGTTTTTGGCTCTCCTTTCCATTTATGTTATATAGCGGAACGGTTATGCAATTTGAATATTTCCACGTTTCATTACTGTCGAATAAGAAAGTCCGAAACCTAATTGTAGGCACCCTGTATGAAATGTTCGTATTGGATACATATACCGTCACATCCGCCAGCTTTTCGATGTTTAAAGTGTCTTATTTGTATTCTGACTTCGCATTCGGTACTCAAACCTTCGGGGAAGTTACTGTCTCTGTTCAAGTCAATTTATCTTGAATCAACGCAAAATATTCGTCGTGTAATATTTTATTATATGTCCGAAAGTATGTCCTTAAATTCAGAAGCGCTTTCGAAAGAATAACCCATTTCCGCGCTAGAAATATTTTGTGGATATATTTTAATATGAGTTTGATACTGCGTTTTACTCGCTGCCAAAAAGGTGATTATCGCAATAATCAGCATTGTCAATGAGTTCATGGTTTATTAGTATAATATTCCTCACATGCCGCCTGATGTTCTCTTCCCGAGTCATGTTAAGAACACTTGCCTATAAGATTCAAAAGACGTATGGCGGAAATATCTTTTCTTATTATGAGCTGATTATCGGCCTTATTAATAATACCATGGTATGCTTTGTATTTATCAGGCAAATCATCAGTTTGTCATGAAATGTTCACTAACAACAAAAACATCACAAGTAATCTAGAGCGTCATTATGCCTCTTACGTTCTCATATTAACCGGACACATATACTTAATATGTGAAAAAGCAAAATTAATATACAGCAGTTAGGTTTAATAAGCATGGCTGTTTTGTTCATCAACATCACTGGAGCCGTATCATTCGAGGTTACTCATCCATCTTCGACATGATACATCTTTCGGCTTAAAATTATCAGCCTCTACAACGGATTCGCTGTCCATTAACACGTTCAGACAACAATCTTGGAATTGAACAGCTGTAAATATATTACATTAACAGGGAGTCTGTTAAGATAGTTCCAAATACAGTTTTTTGTAGTTTTAATATGTAACCAGAGGGATAGAACCTGGCGGTTCTTTTTCTTGTAACAACGCCATGAAATACGTATCGTCTGCCGGTTTCAACCGCAAAGTTATGCCACCGGTAAGAGTTGGTATGGCATAATACACTTCATAGTCGTTCTCTACTGACATTGTCAGTGATTTTTTATTAGTCGTTACGTTGTTCGAAACCACATTTCTACCGTTATTGATATAATTATTAGAAGTCACTTGTGTTTATGTTCTTATTCATCCCTCAAACGAACATAAAATATTTATAAATAAAACACAACACTTTTATTTGGGATACAGCTCGCCTGGACAGCACAGCAAAGCATCATTTATTACAAATGCACATAATTAAATAACAAATAACATAAATAAATCTGTTTCAAGCCGCTGTGACAAGAAACCATACATGCAGAGTCAGTTTCTACAAATGAAATATAGAGTATCATTCAATGTAAAAATAATCTAGCAATATTAATTAGAAAATTTTACTGTGCTAATGGCGAACGTCAAATGTATCTACTGTACTGACAATTGTATTTATATTACAATAAATATTCCCACATAAGAGGGCATGTTTATCATGCAGCTAATAAGCCTTTATACCTAGATTACATCAGGTGAAAACCAATCAAACACACCCGTACAGGTGTCAAATACATTTATGTTCTTATTCCTCCCTCAAACGAACATAAAATATTTATAAATAAAACACAACACTTTTATTTGGAATACAGCTCGCCTGGACAGCACAGCAAAGCATCGATAAAAACAAAGACAAGGAAACATGACATTTACAATTTATTAAATTGTTACTAGAATAAGATTGGAACATTAAATACCCAAACTTTTTGTGACAGAAAGTCTCTTGCCAATATCTTCTTTAATATATCCATCTTTGACATTTTCGGATTTCCACCGTCCATGTGTTTTAAATAAACGGTCTACTGTTCCGAAATTAGCAACTGCTGTTGCACCACCTGCCTTTAGACTATGTAAACCAAATTGTGATATATCGAGTCCAATAGATTCCAAAGCACTCAAGATCACTTCTCTGGCTCTAGTGTAAGAAATATGGCCAGATTTTCTAAGTTTGTAACTATTGATAAAACTACAAAAAGATACTGATCTAAAAATATATTCATCTGAATCATCAGGTATATTAGCCGAACTCAAGTATCTGGTTAACATATTAACTGGACAAGTAGACTTTCCTGTTTTTGAAATGACTATTTCCCTACCCTCCCTGTAAATATAGGTCTTGTTTTTCTCTATAAGAACCTTTACATAAGTATCAAAAATTTGTAAATTAGACCTTTTCAGGATGGCTAATTCAGAAAATCTAAAGAAATCTGAGTAACCTAATAAACAAATAGAAACAACGCGCAAGTCCATCAAACTGCTATTTGCAGTATCATATTTCTCCACTAATTTATGTAAAATATCTTGTGTAATTGGCTCCTTTTTCTTTCCATTATGTCCTATTCCGGTGAGCTCCTTTACGTACTGAAATGACCAAATCACATTTTGTGGGATCTGGAAAGCCGGTTAATTTATGAGACCAAGAAATGGCGTACATAGTTTCATCCAGTTTACTAACTGATTTGTGTTGTTCTGGCAAACTTATTAAATATAAAGATACGTGAATTGATGATGCTGTCAATGCAGACACTAAATCTATATGTCTCATTTATGTAAAATATCTTTTACATAAAATGTCTACACTTTCAACGCATTTTGTAAGTGGTCTACACTTACAAAATGCGTTTAAAGCGTACTGTATCTGTACTTTTGTTGTGTGCTATCTGCTTTGCACGAAAGTAAATATTCGGCTGACAAAGACGACAGGTCTTGGAAAGCAGGATCTGTAGGCATAGATGTCCATCTCACAGTTGTAAAAATAGCTGAAAAATGTAGAATTTTAATTACTATAAAAGTTTTTGAATAATTCTAAAGTATAAAAAGTTAAATCATGACCTTGCCAGCTCAATATCTAATATTAGGGCATTGTCATAACGTGACCATGTCCACTACAATATATCTTTTTATATTAGGTTTAGCTTTGCAGTACAACAAGTGCTTGATACATCTCATAAATAAACGTAAGTGTGGAACGATCCAATTGTTCTCACTTCTCCAATTTTGTGTAAATGCGTCTACCGCTGAAGTAAATGGGTTTCAAAATAATGAATTAAATTTAAATAACTTGGTACTATTTGAATTAGCAAACCGATCTATAGTGTATGGTCCCCACAAACCATTCATGAATTCAAAAATTTTTGGGACACTCCCCCGTCTTCATGGTCAATAATTTTACTGATTAAATCAGCACATGTATTCTCTGATATAGGTATCCACTGAATGTCAATAGATAGTGATTTGTTTAGACAAATAGAAACTATTGATAAAGCTATGGTTTGAAGTTTTTCACTCATGATACCGGAATAAACAATCTTAACACAGTTTTGATTATCCGTAAACCATTTGATGGTTTTGCCTTGATAAATATTTTTATAAGACAAAAACGCAAGTTGTATTGCCCTCAATTCACGCCATGTAGAACTTTCTAGGACTCCACATATGGTGGAATATTTTACTCTCAACTTCAACTGTATAAACACCAGCTGCGATATCGCTAGCATCAGAGTTGATCACTGTAGAAGATTTGCTATGGTTTTCTAAGTGTTTAATATTCATATTCTTAAGATTCTGAAACACAAACTTTAACTCAATGAGTACGTTTTCGGGATGTAACATGTGTAAAATAGCATCCCAATGAGATCTGCACTCTATTGCCATATAACAAAACTTTGTCAGAATTCTACCAACATTGCCTATAACTGGAGTCATGAAGATAATTTTCCCGATTACCAGTGCCAAAGTACAAGTCAAGTCAAGTCAAGTACTATTTATTTATTAGTCGGTGCAAGTAACAAACAAATAACACAAGCTCTAATGAGCTTTTAAAACCGACATTGCATTACAAACATTACACACATATATAATATTGACATAATGAACAAAAACTAAATAAAAGACAGCACTACATTGAAGCACATGCAGAGGACATACACAGCAAAGCAGTACATTTATAAATAAGCACATGCAAAAATGCATATGCGTACATACATGTAGCACCCAATTGCAGACACACATACATAGACATAATATTAAGACACATACAGCTAATAAAAGAACAGATTTCATGCAAACAATAAAACAAGACAAAAACATAAAAAGCATTAAAATATTAAAATATATGGATGACCCACCAATTATGACCTAGTTCAAACGGTAACTTTTGCTATTTGCTAAAACATACATCCCTTTCCCACATTCCAATTAGGCCCTTAAAATGTTCCGAAGAACATTCCATCCCTTAATTCCGGTGGTATATTATTCCATAATTTTGTCGCAGCATACCGAATTGAGTGTAGGCCAGATCTGGTGGTTCTTACCCTAGGCTGTTCCACTGTATTTGTATATCTGAAACAATATAAATTCGGTTTAGGCTTTATTAGATCCTTTAAATATGCTAGTGAATTTCCATTAATGATTTTAAAGGTGCGTATGGCTAGTGATCTTAAGCGCCTGATTTTCAAGTGTGGCAAGTTAGATCTAGATAATAATTGTTCATATGTTGATGTTACATCATTATAAATAAATCGTAGAGCTCTTTAATGTATACATTCAATGTGCTTAGTGTTTGATTCACCACAAAAATGCCATACTAGTGGACAGTAATTAAAACTAGATAAAATAAAAGAGTAATATATGGTCAATCTGCCTTGTCAATTCAGATGAGTTCCAATCCTTTTAAATACATTAAGCTGCTGAGATGCTTTTTTGCACATTTTTGAAACATGAGATTTGAAATTAAGACAGACATGAAAAGTAACTCCCAGCAGTTTCATCACATTTAATAATATTACCATCCAAATCAAAAGATATATCTTTATCAAAGGTCTTCTTTCCAATGGATACGGCTTGGAACTTATCAGGATAAGCCTGCATTTGATTGTTACAAAACCAGTTTATAAGTATTTTGCTTTCAGTTTCAAGTGTTTTAACAATATTTTCAACATTATCGTCAGAGTATGACAAGGTGTTATCGTCTGCATAGTTGTACAGAGAACTCAATATGGTAAAAAATATCGTTAATCAAAATATTAAAAGCAGAGGACCTAAAATTGATACAAAGACAAAAAAGAACTATAGGTTGGTCCAATTTTAACACATTGTTTTCTATTATATAAGTAGCTATCCAAAAGTTTGAATGCACTGTCAGAAACACCATATGATTTAAATTTTAACAACATAAGATTGTGTTTCAAACAATCAAAAGCTTTTGATAAATCCATCAAAATGGCAACAATAAACTTATTATTATCCAATTCATGTCTCAAATCTTCCAAAATCTTAATTAATGTATCTTGGCAACTATAGCCTTCTATAAAAGCAGACAAATAAACATTGTAAAAGTTTTCAAAAAATCATTAACTTGAACATACATTGCCCTTTAAAAAAATTTTGAAATTGCTGGTAAGACACTCACAGGTCTATAATTACCTTTTGTTAATACACTATTCTTTTTGTATACTGGTACAACTTGTGCAACATTTAACTTATCTGGAAAAATAGAGGTAGACATACTCATATTTACCATATTTGTAATTGGTAGTACAACGGCTGGCTTTGCCAGTTTCAAAATCTTTGGAGACACCTGATCAAAACCAGTGGCTTTCTTTATACCCAATTTACATATCTGCTTTTCTACAAAAGCCTCATCTATTGGTTTAAAACAAAAATTATCCACATTTTTAGCTTCACATATTTCTTGTATTTTTACAATGCTTGGATGATTTTCATCTACATCTACAGAGTTTGAACCACCAAAATCCTTTGCTACATTAATGAAAAAAATCGTTAAATACATTAGCTATTACAGCTTGGTCTGATAACAGATTATAATATTCATTTAGTATAATGTCTGAATGGAAATGACAGCCCTTGTCTGTGAGGAATGGCTTAATAGTAGGCCAGAAATCTTTGCTCTTAGATCCGCCTACACACCTTTGTAAAACATAATTTTTTACTGACTGTCTTTTTATCTTGGTTACATAGTTGCGCTGTTTTTTTATATAGATTTTCCAGGATTTATCATCTCTGTATTTTTTATAGTTGTTGTGATGCATGTTTTTTGTAAACCTCTTTTTTAAAGCTTGCTATTCATAAATGGTGCTGGGTTTGGTACATTTTTTCTTTGTTTCAAGGGTACATGTTTGTTGTAGATTTCTAAAAATTTATCATTGAAATTGTTGTAGCATAAATTTACATCATTTGTATTTTCACACACATTTTTATACCTGAGTTTTCTAGGTCTAGGAGGAAAGTTTTCTCATTATAGTTTTTGTAGCTTCTGTATGTTTTCTTAGTGACTGATTTTGGTTGAGTTTCAGTCCCGAGTTGTACTGCTATTAAGTTGTGTACATCACTTATTCCAGAGTCAAAATTACATGTTATTGCACAGTAGTGAGGTTTATTAGTTAAGATAACATCTAGGAGTGTAGGGGTTGCGTTTTTGGTGAAGCAGGTTGGTTCTTTATAAGGTTTGTCAAGCAAAAGGTATCAAAATTATCAATAAGAGTTTTCCCCATTTTCAAAATCTAAACAGTCTAAATTCATATCTCCTAAAAAATGAAATTGTCATATGTACATGTAATTTTGGATACGGTCTTTTAAAAATCTTTATCAATGTCACAGTCTCTCATATTGGGTAATTTGTAGGCCCCATATATAAACCATTTACTTTTAATTGAAATCACCTCATCAACACCAATCTATTCTGTCAGTCCAAATTTCAGGTTCTTCTTCCTGTCTCCTGCGATGTCAGATCTTAGGTACACCATTAGGCCGCCCCCTCTAGCTGTGCGATCTTCCCTCAGTAGTCTGTAGTTGTCGACTCTGAAATGGCAGTCTACAAAGAAGAATCTAATTTCGTTTCAGCAATGAAAAGCAAGTCAACTAGTTTTCTATTGAGAATTTCTTTGATATGGCACGCTTTATTTCAAACACTGTTAATATTTAGATAAGCACACAAGAAGAATCGACTAGGATGTTTTGATCTTATGGTTGCCAAGCCATCAAAAACATCATATTTGGTGTCATTTACTGTCTCATCTAAATCTGAGTGACTTGTGGTGGTATTAGACGTGTCTAGTTCTATATTCATTTCACTATTTATAGTTTTATTCCTATCCATTTCAAAAAAGAGCCTGTGAATTTAAAAGATGTGCATTTTATGCAGATACAAGGGTCTTCGGTTTCGCTAAGTTTCATATAATTGCCCGGTGTGCTATCTGCACACTTTATACGCCACCAATAATTGCATGCTTCACATAGGATAGCCCTTTGGGTTTTAGCGACCGGTCTACTGCATCCACCGCAAGGAAATTTGGTAGGACCTGGGTTTAAGGCCACATCTCCGCTAATAATCAAGATAATTGATGACTGCTGATACCTATGGGTTCTGATAGAGTTTTCCTGTATCTTTTATGCCTGATGTGGCAGTAGATTGTGAGTGTTGGTTCAATATTCAGGTCATTAGCTGGCCTTACGTTAAAATTTGTAATTGGTTCAGTTTTGTCTACAAAAAAATCTAAGGATACCTCATAATGTGCATTGATTTGTACTAACGCTGGTCTTTCAGGTTCAGTTTTGTTCAACAGAAGAAATAACGTCAGGATAAACGTGTTAATTACCATCTTGTTTGTATACATTTATACCGGAAACGACCCGATATAATTAGCATCTACATAATTATATTTTCTAAAGAAAAAAGTGCATCGTTTAATCTCCTATCCGATATACTTAAACTAAAAGATTGAGAATCCCACATTATACTAAGCCATTCAAGCGACTGTACAGGTGTAAACACAGATTTGCTGTTATTTATAAGAAAACCAGCACTTTCAAGTGAGTCTAACGATTTTGGAATTTTAAAAACACATCATCTTATTGCTACAGATGCCAAATCCATCGTCAAGATACAGGACAACATTAATACCGTTGTTTCGCCAGAATTTAACCATAGGTTTCTGAAATTGTTTCTGTCACGAAGTCTTCATTTTTCAAAGCTGATTTATTATTTTTTAAACACATTTTCGGTGGAGCTTCCAATAATGGAATTACATAACCATTTTTTATTGTGTCTAGGACAA
The DNA here is from genome assembly GCA_944474755.1 of Limnoperna fortunei. Classification (NCBI taxonomy): domain Eukaryota; kingdom Metazoa; phylum Mollusca; class Bivalvia; order Mytilida; family Modiolidae; genus Limnoperna; species Limnoperna fortunei. Next base: position 36,909,607 of record OX104114.1, on the reverse strand, counting down.
ATGAGTTAGCCCCAATACTTTCCCAGAATGATTGCGCAATCTACCTTTAACTCCACTGAAAGCTTTTGTGTCCATATTTATCTTTTCAAAATATAAATTCTGATTAAAAAAGTTTCATAGATATCAAACTCACTATCATGATTTAGGCTGTTCCTTCAAACCTTCATTTTGGTCCAACTCCCTGACTTGTTCCCGTTCCAACTCATGCTTTGAAGAATGGGCAATTTTTCCGCCAGTGCCAGTACTGCTTACATGCGAAGCACAAACCCGATACAAAAGGGCTGTCGTGGCAAATCTGTAGAGTAAGCTGGATTGCCTGACGTCTTTGCTGGAGATCTTGTTTTATACGGAGGATTCTAACGTTTCCTAGTTTTTTTCCTTCCGTAGTGCTCTAGACTGTCTTATCTTCTTTTCGTCTTCGCTGTCGGATGCAATATGATAAGTCTCATATTTCCGTGTAGTAGACCATCCTGCTGGTGAAGAATCTGCTATTATTATCAGTTTATTTCTAGTTTTAACTTTGTCAATCAGATCCATCAAAACAGTCAATCCTCTAGATTGTGATTGTGGAAAAAACTTTAGTAATTTATCAAACCTTCTTGCAATTCTTCATTAAATTTGAACTGTATCCTGTTGCCTTCACTTTTAAATTTATAGATACATCTTTTTGTAAATCTTTTTAGAGATAGCGTCTTGTTCGGAAACAAGTTTGAATTCAAGATCGTGTATTTTCCCATCCATGTAAGTCTTGAACAGTTGGAATGTGTTATGAAGATCCTGGTGTGTATTTTCATCAGTCTTTTTCACCTTTCTGCTAGGAGGAGAGTCAACATTTATACGCCTTCTTGTTTCTGTAGGACTGTCATCATCTTGTCGCAAGACTTCATCTGACTGCGGAGCATTTTACTGTGCTAATGGCGAACGTCGAATCTATCTACTATACTGACAATTGTATTTATATTACATTAAATATTCCCGCCTAAGAGGGCATGTTTATCATGCAGCTAATAAGCCTTTATACCTATCACCTGATTACATAAGGTGAAAACGAATCAAACACACACCTGTACAGGTGTTAAATACATTTTTCAACTTGTACATTGTCACGTGATTGTGAATATACAACTGTAGATCACTCGGAAACCGCTTGGGGCTTTGTTTGGCGAGAATGAAAAATCATGTACACTAGAATACGACTTCATAGAGTGTTTTTTCATCTCACTCAGGCTTTGTAAAAACAATTGTGTAAATAGTTTAACATGACAGCTGAGTTCCCTTTCCGACAAAGTTATTTTACATAGCAATATCGTAATTTTCTAAACATTTTCCTCTTTGGTTGTAAATATTCATACTTGAATCATATTGCATAAACTTTTTGTCGCAAATACTAATAAAGTTTTCAACACTGTCAATTTAAATTAGAGTTTTTTAGTCCCGCACATCAGATTAACATTAGTTTGTTTGTTTCCTTTCTCTGTGATTTCTAATTCACATATTCTTTCAAGCGCAGTATGCAGTTTTACTTTATATTCTACTAAAGTTATGCTTAAAGGGATGCAGGACACTTACACTGAAAATAATTTGTCAATGAATTTTCTTTGAATTCGCCATATAGTTAGTGTTTTTATACAAGTTATCATAATTCAAAATAAAAGAAGGAATTTCAGAGCTTATTTTCGAGAGGTTGAGCACTGAAATTGTAAATTTGTTAATAGATTATACAGCAAAGAGAATAAAAAGGCCCCAAAATAAAAGATTATAAAAATTCTGTCCAATAACTTTATCTGACTTTTTTATATAATGTCATGCAATTGATATACATTTTAGTGATTGAAAGAAAAATAAGGGTTTCTGAGTTAAATTTTTGTCCATTGGAAAAAAACTGGTCAAAAAGTGCTAAAAATGGTATTTTAACATTTCATTTTCATTATTTTTGCCAATATCGAAGTTATTTATGTGAACATTTTTCATTTCAAGCATTCATAAATTGAAGTAATAATATATGTATAAGACTTTTCATTATTGTTTTTAATTACATGAAAATTAAGAGTTAATGATGAAAGAAATTATTATTAAATTTACCATAAATATTCTATCTATTTTGAAATGTTCACAAAAAAATGGCGGAAGGTGTCCTGCATCACCTTAATGGCGGACGTAGGGTTTAATTTATCGATTTTGATGTATCTGTACTGCATCAATACCAGTTTTATCAGCGCTTAAAGATGAATACATTAAGGAACAATCGCTGGCATATTTCTAGGTAGCAGTATTTTTAAATGTTGTTTTCCGATTAATTAGCGACCATTCTGGCCACTCCTCGTATCCTTCGGCTCGACTAGTTAATAATCTTTACAAATCATGGACAGATTTATGATTTGTTCATCTAAAATTGTCATACATTCTGGATTGGGAATACAGTCTTGGGAAAATTGAGCGTTTTGTTTTCCCGTCATAGAATTCTGAAGATCATATAAACTTGTACTGTTTAAAATGTCAATTAGATGGCTCTTGGTGCACAAGTCCAATCTAGCAGGAGTAGTTAAACACTGAAGCTCAGCAAGATACCTGCTGTATGATCTATCAATATACTTTGACACTTCTGATATTTAGCTTATCTGAAAAGATAAAAAACATGCACATGATGTGTGTAAACCCTATCATTACCGTATTTTAACGCCGTGTATAGCTGGCAGTAACAAAAGTGCATGGAACATTAAGTAAACGGACCAATTTTTACTACTACTATCAGTGGTAAAATTTTGATAAATTTTAAGGTTCTAGTTAACATAAGCTTAAATTTATTACTATAGTGCATATATATTTTAAAAGTACACATCTTACAGTAAACAATCAAATATAGCTCCTTTTAAACCTCAATACTGAATACGGAAATTGTAGAAAGGAGAAAAAAAGCTATAACAAGTAGAGTAGGAGGCAAAACGTAACGGTAAAAGAGAAAAAATGGGACGTAACCGCCTTTATATAGACAATGAACTCTATGTAGTACCGCACGAGAACAGGAACATAAAACCAAACCACCGGAATCTTAAACCAAACTCTTGGGATGTAGTGTAGAAACGATGAAAGCCTCCGACGAACAAAACGACCTTAAAACTTGTCAACGCCAACCATCGATAAGGGTAGCCAGAGAAGACATTATTTTACTGATTACAGTAACATTAATTATGATACTTTGGTAAATATTGATCTATTAAAAAAGTTATAAAGAAAACCGACCGAACAACAAGAGCCAAAAACCAAGGGACAGTTACAAATCCGGATATAGACAAACACAACACACAAATCAAAAACATAAAACACAGAAAGAGAGTAACCCGAACCCAATAAAAACCATGGGTGCACCCAGGTGCACCGGACGAGTAAGCAGTGCCTGCCTCTAATTAGACACCCGTCGAGTTACTCATTGTCTTGTCTAGGGAAAAGTCAAATCCAGGAATAGGAAACACTACCCAAGACTCAGCGAAAATGTCAGATCGTATTTGAGACACTGATTTCCCGTAACGATCAATTAAGTCGTGGTGCCGATCATAGAACTTCTGGAGAGATAACATCAACCTAGGTACAACAAACCCTTGTTTGAGTGGTTTAGCAGTCAACAGCAGTGACCGGTCTAGAAAATCTGAATAACGATCGTAGGATCTAGAATAACGTATAAGTTGTGAAATGTACACACCATACGCTGGAGCTGCTGGAATGTTGCTGTCGATGAACGGGAAGTTGGCAATTGGAAAGTTGAAGTCATCACATTTTGGTAGAGCCTAGTTTGTAGTTCTTCTGAGACTATTTCTAGAAGTAGGTCTAAGTAAGAGGCTGATCTTAGTGTATTGGTGGTGTCATTAATTTCAAGCTCGCTAGGGTAAATTGAATGTAAATAGTCACCAAATTTAGCATTGTTGAGGGACAAAACATCATCAATATAGCGGAATGTGAAATTAAAGGTCTGGGCCAGAGTCTTTTCTTTCTTCTTCAGTAGGCCGGCTAGGAACTCGGCCTCATAGGAGTACAAAAACAGGTCTGCGAGGAGAGGAGCACGATTATTACCCATTGGAATACCAACAGTCTGTTGAAAAACATGTCCTCCAAACATGACGAATATGTTGTCAATTAGAAAATCTAACATGTGACTGATTTGGTCTTCAGTATATTTAGTATTAGCTTTGGAGTCATTGATGACGAAGTAAGATCTGTCATGACTAATTACCAGGTATTTATATCGTCTATTTCCGTTTTTCTTGAAAAAGTAGCGTTTTATAAGATCTTTTAGCCTGGTTTTAAGCTTCGTATGAGGGATGGCCGTATAGAGTGTCGAAAAATCAAATGTTTTAATGCTGTTACAATGGGAAAGAGATCCAGACCTCAAGATGTCTATCAGGTCTTTTGAATTTTTTAATATCCACATTTCATTTATTCCACTTCTGGAGTAGCAAATGTCACTGTATTTTTGAAGTCCCGTTTTTACTGTTGTTAAAATAGTGGTCAGGAGTTGCGATAGTGTTTTAGTAGTACACTTAGACGATCCTGCTATGAAACGCTGTTTGTATGGATTTTTGTAAAGTTTAGGAAACCAATACAATAAAGGGGGATCACAATCTTCGACTCTGATTTTGAGATCAAAGGATGCTAATACCGATTTGTGATTTTCAATAATCTCCTCTTTTGAAAGCGCAGTGAATGTGTAAGTAGAATTGCCTAGTGAACTATCAATGCCTAACTCATTAATTAATCACTCTATGTAATGTTTTTTGCAGATAAAAATGATATTGTTAGGCGCCTTATCTGCTGGCACAACAACATATTTGTCATGAATGTCGGACAAAGATTTAAGAGCATCAAGATTTCTGAAAATTGATGATGCTTTAGTACTCATAGACCTTCTTAAACGACTTATTCTTATTTGAATCAATGACCTCAAGGCCTTTACCCACACGGACAAAGTATCAAACTGCAATTAATACAAATCAAACTAATGATGCGAAAATTACCAATGTATATAGTTATTTCAATATGTCTAACGTGCTATTAGATTTACCTGAAAGTGGCGTTAATTTTGATGAACTCTTGAATTTTATACCTCATCATTGTCATATTATTGTTGATGTATCATGCACAAAAGAAACCATATAAATGTACTAGCTCTGCTCATAAAATAGGAGTTATTCTAGATACTTAAATTATACTTTAGAAAATAAAAGTGTAGACGTTTTGATAGATAACGTTGTAGAATTAGAAATAATTTAGAATTTTATAGGATTAAACACTGTGTTTTAGGAAATTATCAATGTGTAAACTCCGGCGACTCACTCACAAACTAAATAAAGTCCATTCTCCATGACGATACGCTAGGAGGACGCCATCTTGTTTACATTGGATACTGAAAGTAGTCCGCTCAGAGGAAATATCGATATATATATTATCTGAGAAGACGCCATTTAAGTGTTTTCATCCAATCAAAGCACTTAATATAAATAAATTACAGCATGAATAGAATTATTTGCAAATAATTCCATCCCAGATTTAAATTCTACAACACAATTCCAAATTTTGAATACATATATTAAAATAAATCGTAACGATACATTCTCTGATAATACGCATGAAGATGTATATTATTGTAGCGAAGTCAATTTATTGTGTATTAATCGTGTGTATATATATATATATATATATATATATATATATATATATATATATATATATATATATATATATATATATATATATATATATATATATATATATAAGTCACAGGTAAACAGTACAAAATATTCACTAACTGTTAACTGCAAAAGCTCGAATGAATACATTCTTGAGTGCCCCATCTGTGGCTTACAATATGTCGGCGAGTCCAAACAGCCATTCCACAAACGATTGAATGGTCACAGAAGTGACCTAACTAAGAAACCGTTTCTGCCCGTAAGCCAACACTTCAGACTGCCCGACCACACTCCAAAGGATTTTGATCGAATAAAAATCCTAATTATCGAGCAGAACTGCAAGTGGCGAGACTCTGAACGGGAGGCTCGAGAGAGATTCTGGATCAAAGAGCTCTGCTCTGTACACCCCAATGGAATAAACAAAAAACAATAAATATCATTCAAAATATAAATAATAAATTCATGAATATCAAGACGTTAAAGATGGTTTATTCAATTGTACAGTACTCCCTTATGTAATGACTTATAGATGTGATTCGAGAAAGTTCAAGATCAATAAAATCAGATCCGACCAAATCACCACCGGATGCTGATGTACCTATATCCAAATTTTATCGTTTATTATAGATTGATATTGACACTGAAGAAGGCCATCAGTTGGTCGAAAATTTTGTCATATTTATTAATATAACTATTTTATAGTAGAAACATCTTTATATTTGTATCGTTGCATAATTCTCTAGACTTATATATATATATGCAACTATAAAAAAAGTTTTGGGTTCATTTCAAATGAGAAAGTTTAAGATTAATATGTTATGATTGTTTACGTTATTTATTAATATTGACACTCAATGACTAAGGCCATTCGTTGGTCAGTCTGTGTCTAAATTTATGACAAGAAACACCGTCATTTGTATCGTTGCATAATTCTCTAGACTTGTATATTATTATATTTTGTTTATGCTGTATCGTCATGTTTGTCGATCCGATACTAAATACTGGTTTAGCAGAATTCTTTTAGACTCTCTCTCTCTCTCTCTCTATATATATATATCTATATATATATATATATATATATATATATATATATATATATATATATATATATATATATATATATATATATATATATATATATATATATAAAATCTAAAGAAGCTACCAACCAATACACTTACTAAGTATCGGATCGCCAATATGAAAATACAGCATAAACAAAAAAATAATATATAAGTCTAGAGAATTATGCAACGATACAAATTTAAAGATGTTTCTACTAAAAATGATTCTATTAATAAATATGACAAAATTTTCGACCAACTGATGGCCTTCTTCAGTGTCAATATCAATCTATAATAAACGATTAAATTTGGATACTGGTACATCAGCATCCTGTAGTGATGTGATCGGATCTGATTTTATTGATCTTGAACTTTCTCGAATCACATCTATCAGTCTTTACATAAGGGAGTACTGTACAGTTATATAAACCATCTTATCTTTAACTTCTTGATATTCATGAATTTATTGTTTATATTTTGAATGATATTTATTGTTTTTTGTTTATTCCATTGGGGTGTACAGAGCAGAGCTCTTTGATCCAGAATTTTTCTCGGGCCTCCCGTTCAGAGTCTCGCCACTTGCAGTTCTGCTCGATAATTAGGATTTTTATGTGATCAAAATCCTTTGGAGTGTGGTCGGGCAGTCTGAAGTGTTGGCTTACGGGCAGAAACTGTTTCTTAGTAAGGTCACTTCTGTGACCATTCAGTCGTTTGTGGAATGGCTGTTTGGACTCGCCGACATATTGTAAGCCACAGATGGGGCACTCAAGAATGTAAATGACATTCGAGCTTTTGCAGTTAACAGTAGTAAATATTTTGTACTGTTTACCTGTGACTTTGCTGTTAAATGTAGACGAGAGTTCCATATGTTTGCAACATTTGCAGCGTTTGTCACCACAAGACTGACTTCTGCCAGCGGCAGTGCTGGGCTTTGCAATCTCTGCTCGTACCAATAAGTTACGGAGACTGTTGGGTTGTTTAAACGCAACCATGGGGGGCTCTGGAAATATTCTTGACAATCTGGGATTTTTTTCAATCGATTTCCAATGTTCACGAATGGTGCTAATTGTGTTTTTCAAACAAGGGTGGTAAGTTAGTACGCAGGGAACTCTATTGCATTTCGTTTTTTCTTTATATTGAAGAAGGGTACTCCTCGATGTCTGCTGTGCTTTTTCAAAATTCTTTTTGATGTTATTATTCTTGTACCCCCTTCTTCTAAGGTGTCCTTTTAATTTCCCTAGTCTCTTTTTAAACGAATCGTCGGTGGAACAGATTCGTCGGAGTCTAAGAGCTTGACTATAAGGAATGCTCTTTGTCACATGAGGAGGATGACAGCTACTAGGTAAAAGGTATTGGTTGGTGTCTGTTGGTTTGGAATACAGGTCCGTAGACAACTCACCATTTGCGGATAAGGAGCTGGAAGTATCGAGGAAAGATATACTAGATTTTGAGATTTCATAAGTAAATTTGATAGAGGGATGGATGTTATTGGCACGTGTGATAAAGTTTTGCAATCCCTCATCAGTATGTATCCACTTCATATCAACATCATCAATAAACCTGTACCAAGACAGTGGTCTTTCAATAGACGATTGGAGAAGTTCTTTTTCTAATTTACCCATAAATATGTTGGCATATGATGGAGCCATTTTAGTTCCCATAGCTGTTCCATTTATTTGCAAGAAATGGTCTCCATTAAAAGTGAAGTTGTTCTTTTTTAGCACCAATGTCAGCATTGCGACTAAACATTCAGTCGGAGGATCTTTGACTGAACGACTTTCCCAGACCTCTCTGCATGCTTCTATGCCATCAGCATGAGGAATGTTGGTATAGAGAGAGGTGACATCCATAGTGACCAGAGTGGTACCCGGTGGAAGGGGATTCAGGGCTGCCATCTTTTGTAGATAGTCGGTGGTGTCCTTCACAAATGATGGGAGTGATTCAACATGTGGTCGAAGATGGTAATCTACAAATTCAGATATTTTTTCTGTCGGGTGGCCGTTAGCTGATACGATAGGTCTACCGGGGTTGTTAGGTTTGTGAATTTTAGGTAGAAGGTAGAATCTGCCGGCTTTTGGATTGTCTGGTGTTAGGTATTCGAGAGTTTTATCATCAATATAGCCTAGAGTGTTCATTTTGGTTAATTCCTTAGTTATTTCATCACTGAATTTCTCTGTGGGGTCCTCTTCTAATTTCATATAAAACCGGTCATCATTCAGTTGACGTTCAGCCTCTCGAATATAAGCAGATTTGTCCATAACCACAACCGCACTACCCTTGTCTGCTGGTTTGATGACTATTTCTACATTTGATCTTAAGTTTCTTAAGGCAGTTCGTTCGTCAGAAGAGAGATTGTCAAAATTGTTTGTATAAGATTCAACTGTGCTAATTATTTCTGTTTTGACGTTGTCTATAAATGACTCTAAAGTTGTATTCTTACTAGGTTTGGGGACCCATTCACTTTTTTTGACAAATCTATATTTGGTATCTCCTTCTATGTCACTACTGGAGTTCACCTCATAATCAAATGACATCGCCACCATCCAAAGTTGCACCCTCTCTAAACGTCAACGGCGGAAATTTAATCGCGACGGTATTCCTAACCAACAGAATACCACATTACCATCGCAGATAAAGAGACGCAATAGACACTTCAAACGGAAATCCCTTTCAACCAACAACGATTCCAACACTGTTGTAAACCTCTCTAGTCACCATCTTACAGAGAGTGAAACATCTCTACTAGCAAAGGGTTTAAATTTCTGTCCAGTTCCTGGTCCTATCAACAGCACTAAACTATCCCAGGAATTGGATTATTTTGCCAGAAGCTTAAGAATTAAAGAATATTTTGCTTCGAAGAAAGAGGAAGATTATGAGGTGAACTCCAGTAGTGACATAGAAGGAGATACCAAATATAGATTTGTCAAAAAAAGTGAATGGGTCCCCAAACCTAGTAAGAATACAACTTTAGAGTCATTTATAGACAACGTCAAAACAGAAATAATTAGCACAGTTGAATCTTATACAAACAATTTTGACAATCTCTCTTCTGACGAACGAACTGCCTTAAGAAACTTAAGATCAAATGTAGAAATAGTCATCAAACCAGCAGACAAGGGTAGT